>CM073578.1:7169760-7884760 GCA_037074715.1 Magnolia kwangsiensis | reverse complement strand
TGTGTATATTACATCCAATCCATTCATCAGATGCATCTCACCATATGAAGGGACCTCTGAAAAATCAGGTCATTAGATTACTCAGGTGGGCCACAAAAGTATAGCCATGATTTTACATTGTCCCCCGTACTGTGGTCCACTGAGTTTGGGATCTACCTGATTTTTGGGTTGTACTGTAAACATGAGGCGACACACCTGATACACTGTTTGTAGTTAACACGCACCATAGTGGGCCCTACATAAGCTCGAACGTTTGGAAATTCACATACATTTACACGTATGCGATCAAAGGGTATATATCTCCTCATTGGCACCGTCGGATCATGATCGAGGGCTTTAAAACGTGTCGCTCTGTGATTTGGTATAGGCTGTTCCAAACCTTTTTCCATGATCAAAGAATGAACGGTCTTGATCAGGCAGTTTGACATCATACCCATAATTCTTAAATGGATAATAAATGGACGGTGGTGGTAAGATTCCTTCAAGATGGACCATTTCTTTCTATTTTTGTTTAGATGATATGGCAAGTTGGCAACAGGAGTCATATAACACTCAGGCTGCATACGATCTTGATAAGCAGGCACTTAGAAATTGTACACGTGGCATATACTAAATGAATTGGATTATGCAGCCCACTGTCGCAATTCACAATCCCAAAATCAGATTCGCTGATCAATCCTAACCTCTGATTCGTGGAGCCTTGTTCATGACAATAGAACCGGTGGATATTGTTCATTTTCCACCGTCCAATTCAATCCGATAGTTGTATGATCAAATAAGTTGGATCTTCCGGTACCATAATTTGGACGGTTTAATTTGACTATTTGCGTGCCACGTGTGCAAATCTAAGTAATTTCTAAGTGCCTGCGTATCATCCAACACACTTCGCTGGAGTATCCAAGTTTATCTCATATCAATTCCATCTTTCTGATTTTTGTTGGTTTTGTAATGATTTGCAGTGTTAAGTGAGCAAATGGGCGGTGGAGATTACTTGGTACATTTTCAAGCGTGAGCGTCTTCTCTTGTGTGAATAAATGGACGGCTGATCTTAGATCTTGGATCAATGTCCTGGTGTCCTAGGCTTTTTCTCTCTTTCTTTAGGGTGATGTGTGTAGCGTGTACTGAACTCATAAATAAAACAGAGTTTGATACCATTTGGTTTTTCTTTGTTTTTATTATTATTATTATTATTATTATTATTATTTTATTCTGACAGGGAATAGGGTTTGGATTTTAATTACCCGGATAAACTAACTCCTTAGTGGCTGTTACCCTTCCCGTGGGGCCTACCTTGATGATGTGTTATATATCCACGCCGTCCATCCGTTTTTCAAGCCCATTTTAGGACGTGGGCTCAAACATTAAGCAGATCCAAAAATCAGGTGGACCCCACCACAGGAAATAGTGGTGATTGAATGGCCGCCACTAAAAACTACCCCTAGGCCCACGGAATGCAGATCTATAATGTTTATTTGCCATCCTACCTTTTGATAAGGTCAAAAAGGCCTGGATGAAGTGAAAATACAAAGTTTGCCTTGATCCAAAACCTTTGTGGCCTTCAAGAAGTCTTTAATGGTCCTTTATCAGTTTTTCCACTGGTGTGGCTCACAGGAGATTTTGATCTTCTTAAGTTTTGGTATACCATGTTAAAATGAACCGAAAAAACGTCTGGACAGCATGGATATAAAATAAATTTATCAAGGTGGGTCCCACACGGTAATTTTAATGGAACGGATCAAAGGAAGGATAGAACGGCAAACATAAGAAGGTTTTTTTTTTTTTTTTTTTCTATATTGGAAATTACCGCCTCATGTGTATTTGCAGAAACCCACCTCTTATCACTTTATATGTGCAAACTAATCCTTACAATGCAATATTTTTCAAATAAACCCAATATCACCCCTCATCTAAAAACATGACAGTTAAAGGGGGGCTATGTTAGTATGCAGGTGTACTCATGCAGTTACAATATGTACACATGTCCAAAGTCTCAGCCGTTGATATCTTCTAAGTAGCCCCAAATAGGGTTGGAAATGGGTTGGGTTGAACCTCAGGTCGATTGGCCCAGCCCACTTCTTAGCTGGGTTAGGACATTATTAGGTTGGGTGGTGGGTTGGCTCAGGCTAAAAAATCATTCCATTTAGATAAATAGATCACTAGATCTACCTTGGGTTTAGACCCAATCAGACCTGCCTATATATTGTATTAATGGGCCACATGGTAGTGCATCAATGGGCCAGGCTAGGTGAATCTCCCAGCCTAAACTATAATCCATGGTATAGGTTTGAACCTGCATTGCTTAAATATAATATGTTCTTACACTTCCAACTAGGGGTGTACATCAAGTCGAACCCAGTTGAGCTGGCCTCAGCTTGACTCGGCTCGGCCACTAGCTGACCTCAACTTGAACTTGGCTCGGCTCGGTCCTCGAGCTTAACTGGCCAGCTCGACTCAGTTTGGTCAGCAGCTCACCCAGTTTGAGCTGAGTTCACCATTGCAGCATTTTTATAAACACCTAGACTACACCTTCAAAATCTCAATGTATTTGAGACAACAACAATGGATTTATAGGTGTTTTATCAAACACCTTCTAAGCAACATAAAAATCAAGAAAAAAAAGGATGTTGGCTTCATATACATACCTTCCTTGCCACCAATCACACTTCTTTAAGTCATTTCATCAAACACTCAGTGAGCAACATCAATATCAAGGTAACCAAGTCACCGAACTGGTTTGATCTGAGTACGATTTGAGCTGGATTAGATCCGAGTCGAGTCGAGATGGGGCCCGCTCGAACTCGGCTCGAACTCATTTTTTAGCTAAAAAAATTAGCTCAACTCAGCTCAAACTCAGCTTCAAACCGAGTCGAATCGAGCTTTTTTGAGTCGAGTCGAGTGAGCTAACCGAGCTAGCTCGGTTTGTGTAGACCTTTACTTCCAACACGACAAGTATGGCTTTTCATGTATTTTTCTCTATAACTAAAATTTCAATGCATTTACATGTATAGGGTACTTAGGTCCAGCACACGTGCCCAATGTTGACACCATTGGATATAGGCCCATGAGACTCATTTGTGGACAGCCACTAGTAGGTCGGTCCCACATGTATTGTCTTTTAATCAATCTTTTGAATTCTCTCTAATTCAAATTTAAATTTGAGTGTGGATATAAGAGAATTGAATGAAATATGATAAGTCTTATCTCATTCAAAAATCACTTGTATCCGCTACTATACAACCCTTTATAAAAAGAAAGGCATTATATATGTTGTTAATCCCTTCTTAAAAAATTGTGACTTTATGTAGAGAAAATAGGGAGAGATAATACTATCATATTCTATCCATATGGTCCACCTCTCAATGATCTTAATTATTGATCATTATCTGGGACTGGGACTGGGACTGGGAGCATCTAATAATAGAATCAGAGGGGTGATGAGACCCTCTTTACTCCCCTAATAGTTAGGCAGACCTTCTGCCATTCACCGTCCATCTTTTACTTTCATGAAGGTTCAAAGATCGTGTAGACCGTTGAATCTTATAGGCTACCCATTTGGGCAACTTTTACACATTTATTTTACACCGTACATGTGTTAAGCTTACAAGCACATATATGTTCAATTTACTAGAGATTTGGAAGCAATAGGGCCACATAATTAGGCCTTTTGGGGCATGACATTTTACTAGTAGCAAACTAGTTATAATTCTTGAAGTTAAGTCGGGTCAGGTTGGGTTAATTGAACCTGACTTAGTTACAGTTAAATGCGTTGGGTTGGGCCAGGCTTGGGTTCCATGAGTTTTTAAGTATGTTGTGTCACATCGCTCAATGATAAGTTGTGGTAGGGTGAGGGCCAGATTTCTTGACTGGCCCATTTAGTGAATGGGTTGGGCTTAGCCAAATCCTAACCAAGAACAAACCTAGCCCATTGCCAGGCTTAGGCCCAAGCAACAACTTGAGGTAGTAGCAAGTCAAGAAGCAACAACAAGGTCACCCCATCTTCCTATCTCCATGGCCCTCGCCATTTTAGCAGTGAAACCTCTCCTCCCCTAGAATTTGATATTTAGAGCTAATTTGATTGGAGGGAAAAGAAATGAAATGAAAAAAAAATAATAATTATAATAATTATAGAATGATGATCTCCACTAGCATTTGGAAAATATTATTCACATTAGTTTCATTTTTAAAGGTCTTGTTTGAAAAGCAAGTAAAAATATCATATTTAAGCATTTCTTTCTAATCACTAAGACAAGGATAGACTCGAGGTCAAGTAAAATTTTCAGGTTTTAAAACTATTATCAAAAGCATCCAATTTCTCGCTAAATGTAGTCAACCATCATAGTAGATAGAATATCTATTATGGAAGCGTTACCGCCTCCAATTAGGAGATGTCCATCTACTTGAATGCGTGTGCGCGCACGCGCGTACATACATACAATGAAGCTTAGTCTAAGTAGGTCTTTTGCATGTGCTCTCTCCTATAATGTTGTCTATATAAATGGGAGACGTGTAGAGGGAGTGCATTCTTCTGGATTATTCTTTAGTTACAAAATTATTGTACATGAGAAAAATGGGGGCTGAAGTAAGCCTTGTATTTTGAATTTTCTTGTTTCAGTGAATAAGAAAGTTTGTTGCTGTCCATAAACATAGATATGTTACTAAATTGCATATATATTTTTATGACTCGTCTCTTATTTATTTATTTTTTGTCTTGACTTATAGTTTGCCTTTTTCTTCTCTTGTAGTTTAGCATTGCTTGAATTGTTCATGTACAGGTTTTTTTTTTTCTTTTTCATCACAACAATCGATATTAAAACCAAACATTAAATAGCCCTTTAGCATAAGATTAATATTAGCATATGTGTTGCAACATCAATCTTATATTAAAATGCTTCTCAACTTTTCTCTAAATCAATTGCGGTGGAAAAACACCCTTACATTATCAATCCAAACAAAGCAAAACTACAAAAGAAAAGAGCTAAATAAATAAATAAATAAATGAATAAATACAAACTAAAGCAAAAACAAGAAAATATACAAATATTTACCTATATACCTATATCTAAGAGACAACAACATAAAAGTTTTCTTTTTCATTAAAACAAAAATAAGTAATAAATAAATTGCTCACTTCTCTCACATTCATTTATATAAAAACCCACCCACCATGAAACATTTCAAAATACCATCTTTCTACTTGTATTTCTAATTATAAAGGAGCATATACAAAAGCCTAAGAAAACTAAGCTTCATGTACAATCTATAAAGAGTTGACGCAAAAGCATGGGAAAATTAGGCTTCATTTACTAAGGAGAGTGGTGGGGCATTACAAGTTGCATGACCATAACAATTGGGGAAGTAGATAAGGTGAGACCCCTGGTCTCACCCAAGATGGTGCAACCCTTACCAAGGGGCCCACCTTGATGTGTGTATCTTGTATCCACCTTGTACATCCATTTTTCCATATCATTTTAGGGCATGACCCTGAAATGAAGAAGATCCAATTATCAAGTGGACCACTCTAAAAAACAGTGGTGATTGAACACCCTATCATTAAAAACTTCTTAGGGCTCACCTTATCGTTTTCTTTGTATTTATTTGCCATCCAATCTATTGATAATGTTACTTAAGCTTAGATGATGGTAAAAAACAAATATCAGCTTCATCCAACTTTTCACTATGTGAAAAATGGAAAAAAAATGACGGATTTAAAAATGGTTCTGGACAATCTCTAAAATTACCTGGTTTAAAGAAGCTTTAGAGACGGCTGTAAACTGTCTCTAAAATTAGGGACGGCTGCTGACCGTCCCTAATATTCTTTAAATATTCTGTCCGCAAATAATTTAAGACGGTCTTCGACCGTCTTATATGTGGTCATTTGAGATGGTGACTGGCCATCCGTATTAGAAATGGTCATTGGCCGTCCTTTACTTGTAATCTAAGACTGTCAAAGATCATCTCTATTAGAGACGGTCCTTAGCCGTCTTATTGCCCTGACAAAAACCATCTCTACTAGAGGTTGTCAAAGACCATCTCTATTAGAGACGGTCCTAAACCGTGTTATAGCCCTGTCAAAGACTCTCTTAGAGACTGTCAAAGACCATCTCTGCTAGAGACGGTCCTAAACCGTCTCTAATGCTCAGGTCAAATATTAAGAAACTCAAAAAAATTATGAATTTCGAAAATAAAAATAGTTGAGAAGCTTAAAAAAATAATTAACAATGTTTAAGAAAAATTTAAATTTTGAAAAGAAAAACTATAATTTTATAAAAATCTAGATTTTGGAAAAAAAAATTATGAACTTTGAATAATGTTGATAATTTGGAAAAAAAAATGATATTTTGAAAAAGAAAATATAAAAAATTAAACAAAATTGAAAAAATTGGCAAATTGTAAAAAATATATATTTTTTAAAAAAGAAAACTAGATTTTGTATTTTGACAAGAAAAATTTAAAAGTTATATAACAAAAGTGAGATTTAAAAAATGATATTTTGAAAAATAAAATTTAAAAAATTAAATAAAATTGTGAAAAAATTGACAAATTGTAATATATATATATATATATATATATATATATATATATATATATATATATATATATATATATATATATATATATATATATATATAAAGAAAACTAGATTTTGTATTTTGACAAGAAAAATTAAAAAGTTATATAACAAGATTTCGAAAAAAAAAATGATATTTTGAAAAGGAAAATTTTAAAAATTAAACAAAATTGTGAAAAAATCGGCAAATTGTAAAAAAATATATTTTTTTAAAAAGAAAACTAGATTTTTTATTTTGACAAGAAAAATTAAAAAGTTATATAACAAAAGTGAGATTAAAAATTAATATTTTGAAAAAGAAAATTTAAGAAATTAAATAAAATTGTGAAAAAATTGACAAATTGTAAAATATATATATATATATATATATATATATATATATATATATATATATATATATGAAAAAAACTAGATTTTTTATTTTGACAAGAAAAATTGAAAAGTTATATAATAAAAGTGAGATTAAAAAAATGATATTTTGAAAAAGAAAATTTAAGAAATTAAACAAAATTGTGAAAAATTTGACAAATTGTAAAAAAATAAAATATTGTTTAAAAAGAAAACTAGATTTTGTATTTTGACAAGAAAAATTGAAAAGTTATATAGCAAAAGTGAGATTAAAAAAATGATAGTTTGTAAAAGAAAATTTAAGAAATCAAACAAAATTGTGAAAAAATTGATAAATTGTAAAAAAAAAAATATTTTTTAAAAAAGAAAACTAGATTTTGTATTTTGTTAAGAAAAATTGAAAAGTTATATAACAAAAGTGAGATTAAAAAATGATATTTTGAAAAAGAAAATTTATGAAATTAAACAAAATTGTGAAAAAATTGACAAATTGTTAAAAAATATATTTTTTAAAAAAAGAAAACTAGATTTTGTATTTTGACAAGAAAAATTGAAAAGTTATATAACAAAAGTAAGATTTTGATGATGTGTTGTATATTCTTGACGCCCCTATGTTTCTCCAACCCATTTTTAGATCGGGTATAAAAAAATTGTGTAGATATAAATCTTAAGTGGACCACACCACTGGAAAGAATGATAATATAGTACCTCGCTATTAAAAATTATAAAGAGCCCATCGTAAGGTTTTAGTAATGCTTATTTGCAATCCAACTTGTTGATAATGTAAAGAAGATCTAGATAAAGGTAAGCTACAAAGATCAAATTGATCCAAAACTTTTGTGGCCTTCAAAAGGATTTTAATAGTTATTTATCATTCTTTTGATTGGTATGGCCCACCTGAGATTATTGAGTTCTTATGATTTGAAATCACATCCTAAAATATGATGAAAAAATATATGGACGGTGTCGATATATATAAAATATATCAAGGTGGGCCCTACACGGTTAGAGTAACACCCATGAAGGAGTTACCTAAATAGTGAAATAGTACTATAAGGTCACCTCATGGGAACTTCTCATGAGGTTAATCTGTGTGCGCCCCACCATGATGTGTGTAAAACATCAACATCATGCATTTGATGTGTCCACTTTAAGTCCAAAAATCAATCGTATACGAAACTCAGGTAGGCCATAACATCTAAAACTATGTGAAGACATCCCTAAAATATATAAAAGCATTTGGTGGGGCCCACATGAGTTTTGGATGTGTATGAAACTTGGTCTGACTCCTCATCCAAGTGGGACACATATAATGAATGGGCTGGATCTATGAACCACATCTAGGTGGGCCCGATAAATGATTATGAATGTTTTAATGGGAGGGTAACTGTAACATCCTTGATTTTCGCTATTTTTGGATTTTAAAAAATTCTTGATTTTTTTTTAATTAATTTATAATAACCCTTAATGACCATTAGCACTCAATGTTAGTTTATACAGGGGTGGTACTAGTAAAGAACCGTACAAATCCGATCAATCAACCATAGGAAGCCAATGAAACTACCCGATCACTCAAACATCGAGTTTAACCTCATGATTTACTCACGGAAGATCCAAATCTAACCGACCCATCGCTAATAAATTAAGACCATCATAATTAAATTAAAGATCCAACCAAAGCTGAGTCAGACGAGGCCTGGATCTTAGCTAATAGACCAAATGAACCCCGGTACTCTTTTAGCCTAAAACCAACGGCTTAAAGTAATCATGACCAAATCTCCACTTTTATTAGTTATAAATAGGCCACACTTAAACATAGTTAATCCAAACCCTAATCAGTGTCCACGAGAAATCTCACTACCTAATTCATTCCAGAAATGCTCCGCTTTTCTGAACAAGCTCTATACCGCTCATTGGTGAGCTATGAGTTACAAAATTATAGAGTAATATCTGTCTCACTGGGCTTGTGGTCCATCGCGGACCATGGACTCAGTGGAAATCCAGAAATTAATTAGCTACACCATTCCAGCGGCACTTGTCAAATGCAACCCACCCAAGGCCAGGATGGAAATATGGCATGTGTCAATGAAATTGAGATATAAGACTTTTCAGCCGTCGAATTTCTTCAAAATTTATGATGAAGGTCTAATGTAGTGTCCTACACCCATCTACAAAATCTGAAACCCGATCATGGCACGGTAACCGTTGATCACAAATCGGACCCGTACGATCGAACTTCATATCCGATCATTTCTAAATTTTGTATAGCCCTTCATCGGGCCATGAAGCACCTATCCTGCCATGTATATCAATATGTACACCCTATAATGGGCCCTAGATCATAAAAAAATCCTTCCATAGGTCTAGTACAGTAAAAACTTAGCCCTTAGGGCCATTTACACCAATTTTGACATTATAAAAAGGCCTTCTTTTGGGCACCCCTCTCCCCATATGATTTTTTTCCTAGGGAAAGAAAGAAAAAGAGAGAGAAAGAGAAAGAGAGGAAGAAATAGTGAAAGAGAGAGTGAAGGAGAGCTAAGGTGGACCTTGGATCGAGGTGGGGCCCAAGGAGAGCAACCCCCAAATCTCCCTACCTCTTCTCCAAGAAGAATCACTCACCACCACCACCACAATCATTCCGTTGATCATCTATGTAAGATCCTTCACCTCTTTTTCTTGAAATCTATGTATTAAGAAGAGATTTGCATGGATTTCTAACATGCAAGTACATGTTTTAGGGATTTCGGCCGATCGACCCAAGAGCCCTCATTCCTAGGTTGATTTTTAAGTCTCCAACGATTCATAGGTGAGGACTATTGCTCTTAGGTGGCCTAGCACCAATTCTATTAAGAGTTTAATGATTTTGATTGCTTGGATGCTATGATTGGAGAATCTAAAGAAACCCTAGGAATTGTATGTTGGTATGGAATTGTATGTTTGACTCTCTCATGATGTGTTATTGCCTCTAACATAATTTTGTGTATGATTGATTACATGCTCATGCCTTGTTCAATTTTTCCATATGTTGTTGCTTCATGGTATGTATGATTCACTACTCTTGTGCATATGATTTCCTATGATGGAGGAAGTGCTTAACTTCGTCACAAAACCACACACTCACATACACTTGTTTCATGATAGCGGTAGCTTGCTTGTTAGAGATATTTGATTCGTGTAATTGAGTTGTATGAAATTATGATGTTGATATGTTAGTTGATAACTTGAATAGTTGGCATATTATGGATCACCATCATACCCTTGGGTTAGTCAAGAACATGAGAAGAGCGAAGGCAGTTCTGTTAGTAGGACTGCCTTGAGGCAAAACTCGTGGTTATGGGAAAGGGCGTGTGGGCGACAGTAGTTAAACTACATGGGTCCCTTGTACCCGATGTCGCTTGCTGTGTGCTCGTCCGACTTGTGCTGTCTAGCCTAATTACTGACCAACCCTGTTTCTTAACTCTGTTTGCTCACATGTGTTTGGAACCTGAACCACCCTACCACCATTGAAGCCCATTGACAACCCACTTAAAACTGGTCCACAGCCTCGTGAGTCGGGCATGGTGGAATGGGACACTGTGTCTGAGCTGTTGACCTACGCTAGGGTGTCGCGCCTCCCCGTAGTGACCGCGAGCAATCCCTTTCTCTCGGCACTCCTCATGTGCTTGAAGTCGGAGATGAGGAACCCGACGGGATCATGGACTGCGAGGTCTTGGCCTCATGCATTGGGGGGTCTTGGCCTCTTAACTAGTTTAAGGCAATGATACGTGGGGTGTATTAGATTCCCCAACTTGCTGGATGACTGGACTTAACTAATAACTCGGGTAACATAATCGCATTACATTGCACTAGTTAGGGTGGCGACTCGGAAGTCGAGGTCTCTCTGAGGGAGTGTGGTCATATGCGATCGTTAGACGGAGTCGTCCAAGGGAGCGTTGTAGCGAGGGCATGCATCATATCATTTTGCATATATGCATTTAAATAAAAGTTGTTAGGAATTGATGATTAACTGTATTTCATTAAATTCATAATATAATTGAGCTTTTTACTACTTAAGATTAATAGAACCCACTGAGTTGATCACTCACTCCCAGTCTGGGACGGTGTTTTAAAACACCAACCAGACTCTTCAGTAATTGCAGGTGACATAGAGTGTGAGGGCACTGATGATACGAGCCTCGAGGAGGAGGACGAGTTCTCCTACTTCCAGTTGATGGGCGGTTCTCCATCGATTTTGGAGATTGGATTCTGGAGCGTTGAGTCGTGGGCTCAACGCACCATTCTTTTGGATATATGATTCTCTTTATGATTTTTGTTCGGCAACGCCTTGGGCGACCTCTTTATATTCTTTTGGACTTATATATATATATATATATATATATATATATATATATATATATATATATATATATATATATATATATATATATATATATATATATATATATCTTTCATTCCGGTAGACTAGTGGGTGTGTTTCATGCCCCAAGTAATTTCAAGTTGCGCATTTAAAATTGATTAATCATAAATTCATAAAATTAATGATAAGTGACACTTGGGAACTCGGGAGTCGAGCGTATGCACGACCCCCGATTTTCTGGGACGTTACAGTAACCCTCTCAACTATAGTATGTGGTGTGGCCCACCCAAGTCACCAATTGACTTTATTTTTAAGCTCGTGGCCCACCACGGAATGATGCATCTGACTGACGGGACAGATCCAAAGTTCAAGTGGACCCACTATATAAAAGAGTGGGATAGTGACACCCACTATTAAAACCTTTTTAGGGCTCGCCGAGATGTTTATTTAAGATCCAACCTGTTTATAAGTTAATACAGATATAGAATAAGGGAGAACATATATATTAGCTTGGTTGAAAACTTCTACAGCCCAAAGTAAGGTTTTAATTGTAGGCATTTAATTCCCACTGTTTTTTGTGATGGGGTCCACTCGAACTTTGAATTTTCCTCATACTTTGGCTCAATCACAAGAATTTTTTAATGTTGGATATTCAATCAACACCATTTCATGTGGTGTGGTCCAAATACTTGGATGAATAGGAAAATTAAATTTAATAATGATCCGAAACTTTTGTGACCCCTGAAAGGGTTTCAACATACATTGCATCCTACCCTGCCGTATCCAGTTAGCAATGACACAATGAATGTATTTAGTTTATCCACACTGTTAATCCATTTTTTCAGATCATTTTAGTGGTTGAGCCCAAAATTAAAGCATATCTAAAGCTCGTAGACCATACCATGGGAAACAGTGGGAATAATGTACAATTGAAATCTTCCTATGGTCTACAGTGATTTTTATTTGTCATCAAACCTATTTAATAGATTACAAATACATGGATGAAGGGAAAACTAAAATATCAACTTGATCCAAAACTTTAGTGGCCTCCCAAAATTCTTCAATGGTAGACGTTCAGTTTATATTATTTCTTATGATGTGGTCCACTTCAGATTTTTATAGGCTTCATTTTTTAGCTTATGTTATAAAATTATATGTTAAAATGGATGGATGGAGTGGATAAAATGAATAAATCATGGTGGGCTCCACAGGATTTACTTAGTATGCTTGGGAACAGATTGGCTACTCCCATGACACCAACCAATGGTTGATGGTCGGTGCTCTGTGGCCCCCACCACGATGTATATGTTTCATCCATGCCGTCCATATATTTTTACAGATAATTTTATAATTTGAGACCAAAAATGAGATATATCCAAATCTTAAGTGGACTACATTACAGGAAACAGTGTTGAATGAGCGTCGACCATTAAAAAGATTTTGGTAGCCATAAAAGTTTTCGATCAAGCTGATTTTTGTTTTTTCCCTTCATCTAGTCCTGTATGACCAAATTAACAGATTGAATGTCAAATAAACAGTACAGTGGGCCTTAGGAGGATTTTAATGGTGGATATCCAATCACTATTGTTTGAGTAAATTGATAAGTTTGAAAAGTTTGAGTAAATTGAGAAGTTTGAAAAAAAAAAATGGATTTTAGAAAGAAAATTGAGATTTTTAAAAAGAAAATTAGGTTTTGTATTTTTTCAAATTTGTTAACGAAAATGACATTAAAAAAAAAAAAAAAAAGAGTTTGAAAATAATATTGAGAAGTTTAAAAAAGAAAGACATTTTGATAAAGAAAATGTAGAAATTTTGAAGAAAAAAAAAAAATCAAGATTTTGTTTTTTTAAAAAAAAAAAAAAACTAACATTTTGAAAAGGAAATTTGAGAAGTTAAAAATAATTGTAATTTTGAAAAAAATAATTTGACAATGTTTGAGAAAATCTAAGATTTTGATTTTTTTTTTTTAATAGAAAAACACCGGCATTTTGAGAAAATTTTGTCCTTTTAAAAAAGAAAGTTGAGAAGTTGAAAAACAAATGCGATTTAGGAAAATAAAAAATAAAAATAGCTACTTGGAAAATTTGAGAAGTTTGAATAAATTGATAAATTCACTTGTATAAAAAATGAACCTCTAACTATTTATGCATACACACAAGTTCACCATTTAAAATAAAAAAATAAAAAAAATGATGCCCTATTATACTGAAGTGTAATTGCAAAGATAACTTATAATGATGAGATTGATGAATTTTACAATCAAGCCATCCTAAAATTGATCTGAATGGTCAAGTGTATCCGGAATGTGCTAATTAGGACAGAACAAAATTCAACTCATTTAGATCTAAAATGAATCAGACTTGTCCAAAACACTTTATATGGGCACAGTCATTTTGTCTAGATTTACATATATTTTGGACAATCTGATTAGTCCAAAATTGAAGCGTGAATGACTTCATATGTTTAGATTAAATTTTATTCAAATCTGATTGTTGAATTGAAAGATATGGCCAACATATTGTTAAGCAATCTTGTCCATCCAATATCTTTCTCATTCGAAACTCAATCAGGATGAGTGACCAGTTAAATGAAAGATCTTGACAAGTAGAACAAATTGAATGGATCATATTTCCAAATTGGGACAAATTTTTAGATCAAAATTGCATAGAAACTTGCTAAACTAATAAAAAATAAGTGAGGATTAAACCCCTGCCATTGAAAATGTATTGTGGGTGGTAAACGTTTTTGATCAGGTTGATATTTGTGTTTTCCCTTCATCCATGATTTTGTTGACCTATGAATATATTATATCTCAAATAAACATCATGGTAGGCCATGGGAAGGTTTCACCGGTGGGTGTCACTATCCCCCATTGTTTTCTGTGGTGGGGTCCACTTGAACTTTGGATCTTCTTTATTCTTTGGATCATCAACTATGCGTCTCATCATATCAACGGTTTGGATCACCAAACCATGGCCCTGCATTTATGAAGATTCTACCTTCCAATCTTAGGACATCATGCTCTTTTTCATTTTTAACTGTCTATTGCAGGCAACGAATATAAATGTCAAGATCCTTCTATCAATGAAATTCTTTACAAAATTCTTTATATATGGGCAATACTCATATAGAATCAAGTAATCAATGACCCTGATTTTGGAACCATGGGCTCTACCCGTCACAATAAAAGACACGCTTACACCATATAAAAGCTCACGTTGTGCGCCATATGGTTGTTAGTTTTGGTTTTAAATGTGCTAGTTTTGGGTCCAATGTAAAATGGTGGTGATTTATGCAGTCACTAGTGGAAATGATTTAAAGTTATCCAGACCATCCAAATAATGGGTCCTCGTGTAGATGGTTAATATTTACCTTGTACCCATATTAAACAATCTTAACTATCTGGTAAATGGGCCCTTATATGTATGGCTAAAAACTTAGTTTATTATATAATTTAGTGTTAAACTCACATTGTTCGGATGTGAATCAAAAACTTATTTTGAAAGAGGCATTTCTGAAACCCTCTTTTAATGTCTTTTCCTCTCTCGCTTTCCCTCCTACTTTCGCTCTGGCTTTCTCCCTCACTCGTTGTGACGCTTGTTCTCTCTCCACCTCTCTGAGCAATGTCAGCCCTAACCAATCTCCAATCAAAATATTTCAGCACCGTCCAAACCCCATCGTTTTCGCCCCATTGTAGCCGGCAGGAACTCGCTGCACCCGTTGCCACTGCACTCATTTTCCTTGTCGATCTGGTAGTGGATCCGCGATGGATTTGCTGATTTCAGGAAAATCAGGGGATATGGTTTTTGCATAACCCCTCCATCATCTCGAGCGTCAGGTTCTTGCAGGTAAATCCGTCCATATTCTCTTCTAATTCAGTCAAAATTTGGGGATACGGTTTGTACATTAGCTATTTGTTGAATTTCCTGAGAAAAGGCGGGATTTGTCTTAGGACTATGCTTTTGTTTTGAAATTATTGCATTAATCTGTTCTCAAAGAATTGAGATTTGGATTTCAAGTTGATCATGATTCATGGCCATCCATCCATTGGTAACCATTGTGCATCAAGAAGTCTATTGCATCAAGGTTGCATTTTATGATTCAGTTATGTTATTCTTAGCTTGTATGGTCACCAAAATATTGATATCATGTGCCCTTATTTTATATAAATATGCTCTCTGCCATGAAGTGTGTATGGCAGGTCTAATTGTTTGATCCGTGAAGTGAAAGATGAGGGCAATAAGATGGAACATGATGATGGTAGGCTTATTACTGTATTTTCTGCTCTGAACTATTGTGACTAGGTAATCAACATTGTGTTTCAGCCCTATATATGTTTAATGTGGCGTGATGGGTTTCTTTGTTATTGCTTGCAGCATCATGGGCAATATCTGTCTACTATGCCTATCAAAGAACTTGGTAACCTTTCAATCCTATCCTGGGCACGAGACATATGAAATGGTCAATCATGTGGCGTGATGGGTTTCTTTGTTAATGCAGGTTGTCTTGGGAACTTTGCTGGCTTCGCTAGTGCCTATTGTGGGTTTTAATGCAGTGATGACTTCAGAGCATTTTGCATCATTTTTGGTCAGTTCATCTACAATGATGACTCTCTCTCTCTCTCCTCTCTCTCACTCTCAGAATTCTGGAATCTGTAAGAGCTTCTCAAAAGTTGATATCCATCCCTAGTTCTTCTTCTTCTTTCAGTTTCTTCATGATTACAAATCTCCTATCTTTGATTCTCCATCTTTTTTTCGATTATTTCAATCTACTTTAATGATTTTCAATAGATAGTCATCGAATTGCAGTTCTTGAATATAATTCTCTGATTTCAGCTGATGATCTGATCTCTGCAATGTCTTCTTTTCTAATTCTCTCCTCATTTCGATTCTTTCATCTGAATTTCACGCTTGTTGATGGATTTCAAAGATTTTGAGGTCTATGCAACACATTTCGAGCCAATTATGATGATCTTCCGTGGATAATCTTAGATTTCTTCAGACGATTTCAAACTTAAATACTATTAGATTGAATGTGGTTTCTTGAATTTTACTTGTTCTTGTGCAATTCTCAGCATGGAATGAGTTACTATTCTTGAAATGGAATCCCAACAGCATCTAGGAAAGCAAGATTTTTATTTTTTTCCTATGCATTTTTCTATTCCGCATTACTGTTTTCCGCAACCTCAGCAACTACCGATCCTCTCTCTCTCTCTCTCTCTCTCTCTCTCTCTCTCTCTCCTAATTGTTGATATGGTAGAATGACTTAGATATAGGCTTTAGATAGAAAAATGTCAGCTCATTGTGATCAATATTGATTTCTTTTCTTTTGCAATGCAGAAATTTGGCATTCAATCAAATCAGCCAGAACATCCCTTCCTCCTTGACTTCTATGAAATATCTCTAATGCTTCTTGTGAGTTTCTTGTTGAATACGAACTCAAAAAGGTTTTGGTTTATGAATATGGGACATATTTTCATGAATCACATTTTATCTGAATGCAGGAATCTTAGCCCCAATTCCCTATTTAGGCCCATTGGAAACATATTTACAGATCTACTAATTCTAAAACAATTGTAAGATTTGAAACAATACTTTTTATATGTAGAAAAGTAGATGAGAATTTAGATATCTATATATATTTGTTTGGTCTCGATTTTAGTTTCTTATTCTGTTGGTCCTTGCAAATATGAGCTAAAGAGAAAAGCTGTGAAATGCCCGTAATTCATAAAAGTCCTATAACTGTTGTTGATCATTTCTAGGTAGGCTAAATAAAATATTTAGATCCATGTAATGTACATATCTATAATCTAATTGGAGGAGCAGCAGAATCAATCTTGTTGATCTTGCTGGATCAGAAAGAAACTGACAAGTGTGGCAGGAGATCGTTTGAAGGAAGCAAGGAATATTAATCGTTCCCTTTCTTAGCTTGGGTATGAGGTTTCTATTCACAAAATGTAGATTATTTTTTCTTTGTTGTTTTGAAGGGCCTATTAAATTTTATTTAGAAATGGTGTAAGCAAAGCATCCAAAATAAACAATACAGAGGGACAATCCAGTCTGATCAAGCCTCTTATGATCTCACAATCCTATTTGAATGTCAAAAAACTGGATTCCGCCTGCGTGTGCAAGTGGTCAGTTACTGTATTGCTCTGATTCAACAGAGGGTTTTATGTGACATGATTTTCGTTTCTTATATTAAAATCTACTGCTGTTATGTAAACAAGCAATATTGTGCATGTGTTTGTCAGAGTTGCATCCTTGCTGGAAAGATTTTTTATTTTTATTTTCTTTCCTATGTTGATGGCTATTAACTGGGATTTGCAGCAACTTGATAAATATTCTTGCGAAAGTTTCCCAATCAGGTAATTATTTTTAATTTTTCAGTGAGAGTGTTTCTTCTAGCACTATTTTCTCACGTTTTCCTTCTTCATTTGTGATGTGTGCCTTTGTACTTAAGCTGGAGGGAGGTGTTTGAGTTTTGTTGTTCCCTGCTTTTGTACTTAAGCTGGTTTTGCAATATTGAGTGCCGGATATTAGCAACACCAATCTATATATTCTTTTTAGTGCATTTGGGTAGTTATGCCTTTTGTGGTGGATGCAATGTGTTATGCCCTTTTCTCTCTAGATGAATCCAAATTCTGAAGGGCTTCTTACTCTTGCCTTTGTACCTAGAAAGCAAATAAATAAACATTACACTAGGCTTTAGGAAGTCTTTAATGGTAGGGCGTTCAAATTGAAGTTGCTCGTCAGGAAACCTTTATTTATGCCTTGCCTCAAAATAATTTTTTTATGACCTGATATTGGTGTAGGTACACTTACAAGTTGGGGCATAGGTTATTTAATGGTTCGTACATTTGGAGTCGGACATATCACTTCAAACAAATACCCTCTCTCTCTCTCTCTCTCTCTCTCTCTCTCTCTCTCTCTCTCTCTCTCTCTCTCTCTCTCTCTCTCTCTCTTTCTTTAATGAATTTGTAGTATGCGTTGGCTCACTTCCTGAGAGCAACTGCCAAGGTCTTTGAGGCTCAAATCACCACCAACTTGACAGAAAGACAAATAGCATCAGTAGCCACAGATTATAACCTGGATTTAAACAAGGTTCGAGGTGCTATCAACAATACTAATAGAATCCTCCAGGTTAGATTGTTGATTGGACCTGATTTTATTTAAATGATCTTGATAATCCATTTCATTTAAATGAGCAGACCTGGATGTGCGTTGGAGCTATCCGGATGGATGATGAATGTATTTGCGAATGTAAATGAAAATAAAAAACTTATAATATATATATATGTTATCAATGGAAGATACCTTGTTTAGGGGGACATGAAATTTTTATAGCTTATGGTATGGTGCCCCAATATTAGTTGTATGTTACTAGTATGTAGTAGATAATACTAGGTTCAATAGTAGATAATACTAGAGAATACCTAAACCTAAACCTACACTTATAACCTATAATTTAAACCTATAACCTAAACCTAAACCTAAACCTAAAACCCAAACGTAAACCCTATCTCGAACCCGAACCCGAACCCAATTTCCTAAACCTAAACCTTAACATATTCTCAAATCCCTAAACTGTAACCTACACCTAATCCTAATCTTAACTCCCTAACCTAAACCTAAACTTGAAAATCCAAACCTAAACCTGAACTCGAACCCGATCCCAATTTCCTAAACCTAAACTTATGACTTTAACCTAAACCTATTCTTAAATCCCAAAACCTATAACCTAAACCTAAACCTAAACCTTAACTTTAACTTAAACATAAATCCTAAACCTAAACCTTAACCTAAACCTAAACCTATAACCTAAACCTAAAACCTAAACCTAAACCTACACTTATAACCTATAACCTAAACCTATACCTAAACCCAAACCTAAAACCCAAACGTAAACCCGATCTCGAACCTAAACCCAATTTCCCAAACCTAAACCTTAACGTATTCTCAAAAGCCTAAACCTAAGCCTACACTTAATCCTAATCTCAACTCCCTAACCTAAACCTAAACCTAAACTTAAAAACCCAAAACTAAACTCGAACCCAAACCCGATCCCGATTTCCTAAACCTAAACTTATGACCTTAACCTAAACATATTCTCAAATCCCAAAACCTATAACCTAAACCTTAACCTAAACCTTAACCTTAACCTAAACATAAAATCTAAACTTAAACCTTAACCTAAACCTATAACCTAAACCTAAAACCTAAACCTAAACCTAAACCTACACTTATAACCTATAACCTAAACCTAAAACCCAAACGTAAACCCGATCTGGAACCTGAACCAGATTTCCTAAACCTAAACCTTAACGTATTCTCAAATCCCTTAACCTAAATGTTGAGGGTCAAATATTGCATATCAAACCCCAGTTATTACCCGAATTTATGAACATAATATTGTTTAATAGTTGATTTAATCGTGTTTATGTTGTAGGTTAAATTTAGGAGCTTAAGCTGAAAAAGGATGCTAAAAGCTTGGATTTAACACTCTGATGATCACCAAGTCAAGGGATGGACTCTATGGGGCCAAGATCGATGGAATCACATACCAGGGATCGAAAAAAATCGAGAAATTGAAGCTTAAGTGACCCAAAAGACGTCCAGAGTGCACGATCACAGGGTTCCCACCATCCGTTCAGTTCGAAACTTCATACATGGCCTGGAGATCATAAATTAATCGTATACGTTGAAATTCAACCATTATATCCTTTTGGAAATGACCTAACAGCCATATTAGCCCACAAATTATCAAATCTGGGCCCACTTGCAATCTAAATATGCTTCAATTTTGGTCCCGACCGTTAAAAAGATATGAGGAAATAGATGGACGGAGCAGATTTCTTGAACACATCATGGTGGACCCCATACCATGATGCGTGTGCACTGTGTGCAAGAACACTGGCCATGCACTGGACGGTCAGCCCGGTCAAAGACGGGCTGACCTGTCTTCTTCGTTGCACAGGAACAGCGGACGGACAGAGTCCGTCCGTTTTTCACTAGTGGACCCCACTCATCCTTCTTTTGCAAGATCTGGACCGTTCATTCACCCAGGGGCAGGCCACAACCCTCGCCAAGCTTTCCTTTTGGTCCCATGCGTACGATCACGTGATTTCCACCGTCAAACGTAAGATGGACGGTGAAGCAAACCATTCCGTGGGCTAATCCAAACTCAATTTGAAACCAGTCATTTCTTACTGGTTTTTCGACGTGATTTCAATGAACGGCATGGATTTTCCATGCAATGTCATCCTGGGGCCCACTGACCATCACAGAAGCGAAGCGGAACCTCTGTTTCGCAACAGAGGTTACGGTCCTCTTTTGTGGGCCACCACCGTTCTTCAAGAGTTTGATCTGAACTGTCCATCAGGCAAAGGGAGCAAAACCAGTCAAATCATGCTAATTTTTTGGAGGCCATTCACATGTACATGATCGTTACAACAATTGCAAAATGACTGTTCAACAGCCGTCGCAGCCTAATTGGTTCAGTGGACCACATCAACAGATGATTAGAACCATCCATACCCAGTAAAAACTTCGAGGAGAAGATGATGGACGGTGTGGATTTTGTAAAAGCCATAGAAAGTGGGCTCCACCGGCAATTAGGGCGAGAAGCACACCTCTGTTTTGCATCCGCAAAAACTGAAATTTTTGAGAAGTTGCGTGGCCCAGATCATGATCTTTTCGATGATCTGAACCGTCCAGAAGACTTAAAAGGTGGCCAAGACCCTAACCTAGGTGTCGGAATCAAGGTCAGGACGTTCACCGTCCTAAAAATTCAATTCAAACGCAAGATGTTTATGCGTTGTTGCTGTGTAAAATAGAGACTGCACAGTCCATTTTATTTGGGCAAATTACATTGCATAAGAGAAGTCGGTTCTCAGACTCCAACAAACCTACGGTTAGCAATCCTATAAAGAGGAGAAAAACGGAGGAGAAAAGGAATTCAATCTCATCTTGGCTTAAAGACGTGAGGCTTGGAATGTGAGAGAGACAGCAAGTTAGTTTTATTTTATTTTATTTTATTTTATTTTGTTGAAGAGATCTAGCCCACATCATGTCTGGCTAAACCTCTTAGCTAGGGCTAAGAGGTGAAGCTTGTAGCGTGATGGGAGTGACTTACTTGTGCCTTTTGTTTAGATTGAATTGACGTTAATTTTGGTTTTATTAATATTGGAATGTTTTTAGTCTTTAATGGTCTATTGGGACTGAAATTACAATGGGTCTGCAATGGCTTTGAGCATGTCCCTTTCCTTTTATGTTATGACGCCAGGAAGCCCTGTTGTTCACCATAGTCTCCTGGACATGGTCGGATGACGGTACCCTTCCTAGCCTTCATACATGTGATTGGTTGGTAATTAGTTTAATTCTGTTGTTTGCCATAGTCTCTTGGGCATGGTTTGGTGATGGAATCTATTCTAGTTCATATACCTTTCATCTTTTGAAAACTATTTCTACAACAGTTCAGTTTAAATTCTATGATTCTTGATGTAGGAATAAGAGCTCCCAGATCTCTACAAGTGGATCCTCTAAATCCCTAGTGTCCTTCTCTTTGAATTTTTCCTAAGTTTTAAATAATAATTTCACAATTATTCCTTTAAATTCTATTTGATTTAGGTTTTATCTTAGCCTAGTTATAGTTCTACTTAGTTTCAGTTAACGTATAAGTTTCAGTCCCTTAGGATTCGACCTCGGTCTTACCGAGTTTATTACTACATCACAACCCTGCACTTGGGGAGTGAACAAGTTTTTGGCGCCGTTGCAGGGGACTGACGACTACAATTTTATGAAATTATTTAGTTTTAGAATTAGTTTAAGATTAGGATTTTGCTAATTTTAGTTTCAAGTTTTTCTTTCTATTTTTAGAACTAACCTTTCTCTTGTAGGCTTTAAGATAGGAACTTCTAATTCGGTAAGATCTTTCTAATCCCTACTTTCTATTTTTCACATCTCTTTTACTTTCTAGTTAAGACTTTCCTAATTCGTTCTAGAAATTTTCTACTTTCTTTGGAATTTCTTCTTTTCTTTAGAAATTGGTTTATTTTTAATTAGGAATTTTATAATTTTAGACTTTCTATTCTTAGAAACTAACTTTTTTTGTTTGTTCTGCAGGTTCTTATCCTAGGACTTCATATTTGGTAACTTCTTTCCATCTCTCTCTTTCCTTTTAGATTTCTACTTTTTCCTTTCTCTTAGGTCTAGGTTAGAATTTAAATTGAAGGCTGAGTGTGTTTTATGTCCAAGTGGGCATGCGACAACACTCAACGTCTCGTGACTGAAGGATGATTAGTTGAGGGGTTGACTGTCCATTGCAAAACTAGACACCACTTGAATTTCCCTAAGTTAGTTGAGGTTATGGCTGAAAATTAACCTCAAGCACTACCCCAACCTATGGTAGAGGAAGTACAAGCTGAGAATGAGGTGTATTAGGCACCCCCACCTCATACTTTATGAGATTATTTACAACCGGCGGGGGTGAGTACGTCCTCATGCATGATTTTTCCTGAGAATACAGGACATATGGACATCAAGCCAGGGGTTATCCAACTCCTTCAGAAGTACCATGGCTTAGAGTCTGAAGAACCGTATCTACATCTGAAAGAGTTCAACGAGATCATAGGCACCTTATACTTTCTTAATGTATCTGAGGATACAATTAGGTTAAAAGTCTTTCCATTTTCCTTGAAAGAGAAGGCCAAGACATGGTTACATTCACTGCGTTCTAGATCCATTGGCATATGGAATGATATGCAAAGGAAATTTATAAAGAAAATTTTTCCACATTATAAGACAATTACGCTCATGAGAGCAATCATGAACTTTGCCCAAAAGGAAGATGAAACATTTTTCCAATGTTGGGAAATGTTCAAGGATCTGGTCAATGCATGCCCACAACATGGCTTTGAAATATGGCGCATTACGAATTTTTTCTATGATAGGCTAACATCTTCCATGCGCCAAATGATCGAGACAATGTGTAACGAAGAATTTATTAATAAAAATGTCGACGAGGTATGAGATTACCTTGATAGTCTTGGTGAAAAAACACAATTATGGGACTATTACCCAAAGACGAACACTACGTCTAGGCCGACTCATTTAAGGAAAAAGGGCGGAATATATCTCCTGAAAGAGGATGATGATCTTAATGCTAAGGTGACTAATCTCACCAGAAAAGTCAAGGCCATAGAATTAAAGAAGGATAAGGTTAATGAAATTGTTTGCGACATCTGTGATTGCAACATTCACACAACTGAAATTTGTCCTACAATACCTGCCTTTCGAGAAGTGTTGAATGAACAATCTAATGTCGTAAATAACTATTAAAGACCTTTCAATGGACCAACCTCTAATACGTACAATCCTAGCTGAAAAAATCATCCTAATTTTATTTGGAGGAACGGACAAACTGCTACCCCTCAAAGTTTCTTCAATCAAAATCCAAATCAGGAGAAACCTGAAGAAGAATCGGTTCAAAATTCTATACAAGAGCTGACTCAGATAATGCGAAGAATATCAGATTTTATGTAAAAAATAGATTCACGTATGACGGTTATAGAAAAGGGGATGCTTCCTGCACAACCACTCCCCAATCCTAAACCGCAATACGAGATACGTGATCCCAGCTCTTCAAATCAAATGGGGCACACTAAATCCATCACCACTCTTAGGAGTGGGAAGGTTATTGATAAAACCCTTCCGGTTAGGCCCGAAAAGCCTCAAGAACCAGAAGAGGACAACAATGATGAATTTAGTGATGCCCCACAAAAATTTGAACCGGAACCTCTAAAGAAGCCAGTTGCTCCGTTCTCCCAATGGTTGGTTGCACCAAAACGTCTCTCTAACTCTCAGGATATCCTAGAGGTGTTGAAACAAGTGAAAGTCAACATTCCTCTACTTGATGTTATAAAACAGATACCTTTATATGCCAAATTCCTAAAGGACTTATGCACGACCAAACGACGACAAAGTATTCAAAAGAAGATTTCTCTAACTGAGAAAGTGAGTGCCATCTTAAAACAAGATGTGTCGCAGAAATTTAAAGATCCTGGTAGCCCAACCATATCATGTGTAATTGGAAACTATCGAATTGATCACGCAATTCTTGACTTAGGAGCGAGCGTCAATCTGATTCCCTACTCGGTATATAAACAATTAGGTTTAAGTGAATTAAAACCCACCCGGACCATACTACAACTTGCTGATCACTCTGTTCGTGTACTAAGAGGGATAATTGAGGACGTATTGATCCAGGTCGATAGATTTTACTACCCTGTAGATTTTATCATCCTGGACACCGAACCCATCAATGACATGAGCACTCAGATTTCTGTTGAGGGTCAAATATTGCATATTAAACCCCGATTATTTCTCAGATTTACGTATAAGATACTGTTTAATGGTCCGTTTAATCGTGTTTATGATGCAGGGTGTGTTTAGGAGCTTCGACTGAAACAGGGTGATAAAGTATGAAATTAATGCTCTGATGATCACCAAGGTAAGGGACGGATCTAAGGGGAGCAGGATCGACAGATTTACACGTCAGAAACCTGAGAAAATCGAGAAACTGACTTTCAAATGGCCCGAAATTGGTCTAGAACACAAGATCACAGGGTTCCCACCATCAGTTCGTTTCGAAATTTCATACATCACCTGAGGACCACAACTGAGCCGTACACATAAAATTTCAGCCCCTGAATCCCTACAGAAGTGGGCCAACGGGTAGATCAGCCCATTAATCTTCAATTTGGGGCCCACCTGGTATCTGGATATTCTTCAAAATTGGTCTCAGCAGGTTGAATGGGATGAGGAAAGGAGTGGACGGAGCGGATTTCGCATACACCTAACGAGTGGTCCCCACTCATAGTGTCAATGCACGAGTGCACAAGTGCACTGAACCAAGACAGTGGGTCAAACTCGCTGGACCCGACCATCTTCAAAATCTCCTTTCTTTCTAACAGCGTCCGTACGGACGATGAAAATTTTTGCTAATGGGTCCCACTCACCAGCCAAATGAAAGATCCAGACCGTCCATTCACTCAGGGACATGGCCACAACCCTCGCCTAGGTGTCCGTTTTCTTTTATGAAGGTGATTGCAAGATCCTAGCCGTTAAAAGAACGATGGACGGTGGAATGAAGATTCTCGTGGGCCACACCAAAAATACTTAAAAAAACATTCCTTCGTTAGTGGTTTTTCAAGAGCATTCAAATGAAGGGAATGGATCTCTCGTCTGATACTCATCACGGGCCCACAATCTTTCGCAGTAATGCGTCCGAAGCTCTGTTTACGAAACAGAGCTGCGGACAAAGCTCGGTGGGCCACTATTATCATATCATTCAATGATCCAGCCCGTTCATTGGAACTATGAGGTCAAAAATACCATACAGAGGAGGGTTTTTCAAACCCATGCACATATACTCAGAAGATCAATGATAAAATGCAGCTCGGACGGTAGAACGGTATTTTTGATTGGCCACACCAAATAGGACCCGAATAACATCGATCCCGATCGGTTTTTTGAGGCCAATCCAATGGTCGGAATGGATTTATAGACTGACAACCGATCTTGGGTCCCACCAAGGTTTAACGCACGAATGGCTTGCGTAAGAACGTGCTGCATTCGCACTGGCTGCGTAAACAGCCACCGACCTTCACTAGTACCTATAAAAAGAGAGAAAGAGAGAGGCCGTGGGGAGGAGAAAAAAACTTGGGGGACATGGCATCTCAGCGTGGAAAGGAGGAATCGACGGCCAGGGAGAGAGAGGGAGTAATTCTTTTTTTTTTTTTCTTTTCTTTTATTATGAGATTTAATCCGTCCATGACGGGTTAAACCTCTTAGATAGGGCTAAGAGGTAAAGCTTGTAGTGAGATGGGGGAATTGATGCTTATATCTTTTATCTAGACTGAATGGATGATGATTTTAGTATAATTAATGGCATGTTTTTAGTCTTTAATGGTCTGTTGTGACTGAAATTACAAGGGGTCAGCAATGGCTTTGAGCATGTTCTTTTTCTTCCCATGTTTATGATGTCAGGAAGCACCGTTGTTCACCATAGTCTCCTGGGCATGGTCGGATGTCGGTACCCTTCCTAGCCTTCATACATATGATTGGTTGGTAGTTAGTTTAATTCTGTTGTTTTCCATAGTCTCTTGGGCATGGTTTGATGATGGAATCTATTCTAATTCATATACCTTTCATCTCTTTGAAAACTAGATCAATAGTAGTTCAGTAAATTCCATGATTTTTTGTGACAGGCATAAGATCTCCCAGATCTCTACAAGTGGATCCTCTAAATCCCTAGTTACATTTCTGTGAATTTTCTTAAGTTTTAAATTAATATTTTCACCATTATTCCTCAAATTACATTCACTTTAGATTTCATCTTAGCCTAGTTCTATTTCTATTTGATTTTAGATAACGTACGAGTTTCAGTCCCTTGGGATTCGACCTCGGTCTTACCGAGTTATTACTACATCACAACCCTGCACTTGGGGAGTGAACAATTTCCGTCATTCTTGGTCGCCCATTCCTGTCCACTTCAAATGCAATTATCAATTGCAGGAATGATGTCATGACTATGTCTTTTGGAAATTTGACATTGGGGTCAAATATCTTTTTCAATAACAGCAGCAACTCAGAGGATGATGACGATTTCCACGACATTAACATGATTGATTCTTTTGTGGAAGATAGAACGCCTTTCACTTTATCCTCTGATCCTCTAGAGACGTGTCTGGCCCACTCCCATGATCTTGATGATGATACAATTAGGGAGACATGTGCCATGCTTGATACTGCACCGGTACTTGAAGTTAACCGGTGGAGTCCACAATTTGAAGAGTTGCCCCAAACTGATGTAGTGCCTCTACCGTCTAACCTCAGGCCACCGAAGCTTGACCTAAAACCTTTACCCTCTGATTTAAAATATGTCTATTTAGGTCAAGATGAGATATACCCGGTGGTGATCTCTGCCCACCTGGAGAAAGAACAGGAGAGTATGCTCATATCTACTCTCATTGAGCATAAGGGAGCTCTTGGATGGACAATAGCGAACCTCAAGGGAATCGACCCATCGATTTGTACTCACCGCATATATCTTGAGGATAATGCAAAGGCTGTTCGGTAATCACAACGTAGACTAAATCCAAACATGAAGGAAGTGGTTAAGGCTGAGGTTCTCGAACTATTGGATGTGGGCATCATATACCTCATATCCGATAGTCAATGGGTGAGTCCAACTCATGTGGTTCCTAAGAAGTCCGGGATCACCATCGTAGCCAATGCCAATAATGAACTCGTGCTGACCAGAATTACTACTGGTTGGAGAATGTGCATTGACTATAGAAAGCTGAATACCGTCACGAGGAAGGACCACTTTCCTTTGCCCTTCATCGATCAAATCTTGGAAAGGCTAGCTGGTCATTTCTATTATTGTTTTCTTGACGGATCTTCGGGCTATAATCAGATTGAAATCGCCCCTGAGAACTAGGAAAAGACTACATTTACATGCCCCTATGGCACCTTTGCTTACAAAAGGATGTCGTTCGGGTTATGTGATGCCCCTGTTACCTTTCAGCGATGCATGATGAGTATCTTTTCGAATATGGTGGGAAAATATTTAGAGGTCTTCATGGATGATTTTTTTGTTTTCGGTTCATCTTTCAACGAATGTTTAGAGAGGCTTAAATGTGTGCTGAAAAGATGTGAAGAAAAGAATTTGGTACTTAATTGGGAGAAGTGTCATTTCATGGTTAAAAAGGGAATTGTCCTTGGGCATATCATTTCGTCCAAGAGAATCGAGGTAGATAAGGAAAAGATCGATCTTATCTCTAACCTACCTCCACCCAAGAACATCAGAGATGTGCGATCCTTCTTAGGACACGCAGGGTTTTATAGACGATTCATAAAGGACTTTAGTCTCCTCTCTCGTCCTTTATGTAATCTTCTTCAAAAGGATGCACCATACGAGTGAACTGAGCAATGCCAAGAAGCTTTCACTAAGCTTAAGGGCATGTTAACCACTGTACCAATCATGCAGCCACCTGATTGGAGCTTGCCTTTTGAGCTTATGTGCGACGCTTCTGATTATGCTCTTTGAGCGGTTCTAGGCCAGAGAAAAGATAAGAGGCCCTACGTCATTCATTACGCAAGTAGGACTCTAAATCCTGCCCAAGTGAACTATTTGACTACGGAAAAGTAACTCTTAGCCATAGTGTTCGCTTTGGCAAATTTAGATCATACCTGATCGGATCCAAGATCATTATCTACACAGACCATGCAACACTCAAGTATCTTCTTTCTAAGAATGATTCTAAGCCCCGCTTGATACGATAGATCCTTCTACTCCAAGAATTTGATTTTGAAAATTAAAGATAAAAAGGGAGTAGAAAACGTAGTGGCTGATCACTTGTCTCGCCTTAATACCTCCGATTCCCTTGAGGCGACCCATATCAATGACATGTTCTCTGATAAAAAATTGTTTAGAGTCTCTCATTCACCTTGGTTCACTGATATTGCTAATTATCTTGTTACAGGTTCCATACCGACACATTGGACTGTACAAGATAAGAAGAAATTCTTTACCAAGGTGCGTAATTTTTTATGGGACGATCCATATTTGTTTAAATATTACCCAGACCAAATCCTAAGGAGACGTGTGCCAGACGATAAGCATCAGAGTGTCATCTCCTTCTGTCACTCACAGACCCGTGGTGGGCACTTTTCTGCTAAAAAGACCACGGCCAAGATTATGCAGTGTGGCTTCTATTGGCCCACTATGTTCAGGGACACATGAGTTTTGCAAGGCCTATGAGCGTTGTCAGAAATTGGGAGCATTGTCCCATCGAAATATGATGCCTTTGAATTTCATCCTTATTATTGAAGCATTTGATTGTTGGGGCATTAATTTCATGAGACCTTTCCCCCAATCCTTTAGAAATTTATATATTTTGTTCGCCGTAGATTATGTCACTAAATGGGTTGAAGCAATTCCGTGCCGCAACAATGACCATCGCACGGTCATTAAATTTTTAAAAGAAAACATCCTGTCACGATTCGGAACGCCTTGAGCCATCATTAGTGACGGGGGCTCACACTTTTGTAATAGACCATTCGAGAGCTTAATGAAGAAATACGGTATTTCTCATAAGGTGAGCACCCCATATCATCCACAGACAAGTGGGCAAGCTGAGATTTCTAATAGGGAGATCAAACATATCCTAGAGAAAATGGTTAACCCTAACCGTAAGGATTGATCAATCCGATTGACCGATGCCTTATGGGCGTACTGTACTGCTTTTAAAACTCCTATTGGAACATCTCCCTTTACACTTGTTTACGGGAACGCTTGTCACTTGCCTGTGGAATTGGAACATAAAGCATAATGGGTGATCAAAAATCTAAATTTTAATCTAGACAATGTTGACTCGCTACGCAAACTTCAATTAAATGAATTGGAAGAAATTCAGAACGATGCGTACGAGAACTCGAGAATTTACAAGGACAGAATGAAGGCGTTTCATGATCAACATATTCTATGAAAATCATTCACGCTAGGTCAGAAAGTCCTTTTGTACGATTCTCAACTACATCTCTTTCTCGATAAGCTCTAATCTCGTTGGACCGGCCCTTACATTGTTGTTACTGTCTATCCTCATGGGGCCGTTGAGATAAGAAATTCTGACAATGGTAAGGAGTTTAAAGTAAATGGACATTGATTAAAATCATTTGTCGAGAAATTTGATTCAAAGGACATATTCGTGCCTCTGATTGCTCCTGTTTACCAGGATTGATCTCCTAGTCTGATGGAGGTATAGGTAGGTTTATCGCTTTCATAGGACTAGGGTAGTGATTTATTTTGTCTGGCTGTAGACGATAAATTTAGCGCTCCTGGGAGGTAACCCAGTTTTTTATTCCATTTTCATTTTTCTAGTTAGTTAATTCAATGTTTGTGGGTAACATTACTGCAAACCCTCACGAGACTACAACTCGTCCACTAGGGATAACCTAGGGGTTTAAAGGCTTATTGCATACGCTGAATGTAATCGAAAGCACCTGCGAAAGTGGTATAGGTAGGATTTTATTTTTGTTATTTTTGTTTTACTTTCTCTCTCGTACTAACCTGCTTTTTCCCAGCGATTTCTTGAAAAATCTCTCTTGATTCGTTATCCAGGTACTATCCTCCCATCACTTCTCATTTACTTTTGTTGTCCCATGTGCATTGCATGCTCATATATCTTTTATATTGAGGACAATGTAGATTTTAGGTTAGGGGTGAGGGATTATGTAACCTAATCAGTGTCTTCTTGGTCCTGAGTAAATATTGGGAAAATTTTTAAAAATTTTCTGAGATTCAGTATCTGTTAGACTTCACGATTAAGTTTGAATCATTAATCCATGATTGGAAGTTATAAACATTGATTGAGTCATGATTTCACATGTCACATCTCGCTTCCACATTAAGTTTTCAGTTTGATATTGAAGGGTTAATTTGGTAATCACTAAGCATGTAAGGAACCCGTTTGAAATTTGCCCATTATGATCAATTAAAGAAAAAAAAAAGAAAAAAGAAGAAACCTTCGGAAAGATTTGGGCGAATAATCCTCACCATAGGTTTTCTCCCTATAGGTGTGGAGTTAATTCCCCATGAATGATATGTGGAAAAGGTCTAGGAGTTCGGTTTTCATCATAGGTTTGTTCCCTATAGGTGAAAATTTGATTCCCTTCCTTAGTGTTACTTTTAACAGCAAAATTAAAAACTAAAAGAAAGAAAAAGGATGATTTGTTAGACATATTTTAGTCTAGGTTTCAAGTGTCCTGAATGCTCTTGTTGGTTACCAATGATATTATGACATAACGAACTGAGTTTTAATGTTGATAAGCTGAGATCTCACTATACATCCATGAAATTTAATGTTTAGAATTGTTCTAATTGATGGATTAATATTCGAACTTGATTGTAAAGTTTACCATGCGCCTGAGTCTAAGAGAGAATAATGCCCAATGTTCATGAATCTTAAACTTCTCATAGCTGAATCGTTTTTCAAAGTATCACTTGGTTTCATAGAAATTGTCCTGTAATTCTCAACTTATTTTTCACATACCTTGCTCGGGACTAGCAAGATGCTGGTTGGGGGTTGTGTTGAGGGTCAAATATTGCATATCAGACCCCAGTTATTACTCGAATTTATGAATATAATATTGTTTAATAGCCGATTTAATCGTGTTTATGTTGCATACAAGAGCTGGCTCAAGGTTTCTTCAATCAAAATCCAAATTAGGGAAAATCTCAAGAAGAATCGGTTCAAAATTCCATACAAGAGCTGGCTCAGACAATGCGACGAATATCAGATTTTATGCAAAAAAATAGATTCACGTATGACGGCTATAGAAAAGGGGATGCTTCCTGCACAACCACTCCCCAATCCTGAACCGCAATACGAGATAGGTGATCTCAGCTCTTCTAATCAAATGGGGCACGCTAAATCCATTGCCACTCTTAGGAGTGGAAAGGTTATTGATAAAACCCTTCCGGTTAGGCCCAAAAAGCCTCAAGAACTAGAAGAGGACAACAATGATGAATTTAGTGATGCCCCACAAAAATTTGAACCGGAACCTCTAGAGAAGTCAGTTGCTCCGTTCCCCCAATGGTTGGTTGCACCAAAACATCTCTCTAACTCTCAGGATATCCTAGAGGTGTTGAAACAAGTGAAAGTCAACATTCCTCTACTTGATGTTATAAAACAGATACCTTTATATGCCAAATTTCTAAAGGACTTATGCACGACCAAACGACGGCAAAGTGTTCAAAAGAAGATTTCCCTAACTGAGAAAGTGAGTACCATCCTAAAACAAGATGTGTCACAGAAATTTAAAGATCCTGGTAGCCCAACCATATCATGTGTAATTGGAAACTATCGAATTAATCACGCACTTCTTGACTTAAGAGCGAACGTCTATCTGATTCCCTACTCGGTATATAAACAATTAGGTTTAGGTGAATTAAAACCCACCTGGACCATACTATAACTTATTGATCGCTCTGTTCGTGTATAAAGAGGGATAATTGAGGACTTTAGTCTCCTCTCTCGTCCTTTATGTAATCTTCTTCAAAAGGATGCTCCATACGAGTGAACTGAGCAATGCTAAGAAGCTTTCACTAAGCTTAAGGGCATATTAACCACTGTACCTATTATGCAGCCACATGATTGGAGCTTGCCTTTTGAGCTTATGTGCGACGCTTCTGATTATGCTCTTGGAGCGGTTATAGGCCAGAGAAAAGATAAGAGGCCCTACGTCATTCATTACACAAGTAGGACTCTAAATCCTGCCCAAGTGAACTATTTGACTACGGAAAAGGAACTCTTAGCCATAGTGTTTGCTTTGGACAAATTTAGATCATACCTGATCGGATCCAAGATCATTATCTACACAGACCATGCAACACTCAAGTATCTTCTTTCTAAGAATGATTCTAAGTCCCGCTTGATACGATGGATCCTTCTACTCCAAGAATTTGATTTGGAAATTAAAGACAAAAAGAGAGTAGAGAACGTAGTGGCTGATCACTTATCTCGCCTTAATACCTCTGATTCCCTTGAGGTGACCCATATCAATGACATGTTCCCTGATGAACAGTTGTTTATAGTCTCCCATTCACCTTGGTTCACTGATATTGCTAATTATCTTGCTATAGGTTCCATACCGACACATTGGACTGCACAAGATAAGAAGAAATTCTTTACCAAGGTGCGTAAATTTTTCTGGGATGATCCATATTTGTTTAAATATTGTCCAGACTAAATATTGCATATCAGACCCCAGTTATTACCCGAATTTATGAACATAATATTGTTTAATGGTCGATTTAATCGTGCTTATGTTGCAGGTTGAATTTAGGAGCTTAAGCTGAAAAAGGATGCTAAAAGCTTGGATTTAACATTCTGATGATCACCAAGTCAAGGGACGGACTCTAGGGGGCCAAGATCGATGGAATCACATGCTAGGGATCGAAGAAAATCGAGAAACTGAAGCTTAAGTGACCCAAAAGATGTCCAGAGTGCACGATCACAGGGTTCCCATCATCCGTTCAGTTCGAAACTTCATACACGGTCTGGAGACCATAAATTAACCGTACACATTGAAATTCAACCATTAGATCCTTTTAGAAATGACCTAACAGTCATATCAGTCGACAAATTATCAAATCTGGGCCCACTTGCAATCTATATATGCTTCAATTTTGGTCTTGATCATTAAAAAGATATGAGGAAATAGATGGACGGAGCAGATTTCTTGAACACATCATGGTGGACCCCATACCATGATGCGTGTGCACTGTGTGCAAGAACACTGGCCGTGCACGGGACGGTCAGCCCGGTCAAAGATGGGCTGACCCGTCTTCTTCGTTGCACAGGAACAGCGGACGGACAACGTCCGTCCATTTTTCACTAGTAGACCCCACTCGTCCTTCTTTTGCAAGATCTGGACCATTCATTCAGTCAGGGGCACGGCCACAACCCTCGCCAAGCTTTCTTTTTGGTCCCATGTGTACGATCACGTGATTTCCACCGTCAAACATAAGATGGACGGCTAAGCAAACTATTCCGTGGGCCAAACCAAACTTAATCTGAAACCAGTCATTTCTTACTGGTTTTTCGACGTGATTTCAATGAACGGCATGGATTTTCCATGCAATGTCATCCTGGGGCCCACTGACCATCACAGAAGCGAAGCAGAACCTCTGTTTCGCAATAGAGGCTGCGGTCCTCTTTTGTGGGCCACCACCGTTCTTCAAGAGTTTGATCTGAACTGTCCATCATGCAGAGGGAGCAAAACCAGTCAAATCATGCTGATTTTTTGGAGGCCATGCACATGTACATGATCGCTACAACAATTGCAAAATGACCGTTCAACAGCCATCGCAGCCTGATTGTTTCAGTGGACCACATCAACAGATGATTAGAACCATCCATACCCAGTAAAAACTTCGAGGAGAAGATGATGGACGGTGTGGATTTCGTAAAAGCCATAGAAAATGGGTTCCACCGGCAATCAGCGCGAGAAGCACACCTCTGTTTCGCATCTGAAAAAACTGGAATTTTTGGGAAGTTGCGTGGCCCAGATCATGATCTTTTTGATGATCTGAACCGTTCAGAAGACTTAAAAGGTGGCTAAGACCCTAACCTAGGTGACGGAATCAAGGTCAGGACGTTCACCGTCCTGAAAATTCAATTCAAACGCAAGATGTTTATGCATTGTTGCTGCATAAAACAAAGACTGCGCAGTCCATTTTATTTGGGCAAATTACATTGCGTAAGAGAAGTCGGTTCTCAGACTCCAACAAACCTACAATTAGCAATCCTATAAAGAGGAGAAAAATGGAGGAGAAAAGGGATTCAATCTCATCTTGGCTTGGAGACGTGAGGCTTGGAACGTGAGAGAGACAGCAAGTTAGTTTTATTTTAATTTATTTTATTTTGTTTTGTTGAAGAGATCTAGTCCACATCATGTCTGGCTAAACCTCTTAGCTAGGGCTAAGAGGTGAAGCTTGTAGCATGATGGGAGTGACTTGCTTGTGCCTTTTGTTTAGATTGAATTGACGTTAATTTTTGTTTTATTAATATTGAAATGTTTTTAGTCTTTAATGGTCTGTTGTGACTGAAATTATAATGGGTCTGCAATGGCTTTGAACATGTCCCTTTCCTTTTATGTTATGACGTCAAGAAGCCCTGTTGTTCACCATAGTCTCCTGGGCATGGTCGGATGAAGGTTCCCTTTCTAGCTTTCATACATGTGATTGGTTGGTAATTAGTTTAATTATGTTGTTTTCCATAGTCTCTTGGGCATGGTTTGGTGATAGAATCCATTCTAGTTCATATACCTTTCATCTTTTGAAAACTATTTCAACAACAGTTTAGTTTAAATTCTATGATTCTTGATGCTGGCATAAGAGCTCCCTGATCTCTACAAGTAGATCCTCTGAATCCCTAGTGTCCTTCTCTCTGAATTTTTCCTAAGTTTTAGATAATAATTTCACAATTATTTCTTAAAATTCTATTTGATTTAGGTTTTATCTTAGCCTAGTTCTAGTTCTACTTAGTTTCAGTTAACGTACAAGTTTCAGTCGCTTGGGATTCGATCTCGGTCTTACCGAGTTTATTACTACATCAAAACCTTGCACTTGGGGAGTGAACACTAAACCTACACCTAATCCTAATCTCAACTCCATAACCTAAACTTAAACCTAAACTTGAAAACCCAAAACTAAACCCGAACCCGAACTCGATCCCAATTTCCTAAACCTAAACTTATGACCTTAACATAAATCTATTCTCAAATCCCAAAACCTATAACCTAAACCTTAACCTAAACTCAATTCCCTAAACCTTAACCTGTAACCTAAGTAAAACATAAGCCTATAACCTTAACCTAAACATAAAACCTAAATCTAAACCTATACTTATAACCTAAACCTATTCTTAAATTCCAAAACCTATAACCTAAACCTAAACCTACACTTATAACCTATAACCTAAACCTTAACCTAAACTTTAAAACCCAAACCATAAACCCAATCCAGATTTCCTAAACCTAAACTCTAACCTATAACCTATAACCTAAACTCAATTCCCTAAACCTTAACCTGTAACCTAACCTAGACCTAAACCTATAACCTTAACCTAAACATAAAACCTAAACCTAAACCTATAAACTTGACCTAAACCAAAATCGATAACCTAAAACCTTAACTTATAACCTATAACCTAACCTTAACCTAAACCTTAACCTAAAACCTAAAACCTAAACCTAAACCTAAAATCTAAATGTATTCTCAACTCCCTAAACCTAAACCTACACCTAATCCTAATCTCAACTCCCTAATCTAAACCTAAACCTAAACCTAAACTTGAAAACCCAAAATTATACCGATCCCGAACCCGAACCCAATTTTCTAAACCTAAACCTTAACCTATTCTTAATTCCCTAAACCTATAGCTTATAACCTAAACCTAAAGCTTAACCTAAACCTATAACCTTAACCTAAACCAAAACCTATGACCTAAAACCTAAATGTATTCTCAAATTTTCAAACTTAAACCTACACCTAATCATAATCTCAACTCCCTAATCTAAGCCTAAACATAAACTTGAAAATCCAAACCTAAAACCCCATCCCGAACCCGAACCCGATTTCGTAAACCTAGAACCTAAATGTATTCTCAAATCCCTAAACCTAGACCTACACCTAATCCTAATCTCAACTCCCTAACCTAAACCTAAACCTAAACTTGAAAACCCAAACCTAAACCCGATCCCGGACTTGAACCCGATTTCCTAAACCTAAACCTTAACCTATTCTCAATTCCCTAAACCTTAACCTATAACCTAACCTAAACCTAAACCTATAACCTAAACCTAAGCCTAAAACCTAAACTTAAACCTAAAACTGAAATGTATTCTCAAATCCTTAAACATAAACCTACACTTAATCCTAATCTCAACTCCCTAACCTAAACTTAAATCTAAACTTAAAAACCCAAACCTAAACCCGATCCTGATTTTCTAAACCTAAACCTTAACCTTAACCTATTCTCAATTCCCTAAAGCTATAACCTATATACCATAACCTATAACCTAAACCTAAACTTATAACCTAAACTTAAACCTTAACCTAAACCTAAACCTAAACCTAAACCAAAACCTATAACTTATAACCTATAACCTAAACTTATAACCTATTACCTAACCTTAACCTAAACCTAAAACCTAAACCTAAACCTAAACCTAAACCTATAACCTGAAACCTAAACCTAGACCTAAACCTAAAACCTAAATGTATTCTCAAATCTTAACCTAAACCTATAACCTCTAACCTAAACCTAAAACCTAAATGTATTCTCAATTCCCTAAACCTATAGCTTATAACCTAAACTTATAACCTTAGCCTAAACCAAAACCTATAACCTATAACCTAAATGTATTCTCAAATATCTAAACCTAAACCTACACCTGATCTTAATTTTAACTCCCTAACCTAAACCTAAACCTAAACTTGAAAACCCAAACCTAAACCTGATCCCGAACCCGAACCCGATTTTCTAAACATAAACCTTAATCTATTCTCAATTCCCTAAACCTATAGCTTATAACCTTAACCTAAACCTAAACCTTAACCTAAACCTATAACCTTAACCTAAACCAAAACCAAAACCTATGACCTAAAACTTAAATGTATTCTCAAATCTCTAAACCTAAACCTACACCTAATCCTAATCTCAACTACCTAACCTAAACCTAAACCTAAACTTGAAAACACAAACCTAAACCCGATCCCGAACCCGAACCTGATTTCTTAAATCTAAACCTTAACCTATTCTCAATTCCCTAAACATATAGCTTATAACCTAAACCTAAACTTAAACATTAACCTAAACCTATAACCTTAACCAAAACCAAAACCTATGACCCAAAACCTAAATGTATTCTCAAATCTTTAAACCTAAACCTACACCTAATCCTAATCTCAACTCCCTAACCTAAACTTAAACCTAAACTTGAAAACCCAAACCTAAACCCGATCTCGAACCCAAACCCGAACCCGATTTCCTAAACCTAAACCTTAACCTATTCTCAATTCCCTAAACCTATAGCTTATAACCTAAACCTTAACCTAAACTAAAACCTATGACCTAAAACCTAAATGTATTCTCAAATCTCTAAACCTAAACCTACACCTAATCTTAATCTCAACTCCCTAACCTAAACCTAAATCTAAACTTGAAAACCCAAATCTAAAACCCGATCTCGAACCCGAACCCAATTTCCTAAACCTAAACCTTAACCTATTCTCAAATCCTTAAATCTAAACCTACACCTAATCCTAATCTAAACTCCCTAACCTAAACCTAAACCTAAACTTAAAAACCCAAACCTAAACCCGAACCCGAATTCCTAAACCTAAACCTTAACCTATTCTCAAATCCCTAAACCTAAACCTACACCTAATCCTAATCTTAACTCCCTAACCTAAACCTAAACCTAACTTGAAAACCCAAACTTAAATCCAATCACGAACCCGAACCCGATTTCCTAAACCTAAACCTTAACCTATAACCTAACTTAAACCTAAACATATAACCTACACTTATAACCTAAACCTAAACCTATAACCTAAACCTACGCCTAAAACCTATACCTATGACCTAAAACCTAAATGTATTCTCAAATCCCTAAACCTAAACCTACACATAATTCTAATCTCAACTCCCTAACCTAAACCTAAACCTAAACTTGAAAACCCAAACTTAAACCCGATCCCGAACCCAAACCCGATTTCCTAAACCTAGACCTCAACGTAATCTCAATTCCCCAAACCTATAGCTTATAACCTAAACCTATAACCTTAAACCTAAACCTATGACCTAAAACTTTAACCTATAACTTATAACATATAACCTAACCTTAACCAATAACCTAAAACCTAACCTCAACATAAAACCTAAATGTATTTTCAAATCCCAAAACCTAAACCTACACCTAATCCTAATCTTAACTCCCTAACCTAAACCTAAACCCAATCCCGAACCCGAATCCGATTTCCTAAACCTAAACCATAACCTATTCTCAATTCCCTAAACCTATAGCTTATAACCTATACCTAAACCTAAACCTAAACTTAAACCTATAACCTTAACCTAAACCAAAACCTATGACCCTATAACCTAAACTTATATCATATAACCTAACCTTAACCTAAACCTTAACCTATAACCTAAAACCTAAATGTATTCTTAAATCCCTAAACCTAAACCTACACCTAATCATAATCTCAACTCCCTAAGCTAAACCTAAACTTATACTTGAAAACCCAAACCTAAACCCGATCCCGAACCTGATTTCCTAAAACTAAAACTTAACCTAACCTATACCTAAACCTATAATCTACACTTATAACCTAAACCTAAGCCTAAAACCTAAACCTAAACCTAAAACCGAAATGTATTCTCAAATCCTTAAAACCTAAACCTAATCCTAATCTCAACTCCCTAACTTAAACCTAAAATCGAAATGTATTCTCAAATCCTTAAAACTTAAACCTAATCTTAATCTCAACTCACTAACCTAAACTAAAACCTAAACTTGAAAACTCAAACCTAAACCCGATCTCGAACCCGAACCTAATTTCCTAAACCTAAACCTTAACCTTAACCTATTCTCAATTCCCTAAAGCTATAACCTATATGCTAACCTATAACCTAAACCTAAACCTTAACCTAAACCCATAACCTAAACCTTAACCTTAACCTAAACCTACACCAAAACCTATAACCTAAACCTTAACTTATAACCTAAACTTATAATCTATTACGTAACCTTAACCTAAACCTAAAACCTAAACCTTAACTTTAACCTAAACCTAAACCAAAACCAAAACTTATAACCTAAACCTAAACCAAAACCTATAACCTAAACCTTAACTTATAACCTAAACTTATAACCTATTACCTAACCTTAACCTAAACCTAAAACCTAAACCTAAACCTAAACCTATAACCTAAATGTATTTTCAAATCCCTAAACTTAGACCTACACCTAATCCTAGTCTCAACTCCCTAACCTAAACTTAAACTTGAAAACCCAAACCTAAACTCAATCCCGAACCCGAACCCGAACTCGATTATTGTAATAATGTATCCCAATCACATGGCAACAAACAAGAATGTATCCCTTTTAACACATGCCCCTTTTTAAAAAGCTTTAATTTTTATTGTTATTTCTACTAATTGAAACACTTTTTTGCATTATTTGCTCGTATTAGTTTTATTTTAATTATCAGTTTTGTTTTAAAAAAGTGCCCACTTTTTTGGAAAAAGTTTCTGCAATTCTTCATGATTTTGAGTTATAATGTTTTGTTGGTTGAATATTTTTTTATTAGATGAAATACAAAAAAAGAAAATTGTTGCTGATTTTTTTCCTTTTTTTTTTTTTATTTCTGATGTTAAACTTATATGTATTATACGTGGATGAATGTAATGTGGATTAAGATTATTTGTGTTTGGATGGATGTATAGTTTATGTTTGGATGGATTTATGTAGTTTGGGTTTAGATGGATGTGAATGTGAATATGATGAAAGTGAATATTTTATAACAAGTGTATATCGGGTGTATAACAGGTGTGAATGTGAATATTGTATAATAGGTGTATATTAGGTGTGAATGTGAATGTTATATAACAGGTGTATATCAGGTGTATAACAGGTCAAATTTGAAAATGCCCTTAAGGGTAAGAAGAGATGGTCTATGACAGTCCTTTTAAAGGACAGTCCGTGGCCGTCCTTTAAAGGCTCATAAGAGGCGGTCCATAACAGTCCTTTTTAGGGACAGTCCATGACCGTCCTTTAAAAGGATGGTCCATGGCCGTCCTTTGAAGGCTCATAAGAGATGGCCCATGACAGTCCTTTTTAAAGACGGTCCATGGCCGTCCTTTGAAGGCTCATAAGAGACGGTGCATGACAGTCCTTTTTAAGGATGGTCCATGACCGTCCTTTTTTTGTCAATAAGAATGACGGTTGAAAACCGTCCTTAATACGACACGTCAAAGTTTCACGGCCCATGCGACGGTCCATGACCTTCCTTTTTGGTCATTTGAGATGGTTTTTGACTGTCCTTTTTTCGCTGTTTTGGCGTAGTGTTTGTGGCTCCCATTAACCTAGCTATAGTATGGTCTCATGATAATTAGATATTTTTTGTTTTATTTTATTTTTTTTCTGAATAATGCCCTGAAATGAGCTGAAAAATGAATGGACTAGGGACAAGCGGCTTTCTCACTTATCCACTTCCAACACTTGGTGGAATGTCTTTCTCAAAATATTATGCCGATGGGATGGGAGAAATAGGAGCATTGATTGGATAGGAAAAAGAGATACAGGAGTTTAGTTAATTTTACATTTTTTTATTTATGAAATTCTCTTTTTATTTAAAAATGAATCATAAGGAATTCATGATGAGCCCTGAGAAATAAATGGATTAAATTATTGAAATAGCTCATTTTCATTTAAAAAATCTTGACTGTTCATATTATAAAGACAGTTAACACCCGTGAGATCGACGTAATATTTCTATAGTAGCCCACGATTAATGTAATATTTCTATAATAGCCTAAGAGATATTCGTTGGGCCTAATGAACGGTCTAGATCAAGAGATTGTGGTGTGTAAGTATGCCAATGCAACTAGGAACACTGTAACTTATAGTGCTCTAAGCACATTGGAATAGTTCGGGATGGAAAATATCAAAATTTGAAAATATTGTAGTGCTATTCCAACCACATTTAACTTGGTGTTTTGTGAAATTTTTATTATGGAAAAGTTTTTTTCATTGAAAAAGTTCGATGAAGATGGTTATAATTTATTTATTTTTAACCAAAATATTTGATTGAAATTTATAAAATAAATTAAAATAAAACATATTAGCAATGATAGGAAAAAAGAATTACGAATGATCTATATTGTTTAATTGGAAATACCATGGTAATAATATTATTAATAATGTCATGGTAATAATATTATTAATAATGTTATGATAGACTTTGTTCTAACCTAGCCAGGCTTCTAGTTCCTTGAGGACACTAAAATTGTTTAATCAAATAATCTAGATTGTACATCAGGTTCTACATACTTCAACAGGTAACCATGAAAATTACATAGATTTGACAATCTCAACCACCTTATGTATAGTTTTTTACATGGACGGCTAAGATCATTTACATATAAAATAGGTTTAATCCTCTTTAATTTAATCCATGGATTGCTTATGATTCTAAATAATCACTTGTGTTAGGCAATCCTACCCGTCCTATCAGCAGCTTGGTAACAGGATGACTTCCGGAGATGAGGCTAAATTGAGAAAGATTTGGATAATCTAATTGATGTGATTTTCGCATGGTAGCCTAAGAAATGTATGATGCACTTTATGAAATAGTTATATTAATTGATTCGGCTGTCCAAGTGGCTTGATTTGAAAATTTTAAATCAAAGAATAACATTAATTTATTTATATAATGATTCGACTTTGAAGAAATGTAAAAATAATTAATCTCTCACCCCTTAAGCACACTCACATAAACTCACCGGTGGTGCCGACACATGAGATCCTGCTCGTTAGATGGGCCCCACCACACCGAAAGTAGGACAGGTTACCCATCTGGTGAGCCATGAAGTTTTTTATCACAAGCAGATGGATGAAAGGTTTGATCAACCGTTAGAATTTCCTGATTTTTCTCCCACTCAATATATATTATTGGGCCCTCTCGATGAACGGCTTGGATCAGAAAATTGGCTGCGAATGCACTTGCAAATGGACATGCAAAGCGCACTCGCGCGAGTGCACTTGGCATTTCAACCACGTGCATGTGTCGGTGCCTTAAAAGCACTACTCAAACTTGCCGACGGCTCTGGGCCCTCGGAGACAGGCCGAATAAATAGATGGGCTGACGTTGTGGGCCAGAGATTCTGGTATGCTATCACAGCAAGGGAGCAGATTAGGTGTTATCCGGGTAACACTATACCTTGACCGTGTGGGGCCCACCTTTTGTATTTCCACGTTTGTCGATCCGTTTTTACATATCAATTTAGGACGTGATCCCAAAACTTAAGTAGATCCAAATCTCAGGTGGACCACACCACCGGAAATACTGGTGAACCACCATTTAAAACTTTGTGTCGGCCACAAAGGTTTTGGATTAAGCTGATTTTTGTATTTTCTTCACCATTTAAAACTCTGTGGCCACTAAGGTTTTGGTTCAAGCTGAATTTTATATTTTCTTCGCCATTTAAAATTTTGTGGGCCACAAAGGTTTTGGATCAAGCTGATTTTTGTATTTTCTTCACCATTTAAAATTTTGTGGGCCACAAATGTTTTGGTTCAAGCTGATTTTTATATATTTTTTTTTCACCATTTAAAACTTTGTGGGCCAAAAGCGTTTTGGATCAACCTGATTTTTATATTTTCCTTTCACCTAGGTCTGGTTGACCTTGTCAACAGGTTGGATGGAAAATAAACATTACGGTGGGCCAATGGTGGGTGTTCAATCACCATTGTTTCCTGTGGTGTTGTCCATCAGAGAATTGGATTTGCTTAATTTTTAGCAACACATCTTAAAATGGACTGGAAAAACGGATGGACGGTGTGGATATATAGTACATCATCAATGTGGGCCCCACAGGTAAGGGTAACACCCACTGTCATGTTACTCGAGTAACACCTAATCCGCTCCCCACAGCAACCAGGTCTTATTATCAAGCGTGGCCTGATCTGATACATGGCCCACTGAAAGGAACTAACAATTTTCTCATCTCACAGCCTGATCTGGGCCAATGAAAGATAATGGGTCTAGAACTGGGATGGTCCAACTTCAACAGAAAAGTGCTAAAACTTGGGCCTGAGTCAGGCCTTTTTTATCCTACGGCTGAGATTCGTTCAATAAATAATTGAGCTGAGGCTTGAATTGGATGAGTATCTGGGTCTGACATCGCAGCTTGTCTGCTACCGGTGGGAGAATGATCACATACATTCGAGTGTATCATCCAACTCAACATACGTTCGAGCTATGTGGGGCCCACCAGCTGTGTTTACGTCCAATCCAAACCATGCATCTGGTCTACCACCATATGTTCATAGCACATTCCAAGAATCATCCTTTTAAAATCTCAAATGGGACACCCAGGAGGAGAAACATACAATCACAGCTAAATCCTATATATGCTTGTAGTGTGGTCCACCTGAGTTTCAGTGGGTGCCTTCATTCTAGTGGGGCCCACTGGATGAGTGGTTTGGATAGAATATGCACAATGTGGTGGACAATAACTTTAGCTTGCAAGTTTTTATCCGGAGCTGAATTGCAGCTCAGGGATGCTGGGTGGAGCCCACTGAAAGGTATGAGATAAATCCATTCCGTCCATCCGTTTTAAGATATAATTTTAGTCGTGCGGCAAAAAATGAGAGGAATAAAAAACTCAAATGTGTCACATGAGAGGGGAAATTGGGGAAAGAAATTTCTACCGTTGAAATCTTCTTGGGCTCCACCTTGATGTTTATATTCTATCCAAACCGTTTATAAGGTCATTCCAAATAGGATGAAGTGAAAACACCAAAATTATAGCCTGATACGATACTTTTATGGTCATAAGAATGCTTCAACGGTGCTCACTGAACACTCACGGTCTCCTCTCGTGTGGCTCGCTTGAGTCTTATATACACCTAATGTAGACTCTCACCTCGTAAATGAGCTCACAAAACGGATAGACAGAGTGGATTTATAACAAAAATCTTTGTGGGTCCCACCCAACATCCTTGCTCAGGAACTTCCTCCGCAACGGTTTCCCAAGAGTTCGGCGCCCATAGAAATTTACGAAGAAAGGGATGTAGTTTGAGATCACAGGGCAACTACAGGATACGAAAAACGAGATGAAGCTCGTGGTTTTCACGTAATGTATAGTATGTTATTTATTTATTTAAATGACACGGATCCAAAACTCAAGTGGATAACACTAATTGAAGAACATTTAAATAATTAGTGCTCAATCTCCAACGTTTTATGTAGAATGGTCCCAATGATTTTTATATATAATTTATTTTTAGGCTCATCTCTTAAAATAATCTTTACTAATGAATGGATTTATTATTGTTATTTTATTTATTTTTTAACACACGTACGCACTATCACACACTCACGCCATAATGGGATTTCACCACCTATATATGGGTACTCAACCCTTGACCAGGTGTTGAAAGCCCTGAGAGTCTACACAGGAGCAAGAGTAATGACCCATGAAGGGATGAAGTTTAAATGAAACATATATCATGGTGGGGCCTACCAAAGCTTTGGCTTGAGTTGTAATGAAATGTGGCCCACGACAACTCTTCATTTTAATAGATGTGGCGTTGTTTGTGGGGTTGTACATCAGGTCAAGTCGAGTTGTGCTAGCCAAGATCAGCTTAACTTGTCCGTGGCATATTTGAGCTTGTTCTTGTTTTCGAGCTCACCATTGCAAAATGGCTTGTTTGTCAAAGCTTTCGTATCACTCGTGAGTTGATTTGGTAATCTGAATTGGGTAAAGCTTGTTTTCGAGCTCAACATTGCAAATTGACTTGTTAACTCAAATCAGCATCCGATAAGTGTTTTTTTTTTTTTTTTAAATTTAAGTTATATATATATATATATATATATATGGAAAAGGTACTGTGCACTGGAGCTGATGGGAACGTCCCATGAGGTCAAGCTGTGTGGGCCCTGCCGTGATGCGTTTCGAACATCTACCCCATCAGTCAAATGCACTATTCCATCGTGGGCCTATTTCTCAAAAATCAAGTCAATTTGTTACTTATGTGGACCACACTATATACAAAAGTTGAGAGGGGCTGTGCACCATTAAAATATTCATAATCATTTTTGGTACCCACCGAGATGTGGTTTGCAAATCTAGCCCATCCATTATGTGTGTCCCACTTGGATGAGAGTTTGGACCAAGTTTCAGACGCATGGAAATTTCAGGTGGGCCCCACCATCTCATAATTTAAATAAGACCCATCAAATACGTGTTGTTAATGGTCAACACGCATCACAGTGGGGCCCACACAGCTCGACCTCATGAGAGCTCACCGTGAGCTCGAGCGCATGATACTATACACACACACACAGGTGCTTGAATTTGGATTAGTTTTAACTCGAGTTTTTAAAAGGAGCTTGACTTGCCGGTGTCCATCCTTCAACCTTGAATTGAGCTATAGCTCAACGTAACTCGCCACGATTGCTTGGTGTATGCATTTAATGCTTATTACAAGAAGAGGTGGTCTCTTCGTTGATGTGATGTTGCTTGATGTATGCATTTAATATTATTTAAGAGAAAGGTGGTCTCTTTATTAACGTGATGTTGCTTAATGTATGCATTTAATACTGATTTAAGAGAGAAGTTACACCGCTCTAATTATATCCACCCAAATATGTCATAGAGCGGTTTGGCTGGTGTACCACACATCACTGACCTGGCTCGTGTGTTGATGTCATCAAGGACCGTGGTTCACATCACTAGGTATGTATTATATCTAAACCGTAGGTACATTTGGCAACCTCCTGGTAAGGGTTGATCCTAAAAATAAGACAGATCAAAAGATCAAGTGAACCACACTGCCTTAAAAGTCTGTCGGGGATTGAACGTCTACAGTTGAAATCCTCACGAGGGTCATCGAGGTTTTGGATTAATATGTTATTTGTTTTTCTTCTTTATCAGTACCTTGGCCTCATAAACAGATTAGATGGGAAATAAACATTATTATCGTGGGCGTCATGAATGTTTGAACAGTGAGAATCATGGTCCCACTATTATTTATGGTATGGTGTGGTCCACTTAAGATTTGGATATGAATCATTTTAGAATTTATTATCTAAAATGACCACGCAGAATAGATGAACGGTGTGGATATAATAAATACATCATTTTGGGACCATGCATCTTTGATTTCCTTTGAACCGTTGGTACAATTCAGAGATCGAGGAGCGGCAGCGCTTCTCTTCGCACGATACGTACCCACACTAGCAATATGGTGGTATGTGGTACACCAGCCAATCCACACCAGATGAACCGTCCTGATACTGTGTAGCATGCACTATTATAGTAGGTAAAAACAAAAATCAGCATGATCCAAAACTTTTATGGTCCAAAAGGTTTTTAACGGTTGACTCTCATTCAACGCTGTTTCCTGTAGTATGGTTCACTTGAAATTGGGATATATCTTTTTTTTTTTGCCTTATACCGTAAACTTATATGGATAAATAGACCGACAGCAAACGCATACATCATGGTGGGGCCCACAGAGCACAGACACTAGCCATCAGGCTGGTGGCAGGGAAGTAGCCGATCCGTTTCCATTAATAAGCATTTATTAGCACAACGGCCTCCCACGGACGCGGATTTTATGCGAAGTTCCTGCGCTGGCATGCCAGATGGCTCACTGTGATTTTTACTAGAAATCCACCCCGTCCATCCGTTTTTTGAGGTCAATTTATAACATTAGACAGAAAATGAGGAGGATCCAAAATTTAAGTAAGCCACACGAGAGGAAAACTAAGGAAATAGTTTCCTAACATTGAAATCTTCCTGGGCTCCCCATTGATGGTTCTATACCATCCAAAACGTTTATGAGGTCATCCCCGCTGGGATGAAGTTAAAACAAGAAAAATTTATCCCAATTTATCACTTTTGTGGCGATAAAAATGTTTCAATGGGAGTCACTAAATCACCACAGTTTTTACTCACGTGGACTACTTGAGTTTTGAATCCGGTCCCATGTCTTAAAATGAGCTCCCATGGCGGATGAAAGGGATGTATTACTAACAAACGTGTCATTGGGCCCACCTGACATCCCAGCGCATGAACTTCCCGCGAAAGGGGTCCTTGCTCTTACCCGGGTGGTAGACCCCTTGGAGTTTCAACACCGGATCAAGGGTTCGAGTACCCATGGTCGTGAAATCCCACGGTGTGTGCGCGTGTGGCGTGAGTGTGTGGGGGTGTGTGTGCGCGTGTTAAAAAAAAAAAATACACATCCCGCGAAAGGCTTTAAAAGGAAAGTCACGTGCACCTCCTACCAGCATCCCGAGTAAAACGGATGGGCTACTCCCTTGCCACTGGCTGTGTGGCTGATTATCGGTGCTCCATGGGCCCCACCATGATGTATGTGTTTCATCCATTCTGTTCATCCATTTTTAAAAATTATGTTAGGGCTTTTTGTTAAAAATGAGATGGATATAAATCTCAGGTGTTCCACACCACAGGAAAACAATATTGATTGGATATCCACCATTAAAATCCTCAAAAGGTCCACTGTACTATTTATTTGACATCCAATATGTTGATTAGGTCAAAGACCTAGATGAAGAGAAAAACAAAGATCGAATTGATCTAAATCTTTTATGGCCCCGAAAAGATTTTAACGAGCGACATTCATTCAATACTATTTCCAGTGATGTGGTCCACCTTGAGATTAGGATATACATCATTTTTGGTCTCATGTCATAAAATGATTTAAAAAAATAGACAGACATCAAGGATAAGACACATACATCATGATGGGGCCCACATAGCACCGGCTACCAGCCAGAGACGGATTGGCTACTCCCCTGCCACCAGCCATTGGCTGATAGTCCATGCTCTGTGGGCCCCACTATAATGTATATTTTTCATCTATGCCGTTAATATATTTTTGTAGAGCATTTTATAATATAAGACTAAAAATTAGGTATATCCCAATCTCAAGTCGATCACATTATAGGAAATAGTGTTGACTGAATGTCGACCATTAAAAAGTTTTAGGGGCTATAAGAGTTTTGGATCAAGCCAGTATTTATTTTTTAGATTCATCTGGATATTCACGACCTAATAAAAATATTGGATATCAAACAAACAGTATAGTGGGCCTTACGATGATTTTAATGGTGGATATCCAATCACTATTGTTTTTCTGTGGTGTGGTCGACCTGAGATATATATCCCTCTCATTTTTTGAATCAAGCATTAAAATGATCTATTAAAATGGATGAACGGAATGGATGAAACACATACATCATGGTGAGGCTCACAGAGCACCGTACACCACCCAACGGGATGGTGGCAAGGGGAGTAACCAATCTTGCGAGTAGCATTGCAAGTCAGGCACATCACTCAGCTCCCTTGTACCTATAAAAGGTGGAGTAGGCAGAGGCCGCAAAACCAGTCCGAAGGGAAGGAAAGGCGTATATGGCAGTGATCATGAGTGGGCCAGGGTTTCGCACGATCGCGTGTGTGATGATCACGTGCTTGTTGATCGTAGCTCCTCATGTGGGGGCCGTTTTCAACTGCAGGACGTTGTCGGGCCCACTTTCAACATGCCGGAATTATCTTGTTAAAGGTGGGTACGTACCCCCAAATTGCTGCCAGGCCGTGGTGAGCTTCCGAAATGCGGTGAAAACGGCCGGTGATCGACAGAATGCCTGCAAATGCCTGCAAAATACGGTTGGAGTGTTCCAGGGCGTCAAACCGAGTTTTCTGGACTCTCTGCCGTCCAAATGCCGGGTCCACTTCAGTTTCAATATCGATTGGATCAAAGTAAGTGCCTACCCCTGGTGGATCCCTGGATCCACCGAGATTGGTGGATTCCTTACCGTCGGCCCCACTGTGATGCATGTTGCTTACATCCACACCGTTCATTCATTTTGAAATCTCATTTTAGGGTAATAAAAAAAAAAAATAAAAAAAAATAGAAGAGATTAGCACCGTAGACTCTTCCATCTTATGCCTTTCCGTATTTTTCGACGACTGAAATCTTTGGCTACCAATGTAGTTTTTTAAATTACGGAAATAGGGTTTTAGACAAAAACACTCCAGTTATCATGGTAAAGCAACTGGAAAAATTAAGAATATTTTCATCTCGATAGGTTTGTCCGTACAAGTAAACTCTTAATTTAGTAAGGTAGATTTTGTTTGGGTTAAATTAAGAAAAAGTAAGTGATAAGTTGGGTTTAGGAAAAAAAATTACAAAAGTAAGTGATTGGTTAGGCTTTTAAGAAAAAAATTACAAAAACTTATGAAGCAGATACTCATACCACATGAAATAGTCACTATTTAAAACTTTATGGGCCACTGGAATTTTTATTTTCCATCCAAACTGTTGATAATGTCAAAAATATCTGAATGAAGAGACCACATAAATATCAGCTTGATCAAAAACTTCTGTGGCCCACGAGAAGTTTTTAATGATCGATTACCACTGTTTCCTGTATTATGGTACACCTGAATTTGGATCTGCTTCGTCTTTGGCATGATGACCTGAAATGAGTTTTCAAAACGGATTGACGGTGTTGATACAAGATAAATACACCATGGTGGGCCCCAAGGTCAAGGATCCCACCCACCTAGGTGGATCCGGCGATCCACCGAAGCCGCGCCCATTACCCATTTGGTTAACGGACTCGGCGAGTCTGACCCGACTTGTTCGGGTCTCTGTCGAGTCGTTACTCGTTCGAGTCGGAGCTAAATCGGCTCGACTCGCCCGATTCGACGGTGAGTGAGGACTTTATTGACCCAACTCACCGGACTCGGGGTGACTGATAGTATCCGACCATATCGGGTCTGTCCGAGTTCAGGTCGACTCGCATCAAACTCGTCCCCAAACCGTGTCCACATTCCACCTGCACCCTCATGAAAATTAGGTGATGAGGTCAATCCGGAACTATTATCATCCCGCATCCAAGCGGCGGCCCACCAGATCAACTGTCCCGATCGTCCCCACTTTCGCCACGTGTATGGTAAAGAGAGCTGAATATTGAAATCGTTTTGCCTCCGTCGCGATCAGATCCCCAGTATATGCAGCATCACTGGGGGCCAGACAATTTGAACCGTACATGTCCTCAGTAATACCATAAGTAAGCTACATTTCAGTAATGAAACTCTAATGACAATCCCAATCTTTGATTTTTGGAGTCAAACTCCATCCATTGGAAACTCTCTATTTAATGTTAGAAATTCATCTAAATACGGTGGCGGTTTAAATTATACTTCATCTTAATTTTATTATACTGGCTCATATATCTCATAGTATTAAGAATTTTGACGGTTCCGATCAATCACCATCTCATCATGTTGGCCCAAATAAAGCGACGTATGATGAGAGGATAAGTCGCGACGGAGGCAAATGAACTGCGACAAACGCACACGCGGAATCCCATCTCACCACGTGTTCCAAAGTAGCACGTGGGTGGAGATACGGCCTTCGATCTGGCGGCCCCAAGGCATGTGTGGACCGTGGTAGGGTCGGGAATCCAGGCTGGTCTGATGGGACCGGGATCCAGCCAGGTGGGTGCGCCCTCGCCGTGGGGCCCACCTAGATGTACGCATTGTATATCCACGCCGTTAATTAGTTTTGCCAGTTCATTTTCGGCCATGGTCCCAAAAATGAAGCTGATCCAAATCTCAGGTGAACCGTACACTAGTGATTGAATTATCACCGTTAAAAACTTCATGGGGGCCACAAAATTTTTTGATCAAGCTACCATTTGTGTTTTCCCTTTATCTAGGTCATTGTGATCTTATCAACAGGTTGACTAGTAAATTAATATTTTAGTTTTTAATGATGGACGTTCAATCCCACTGTTTCCTGTGGTGTGGTCCATCTGAGCTTTGTATCTGGTTATTATTATTATTATTATTTTTGGAACATGCCCTAAAACGAGCAGGGAAAGTGGATGGACAGCATGGATATATGACACATACATCGAGGTGCGCCATGGTCAGGAACGCACCCAGGTGGCTGAATCCGGGGTCGGACCTAATCCGCGGGGGACCGGAACCCTCTGGGAAACGGATCGGCTACTCCCCTGCCACACTAGCGGTCAGTGCTCCGTGCCCTAATGTATGTGTTTCATCCATGTCATCCATCTATTTTTATAGATAATTTTATGATATAATCTTAAAAATGAGGTATATCCCAATCTCAAGTGGACCACATTACAGGAAACAGTGCTGATTGGACGTTGACCATTAAAAAATTTTATGGGCATAAAAGTTTTGGATGCTTTCATCTATGTTTGTATGACCTAATCAACATATTGGATGTCAAATAAACAGTACAATGGGCCTTAAAAGGATTTTAATGGTGGTCCACCATGTTATTTTGGGATACCAAGTCATGTGCCAGGGAGATTAATAACACAGTTATACATGCAACTATGGGAAGGAATTTAGATGTAATCTAAGCTTTTACATTGGATTTCAAACCCCTGTCTTTTCAGGTATCACTCGTTACCTTAGTGTAGACTTCAACACGAGGTCTCATGTTTGAAAGGTGGTGAAATCCCACTACACCGTGTGCGGGTGTGTAAATTTATTTGTTTATTTATTTTTATTTTTTTTATATATATATATTTAGAAAAACCCAACCTCTTTTCAAGAGATTTGAAACCCTAATTTTTTTATAGTGCCAAACAACTCCCAAGGTTTCTCTAAAGTTTTCCAAGTTGGAGCATGTAAGGGATATTTCACCCAAACTATAAACTTACATGGTTCAACATTATACCTACACCACAAATGAGATTTTCACAGTTGGACTCATTATCTTCTCAAAAAATGATTATAACCTTAAAATTTCCCAATATCCAAAAATCGTATAGAAGCTTCTCTTAGGTAACCTTAATTTAACTCACAAGATTGTCTATATCTCCAATATAAAAATACTTAAAATATCTTATTTAGTCGGATCTCTTGATTGAATTATCAAATTCTCTCTTAGGAAGCCCCTCTAATTCTCTCCCTCAGTTGGTGATTTATATATAATTTTTCCTGCACTAACTCACAGAATACAAGATATCTATCACAACATATACTAAATTTTTGTCATTTGAAATGATTGCAGCCTGGAAAAGGATGGGGATGTTAGTTCTCTTAGGTGCAAGTAAGAGAGAATAAGAAGAGTGCCTGCCACACCGTCCGATAGGCACCATCTCATCATTCACACATGTTAACTTGACATGTTTTGGGTCATGGGACCAATGCATAACTAAGACTCATCTTGAATGCTTTGGACATGGACAATTGCCGAGTGTTTATGGACCATCCATTTTCTTGGGTATAAGATTGACCACCCGTTGATTGTGAATTGGCCATATATAATAGATTGGTATTCCCGATGAATGTAAAGGTGCATGTAGCACTAGCAAGCCCCCTTGTTATTGTTGTTGTTGTTGTTGTGGCAGTCCTCTGACATTATACTTAATAGTATAAGGATATGTCTCTTTATTGTTGTTGTTTATTCCTTGCATACATGTGAATGACCATATGCTGAAAATTATCTCCATCAAGTGAGCCACACATAATCATCAGATTAGATCATATGACCATATGCTGAAAATTATCTCTATCAAGTGAGCCTCACATAATCATCAGATTAGATCATACTATTGGATTATCGAGATGAACATACCAGTGGGCCCTATTTTGGTTGTGATGTTAGAGATAGGTTTGGATGGTTACGCTTACATTATGTTTTTTATTCATAACAGCTATACTTATAAAAGCAAGTGTTATAGGCTCATCTTCTTTAGTTCCTTATATTATTAAATGTAGTCTCAGTCTCCTCACCAATACATATAATAACTTTGTATCAAAATAGTTTCTGCAGTGGGTAAGTTATAGAAGATGTAAGAACATCCCTAGCGTATCATGGTGATGGATTTCCATTACATATAAATCTAGTTATTATTCAGTAGTAGAGGTGGTTACTAGACGACTCGATCTAGCAAACTCGACTCGTTCTAATCTAACTCGACCCGAACCGAATGGGTGAGTCAGTCCAAACTGAGTAGGTTTCTCCCAATCTGAACTCAAATCAAGTAGAGTTCGAGTTACCTAGTAACTCGACCCGAAACTTGATTTGGTTAGACCTAATTCTCCAACCCTACCCGCCACACCCTATCCCAACTCGATCTCAAAATCTCTCATCCTCCCTCATCCTCCTCATCTTCCAAGCCCGACCTCTCTCTCTCCCCCTCCCTCATCCTCTTCATCTTTCAAGCCCGGTAACCACTCACCATTATCATCATCCTCCCCCTCCTCTCTCCTCTCTCCTCTCTCCTCTTCACTCTCTCGGTCTCTCCCTCCCTCATCTCTTAATCTAACTCGGTGCCAACTTGACCCGACTTGGTACTTTTGACCGGATCAGACTTGGTACGGATTAGTTCAGGCCAGACCGGACTCAGATCGGGTCAAGCATGCTAGACTAAGTATCGAGTCGATCGAGTTCGGGTCAGGCCTCTTTCAAAACCAAATTGAGTCGAGTCAGCCCTAACTCGGTCCGACTTGACTCGATGCCCAACTATATACATGGTATGTTTGATCTCCATATTCTATGGATAAATGTTTCTTCTGTTCCCAAACAAGGATGTCAATCAATAGCTGGGGCACTGGGTTGCATGATTCGGATTGCTACACCTGGCACCGCTATAGGTAACAATACGTAATATGGAGGAACAAAAATCTCAAGTAGATTGGCAGACTTTTATTTTTTTTAAATAAAAATAAAATCTCTAACCCAACTACCCAAATCTGTAAATTAAATCTAGGCCGTTTGAAGCACTCCAAATGGCTAATATTACCAATTGATGAATACGTGGACCATCTATATGCATATGTAGGTTCATGATCCTGCGAACTAAACAATCCATCCTAGCTGATCTTGATCAGAACACAAGTAAGGACTGGGATTCCGATTGCATGCGACAACAAACCCTTCTTGCTGTCGGAAGCTACGTGAGGCTCATCCTAATGTTTGATGAGTCAGATCCAAAACTCAAGTAGACCACACAACAGGAAACAGGGGGATTGAATGCCCACTGTTAAATCATTCACCGGTCGTATGACATATAAACATCAAGGTAGATTTCAAGAAGGTTACAAGGATTGATATGTTATTTATTCAAGTTATAGATCTACCTCATTTTTTTGTTCATAGGTTGCGGAATGGCCGGACCGGGTGTACTTCTCACAAAATCACGGTGGGCTCCACCTAGCTTCCAATCACTTAGGTGACCCAGGAAATCTGCATCCCACATGATGGACCTAATCTCCCACCGGAGCAATTTGGACCCTTGATGTGGTCTAGACATTCATCATGCATGGCCGGGAGAATTTCCCAAGTCTTTGATCAAAACTACTGGTCCTGGACCGTTCAGTAGGGTCCCAGATTCATCAGTGATTCTAACCATCACTTACCAGGCAATGGCCAGGAGAGAGACGATTTGGAATCCCCCATCAAAGCAATTTGGACCCTTGTTGTGGTCCTCATATTCAAAATGAACCGTTGGATTTGCCAGATCTACGATCACTTATGTAGGGTCCTCCAAATGCATCAATGGCCATGAATTACCAAAATCAGATCCTGATTAAACAAATATGATAGGCATGCAGGCCACGTTCATTTTTTCTAATACACTTGTGGCTTCCGAAGAGAAGGTTGTCAACGGTCCAACTGAAAAAAGGTCTCAACTCTAGCGGCTAGGATCATGGGAGATTTACGACACTTCCAAAGTCGACTAATTAGAATTAGTAATACTGTATACGATTTGGATATTGTCCAAAGTAGTAGGATACCGGTCGGATACGGGTATTATCTGATATATAAGTTGGGGATAATCGGGTAATTGAATATGAACTAATCTCAAATTTAAAATAAATAAATAAATAAATAAAAGTAAAAATTAAAAAACAAAAAACAAAAAGTAAAGGGCTCGTTTGGATACTACCAAATAAGTTACTTTTTCTACTTACAGCCACAGGTAAGTAACTTATTTGAGATAAGGTTGGTTCAAGTATATTATAAGTAACTTATTACTTAAAAGGTACTTAACCACTTTAGCTTAACAAGTAGAAACCAAGGTAAGCTACTTGATGCATAAGTACCTTAAGTGACTTAAGATCCAAATGCCCTCTAAGCATTTAATAAAATTAACAAAAATATCTTAAAAATAAAATAAAATAAAATTCCATAACATAATTACCTAATATCAAACCGGCAAATCCTAAAGTATTTAAACAAAAACATAGCTACTTGCCTACTTCAATAAAAGATATGAGTCAACATTAACAATGTTATTACGGAGATGTGTACTTCACCATCAAGCTCGCTATCCATGTCAATGTCACGCGATATGAAAATGTTTACTTCATCATCAAGCTCCCAATCCATGTCAATGTCAAGCTGTTTGGGCCCCACCTTGATGCATGTCGAACATCTACCCCATCAATCAGGTGCACCATTCTATGATGGGCCTAGGGCTTAAAAATCAAGTCAATCCGTGACTTGTGTGGACCACACCACATACAAAAGTTGAGAGGGGTTACTCTCCATTAAAACATTCATAATCGTTTGTTGGGCCCACCAAGATGTGGTTCACAAATTCAGCCCATCCATTATGTGTGTCCCACTTGGATGAGGGGTCAGACCTAGTTTTAGATGCATCCAAATTTCAGATGGGCCCCACCAAGTGCTTTTATATGTTTTAGGCATGTCTTTACATGATTTTGGATGGTATGGCTCACCTGAGTTCTGTATACGGCTGATTTTTGGGATATCCCATAATTTAAAGGGGACCCATCAAATGCACGGTGTTGGTGTTGATGGTCGACATGCATCACAGTGGGGCCCACACAGCTCGACCTAATGGAGAGTTCCCATGAGCTCGACCATATAGGACCTTTTCCTATATGTGTGTGAGTGGAAATACAAGGTTGGGCCCACCGTAATGTGTGTGGAACATCAGCACTGTGCAATTGATGGGTCTCCTTTAGGTTATGGGATATCCCCAAAATCAGCCAATATACGGAATTCAGGTGAGCCATATAATCTAAAACTATGTGAAGACATACATAAAACATATAAAAGCACTTGGTGGGGGCCCACCTGAGTTTTGAATGTGGTTGAATCTTGGTCTGACCCCTCATCCAAGTGGGACACATATAATGGATGAGTTGGATTTGTGAACCACATCTCGGTAGGCTCAATAATTGATTAATAAATGACGCGTCATAGGAACGGTACAGAACCGTTCGGGTACCGTTTTAAATTTTAGAGACGGATTTTTAGGATCGGTTTTAAACCGTTCCTAAGGTTGCAAACGGTAAACTAAATTTTAGAACAGTATTTTTCAATATTTAGAAATGGATAATAAAAGCCGTACATTTGTTTTTATATTTAAAATGCAAAGAATATTAAGTACAATTAAAAATTAATATTAACCAAATATAGTACAACTTTATAATAAAAATTATATATATTTACAATAGTCCGAATACATAAATAAAAAAAAATCCTCCATGATGTGCTCCACTCCTAGAGAAAACACAAGGTCCCACCATTTCTGGGGTTATGTCCTTTGTGATTGCACCATGACTTGAAATGACACTCTGAAGGAGGAACTTCTCTTTGCATTGCATATTGGGTGAAGCTTCTTTTTGAGCTTGCATTGTAACTATTAAAATCAAAACAAAGACCGTAAGCAATTTGATAGCCAAAAAATAATATAAAGATTCAAAAACTAAACACGCAAAAGAGTAACTATTCAACAACTAAAACTAGCCATATGTTTGAAGTAAATGCTTAAAGTAGTGCTGGGTACAGAGATTTTGATATCATTACCTCAACCTTGGGATCGCATGTCTCCCATGTATTCCAAACAACTCCAGTTTCATTTCCGTCAAGTGGGCAATGTTGTTTAGAACTCATAGCCTAAAAGTCAAGTTATTACGTACCATAATACCATAATAGAATCTGCCTACGAAACATATGGAGGTTGGTAAAAAATATTTTAGCCGAGCTTTCTACTAAGAGGCAACAATGACTAGATCTTCTTGTGCAAAAAATAGGTTGATATGCTCTTTAAATTTGATCTGCTGCTGCTGTTGAACTAAAAAATTTGGCAAGTCACCAAGCTTTCCTTGCAGAATGCGAGACAAGCAAACGACTGCACAGGATATGGCATATTCTAGAGGCCACCACATGCATATGGGTAGTGGTAATCGGAAGCAATAGTTTAGATCTCAGAGCAGGTAACTGTACGTACCTTAGAGAGAACATAAAGATAGGGTGGCTAAATGTCTGCCCTTGAGAGTTGAGACTAATAATTTACAGAATTTAGCATTCACAGAAAAATAATAGCTCCTCATAAAAAATGTCCGCTTGACAGTAGACAAACAAGTAGGTGAAGACCAACAAACTTGATCTTTGACCAACAAACTGGGTAGCTTTAGCGAACTCTCCAATGTTGGATAATGAGTCCATTATGTCCCTATTTATTTGAGAATCACCAACATCATGCCGTCCACATTTATTAATGTGAAAAAAGGAATTGTGATACAACACAAATTCATTGTTAAGAAAATGTAAATATGACAAAATCGTAAAAAAAAAGACGAAGAAGGTAAACATGAGCAAGTACCTGTGAAAGTATTGCATGATAAGAGAAGTAAGAGCAGTCACAAGCATCTTTGCATTTGGCCTCTCATGAGGTTCATATTGCAAGCAACGAGAAGCAAATCGCACCAACTCAGTTCCATCATCATTTGAGAAGTGGCCTTCCAAGCAAGAATCCATCAGCATCAAGAAATTCTTACCACTTATAAGGTTTTGACTTTCTCTGTGACAGTTGTATTGGGTGTCTGCAGATGCATGCCTACAAGTAGCATGCCTCTTGGGTAAGTGATTAAATATATCTCTACCTTTCATCAGAAACGGATTTTGCATTAATCTTGTGATACAGTCTTCTGAATGATTTCTGTAGAATTGCATGCAAGTCAAGAGATCCACACAGCCGCAACATTAGGCAAGGAATCATAAAAGAATATAAGAAGCAACAGGACTATATAAAACACACCAACACATGTATACTCTTGATGGTCAACAAAGCACAATCTTGATCTTATTTTCAGAATTTTGTCATTCTTGTTGCAAATAACTGAAAAGATTTCAATATTTTGGGAGCCGATTTCCTACGTTAGATCTCATGCTATTTGGATATTCACTGTACGTTAAGGGATGAAAAAACCTGAATATACCAACCATACAAGAAAACTAGTTCATCTCATAATGTTGCATTTTTCTACTAGTATCATAAATGTGAGAGTTTCAAATAAATACATGCATGCATAAACAGCTCCTTTTTTCCCTTCTTCCATTGTCATTGAACAAAAACAAAGAAATAAAACCGATAACGAAAAAGAAAACATAGAATCCTAATTCACTACTGAGATATCATAGTAACATATGCTCAATTCAATTAACCACATTCAATGCTAAGTGGGGTTTGGAGGATGCATGCATTAGTGGTTGGAAAAGACATTTCCGGGAAAAGAAAAAGAAAAAAAAGGATTACTAACAAAATGGATAAATAGACAATCTCTAGCCAAAGCTACATACAAAGTAATAAAGCCATTCATAGCAAATAACTTACACTAATAACAAAGAATGTCAATCACCTCCTTAGTTGTGAAGTTGAAGAGTGTTTGTAGAAACAATCGAGAGATCTGTAGAAACAAAATGCTTGTCATAATAGAATTATGATCCTAAACATATAATACAATTAATAACATGCAAAATGGAAGGTCAAGATCATTTAAAAGACGTCCATCATCAAGCTGGATGTAATGGGCAAAATCTTCAGATTGCCAGCACCTTCACTACCCTATGAGGAAACAGAATGTGAGAAGCAGAGTATATATAACTAATGGTCTCCAAATCCAGTAGTGAGAATGAGAATCTGAGATAGAACTACATAATAACAATAAAATATAAGATAAAAATGGAAAGGAACGCTCAATGAACTAAAAACTCATTCTTCATACCAAACTTGATGGAGAGCCAGGTATACAGGTGAAAGTGGGCTGGGCTGACCAGACCCAGTTATTGTCCAGCCTGCTTTGGCTAGATTTGAAATGTTTCAAGAACATGGGCTTCAAAAAACTGAAACAACAAGAAGGTGCAAATTAATTAAAAATAAGGATTACTTTGTTGCTTAGATGAACTTTCAGCATACCCAATCCACATATCCAAATGCAATGCTGAAAGAAACTAGCCTATAACCTGTACTAGAACCTAGTTAAAGAGACAACCGCAAATGTATTAAATTAACAAATTTTAGACATTTTAACTAATTTGTTAACAAAGGTATTTTCAGATTTAGTATTTAATATTCAAACTTCAATAACAATTACCAAACAAGTGTTCAAGACTTCATATTCAAATTTCAGATTCAGCCTTCAAACTACATATTTAACTAACTACCCGCCTGATAGGAGTGGATTAGGTGAGACCCTGAACTCACCCAAGACAATGTGGCCCACACCATGGGGCCCACCTTGATGAATATATTTTATATCCAAGCTGTCCATCAGTTTTGCCAGATTATTTTAGAGTATGAGCCCAAAAATGAATCATATATGATTCTTAGGTGGACCACTTAAATGCGAGATTGGACATAAAAATAAACTGGCCCTTCGTATGGCACGTGGCCTTGAATATATATGGGTGAGCAAGTCTCCACGCATGTGAACCTAGCAAACCTCTTGATATTTGATGGATCAGAATAACTTAACAGCATACCATGCATTTGATCCCGCCAGACAGTTGAATCCTTCATAGAATGCATGGAAGATTCTTTATCATCACATTCTTTAGTCTCTTTAATTTCATCAGCACATACTTCGGAGTCATGATTATATCTCTTATTAAGTTCTCCAATTCCTCATCACTCAATTCTTCTTCTTTCAACAAAAAAGGAAGATGGTGTGCTCTTCCAGATTCATTCTTGCCTTTCATCTCTGACTTAGTGTCATCCACAAAATCTATTATAATCAGGAAAAAAAAAAAAAAGAACATACAGAATAAACGACTTGCACAATTGCAGTGTACTACCAATAAGGTCAGCAAAAGGAAGAGATAAGATAATCAGTATAAGTTATAAATTGACTTGTTTTTAAGCCAGTGGGCCACCATGAAATGGTGCATCTGACTAATGGGGTAGATGTTCGATGCACATTGCAGTGGGGCCCACACAATTTGAAGTCAACCTCATAGTACCATTTCAAGTATCTGTATGGTACTAAAACAATATTGATATCGCGGATAATATCATTGATAACTAGAAATGCGGGGAAATTGGTAGAATTTTCAGTGAAACTTCATGAAATACTAAAAGACATATTTGCATATTTGGGAATAAAAACTTTACAAAAAAATATATAATAAGTTTCCATTTAACGGGGGCTTAAAAGCATGTGTCATCATAAGAAACAGTTTGATCAATCCATCCATCTCATCAAACCATCTAATCATCCATACAACCTTCCATCCAAACATTCATCAGTATTGCAATAACTGATGATATTTTGCTAGAAATCATTGATAATTGAAAATGAAACGAAAGATTGTAGTCTTGATCATATCACACACATTGCAATAATGATAATATTGAGATATTATCAATATTAACAATGAAAAATTGAAAACTGCATCAATAATGTACTCATAAAAAATTTTAAACATACTTTTTTTTTTTAATAAACAAACTTTTCGTGATATCTCTACACTGGCAATATTATTGAAATATTGCCGATACACTTGTGATACATGTGTCACCTATAATTTACATGGTAAAAAATATTGGTAATACAAACAATGCCTGGAATTTACATAATTAAAAATATCAGTGATATCGACACGTTGGTGATACATTAATGTCTAGAATTTCTAATAATACCGGTGTTATTAGTATCGCCAAGCTGGAGATAACGATAATATCAGGGATATTTCGATAATATCGGAGATAATTCAAACAATGTATACATCGGCGTGCACGCGCACACAGCCCACATAAGATCATCGGCTTAAAAAAATGAATTGGGTAAAAGTCCCATATCCATATCTGATTTTCTTGAGTTGGAAACCCTATATCCAATGCCTGAATAACCAAATTGTTGGGAGATAGGATAGAAAAGGATGTTATTCATCATACAAAGACTTGAAATAATAAGTTTACATAGTTCCTTTTAGAAAAGGGTAGATTACAAGGTCTGGGAAGATCCATTTTCTCCCCACAAATTACAGGACTCGAAATGAAATGAAATTGAGAAACAAAAACAGAAAAAAAAAAAAACAAAAGACAGTTAGGAGATAAAATGTGAAAAGGGGTGGTTATGCAATGAAACATGAATTTGATACAGGGAAACAAATGAGAAACGACTGTCGACGATGATAAAAACCAGCGATTTTTTTTAAAATAAAAAAATAAAAAAATAAAAAAATTTTAAAGAGAGATTATACAGTGCTAGGACTGAGAGATGGCTGATACATTGCACTTGGGTTTTCAGTTTGTACAAATGGGGCTGACAGTTCATTGATCCAAGATATTCAAAATAATGGGTCATGCAGTGAAATCACTTGGATTTGATGAACCTAACCACCAAGCATCCAGCCTTTTTCTCAGTTGAACTTGGACCATAGATGGTCCCCTATAAAATGTTGGGACTTTCCCATCTGAGAGATTACCACTGTGTGGGTCATCTGCAGTGGGTCCTGCCAAACCGACAGTTCAGATCTACAAACTGAAAACCATAGCGTACCATGCAACCTCCCACCCTGGGCAATGTATAAATATCTCAGAAGAATGAAGTACCTCGAGGAGAAGCTCATAGAGGTTAGGAGCTATGGACAATTTAAAAACTAAAAGAAGAAGACAATGGATAAGAACAGTACAGTTAGAAGGTGCTGCTGCTCTCGCTAGCGGAAATCGATGGGCTTTCAGATTTCACAATATGGGTACCAATATCCAGCCCTTGCATTCGGCCAATTGTGACACAGGGATGAACGTGATGAGGTCGATCACCGTCTTCCTCAAGGATAACTACTCCGAATCCACATCGCTTCTCTGGACTCCTCACAGAGACTTCTCGAATCCACGAGGAAAGAAAGCAAAAGAATAGAAATAAATTCTAATAAAATTTGAAATTGATTAATGAATGAATAAAAATGAGTTTACATCCCTTTAAATAAGGTAACCAAGCAATAGGAAAGAAATTAGACTCAAACTACAACTAAAACTCCTAGAATCCACAACTTACTATAAATAGTAAACTTACTATTTATAGACGGTCATGATGTCTACTAGTGCACAAGGTTTTCAGCCAAAAATAGTACGTGTGCTATTTGGCTTCACCAAACCGTTCTCCTAATTATCCTAAGCAGTTTTCATGTTGGACACAACTCTTAAAGCCCAACCGATGAAGAGCTATAAGCAAACTAAAACTTATTATTTATAATAAAAACGAAATTAAAATAGGGAAACAACCGTCGATCAGGGGGTTTCTTGTAAATCCGGGCTGCGCAACCCGGCATAGCGGGGTTGGTTGGCTAAAGTAGCTCATTCTACCCCAAATTTATATATTTTACGTCAGATAACTCATTCTGAATTGCGAGATACGCCCAATCTAAGGTCTGATGGTCCGGATCACTTCTGTCGCCAACCGTGCCTTTTCCAATCCATCTTGGCCATGAAATTGTCCGCAACCCGCTCTACATGAAATTGACTCTTGCTGCTGCATCAATTAGGAGAAGGCGTAGGAATGTGTGAGCAATTGGTGGTGGGAAACGTCGGGCTGCGGCATATGGAACTGCAACAATTGGATGCCCTGGTGGTGGCCCGGTTGCTGGGACAACTGAAAGAAGGAATGCTTCACCAGTGGCCATCTTAAGCCGTTCGACTTCTTGCTTCAACGCCTCGTTTAGAGCTGCACGCAATCACGACCATTCAATGAGTAGACCAGAATAAAAGAAACGGGACATACAGCTTAGTTTGTTAATCCTATCTAATACGGTGGTGCATGGCACACAAGCAACATCCAAGACATCCATGGGGTGGGCGCCGACATGTGGATGCCATGAATGAAATATCAGGTCTACTCATCACGGGGGCCACAGCATGTTTCATACATTTCAAAGAACCTGATGAGTTGGCCAGCCTACTTTTGGGGTCAAGATTACAGATGATGGAGCACGGCTGATGAGCGGACCAATCAGACTTTCAAGCTGGGGAGTCTACATCGTGGGGCAACCCGATGGATGGCATGGACACTCACCACACATGCCATATCTAGGCATGTGTTCCTGCATGTCAAGGGTATACATGCGGTGTGGGATTAGCAAACCTCTAAACCTGAGTAAGCAGAAGAGGAAGCAACGGGATGTGGAGAAAAGCCGTTTTCTTTTTTACAGACGTGCTTAACAATCATACAATCCCAAAGTGGGAACCCATTTCAAAGTACTCGCCCGCATTTATTTCACTTTTGAAGGCCGCATTTGGATGCATTATTTGATCAATTTGCAATAATTAGTTCAAGAGAAAGTAAATAATCAAATGTAATTGCCTTAGGGCCTGTTTGGTTGCTACTTAAAAATGAGTTCATCTCATTTTAGTTATTCGTAATTATACATTAGAGATTTGTTGGTTATCAAGATTAGTTTTAATTCAGGGAGGTCTCAAGTCAAACCAATTGGACATAGGTTACAGCCAATGTTGTTGAATGGCATATGCAATCATGTGTGATCACAAATGCCTATGCACATATGCAACCACATTTTTTATTTTTTAATTTTTGAAAAAATTTTAAAAATAAAAAAAGGGAAAAATTTTAAGTAAAAAAAGTTAAAAATATAAGAAATTAAGGAAAAATTTTTAAAGTTAATAGATAACTAATTTTACATATTTAAAATACATATGAAAAAAAGTAAAATTAACTAAACAATGAATTAAACATCAAGTACTTGAAAAGTTATCTTCCAACTTGAAAGAGAGAGAGAGAGAGAGCACTCGGTAGTTGGAAGTGTAAGAGAGAAATTAAGACTACCTTGGAATTAAGAAATGTAAGAGAAGAAGATAGTGAGAGAGTTTTGGGGTAAGAATACTGCAAATGTAGGAGGTTTGGAAGTCTTTTTATAAGCAAGAAGTTTTTTTTTTCTTTTTAAAAGGAATAAATTAATGTGTCAACCGTTGGCTAATATGTGATCTCATATACTGTATGAGATCGCATATCGAATCTCGAGGGACTGAAATTGTACGTTATCTAAAACTAACTAGAACTAGAACTAGAATAAGGTGAAATCTAAACTGTTTGTGATTTGAAGAATAATTATGAAATTATTATCTAAGGCTTAGGAAATCGGAGATAAGGAAACTAGGGATTCAGAGGATCCACTTGTAGAGATCAGGGAAATCTTTTGCCTGTTTCATGGAAATTAACTAAACTGACATTGATCTAGTTTTAGAGAGATGAAAGGTATATGAATTAGAATGGATTCCATCACCAAACCATGCCCAAAAGACTATGACAAACAACAGAATTAAACTAATTACCACCCAATCACATGTATGAAAGTTATGAAGGGTACCGTCATCCAACTATGCCCAGGAGACTATGGTGAACAAAAGGACGTCCTGACGTCATAAACATAAAAGTAGAAGGATATGATCAAAGCCATTGCAGACCCATTGTAATTTTAGTCACAACAGACCATTAAAGACTAAAACATGTCATTAATTAAACTAGCATCAACATTAATTCAATTCATAAATTAAATAAAAAATTCATAAATTAAACTCTACCATCTCACTACAAGCTTCACCTCCTAGCCCTAGCTAGGAGGTTTAGCCCAACATGAATAGGCTAGATATCTCAAAATAAAATAAAAATAAAAGAAATAAACAAACTTAACTCTCTCTCTTGCAGACGTCCGACCTGAGCCTTCCTTCCCAGCTCTGAATCTTCCTCTCAAGATCTGAATGAATGCTCCCCACGACCAAAACCTCCTTATATAACTGCTGGAGTGGTGAAAATCGAATTTGAATCGGATTTGGAAAGCTATACATGCCGAGTGAAAGCTTTTTCGCAGGCAAGTTCGGTGCCTCGAAACACGCCACTTTCCTCGCTCAAATTCCAAAGAAACACCGTCCGTTAGTACTTTCTTGGGTCCTCTACATGATAGACGGTTCAAATCTATCATATGATCAAAGATGGTGGGCCAAAACTGCCTGAAAAAGTCAGTTTTTTCGGATGTGCGAAACCTTTCGCACTATTTTGCTGTTTGATCGGTGGGCCCCACAGAAGCATTTTCTGGAAAATCCACCCCATCCATTGGATTCAGGACGAAATTTCAGTAAAGAATGGGTGGTTTTGAACGTCTATTGACGTGGCTCGGAGAAGAAATCACAAAAGGATCAGTTTTGAACGTTGCAAGGCAGACCTTTTGTGGCTTCTGTATCTCACACGTGTGCACGCATGGGTGAAAAGTGACAACATGATTTTGAAGTATTCAATGCCGTCTACACGGTGGACGGTTCGGATTGAGCTTATAGGGCACGTGTAGGGCCCACTAGCTTTCGCAAAACGGTCAGTGGCCGTGCATTACGCGGCACGTTACTTTTTTTTTTTTTTTTTGAATTGGAGAAGGAAACGTCGGTCAATGGCGCTGACCGATTTTGAGAATTCACGTGCACGGCTAGTGCACATGTGCACTATGCACACTCAATCTAGAGTGGGGTCCACTATAATGTTTTTGCGAAATCTGATCCAACCATCTGATTGGTCTCCTCATTTAAGGCGTTGATACCAAATTCGAGGCAATTTCAGATATCAGGTGGGCCCAGAATCGACGGTTTATAAGCTAATCGGTCAGTTGGAGCACTTTTATAGTGATTCAAGAGCTGAAATTTGAAATGTACGGTTAATTTATGGCCCTTATCTCATGTATAAAGTTTCGAACCGATCAGATGTCGGGAACCATGTGATCTTGCATTCTGGATGCGTTTCAAGCCACTTGAGCTTCAGTTTCTTAGTTTTCTCGGATTTTTGACCATGTATATCTGTCAATCTTGGTCCTCTGAAGTCCGTCCCTTGCCCTAGTGATCATCAGAACGTTAAATCTAAGCTTTTTGCATCCTTTTTCAGTCAACTCTCCTAATCACACCCTGCAACAAAACACGATTAAAACTGGCCATTAAACAATATTATGCTCATAAATCCAAGTAATAAATGGGGTCTAATATACACTATTTGACCCTCAACACAACCCCCAACCAGCATTTTACTAGTCCCGAGCAAAGTATGCGAAAAATAAGTTGAAAACTTACAGGACGATTTTCATAAACTCAAGTGATTTTTTCAAAATAATCCAGATACGAAAATTCTAAGATTCATGAATGTTGGGGATTACTTTCTCCTGGACTCAAGTACTTGGTAGCCTCATAATCAAGTTTAAAGTATTAATCCATCAATTAGAATAATTCTAAACATTGAGTTCCATGGGTGGATAGTGTAATCTCAGCCTATCATCATTAAAATTTAATTTATTATTTCATGATAGCATTGGTAATCACAAGAGTATTCAGGACACCTAAAACCCGAACCAAACCTGCCTCAAAAATTCTATCTTTTGATTTTTCTTTAAAAGTAATGCCAAGGATGGGGGTCAAATCCTCACCTATAGGGAGCAAACCTATGGTAAAGAGTAGTCGCCCAATAATTTTTGAATGTTAACCTTGGGGAATCAAACCTTCACCTGTGGGGAGCAAACCTACAGTGAAGGTCATTCGTCCAACCCTGGGTATTTTCTTTTTCTTCGATTCTGCTTTTTTTTTTTTTTTTTTTCTAATGATCATAATAAGCAAATTATCCAGGCTAGTTCCTTTCATGCTTAATAATTACTAAGTTAATCCTTCAATATCAAATTGAAATCTTAATGTGGAAACGAGATGTGACATATGCAATCATGACTCAATCAATGTTTAAAACTTCTCATCATGGATTAACAAATCAGACTTAATTGTGAAGGCTAACAACAGACTTAACTGTGAAGGCTAACAGATAGCTGAATCCACGAGTCATAAATCCAACATCATGTATCTCGCAATTCTAAATCAAAGATAGTTCAAAATCACTTCGAGATTTTAAAAATTTTCACAATTTTTGCTCAAAACTAACAAAACACTGATTAGGTAACCTAATCCCCCACCCCCAACCTAAAATCTACATTGTCCTCAATGTAAAAGATGTGAGCATGCAATGCACATGGGACAACGAAAGTAAAGGAAAAGTGATGGGAAGATAGTACCTGGATAACGAATCGAGAGAGAGAGAGACTTTCCAAGAGATATAAACGTAAAAGCTAGTCAGCTAAGAGAGAAAACAAAACAAAAATAACAACGAATAGAATCCTACCTATACCACTTTAGCAGGTGCTCTCGATTGCATTTAGCGTATGTAACAAGCCTTTAAACCCCTAGGATACCCCTAGAGGATGAGTTGTAGTCTCTTGAGAGTTTGCAGTAATGTTACCCACAACCATTGAATCATCACGCCGCAAGGTTCCCCTTTCGGCCAATATCTTGGTAAGTTTCTCAGTAAGTTCCTCAATAGGATCATCCAAAAGCCCTTTTTGCAATAGGCTTGGGCGCCCTGGAGCATGACTTTCCAGAGAGACTTATGTACCTCATAAGAAATCTTCCATTGAATTGCTGGAGGTATCCATAATATATGCGATTCACCTATGACAGAAGAAGTTTCAACGTTAGTATCGTATGGTGAATCAGAGACTACAAGAAAATAAAGTTTCGAAAACTTTCTGAGAAGTGATGTAGTCTCAATATATTCCGAAGATCCAAACTTCGGTTCAATTTTCAACTCTTCCTTTACTGGTAGACATTTAAGATCAGGGGAAGAGAGAATTTCAAAGTAAGGGTTCTCTCGGTCAGTGATGACTACCGAGATGTTATCTTACAAGGCATCCACTTTATCTTTAAACATGGGATCGTTTGAAACCGCAAAGTGTGCCAAGCAATCCCACGAGTTGGAAAATTTAGCTGAGTGTGACTTATTGTGGCTTGTGATGATCTGCGCAACGAATCCATCGTCCTTGAAAGTAAATGGAGGTATGCTCTCTTGCTCTCGTTCTGCACAGACAGATTGAAAATCAATCGGAGAAGCATCGATGTGATCACTCTGTTCATTGAAATTACTCAATTGAGGCATTGAATTGTCAAATATGTGCAGCTCAGATGGTGGCCTCAACTGAGTAAGTTCAAATTCCAGAGTCGTAGCGGGCAACTCCTCCTCCTGAATCATATCACCATTCAATTCAAGGGAGTGGTCTAAACATGTCTCACAAGAGTTAGAAGAGTCGGTTGTAAGAGGTTCATTCTCCACATTTAAATCAGGCATGTCAGATGAGTAGAGTAGATCTTCCTGACCGATCACTTCGTGCACGTCTTGATCATTGACCTGGACCATATTTGAGATTGATTCAGGGAGAATGTGGGCTGCACATTCATGATCATCATCCCAATACGCATCATTGTCTAGTCCAGTGCAATGCACATTTGGGATGGGATCACTTTCCTCACATTCTACACCTAGCATGGGTTGAGGTTCGCATAAACTAACCTCTTACTCATCATTGAAATCTTGTTGTCATGTAAGGAAGTTGTGTCATCATCAATGTATTTAAAAGACACCCATGTATCTTCACCATTCTTTTGAACAGTCATCGAGATCGACTCCTCGGAAAATTGAACTATATGCTCATTAACGGAATCCAACTCTTCATTCCAAATTTCAGATTCTTTCAAAAGTGAGTGTGGATCACTTTCCTCGCATTGTATTTCTGGATTGGGTTGTGGTTGGGATGAGCAAGCCTCCTCTATCTTTTCAAGGCGCGACATGAGTGTTTCCACTGTGTTTCGAATTTTCTCAAGACAGGCCATGTCACTCTGATATGAATCCTCTTGGATCGTTTTTGGTTGGATCTCAAATGTAGGAGATCCAAGAGAATAATCATTATAACATGTTGTTGGTTCATTTTTTCAATTTTGATGTTTTCACTGGTTATAGTCATACGAATCATAGGTGGGAGAATTTGATGGTTGGTAATACTTATTATCACTCATGATATAATCACGCAGTGTTTTCTTTTTATCGGATGGGTGATAATAATTCTCACAACCATAGTTATGATAACCCCAACACTCACGTATTGTTTTATTAATCTGTGGGCTGTAATTGTTCTCCTGCATATAATCACGTAAGAACTTCTTAGCCGATGGATCTTTATATTCTGATCGGTTCTCAATGATAGTTTCAGAAAAGTTTTGAGACATAGGTTGATTTATATCATCATCATCCCAAAATAGGTTATTCTTCTCAGCATACTGACGTTGCCACTCATGCATATATACAATGAAACCCTTAATCTGAATTTAATCCTATGAAAAATAGAGAAAAAGTTCCTACAACAAGATGGAAAGTAAGAGGAGAAGTTAGAAGGGTATTACCAAATAAGAAGTTCCTATGTTAAAATCCTGCAGAAGAAAACAAAACAAGTTAGTTTCTAAAACAGTTAGTCTAAAATTAGAAAATTTCTAAAAACTCTAATTCTAAAAATAGAAAGAATAAAGAAATTAGAAAGATATCACCAAATTAAAAGTTTCTATCTCAGAATCCTACAAAACAGGAAAGTTAGGTTAATTTCTAGAAATCGGAAAGAAAAATAAAAATCTACAGTTAAAATAATCCTAATCTTAAACTAATCCTAAACTAATTAATTTCAGAAAAACATAGCCGACAGTCCCTGGCAACGGCGCCAAAAACTTGTTCACTCCCCAAGTGCAGGGTTGTGATGTAGTAATAAACTCGGTAAGACCAAGGTCGAATCCCAAGGGACTGAAACTGTACGTTATTTAAAACTAACTAGAACTAGAACTAGAATAAGGTGAAATCTAAACTGTTTGTGATTTGAGGAATAATTATGAAATTATTATCTAAGGCTTAGGAAATCGGAGATAAGGAAACTAGGGATTCAGAGGATACACTTGTAGAGATCAGGGAGATCTTTTGCCTGTTTCATGGAAATTAACTGAACTGACATTGATCTAGTTTTAGAGAGATGAAAGGTATATGAATTAGAATGGATTCTATCACCAAACCATGCCCAAAAGACTATGGCAAACAATAGAATTAAACTAATTACCACCCAATCACATGTATGAAAGTTAGGAAGGGTACCGTCATCCAACCATGCCCAGGAGACTATGGTGAACAAAAGGACGTCCTGACGTCATAAACATAAAAGTAGAAGGACATGATCAAAGCCATTGCAGACTCATTGTAATTTTAGTCACAACAGACCATTAAAGACTAAAACATGCCATTAATTAAACTAGCATCAACATTAATTAATTCATAAATTAAATAAAAAATTCATAAATTAAACTCTCCCATCTCACTACAAGCTTCACCTCCTAGCCCTAGCTAGGAGGTTTAGCCCAACATGAATAGGCTAGATATCTCAAAATAAAATAAAAATAAAAGAAATAAACAAACTCAACTCTCTCTCTTGCAGACGTCCGACCTGAGCCTTCCTTCCCAACTCTGAATCTTCCTCCCAAGACCTGAATGAATGCTCCCCACGTCCAAAACCTCCTTATATAACTGCTGGAGTGGTGAAAATCGAATTTGAATCGGATTTGGAAAGTTATGCATGCCTAGTGAAAGCTTTTTCGCAGCCAAGTTCGGTGCCTCGAAACACGCCACTTTCCTCGCTCAAATTTCAAAGAAACACTGTCCGTTAGTACTCTCTTGGGTCCTCTACATGATAGACGGTTCAGATCTGCCATATGATCAAAGATGGTGGACCAAAACCGCCTGGAAAAGTCAGTTTTTACGGATGTGCGAAACCTTTCGCACCATTTCGCTGTTGTGATCGGTGGGCCCACAGAAGCATTTTTTGGAAAATCCACCCCATCCATTGGATTCAGGACGAAATTTCAGTAAAGAATGGGTGGTTTTGAACGTCCATTGACGTGGTCCAGAGAAGAAATCACAAAAGGATCAGTTTTGAACGCTGTAGGGCAACCCTTTTGTGGCCTCTTTATCTCACACGTGTGCATGCATGGGTGAAAAGTGACAACATGATTTTGAAGTATTAAATGCCGTCTACACGGTGGACGGTTCAGATTGAGCTTATAGGGCACATGTAGGGCCCATTAGCTTCCGCAAAACGGCCAGCGACCGTGCATTACGCGGCACGTTACTTTCTTCTTTTTTTTTTTGAATTGGAGAAGGAACCCTAAACCCTAAACCCTAAACGTCGGTAAGCGGAGCTGACCGATTTTAGAAATTCACGTGCACGGCTAGTGCACATATGTACTATGCACACTCAATCTAAAGTGGGGTCCAGTATGATGTTTTTGTGAAATCTGATCCAACCATCTGATTGGTCTCCTCATTTAAGGCGTTGATACCAAATTCGAGGCAATTTCAGATATCAGGTGGGTCAAGAATCGATGGTTTATAAGCTGATCGGTCAGTTGGAGCACTTTTATAGTGATTCAAGAGCTGAAATTTGAAATGTACGGTTAATTTATGGCCCTTATCTCATGTATAAAGTTTCGAACCGATCAGATGTCAGGAACCATGTGATCTTGCATTCTGGATGCGTTTCAAGCCACTTGAGTTTCAGTTTCTTAGTTTTCTCGAATTTCTGACCATGTATATCCGTCAATCTTGGTCCTCTGAAGTCCGTCCCTTGCCCTAGTGATCATCAGAACGTTAAATCCAAGCTTTTGGCATCCTTTTTCAATCAACTCTCCTAATCACACCCTGCAACAAAACACGATTAAAACTGGACATTAAACAATATTATGCTCGTAAATCCAAGTAATAAATGGGGTCTAATATGCACTATTTGACTCTCAACAGATCACATATGTGCCATGATCGCATATGCAATCTGCATGTGGATATGTGCATATGCGATATGCATATGAGCATGTGCAATCACACATGACAACATTGATTACAGCCGACCCAGTGGATAACTTCCAAATTGTTGAATGTTTATGGCATCCAGTCCTTCTAATAGGTTGGCCCCACCATGAGGATCACCTAGTGCAAAAATTCACAAAAATCCACTCTATCTACTCATCATGTGGGCCACACCAGGTCAAACAATGTCTAGCCATTGATAAATAGCAAAATACAAGTCTGGTCCACTTGATGACTAGATATGGGTGAATTTTGCACAAGGTGGTCCTCATGGTGGGTAAACCTATTGGACGGGTTGGATGTCGCATGCACATGTTACATTGCAAGTTGTCTGCTGTGTGGACCATAAACCGTAGTCCAACTTGTTGGACGATACCTTCTCTTCTAATTCTTAGCAAAAGGAAATATAATCTCTGATACATAATTATGATTAACTAAAATGAGATAAACTCCTTTTTGAAGTGGCAACCAAATAGGCCCCTTAGCATATATACACAACAAGATAGCCCTCAAACAGGCCATTTAGCTCATCAGGTGATCCACTGTTAGAATCAATAGACAATCGACATTCTAACTCATCATACATGTGTGGTCCACCTAGGGAGGATCGACCTGATTATGGAGAAGGGCGACCTTCATTGCAGGGCCTACCTTTCTAATGGCACGGACATCGTACCCAAGTCTCATGTTGGCTTGGAAATATCTTACGGTGTCACGAGATGCGGTACAATTGCTTGCATGTGATTTGCAATTGTGAATTGGAGCCTCATCCTTTATTTTGAATACTAAAGAAAGGAGGTAGGCCATTGCCCCCTCCACAAACTGATTATTGCCATTCAATTCAATAGAGCATACCAAACACCTTATAATTAAAGAGATGGTTTTAATATACCACGTGAATGCTATAATCTAGCCAAAAATTTCTTGTGTGCAGTTATGGGAAGAAACTCCAAAGAATGGGAAGAGCTTTTCTAAGCTCACACATATGCAACAAAGCTCATGTACACGCCGCAAAGGTGCCAAGATGTCACGGTAGGTATGGGATTTGTTTAACCTTCACTACGAAGGTGATGCACACCAACCTACACCAAAACTCAGTGAATCCACTGGATTTTGTTGGGTTGGTGCTTATGACTAGAGTTGGGCACGGGATTACTCAACTCGGCAAACTTGACACGTCTGATTCATTCCCGACTTAATCTAGGCTATATACATGGGTGAGTCGATTTGAATTGAGTAGACTTCGTCCAATCCAAACTCAAATCAAGTCAAGTTCAAGTCAGTAACTCGACTCAACCCAAAATCACATATATATATATATATATATATATATATATATATATATATATATATATATATATATATATATATATATATAGGAAAAGGTACTATGCCCTCAGCCTCACGAGTCCGTCCCATGAGGTCGAGTTGTGTGGGCTCCACCGTGATGCGTTTCGAACATCTACCCCATCAGTCAGATGCACCATTCCATTGTGGGCCTAGGTCTCAAAAATCAAGTCAATCTGTGATTTGTTTGGGCCACACTAGATACAGAAGTGGAGAGGGGCCGTGCACTATTAAAACATTCATAATCATTTTTTGGGCCCACTGAGATGTGTTTTGCAAATTCAGCCCATCCATTATGTGTGTCCCACTTGGATGAGGGTTCAAACCAAGTTTCAGCAGCATTCAAAACTCAGGTGCGCCTCAACCAAGTGCTTTTATATGTTTTAACGGTGTCTTCACATGATTTTAGATGGTATGACCCACCTGAGTTCCGTATACGGCTGATTTTTAGAATATCTAATAATTTAAAGGGGACCCATCAAATGCATGGTGTTGATGATCGACACGTATCACGGTGGGGCCCACATAGCTTGACCTCACAGGAGCTTATCGTGAGGTCGAGCACATAGTACCTTTTCCATATATATATATATATATATATAACTCAAATACGCCGTTTAAGATATAAGATGCCATGTAGCGGGTGGAAAGGCTGCAATTTTAGCAAGTGCACTTAAGTTTTGAGTCGTGATTTCAGCTCGTGGTGCATGCTACACCTAGTTTGGCTCGGTGCCGACTTGACTTAGTACTTGTGATGGAGTCGAACTGGGTATGGACTTATCGGCAGACCTGGACTCAGACTGGGTCGAGCATGCTCAACTTGGTATCGAGTGAGGTCAAATCTCAATAAGGTCTATTTCAAATTAAGAACGAGTTCGGTCAGCCCTAACTCGGTTTGACTCGACTTAATGCCCAGCTCTGCTTATGACTGTACATCAAGAACATCCGACCAGTGGGGCGGTCTGTTCGTGGGCCCATAAGGTGAAAAGGTGGCTGAGATTATGGCTGATTGTCCACGGGGTACACATTACTTTGGAATGCAAGATTGGCGATCCATACATGGGGTAGCCCGTCAATTCCTGATTATCTGGTGGGCCCACGAGGATCTACTGCGAATGTACCGTACGTTATATAACTTGGTATTTGTTCGAGTACAATCAAAGGACAGATAATACCATTGAGGAATAAGTTGTAAATGGGCAAGGCTAAGGTCCGGCCCATGTATGCCCGTGAACGGCTTGCCTGTGCAAGGCATACTTTTCCACTAATGGGTTACTTTTATGGAAAATCTGAGCCGTTCAAAAGGTGTACTGACCGTGAATATTACTTCCTGTGAAAACCTGTGTGGTCCACTCTTCAAGTGATCTGCACCACTGAAATCATGGTTACGGTGCAGTGTGCCCAATGAGATGATTAGTACGATTTTTGTCCCATGTAATCTTTATGGTGGCCCATATTTGCACGGCCCAGATGTTTTACACAGGTGAGATATTGGCGGGAAAGAGGGTTGTCTGTGAACAGTAGTGAATGATCACAGCCGTTCCAAGGCATGCGATTTACCATGGTTCAAGCAGCGTGGGTCGAACTGTGATACTTCTATGCCATCCAAACCGTCCATGCGATTATTCCACGCATGTTAGGCCCACACCACATAAAACAACCTAATATAAAATTCAGCTGGGCCATCACCACAGGGAACAATGGAGAAGTATGAGAAGGGAGAAAGCCCACAATGGAAACTTCCATATTGCTATGTAGGGCGCGCACAACATGCTGTGTATATTATATCCAATCCATTCATCAGATGCATCTTGCTATGATGAAGGGACCTCCCAAAAATCAGGCCATTAGATAACTCAGGTTGGCCACACAACATGAATTTAGAAATCATAGCCGTGATTTTACATTGTACCCTGTACTGTGGTCCACTGAGTTTGGGATCTGCCTGATTTTTGGGTTGTACTGTGAACATGAGGCGACACACCTGATACACTGTTTGTAGTTAACACGCACCATACTGGGCCCTACATAAGCTCGAACGTTTGGAAATTCACATGCATTTACACGTATGTGATCAAAGGGTATATATCTCTTCATTGGCACCGTCAGATCATGATCGAGGGCTTTAAAACGTGTCGCTCTGTGATATGGTATAGGCTGTTCCAAACCTTTTTTCCATGATCCAAGAATGAACGGTCTTGATCAAGCAGTTTGACCTCATACCCATAATTCTTAAATGGATAATAAATGGACGGTGGTGGTAAGATTCCTTCAAGATGGACCATTTCTTTCTATGTTTGGTTAGATGATATGGCAAGAGGAGTCATATAACACTCAGGTTGCATAAGATCTTGATAAGCAGGCACTTAGAAATTGTACACGTGGCATATATTAAATGAATTGGATTATGCAGCCCACTGTCGCGATTCACAATCCCAAAATCAGATTGGCTGAACAATCCTAACCTCTGATTCGTGGAGCCTTGTTTACGACAATAGAACCGTTGGATATTGTTCATTTCCACCGTCCAATTCAATCTGATAGTTGGATGATCAATTAAGCTGGATCTTCCGGTACCATAATTTGGACGGTTTAATTTGACCATTTGCGTGCCACGTGTACAAATCTAAGTAATTTCTTAGTCCCTGCGTATCATCCATCACACTCCGCCGGAGTATCCAAGTTTATCTCACATCAATTCCATCTTTATGATTTTTGTTGGTTTTGTAATGATTTGCAGTGTTAAGTGAGCAAATGGGCGGTGGAGATTACTTGGTACCTTTTCAAGCGTGAGAGTCTTCTCTTGTGTGAATAAATGGACGGCTGATCTTAGATCTTGGATCAACGTCCTGGTGTCCTAGGCTTTTTCTCTCTTTCTTTAGGGTGATGTATGTAGCGTGTGGTGAACTCATAAATAAAATAACGTTTGTTACTAGTTGATTTTTTTTTCCTAACATGTAATGGAGTTTGGATTTTAATTACCCGGGTAAACTATCTCTTTAGTGGGTGTTACCCTTTCTGTGGGGCCCACCTTGATGATTTGTTATATATCCACGCCGTCCATCCGTTTTTCAAACCCATTTTAGTACGTGGGCTCAAACATTAAGCAGATCCAAAACTCATCTGCACCCCACCACAGGAAATAGTGGTGATTGAATGGTCGCCACTAAAACCTACCCCAAGTCCCACTGTAAGCAGATCTATAATGTTTATTTGCCATCCTACTTTTTTATAAGGCCAAAAAGGCCTGGATGAAGTGAAAATACAAAGTTTGACTTGATCCAAAACCTTTGTGGCCTTCAAGAAGTATTTAATGGTCATTTATCAGTTTTTCCAGTGGTGTGGCTCACAGGAGATTTTGATCTTCTTAAGTTTTGGTTTACCAAGTTAAAATGAACCGAAAAAATTTATGGACAGCATGGATATAAAATAAAATTTTCAAGGTGGGCCCCACACGGTAACTTTAATGGAACGGATCAAAGGAAGGATAGAACGGTAAACATAAGAAGGTTTTTTTTTTTTTTTTTTCTATATTGGAAATAACCGCCTCATGTGTATTTGCAGAAACCCACCTCTTATCCCTTTATATGTGCAAACTGATGCTTACAATGCAATATTTTTCAAATAAACCCAATATCACCCCTCATCTAAAAACATGACAGTTAAAGGGGAGCTATGTTAGTATGCAGGTGTACTCATGCAGTTACAATATGTACACATGTCGAAAGTCTCAGCCGTTGATATCTTCTAGGTAGGGTTGGAAATGGGTTGGGTTGAACCTCAGGTCGATTGGCCCAGCCCACTTCTTAGCTGGGTTAGGACATTATTAGGTTGGGTGGTGGGTTGGCTCAGGCTAAAAAATCATTCCATTTAGATAAATAGATCACTAGATCTAGCTTGGGTTTAGACCCAATTAGACCTGCCCATATATTGTATTAATGTGCCAGATGGTAGTGCATCAATGGGTCAGGCTAGATGACTCTTCCAGCCTGAACTATAATCCATCGTATAGGTTTGAACCTGTATTGCTTAAATATAATATGTTCTTACACCTCCAACTAGGGGTGTACATCGAGTCGAACCGTGTTAAGCTAGCCTCAGCTTGACTCGGCTCGGCCACTAACTGACCTCAACTCGAACTTGGCTCGGCTCAATCCTCGAGCCTGACTGGCCAGCTCGGCTCAGTTCAGTCAGCAACTCGGCCCAATTCAAGCCGAGTTCTCCATTGCAGCATTTTTATAAACACCTAGACTGCACCTTCAAACTCTCATTGTATTTGAGACAGTAGCAATGGATTTATAGGTATTTTATCAAACACCTTCTAAGCAATATAAAAATCAAGGAAAAAAAGGATGTTGGCTTCATATACATACCTTCCTTGCCACCAACCACACTTCTTTGTGTAACATCCCGTCTAACCAGCACAGTGTCCTGGGGCGTCCACGTAAGATTCACCACAGGACCGTTCGTTTAGACTACTCGTGGTGAGGTACCACACCTAAATTAATTTAGGATTAGTTCAACAGAGTAGACTAGACGAGTCATGTTAGAACTAAATGCGGGCCGACAAGGTAGATGACCGTTTATACTTAGCAATAACTCGTGAGGGTCATACTGCGACACATGAAGGTCGAAAAATTACAAAACTTTAAGAAACACTAGATCTCACTGGACTTGTGGTCCATCGCAGACCATAGACTCATTGGACACCTGAAAACTAATTATCCAAGCCGTTCCTACAGCACTGGTTAACCCGCACAAGGCCATATTGAAAATCTGGCGCTTGTAAAGGGAGTAGGGATTTCGGGCGTATTAGCTGTCGGATTCTTTTCAAATTTTTAGTGAAGGCCTAATGTGGTGTCCCTCACCCGTCCAAAAAATCTGGGTCCCGATCGTGTCGCGATGACCATTGATCACAAATTAGACCCGTGCGATCAAACCCCATATCCGATCGCTCCCAAAATTTGTATGATCCTTCATCAGGTCATAAACCACATACCCTATAAATTTCATAGCAAGGGGACCACCAGAACCTCTCCAATCACCAGGATAGACCCTGCTGGGTCGTTTAGAGATTGAGATCGTCTAATCAAATCTTATAGTTGTTTATTCGTTAGATTTCAAACTTTTCATGAACCCTTGTTAGGCCATGAGACACCTACACACTCAATTTGGTGGCCATAGGAGTGTTAGGGCCACCACAACAACAATAGTAAGTTCTAAGAGGCTATTTTGATAATTCCTTGAAACCTAAGGCCAAGGGGCCCAACTCTAGATAATAAACCCTAACTCTTTCTCATAACCCCTATTCTCCAACAACAACTTATCTCTCTCTCCCTCATAACTTCCTCCAAATCTCCCCCACCAAACCTCCCTCCTTCATAACTCTTCAACCTCCAACAACCTATCATCTCCCTCATAACTTTCACCATCTTCTAACGACAAGTTCTCTCCTTTTCGTAGCTCCCACCATTCTCCAACAACCGAGGAAAGTAAAGAGAAAAAGGGAGGGTGAAGGTGAGCAAGGTGGACTCTCATTCAAGGTGGGGCCAAGGGCATCAACCCTTTTAACTCTTAATTTCTCCTCTAGGAAGAAACTCTCCGCCACAACTCCAAATTTGTCCGTTGGCCATCTAAGTAAGAACTTCTTCCTATTTTTTCTTGAGATCCAAGTATTAAGAAAGGATTGGCATGGAATTTCTCACATGCAAGGATTGGTTTTAGGGATTCCAGCCGTTTTGCCTCAAGATCCACATCTCTTTGGATGTTTTTCGAATCTACAACGATCCATAGGTGCAGACTATTAATCTTAGGTGGCCTAGCACCAAATATATCATGAGTTTAATGATTTTTCTTGCTTGGATGAAGTATTTGTGAAATCTAGAGAGACCCTAGGATTTGTGTGTTTGTTTGGAGATGTATGAAATTGCATGTTTGTATAATTCTTCTTTCTTATGACCGTATATATGCTTCTCACATGTTTGATGATATAGTAGATGATCATATGCTCATGTGTTGTGTGATTTCCTCTTATGATGTTGCTTATGACATGTGTAATGTTTTGTCCTTACGCATTTTAATTCCATGGGACGTAGGAAGCGTTCTGATTCCTCGCCAACTCACACTTCTCACATGCACTTTATTTATGATATTGTAACATGCTTGTTAGGAACATTAAATTGTATGTTAGGACGTATGCAACATGATATGATATGTTGGCTAATAACCTTAATGTTGGCACGCTATAAATCATTGTCAAACCCTTGGATTGGTCAGGAATATGAGGTTATACGGTAGTCCCATTGGTTGGACTACCCTAAGATTAAACCCACAAATTGGGCGGGTGCATATGGGCGGCAGTAGTTCGACTACATGAGTCTATCGTACCCGATGTCGTTCGTCTCGTGCTCGCCTGACTCTTGCGGATTAACCTACTTACTAACAAGTCCTGATTGTTAACCATGTTTGCTCACACATGTATGGAACCTGGTACACTTTATCGCTGTTGAAGCCCACCAATAATCACATGCAGTCGATCCACTGCCTCGTGAGCCGAGCATGGTGGAATGAGACACTGTGTCCGAGTTGTCGGCCTACGCTGGGGTGACGTGCCTCCCCGTAGTGACCGCGAGAGATCCCAGTTCTCAGCACTTTCCATGTGCTTGAAGTCGGGGATGAGGAACCCGACGGGATCAAGGATCGCGGGGACTTGGCCTCACACGTTGGGGGGGTCTTCGCCTCGCAACTAGTTCATGGCATTTGATTTGTGGGGTGTATCAGACTCCCCAATCTGCCGGTTGAATAGACTTAACTAATAACTCGGCTAACACGATTGCATTACATCGCATTAGTTAGGGTGGAGACTCGGAAGTCGAGGTCACTCTGAGGGAGTGTTGACATACACGATCGTTAGATGGAGTCGCTCGAGGGAGCGTTATGGCGAGGGCATGCATCATATCATCTCGCATTCATGCATTTAAATAAGAGTTTCTAGGAATTGATGATTGATTGTATTTTATTAAATTCATATTATAATTGATGCTTGTTGTAACTTAAGACTAATAGCACCCACTGAGTTGATCACTCACTCCCACTCTAGGCGGTATTTTAAAATACCAACCAGACTCTCTCATAGATGCAGGGGATACGGAGCAGGGGGAGCATGGCGATGCTACTCTCGACGAGTAGGAGGAGATGTCATACTTTCAACTGATGGATGGCTCACCGCCAGCTTGAGTGGCGGGTTTGAATCGCTAAGTGTGGGCTCAGCCTTATATTTTTTTAACATATACATTGTTTTGTGATTTTGATGGGTGGCGCCATATGCAATCCCCTTATTCTTTTGGACATTGTAAGACCCGTATCCTAGCCTGTACTGTTCCATAGGCTTCCGCGGTCCCCCGGTCGAATTCCGGCAACTCACGATTTATAATCAGCAGTCACGCACGACCTTGATTCATATTCCGTATTTCAAAGTCGGCTCAACCCGAGACTTATACCCTAGCGACCGCACCATCACCGCGGTTCCGATACCGCGTCTCGCGCACCGAGACGATACCCAGGCCAGAAGAAGTGGGCCTGCGTTCAGTTTAAGGAAAAACGCCGCGCGTTGCAAATATCGAGGGAATCTCTACGACCGGTCACATCAATCAATCAATGTACAAGTCAAATACATATCCCATCACACTCATCCCTCTCTCACCCTCAAGTCAACAACACTCATACCTATCCCATCCCATTCTTACCAAAAAGTCAAGGTAACCCATACATTCCCATGTCATATCCCTTACACAACTCTTCTCTCTCTCTCATTTTCATTTCCAAGCAAACCCACACCTCACGTCCAAGCTTTCCCTCCTCTCCAAGAAGCCACAAGTGTGGCCCACTTTCCTTACCCTTCCATCTCCCATCTCAACCACTCAAACCTCATCTCTACCGTTGGAATCGAAGCTAAGGAGCCTTAGAGCACTAGGGAGGAAGAAGGAAAGGTGGGTGCTTCTCTCTCTCCCTCTCTTTCTCATGTTTGTGTGATGTGTGGCCCACTCGGATGGACCCCACCTTGATGTGTGTCTTATCCAACCGTCCAAGCCATGTGGGCCCTACCCTTGGTGATGGATAACACGAATATTAAATAGATTCAAACTCTGCGGGCCACATCCACGTGGGACCCACCTTGATGAATGGCATATAAACACCGTCCATCCAGCGTCCAGGGACGCTGGACGTGCTCAAACAGTGAGGTGTACTCGCTGAAGGTACTTAGCTTTTATGCTTTTTGGGTTAGCTACTTATGTAGGCCCCACCTTGATGCATGTACTTAATCCAACCCATCCGTCCTCTTCCTCAGATCATTTTTAGTCGTTGAACAAAAAAATGAGGCTGATCTGATAATCAAGCGGGCCATACCAAAGGAAATAGTATTATTACCCTTAAAGCTCACCCTGTTTCTTCTATTTGCCAAAAATACATCACATATTAGTCTCATTAAGTAGATCATGGGCCGTAGAATCCAATGAATGGGTTCGATTTGTCAGATCAGAGCCCCACATGGGAAAAACCACCAAATTATTAATTTAAAAAAAATAATAAAATTTAAGCAGCAGTTGCTGCTGCTGCCGCTGACACCACAGCACCGTGCAGGAGCGTCCTGCGCTGGACGCCGGCGGACAGGTCCCACTTAAATGTATATTTGTCATCCATGTCGTTCATTCGATGGGCCTCTGTTTGAAGTGGGCCCCCTCCAAAGATCAGCTCAATCTGAATCCCAGGTGGCCCACATCATAGGAAACAGTATAATTGAATATCCACCATTGAAACCCCTTTTCAGGGTCACAGAAGCTTTGGATCATTATGAAATTTGTTTTTCCTATTCATCTGGGTCCACGTGACCTTATCAACGGATTGGATGGCATATAAATATTATGATGAGCCCTACGTGGGACCCACAATGATGTATGTTTCCATTCGCACCGTCCACTGCTGTGGACAGTGGAGCCCACCTAGATGTACTTGTTTTATCTACGCCGTCCAGCTATGTTAGTTGGCTGCTGGACGGCATGGGCATCTCACCATGTATTATATGTTTCATCCATGTCGTTCATCGAGTTGGGACCCACCACTATGTTATGTGCATTGATCTATCCATCCATGTGGGCCACACGCATGATATGAGTGTTTTATTCTGCACGTGGGACGCACCTTGACTTTGTCCAGAGTGTCCAAATCAGGGACAGTGGGTCCCACGCAGCTAGTGCTGCTCTGTTGACGATGGATCTAGCACGAGGTATGTGCTGCATATCCTACATCGCCCATCCATTTTCTTTTGCAGATGTGTGGGGTGGAGCCACCTTGATATATATTGTATCCATGTCGTCCATTAGTGTGGACCCACCTTGATGCACGCATCTTACATCCTAGCCGCCCATCCATTTTCAAAACGGTGGACCCCACCGTATTGTATGTGTCTTATACATCTCGTCCATCTGTTGGGACGTAGGGGCCACCCCACAGTGTGACACGTGTGGGGGTGGGACCCACCTTATGGCATGTATAGCATTCCATCCATCTGCTCCAGAACAATGGGACATCGCCCACTCTGACGTGTGTGTTGTATACACACCGTCCATCCTTTTTCTAGTGGGTCACATCTGCGGACCCCACCCTAATGTATTTGTTGTATCTGCACCGTCCAGAATGCTGGACAGTGAGATCCACCTTGGCTGAATGCATGAGATCCACATTGTCCACCCATTTCTACTGACAGATGGAGAAGCCCACCTATGCCTGCCCTGCCCACGTGTGATGTACCCTACACGATCCCCTCTCATATATATTTATGTAATATAATATAATAGTATTTTTAGATAACGTTATGGTGGGCCCTACCTTGATGGTGTGTTGTATTCACACTATCTGTTCATTTTGATAGACATGTGGTCCGCCTTGATCTATAATTCCATCCACACCGTCCATTGATAGGGACGATGGGTCTCACCTACTGACTGATGTCAGCGAGCTTTGTGGGTACCGTGATGTATATGTTTTGTTTCCCACCGTTCATCTTTTGTCTTGACGGTGCATATGTGGGGCCAGCCATGATGTATATTTTGATCCACACCATCCAGAATGTCTTGACGATACCGGATCACCTTTGGACGATGTTGTGGACCCCACCTCGGTATATGTTTCATGTCCACACCGTCCAGAGTGTTTGGACAGTGCTGGACAATGTTTGGGTAGTGTTGATCATCATTAGGGTGCCATGTGCCCCATAGAATGATGTGTACGATGATACACATGTTGCACCTGCAACTACTTAAATGATTTTTAGATGTAATCCAAGCTCCCATCTATGAGGGCCACTTTGATGCATTATGTGGCCAATTTTTCATGCCCACTTTGATGTATTTTGAGGCCCATCAGTGCGGCCCATCATAATGTATTTTTGGCCCATGTGAGGGGCCCACTTGCTTGAGCCCGAGGCCCATGGGCAAGGCCCATGGTGATGTATTCGAGGGCACTAGGTAGTGACCCATGGTGATGAATGTTAGGCCCATATGTTAAGGCCCACATGATTATTAAGGTCCATTGGTGCGAACCATTGATGCGGCCCACTTGTTGTATTTGAGGCCCATGGATTGTGGCCAATTATGATGTACTAAGGCTCATGGGTCATGGCCCATTAAGATGTATTTTCGGCCCATATGTCGTGGCCCATTTGATGTATTCGAGACCTATGTGTAGGGCCCACATGTCATGTATTTGAGGCCCAGGTGTGGGGCCTACCTATTGTGTATTCAAGGCCCGATGCGATGTGTGATTTTGCCATGACGTTTATGTGGGCCACTCCTTGGGAGCAATGCTGGTTAAATGTCCACATTAATGGACAATGATGGTTGGATGTCCACATTGTGACTTTCCCTTAGGCTTTGTTCGACCGATCCTGATTTGTCATGGCCCATTGTCGTTTATCGATCGAGGCTGATTACCGATTCTGATGACCGATTGCCGTTTATCGATCGAGGCTGATTATCGATCAAGGCCGATTACCAATTCTGATTTGCCGTGGCCGATTGCCGATTATCGATCGAGGCCGATTATCAATTTTGATGGCCGATTGCCGTTTATCGATCGAGACCGATTACCGATTCTGATGGCCGATTGCCGTTTATCATTCGAGGCCGATTACCGATTCTGACGGCCGATTTACCGTTTATCGATCGAGGCTAATTATCGATCAAGGCCGATTACCGATTCTGATTTGTCGTGGCCAATTTCCGATTATTAATCGAGGCCGATTACCGAATTTGATTTGTCGTGGTCGATTGCTGATTCCGATTATCGAGGTCGATTGTCGTGGCCAATTGTCGATTGTTGAGGCCCAATATGATGTATATGCGGCCCATATTTGAGGCCCATTGTGATGTACATTCAACCCGTGTTTAAGGCCCAACGTGATGTATATGAGGCTTATGTGATGAGGCCCACTGTGATGTATTTGAGGGGTAGGCGATGGAACCCATTATAATGTATGTTAGGCCCATGTGAAAGGCCCATCATGATGTATATTAAACTCTTGAGTGAGGCTCATGGTGTTGTATATTTGGCCCTTGTGTGCAGCTATGAGTCCACTATATGTTAGGCTTTATGTGGGTTGTTCCTTGGGGGACAATGTTGATTAAATGTCCACGTTGTCGATGTCGATTGTCAATGCTTGCTATTGATACCGATTATGCGTATGTGACTGCATAGCATCATGATACATGCCCATACGCATCATCTGAATGTCTGTTATGAGATATGATTGACCATTGCATATGTCATAGTGCCGGTTGTTATGAGACTCCCTGATAAGTGGAGGTTGTCTTACATGAGCGCACGATATGCGCAGGATTAATGTATGACAGGATTATATGACTCATGCATCTTGCATTGTGTGTTGTGATTACTATACGCCCTAGCGACATCAGGGTCGTAGCCTCCACAGGTATTTCGTGGATGGATAGATGGGACACCGAAAAATCTATTTTACATGGGGTGCTATAGATATCCCTGGGTGAAAGTCCTTAAACCCTCTTGGTTCCAGAGGTTTCTCTAATGTCTAGACCGAGTGGGTAGATGAGCGCCGAGTGCCGGTTATCAGATGGCTGCGCTCTCCACTGTATCGTGGTCGGTTGGAAGGGGGTGCGGCCTTACCTGCCTGAGAGGAGGGGGCAAAGCTAGGCTGAGTTTGACTAGCTCGAGAAATGGGTCCGCTATCGACGAGCCGGGCCCGATATTGGCAGGCGGATAGTGAGGTCTCTTCCACTCGCCTTGTTGCGCGCGATGGAGCGACAATCTGGTTTGGAGTGTAATAGACCCCGGTGATTTTTCAGAGAGGAACCGTACTGATATGTGGACTTATTGTTAGGAGATGCATGCTCATTCATTCATCCATTCACTATCCACTCGGGCTGGTGGTGCGTAACTAATTGTTGTGTACCTTCGTTATGGCATGGATTTCGGTTAGGCGCGCGACTAACCTAAGATCAGGAGTTTACCACGTTGAGTCTGACTATCCAAATTTAGGTATGGGACTGGTTTGGATAGAAGTTCCTTGTGGTGGACCCCAGAGCCTGCGATACTACGTACTATCATCCCGCCTTCACACTCCAGCATGGTCATTTCATTCGCATCGCACATCACATTGCATCCGCAGGCATATGGCATCTTGGGTTGCTATGTTTCTGCACTTATATGGCTTAGAAAAACTTTACAGGATTTGTATATTGTATTGCATCCTCGGCATTTGATATTTACCCCTTTATGACTCCTTATCGCATAACTATCCTATATTGCGTATTCTGATATTGATTGACTCATAGACCCGTTCATCCTTCCACTTACTCTGTTATCATATGATTTATATCTTGTCAGTATTTCTGCTTACTCTGATAATTCCTGCTCTTGTCAGTATTTCTGCTTATTCAGACATTGTATGGTTTATGGATTACCAATTTTTTGGTATTGTATGGTTATAGCATTGTATCGATACTTGGCACTTATCTTATGCACACACTTATACCACTCTCGAAGCTTTCCATAAGCTTATGCACGATAGATGCGTGCAGGTGATGTTAGGTTGCAGCAGTGTTGAGCTTGGAGCGTGCAGTGATCTTCTAGAAGTTGATTTTTATTTATGTATTTTCCTTTCAGTATTGTACTCAAATGATTCTATTAGTGGAGATGTGATGATGATGTTGCTTTTGTGATTTGGGTAATCTTGTGGTTATGCTTATTACTAGTTAAATGTACATTTCAAAAAAAAAAAAAATCCTCCTTGTAAGATCCCAGGATCGGAATCTGGCGTGTGAACGCTAGGAGCCGAGAATGGGGTACTATGGAGGCTGTCGGCACCGGATTCGGCAATCGGGATTCTTGTGAATCCGATTTCTGGGTTTGGGGCATGACAGACATGTACATATACGTATGTTGATCTCTTTCATTTCTATGAACTTGTTGTTGTGTTCCATGGTTTCAGAAAATTTCACGTTGCGCAATTAAACCGGATTAAATGCTTAATAATGAAATTGGTTATAAGTGACTCTTGAGAACTCGGGAGTTGAGCGTATGCGCGACTCCCGATTTCCAGGATGTTACAGTTTGAGTCATTTCATCAAACACTTAGTGAGCAACATCAATATCAAAGTAACCAAGTCATCGAACCGGTTCGATTCAAGTTCAATTCGAGCTGGATTAGATCCGAGTTGAGTCGAGATAGGGCTAGCTCGACTCGGCTCAAACTCAGCTTCAAACCGAGTCGAATTGAGCTTTTTTGAGTCAAGTCAAGTGAGCTAACTGAGCTAGCTCGGTTTGTGTAGACCTTTACTTCCAAACACAACAAGTATGGCTTTTCATGTATTTTTCTCTATAACTAAAATTTCGATGCATTTACATGTATAAGGTACTTAGGTCCAGCACATGTACCCAATGTTGACACCATTGGATATAGGCCCATGACACTCATTTGTGGACAGCCACTAGTAGGTCAGTCCCACATGTATTTTCTTTTAATCAATCTTTTGAATTCTCTCTAATTCAAGTTTAAATTTGAGTGTGAATACAGGAGTGAAATGAAATAAGATAAGTCTTACCTCATTCAAAAGTCACTTGTATCTACTACTATACATCCCTTTATTAAAAGAAAGGCATTATATATGTTGTTAATCCCATCTAAAAAATTGTGACTTTATGGAGAGGAAATAGGGAGAGATAATACTATCATTTTCTATCCATATGGTCCACCTCTAAACAATCTTAATTATTGATCATTATCTAGGAGCATCTTAATAATAGAATCAGAGGGGTGATGAGACCCTCTTTACTCCCCTAATAGTTAGGCAGACCTTTTGCCATTCACCGTCCATCTTTTACTTTCGTGAAGGTTCAAAGATCGTGTAAACCGTTGAATCTTATAAGCTACCCATTTGGGCAACTTAGGCTTCATTTACTAACGAGAGTGGAGGGGCGTTACAAGTTGCACCACCATAACATTGGGGAAGTGGATAAGGTGAGACCCTGGTCTCACCCAAGATGGTGCAGCCCTTACCATGGGGCCCACCTTGATGTGTGTATCTTATATCCACCCTGTGCATCCATTTTTCCAGATAATTTTAGGGCATGATCCTAAAATGAAGAAGATCCAATTATCAAGTGGACCATATTCTAAAAAACAGTGGTGACTGAACACCCTACCATTAAAAACTTCTTTAGGGCTCACCTTAATGTTTTCTTTTTATTTATTTGCCATCCAATCTATTGTTAATGTTACCTAAGTTTGGATGAAGGTAAAAAACAAATATCACTTCATCCAACTTTTGTAGCCCCCATTAACCTAGCTATAGTATGGTCTCATGATAATTAGATATGTTTTTTATTTTTTCTTTTTTTTCTGGATAATGCCCTGAAATGAACTGAAAAATGAATGGACTGGGGACAGGCGGCTTTCTCACTTGATCCACTTCCAACATTTGGTGGAATGTCTTTCTCAAAATATTATGTCGATGGGATGGGAGAAATAGGCGCATTGATTGGATAAGAAAAAGAGATACAGGAGTTCAGTTAATTTTACATTTTTTTTTTCATGGCCGGTGGTGGAGAAGTTGGTATTTTATGAGTTTCACCACCTGAACAGGTCAGTCAAAGATCTGAACCGTCTATGAAGTGCCGAACACATTTTATGGACTACCATGCAAAAATATAACACTTACCAGATGGTCCAATCTATCATTTGGTTTGGTCATTTCACTTACCAAATGGTCCAATCTATCCTTTGGTTTGGTCAGTTTTTCTATAGCCATGGTTTTTTTTTTGTTTTTTTAAAAATGAATCATAAGGAATTCATGATGAGCCCTGAGAAATAAATGGATTAAATTATTGAAATAGCTCATTTTCATTTAAAAAAAATCTTGACTGTTCATATTATAAAGACAGTTAACACTCGTGAGTTCGATGTAATATTTCTGTAGTAGCCCATGATTAATGTAATATTTCTATAATAGCCTATGAGATATTCGTTGGGCCTAATGAACGGTCTAGATCAAGGGATTGTTGTGTGTAAGTATGCCAATGCAACTAGGAACACTGTAACTTATAGTGCTCTAAGCACATTGGAATAGTTCGGGATGGAAAATATCAAATTTTGAAAATATTGTAGTGCTATTCCAATCACATATATCTTAGAGTTTTGTGAAAAAGTTTTTTTCATTGAAAAAGTTCGATGAAGATGATTATAATTTATTTATTTTTAATGAAAAGATTTGATTGAAAATTATAAAATAAATTAAAATAAAACATATTAGCAATGATAGGAAAAAAGAATTACGAATGATTTATATCATTTCATTTAATTGGAAATACAATGATAATAATATTATTAATAATGTTATGATAGACTTTGTTCTAACCTAGCCAGGCTTCTAGTTCCATGAGGACACTTAAATTGTTTAATCAAATAATCTAGATTGTACATCAGGTTCTACATACTTCAACAGGTAACCATGAAAATTACATAGATTTGACAATCTCAACCACCTTATGTATAGTTTTTTACATGGACGGCTAAGATCATTTACATATAAAATAGGTTTAATCCTCTTTAATTTAATCTATCTATTTGTTGTGGCCCATTATCATGGATTGCTTATGATTCTAATTAATCACTTGTGTTAGGCAATCCTACCCATCCTATCAGCAGCTTGGTAACAGCATGAATACCGAAGATCAGGCTAAATTGAGGAAGATTTGGATAATCTAATCAATGTGATTTTTGCATGGTAACTTAAGAATTGTATCATGTACTCTATGAACAAGTTAGATTAATTGATTAAACTGTTCAAGTGGCTTGATTTGAAAATTTTAAATTAAAAAATAATATTAATTCATTTTAATAATGATTTGACTTCGAAGTAACGTGAAAATAATTAATTCCCTCACCTCTTAAAAACACTCACATAAGCTCACCGGTGGTGCCGACACATCAGACCCTGCTCGTTAGATGGCTCACCAGCGGTGCCGACACATCAGACCCTGTTCGTTAGATGGGCCCCACCACACCGAAAGTAGGACAGGTTACCCATCTGGTGAGCCATGAAGTTTTTTATCAAAACCAGATGGATGAAAGGTTTGATCAACCGTTAGAATTTCCCAATTTTTCTCCCACTGAATATATATTATTGGGCCCTCTCTATGAACGGCTTGGATCAGAAAAATGGCTGCGAATGCACTTGAAAAGCGCACTCGCGCGAGTGCAATTGGCATTTCAATCGCGTGCTTCTGTCGGTGCCTGAAAAGCACTACTCAAATTTGCCGACGGCTCTGGGCCCTCGGAGACAGGCCGAATAAATAGATGGGCTGACGTTGTGAGCCAGAGATTCTGGTGTGCTATCACAGCAAGGGAGCAGATTAGGTGTTATCCGGGTAACACTATTACCCTGACCGTGTGGGGCCCACCTTTTGTATGTCCAAGTCCGTGGATCCGTTTTTACATATCAATTTAGGACGCGATGCTAAAACTTAATCAGATCCAAATCTCAGGTGGACCACACCACCAGAAATACTGGTGAATCACCATTTAAAACTTTGTGTGGGCCACAAAGGTTTTAGATCAAGATGATTTTTTGTATTTTCTTCGCCATTTAAAACTTTGTGAGCCACAAAGGTTTTGGTTCAAGCTGATTTTTGTACTTTCTTCACCATTTAAAACTTTGTGGGCCACAAAGGTTTTGGATCAAGCTGATTTTTATATTCTCTTCACCATTTAAAACTTTATGGGCCACAGGTTTTGGTTCAAGCTGATTTTTATATTTTCTTCACCATTTAAAACTTTATGGGCCACAAAGGTTTTGGATCAAGCTGATTTTTGTATTTTCTTCACGATTGATTTTTGTATTTTCTTCACCATTTAAAACTTTGTGGGCCACAAAGGTTTTAGATCAAGCTGGTTTTTGTATTTTCCTTTCACCTAGGTCTGGTTGACCTTATCAACAGGTTGGATGGAAAATAAGCATTACGATGGGCCAATGGTGGGTGTTCAATCACCATTTTTAGGAACACGTTTTAAAATGGGCTGGAAAAACAGATGTACGGTGTGGATATATAGTACATCATCAAGGTGGGCCCCACAGGTAAGGGTAACACCCACTGTGATGTTACTCGGGTAACACCTAATCCGCTCCCCACAGCAACCAGGTCTTATTATCAAGCGTGGCCTGATCTGATATATGGCCCACCGAAAGGAACTAACAATTTTCTCATCTCACAGCCTGATCTGGGCCAATGAAAGATAATGGGTCTAGAACTGGGATGGTTCAACTTCAACAGAAAAGTTCTAAAACTTGGGCCTGAGTCAGGCCTTTTTTATCCTACGGCTGAGATTCGTTCAATAAATAATTGAGCTGAGGCTTGAATTGGAGGAGTATCTGGGTCTGACGTCCCAGCTTGTCCACTACCGGTGGGAGGACGATCACATAACATTCGAGTGTATCATCTAATTACCATACAATATTCGAGCTCCATGGGCCCCACCCGCTGTGTTCACGTCAAATCCAAACCATGCATCTGGTCTACCATCATATGTTCATAGTACATTCCAAGAATCATCCTTTAAAAAAACTCAAGTGGGACACTCCAGGGGAGAAACATAAAATCACAGCTAAAACCTATATATTGATCATGTAGTGCCGTCCACCTGAGTTTTTTTGGGTGCCTTCATTCTGTTGGGGCTCACTAGATGAATGGTTTGGATAGAATATCTACAGTGTGGTGGACACTATCTTTTGCTTGCAAGTTTTTATCTTCGGGTGAATTGCAGTGTAGTTTACACTTTTTAAACATTAAAAGCATATTTCCAGGAAAGCCATTGGCAGCTCAAGGATGCTGGGTGGAGCCCACTGAAAGGTATGAGATAAATCCATTCCGTCCATCCGTTTTGAGATTTAATTTTATGTCGTGCAACAAAAAATGAGGAGATAAAAAAAATCAAATGAGTCACACGAGAGGGGAAATTGGGAAAAGAAATTTCTACCGTTGAAACCTTCCTAGGCTCCACCTTGATGTTTATATTCTATCCAAACCGTTTATAAGGTCATTCCAAATGGGATGAAGTGAAAAAACCAAAATTATAGCCTGATACAATGCTTTTATGGCTATAAGAATGCTTCAACGGAGCTCAGTGAATACTCACGGTCTCCTCTCGTGTGGCTCCCTTTGAGTCTTATATACACCTAATTTTTAGTTTTTAGTCTCACCTCGTAAATGACCTCACAAAACAGATAGACAAAGTGGATTTATAACAAAAATCTTTGTGGGTCCCACCCAACAACCTTGTTCAGGAACTTCCTCCCAAACGATGAAAGGGATGTAGTTTGATATCAGGATACGAAAAACGAGTTGAAGCTCGTAGGTTTCCCGCCATGTATATTTCATATTCATGTTGTCTATTTATGTAAATAACATAAATCCAAAACTCAAGTGGATTACACTAATTGAAGGACATTTAAATAATTAGTGCTCAATCTCCAACGTTTTATGTATTACGGTCCCAATGATTTTTATATATAATTTATTTTTAGGCTCATCTCTTAAAATAATCATTACTAATGAATAAATTTTTTATTTTTTATTTTTTAACATGCGCACACATCACTACACACTCACGTTGCAGTGGTATTTCACCACATGTGTTAAGAGAAGTCTTTTATCTTAAGTTCTTGAGGTCGTTTGACCGGTCGTGGGACAGCCACGACTGATCGTGAGAGGCGCTCGATTGGTTGTAGGTTAGAGCCCTGGCACGACTCAAAGTATAGAGACATTGTGTTATTTTTCTCTCTGGTCTACGACCAGTCGTAGATGGTCTACGGCTAGTCGTAGGAGATCTACGACCAGTCGCAGGTTACGCAGATTCGTTCCGCGATTTTGTGGATTGCGAAAATCTATGTCCTTTTGCAACCGGGATGCGGAAGGGAAGTTGCATAAATTATAAATAGGTGTTCCTAGGTTTTTTTAGGGTATGAGAAAGCTTTCTAAAGGGGTCCTAGGGAAATTAAAGGGTGTAGCAAGGGTGAGATTCGAGGTTGTTCGAATCGGGTAAGTCCTCTTTTTTTGTAATTTCTGTTTTTTATAGTGGAGATCTGTCCCTTTGGTGCCGTGATTTTTCCTGAAAAGGTTTTCCACATTAAATCTGAGTGTTCTCTGTGTTCTCTTGTGTGCTTGGTGTCATTGAATTGTTATCCTAGATCTAGATATATGTGATTCCGCAGGTCAAAATCCTCAAAAAAGTGGTATCAGAGCTATCGTTGGGGCATAAATCTGAATCTGAGGGATTAATAATAATAGCGAGCGCTAAGTATGAGATTGAGAAGTACTCAGGAAAAAATATTTTTGAGTTATGAAAAATCAAAATGATGAGTTCCTTAATCAAGCAAAGCGAAGATGGTGCTCTTGAGGAGCACAAGTCTACTATGACTGATGCTGATTGGAATACTCTTGATAAGAAAGCTTTATCATCGATCTATTTATGTCTCACGGATGAGGTTCTCTACAACGTCATGAGGAAAAAAATTGCGGCTAAGTTATGGGCGAAGTTAGAGGATGTTTATGCGAAAAAATCCTCTAAAATTCATTTGCACTTGAAGCGACAGTGATATAACTTCAATATGAAAGAGGGTGGAAATCTGGAGGCTCACATCAACAACTTTAATAAATTAGTTTACAAATTGCTGGACATAGAGAAAGTAATGAAAGATGAAGAGCAAGCATGTATGTTGTTGAATTCTTTCCCGGCGTCTTATGAGTCATTCAAGGACACTATGTGCAGCATAAATAAAACCTTGAGTGTCGACACTGTTATCTCAGCCCTTCAAAGGAAGACTATGAGACAAATGAACAGCGACATGGGAACATCTTCTGATGCACTATTTACAGTTGGTAGAAATTCTGAACAAGGTACAGGTTCTTCGGGTTCTATATCTAAATTCAAGGGCAAGGGCAAAGGAAAGGTAAAGTGCTGGAACTGTGGGAAAGAAGGATATGTGAAGAAGGATTGTAAAAATCTTAAATCGAAGAGGGAAGATTCTGAGGCTTCATGCAGGGAGGCCAATGTTGCCACGTCAGATGGATGTGATGGTGATGTTTTATCTGTGTCTTTGCTCAAACGGTCATACTATGATCGTAAGGACGAGTGGATGCTAAACACAAGGGCATCTTTTCACGTGACTCCTCATCGGAGTTGGTTCACCAGTTACAAGGAGTGCGATGGTGGACAAGTATTTATGGGCAATGACATTGCTTGTAATGTTGTGGTTGTTGGTTCTGTGCGCATCAGGATGTTTGATGAGATGGAGCGTAGATGTGAGGCACGTTCCTGATTTGAAGCAGAATCTGATTTTTCTTGGTGTGCTTGAGGCAAAAGGATGCAAGTACACAGATATTGATGGTGCTCTTAAAGTATCTAAGGGGGCACGGATAATCATGAAAGCGCAACGACTCGGTAACTTATACAGGTTGATCAGGAGCACTTAAAAAGGTAGAGCTGCAGTGGATGTAGCGGATTCCACCTCTGCACGTGTGTGGCATGTTGGGCATGGACACATGAACGAGCAGGGCAGGAAGGCTAAGACGTGCAGAGAGGGATACAGAGCAGGTGGAGTAGCCACCTGTGAGAAGAATTACACGGCATGATTGCATGATATCGGCGAAGTACATGGACGACTCCAATATCGCAGAACAATTCATCTTCTATTCAGATGGCTCTAGGTAAGCCTGGTGCTGAAAAGTGAGAGGTGACTATGAGCGATGTGATGGATTTGTTATACCAGACCGACATATGGGAGCAGGTGGAACTTCCGGTGGGCTGAAAAATGGTTGGATGCAGGTGGATCTTTAGGAGGATACAATATAGATACGAGGCGATGTTGGTAGTGAATGGTTATGCTCAGAGAAAAGGGATCGGCTTCTCAGAGATATTCACGCTGACGGTATAGTAAGTGTCTATTAGATTTATGATTGGCGCTGGTTGGCCAATGTGATCTTGAACTAGAAGGATGGATGTGGAGCTTGCACTTCTGTAAGGGAAAGTGAAGAGCAGATATACATGAAACAACCAGAGCAGTTCGAAGTTAAAGGGCCTGAGAAAAGACTTTGCAAAGTTAAAGGGCCTGAGAAAAGACTTTGCAGGAGGTCGTGGTTCGACATGGCACCTAAGCAGTGATTTGATTCCTTCATGGTGAGTTAGAAATTGATGACATGTAGATCGTCAGAAATTGATGACATATAAAAAAGACTTTGCAGGAGGTCGTAGTTCGACATGTCACCTAAGCAGTGTCTGAAATCAATGTACCGAAGACTCGGTTAAGCGAGACATTTATGATGAAGGATCAGGGGGCTACAAAGATGGTTCTTGGCATTAAGACTGAAAGAGGAGTAGGCTTTGGTGATCACAGGAAGAATAACTTGTGTGTAGCTATTGATCAAGGATGTGATTGGCCGGGTAAAGCCAGAGAGCGTTCTCTACATATCTCTCCTCAAGTTTTCCTCAGGATTTATTCTAAAACAGATAAGGAAAAACAAGATATCTCATGAGCCTTATTCGAATGCGGTTGGCAGTGTATGCCAGGGTCTGGATTAGACCGGTTATTTCATAGGTTATCAGTGTTGTGAGAAAGCACCCCGACAAACAATATAGGGTAGCGGTGAGATGGTAAGAAGACTACGTCTTTCCTTTTGAGAAGACATGAGCAATGATGGTTGGGCACGTGGATTCTGATTCGACGGACATGCTCTCCTATATCATTCCTGTAGAGAAGTTCAAGTTCTGTGAAACTTCTCTGGGCTTGGCGATGGCATAAAAGAAGGACGGAGTGTGCACAAGAAGCTATGATGTGATACAGAAATAAGAGAAGAGGTCAAGGAGTTACACGGTTAAAGATTGAAGACTTGGTGGAGATTGTTAAGAAAAGTCTCTGAAGTTCTTAAAGTCATTCGACCGGTCGTGGGAGGCACTCGACTAGTCGTAGGTTCAAGCCCCGGCATGACTCAAAGTAAAGAGACATTGTGCTGTTTTTCTCTCTGGTCTATGACCAATCATAGGTGGTCTACGACTAGTCGTAGGAGAGCTATGACCAGTCGTAGGTTACGCAGATTCGTTCTGCGATTTTGCGAATTGTGGAAATCTGTGTCCTTTTGCAACTGGGATGCGGAAAGGAAGTTGCCTAAACTATAAATAGGTGTTCTTAGGTTTTTTTAGGGTATGAGAAAGCTATCTAAAGGGGTCATAGGAAAATTAAAGGCTGTAGCAAGGGTGAGATTCGAGGTTGTTCGAATTGGGTAAGTGTTCTCTCTTTGTAATTTCTGTTTTTTATAATGGAGATCTGTCGCTTAGTGCTGTGGTTTTTTCCTGAAAGGATTTTTCACATTAAATCTGGGTGTTCTCTGTGTTCTCTTATGTGCTTGGTGCCATTGAATTGCTATCCTAGATCTAGATAAGGCAGAATAGATGAACGGTGTGGATAAAATAAATACATCATTTTGGAGCCATGTAACTTTGATCTCCTTTGAACCGTTGGTACAATTCACAGAACGAGGAGCGGCAGTGCTCCTCTTCGCACGACACGTACCCACACCAGCAATATGGTGGTGTGTAGTACACCTGCCAATCCACACCAGATGAACCGGCCTGGGAACGGATTGGCTACTCCCGCTGACACTAGCCATTGGCTGGTGGTCGGTGCTCTGTGGGGCCCACATGACGTAGGTGAGTCATCCATGCCGTCCATCCATTTTTACATATCATTTTATGATATGATAAAAAAAATGAATTATATCTCAATCTCAAGTGGACCACATTACAGGAAACACTGTTGAATGAATTTTAACCATTAAAAATATTTTGGGGGCCATAAAAGTTTTGGATCAAGCTGATATTTATTGTTTCCCTTCATCTGGGTCTTTATGACCAAATCAACAGATTGGATGTCAAATAAATAGTACAGAGGCCTTAGGAGGATTTTAATTGTGAATATCCATTCATTATTTTATCCTGTGGTGTGGCCCACCTAATTTTTATATCCCCATCATTTATGTTATCAAGCTCTAAAATGATCTGTAAAAATGGATGAACGAAGTGGATTAAACACATACATTATGATGGGGCCCACAGAGCACCAACCACCAGCCACGGGGCTGATGTCAGGGGGAGTAGCCAATCCTTGATCAACCGTCCTGATAATGTGCAGCATGCACCATGATATCAGGAAAAAACAAAAATCAGCTTGATCCAAAACTTGTATGCCCCGAGAGGATTTTAACGGTTGACTATCATTCAACGCTGTTTCCTGTGATATGATCCACTTGAGATTGGGATATACCTTTTGACATGCAAAAATAGGTAGACAGCAAACACATACATCATGGCGAGGCCCACAGAGCACAGACACTAGCCATCAGGCTGGTGGCAGGGGAGTAGCTGATCCGTTTCCATTAATAAGCATTTATTAGCGCAACGACCTCCCACGGACACGGATTTTGTGCGAAGTTGCTGCGCTGGCATGCTAGATGGCTCTCCGTGATTTTTACTAGAAATCCACCCCGTCCATCCGTTTTTCGAGGTCAATTTATAACGTGAGACCGAAAATGAGTAGGATTCAAAATTCAAGTAAGCCACACGAGAGGAAAACAAATGAAATAGTTTCCTACCATTGAAATCTTCCTGGGCTCCACCTTAATGGTTATATACCATCCAAACCGTTTATGAGGTCATCCCGCTGTGATGACAAGAAAAACTTATCCTAATTTGTGACTTTTGTGGCTATAAAAATGTTTCGATGGCACTAAATCCCTGCTGTTTTCACTCACGTGGACTACTTGAGTTTTGAATCTGGTCCCTTGTCTTAAAATGACATCTCATAACGGATGAAAGGGGTGTATTCCTAACAAACGTGTCATTGGCCCCACCTGGCATCCCAGCACAGAAACTTCTGTCATTGGGCCCCACCAGGCGGCACAGGAAATTCCCGCAAAAGGCTTTCAACGGAAATTCACGTACACCTCCTACCAGCATCCCGAGGGAAATGGATTGGCTACTTCCCTGCCACGGGCTGTGTGGCTGATGATTGGTGTTCCATGGCCCCACCATGATGTATGTGTATCATCCATTTTGTTCATCCATTTTTAAAGATTATTTAAGGGATTTATGTTAAAAATGAGAGGGATATAAATCTCAGGTAGACCACACCACAGGAAAACAATATTAATTGGATATCCACTATTAAAATCCTCATAATGCCCACTGTGCTATTTATTTGACATCCAATATGTTGATTACGTCGGAGACCCAGATGAAGTGAAAAGCAAAGATCGGATTGATCTAAATCTTTAATGGCCTTCAAAAAGTTTTTAATTGGTGACATTCATTAAAAGCTGTTTCAAGTGATGTGGTCCACCTTTAGATTGAGATATACATTATTTCTGATTTCATATAATAAAATAATCTAAAAAACTAGATGGACATTATGGATGAGACACATACATCATGATGAAGCCCACGGAGCACAGACCACCAGCCATTGCCGGTTGCATCCGGAGTAGCCAATCCGTTTCCATGAGGAGTTATACTGAGGCGCATCGACTTGGGGACGGATTAGCTACTCCCCTGCAACCAGCCATTGGCTGGTAATCCGTGCTCTGTGGGCCTGACCATAATGTATGTGTTTCATTCATGCCGTTCGTACATTTTTTTATATTATTTTATAATATGAAACTAAAAATTAGGTATATCTCAATTTCAAGTGGACCACATTTCAGGAAATGGTGTTGATTGAATGTCGACCATTAAAAAATTTTGGGGGCTATAAAAGTTTTGGATCAAGTTGATCTTTATTTTTTCGATTCATCTGGATATTCATGACCTAATAAAAATATTGGATATCAAATAAACAGTATAGTAAGCCTTAGGAGGATTTTAATGGTGGCTATCCATTTACTATTGTTTTTACATGGTGTGGTCCACGTGAGATATATATCACTCTCATTTTTTGTATTAAGCACTAAAATGATTCATAAAAATGGATGAACGAAATGGATGAAACACATACATCATGGTGGGGCTCACAGAGCACCGAACACCACCCACCGAGCTGGTGGCAAGGGGAGTAACCAATCTTGCGAGTAGCATTGCAAGTCAGGCACATCACTCAGCTCCCTTATACCTATAAAAGGTAGAGAAGGCAAAGCCAGTCCGAAGGGAAGGAAAGGTGTAGATGGCAGTGATCATGGGTGGGCCAGGGTTTCGCACGATCGCATGTGTGATGATCACGTGCTTGTTGATCGTAGCTCCTCATGTGGGGGCCGTTTTCAACTGCGGGAAGTTGTCGGGCCCACTTTCAACATGCCGGAATTATCTTGTTAATGGTGGGTCCATACCCCGAAATTGCTGCCAGGCCGTGGTGAATTTCCGAAAGGCGGTGAAAACGGTCGGTGATGGACGGAATGCATGCAAATGCCTGGCAAATACGGTTGGAGCGTTCGAGCGCATCAAACCGCCTTTTCTCGACTCTCTGCCGTCCAAATGCCGGGCCCGCTTCAGTTACAATATCGATTGGATCAAAGTAAGTGCCTACCCCCGTTGGATCCCTGGATCTACCGAGATTGGTGGATTCCTAACTGTGGGGCCCACTGTGATGCATGTTACTTACATCCACACCGTTCATCCATTTTGAAAGCTCATTTTAGGGTATCATTCAAAAAAATTGAAGCAGATACAAATCTTCAGTGGATCATACCACATGAAACAGTCACCATTTAAAACTTCATGGGGCCACCGGAATATTTACTTTCCATCCAAACTGTTGATAATGTCAAAAATATCTGAATGAAGAGACTGACATAAATATCAGCTTGATCAAAAACATTTGTGGCCCACGAGAAGTTTTTAAGTATCGATTACCACTGTTTCCTGTATTATGGTCCACCTGAGATTTGGATCTGCTTCGTCTTTGGCATAACAACCTGAAATGAGTTTTCAAAACGGATTGATGGTGTTGATATAAGGAAAATACACCATGGTGGGCCCCAAGGTCAGGGATCCCACCCACCTGGGTGGATCTGGCCCCATTTGGTTAACAGACTCGGCGAGTCTGACCCGACTTGTTCGGGTCTCTGTCGTGTCGGAGCTAAATCGGCTCGACCCGCCCGATTCAACGGTGAGTGGGGACTTTATTAACACAACTCACCGGACTCAGGGTGACTGATAGTATCCGACCATATCGGGTCTGTCCGAGTTCAGGTCGACTCGCATCAAACTCGTTAGATTCTACTCCATTTCAAGCCTGAGAAATGCGGAATCCCATCTCACCACGTGTTCCAAGGTAGCACGTGTGTGGAGATACGGCCTTCGATTTGGCAGCCCCAAGGCATGTGTGGTTAGGGGTGTACATTGGGCCGAACCGAGTTGAACTGGGCTCAACTCGGCCCGGGCCAGTCACCTGTTAAACTCAGCCCGAACTCGGCCCGTCCTGGTCACGGGGCCAACATGTCTCGCCCAAACCTAGCCCGGTCAGCAATCGGGCGAGCTCGGGCCAATTTCATACCAGCTCCATGGACAGACGACGTTTTCACAAGTTGGACCGTGACTTAACTAGTCCGTCATTTAATGTTAATAAATGTTGTATCTAAAAAAATATTTTAAAAAAGAAATAACTTACCTACTTTGATCGGCCCCACCATGGTGTTAATGGGAAATCTACCCCAATCATCACATGATTCACCTCACACTGGACCTATGATCTAAAAATCATCTCCATCCGTAGTTAAGATGGACCACATGACTGAAAACAAAATATGGGAAGAGCTTTTCTTTCAAATTGTCTTCCTTGGCATGGCCCAGTTGAATCATTTATAGGCATGATTTCTTAGACATCGAGCCTAACTTTTTGTATAGCATATAAGGTTGGAGTGGATTTCCAAGGCCTAATCGGGTGGGCCCTGTAAAAATCAAGGGTCAACTCCTTTCCCAATTGTTTCCATTTGGTATGGCTCACTTCATTCATGAATTAGCCTAGATTTTTTTCTGTGGGCCCAACATGGGATTAAATATATCATGATCAGAGTGGATCCCACACACATTTCACAGTGGCCCGGTTTAAAGATGAAAGGTTGAAGTCGGTGAGGCACTCTTGGTTCCAAGAAAATTGGTATGTTACCGAGGATGGACGGGAGTAGATCAGGTGTTACCCGGGTAACATACCAATAGGTGCTTCTTTAACCGTGGGACCCACTTTGATATATTTATTATATATCCCCGCCGTCCATCAGTTTTTACAAATCATTTTAATGGATGGCTCCAAAAATTAAACAGATCCACCTATCAAGTGAACCCCACCACAGGAAATAGTGAACATTGAACGACCATCATTAAAACCTTCCTATGGCCCAGCGTAATGTTTATTTTCCATCCAACATATAGGTTATTCATAATTCAATGTATTCATAAGGTCACGCAGACCTGGATTAGGGAAAATATATATATATATATCAAAGTGATCCAGAACTTCCATCACCCTAACAAGTTTTCAATGGTGGGGGTTTAATCCTCATTGTTTTTTGTGGCGAGGTCTATTTTAGCATTAGATCTCCTTCATTTTTGGCCTCATGCCCTAAAATTGTTATGATAAAATAGATGGATGGTCTGGATATAACATATACATCATGGTGAGGACCATGTAGCTTCGTCACATCAACACATTCGGCTGTGTTCCCTGCCTTGTCATCCGAGTCTTTCTCGAAACCAAGGCACACCTTTTATCTTTTGATGTGGCCTACCATGATGTTTACATGAGATCCATTCCTTTCATTATATGTATAATTCCATATTAGACCTAGAGCCAAGAAATCACGTTGATCTGTAATTCACTTGGACCATAGGAAGGGAAACAATTTGGAGGATAAGCTTTTCCATGGCACTATTTTCTACCGTGTGATTTACTTTATTTATGGATGCATCTGATTTTTTTCCCTTATCACCATTATGGGTTGACTCAACTGATGGTTGGTGTGGATTTCATCTTAACTCTACTATGGGTCCCACCCAAGCCATAAGTCCTTTTCATGTGAGAAACAACTTTTCCCAAATAAATTTATTAGCATTAATTAAACAACTAGTTAGGCTGAGCGTTACTCTCTCTCTCTCTCTCTCTCTCTCTCTCTCTCTCTCTCTCTCTCTCTCTCTCTATATATATATATATAAACCGTCCAGTCGGGCTGATTTTAATCAAGTTGAGTTAGGTTTAAGATCGAGTTGAGCCGAACTGGGATATATTCGAATTCGACCCGAACTCAGTTTCGGATAGAAGAAAATGGCCAGTCCTAAACCGAACTCAATTCCGGATCAGGCCGATTCAAGCTTTTTCGAGCCGAGTCAAGCAAGTTAACCGGGCTAGCCCGGTTCGTATACAACCCTATGTGTGGTAGGGTTGGGAATCCAGGCTGGTCCGATGGGACGGGGATCCAGCCAGGTGAGTGGGCCCTCAACGTGGGGCCCACCTAGATGTATGTATTGTATATCCACGTGGGTAATCAGTTTTGCCAGTTCATTTTGGGCCATGGTCCCAAAAATGAAGCTGATCCAAATCTCAGGTGAACCGTACACTAGTGATTGAATTATCACCATTAAAAACTTCATGGGGCCACAAAATTTTTGGATCAAGCTACAATTTGTGCTTCCCCTTTGTCTAGGTCTGTGTGATCTTATCAACAGGTTGAATAGTAAATTAATATTTTAGTTTTTAATGATGGACGTTCAATACCACTGTTTCCTGTGGTGTGGTTCATCTGAGCTTTGTATCTGGTTAATATTTTATTTTTTTTGGAAAATGCCCTAAAATGAGCTGGCAAAGTGGATGGACAGCATGGATATATGACACATTCATCGAGGTGGGCCCATGGTCAGGAACGCACCCAGGTGGCTGGATCCAGGGTCGGACCTAATCCGCGTTAGGTCTGATGGGGAACCGGAACCCTCTGGTAAACGGATAGGCTACTCCCCTGCCAAACTAGCGGTCATTGCTCTGTGGGGCCCACCATAATGTATGTGTTTCATCCATGCCATCCATCTATTTTTATAGATAATTTTATGATATATGCCCAAAATTGAGGTATATCCCAATCTCAAGTGGACCACATTACAGGAAACAGTGCGGATTGAACGTTGACCATTAAAAACTTTTACGGCCATTAAAGTTTTGGATCAAGCTGATCTTTGTTTTTTCCCTTCATCTATGTCTCTTAATCAACAGATTAGTTGTCAAATAAACAGTACAATGGGCCTTAAAAGGATTTTAATGGTGGATATCCAATCATTATTGTTTTCTTGTGGTATGGTCCACCCTGTTATTTTGGGATACCAAGTCATGCGCCAAGGAGACTAATAACCCAATAATACTCATGTTATACATACAACTCTTGAAAGGAATTTAGATGTAATCAAAGCTTTTACATTAGATTTCAAACCCCCATCTTTTCATGTTTCACTCCTTACCTTGGTGGTAGACTTTCAATACGAGGCCTCAGGTTTGAAACCTATAGGTGGTGAAATCCCACTACACCATGCGTGGGTGTGTAAAAAAATAATAATAATACTCTTTTCAAGAGATTTGAAACCCATGGTTACTTTTGTTGATGCTAAAAACTGGTGAGCCCTCCCCCGTCCTACCACCTACATAAGGAAAAAAACAAAGGAGATCCTGGCTAGAACCAGGGACCCTCCAATGCTTAAGTCAACAATATGACTATATGAAGGGTTTTTTTAGAAGAGTTTTTGCCTATCTTTCAACATGGAGGTCTCTTGTATTTATAGGAATGGGAGGGTCCCGGCATGCAGGGATTTTCTTCCGCATATCTTAGAGATACGATTTAAGTGTAATCTGTTTATAGATTCTGTCCGATCCCGAAATCTTGGGGGTCGGGAATCCTTTTATAATATTTTCGAGACGGTATTTATGTTTACACCGTCTCTCCCTTACTTGGCTCGGCCTTAACCGACTTTGTTAATAATTGAGTCTCGGCCAGCTGCAAGAATAAGCTTTTTGCCTTCTGTCGGATGAAATAGAGTCCGCCCGTAGCCGATATCTTTTCTTAATCCTAAAGCTGACAATAACCGACCTAATATGGGGTGGTTTTATAGTCCGCCCGGTGGCTTCTAGCGTTCGGACTTTAATTGGTCCTCTTAGACCCTGTTGGCTCGGTATCTGAGTCAACTTTATGCGTCTCATGTATTTTGTCTATGGCTCATGACTCTATAAGTCTCGGTTGGAATTCATTTCCTGTGATCCGAGCTAGGTCTCTCCTTAGGCATTTGACTGTTTTACATCGGTCGGGCGCATTGCCTCGAAATCACAGGTAGTGTCAATAGAGTTGGTCCATTCCATATCTGGGTCTCCGGACTTATCATATTTTTCCCCAGCAACTTTATAGTGCCAAACAACCCCCAAGGTTTCTCTAAGGTTTTCCAAGTTAGAGCCATGCAAGGGATATTTCGCCCAAACTATAAATTTACATAGTTCAACATTATACCTACACCACAAATGAGATTTTCACTGTTGAAATCATTATCTTCTCAAAAAATGATTGTAACCTTAAAATTTCCTGATATCCAAAAATCGTATAAAAGCTTCTCTTAGGTAACCTTAATTTAACTCACAGGAATATTTATATCTCCAATATAAAAATACTTAAAATATCTTATCTAGTCAGATCTCTCGATTGAATTATCAAACTTTCACTCTTAGCAAGCCCCTCTAATTCCCTCCCTCAGTTGGTGCTTCATATATAATTTTTCCTGCATTAACTCACAGATTACAAGATATCTATCACAACATATACTAAATTTTTGTCATTTGAAATGATTGCAGCCTGGAAAAGGATGGGGATGTTAGTTCTCTTAGGTGTAAGAAAGAGAGAATAAGAAGGGTGCCTGCCACACCGTCCGATAGGCACCATCTCATCATTCACACATGTTAACTAGACATGTTTTGGGTCATGGGACCAATGCATAACTAAGACTCGTCTTGAATGCTTTCAACATGGACAATTGCTGAGTGTTTATGGACCATCCATTTTCTTGGGTATAAGATTGATAACCCGATGATTGTGAATTGACCATATATAATAGATTGGCATTCCCGATGAATGTAAAGGTGCATGTAGCACAAGCAAGCCCCTTGTTATTGTTGTTGTTGTGGTAGTCCTCGAACATTATACTTAATAGTATAAGGATATGTCTCTTTATTGTTGTTGTTTATTCCTTGCATACATGTGAATGACCATATGCTGAAAATTATCTCTATCAAGCGAGCCTCACATAATCATCAGATTAGATCATATGACCATATGCTGAAAATTATCTCTATCAAGTGAGCCTCACATAATCATCAGATTAGATCATACTATTGGACTATCGAGATGAACATACCAGTGGGCCCTATTATGGTTGTGATGTTAGAGATAGGTTTGGATGGTTACACTTACGTTATGTTTTTTTTTTCATAACAGTTATACTTATAAAAGCAAGTGTGATGGGCTCTTCTTCTTCGGTTCCTTATATTATTAAATGTAGTCTCAGTCTCCTCACCAATACATATAATAACTTTGTATCATAACAGTTTCTACAGTGGGAAGTTATAGAAGATGTAAGAACATCCCTCTCGTATCATGGTGATGGATTTCCATAAAATATAACTCTAGTTATTATTCAGTAGTAGAGGTGGGTACCAGACGACTTGATCTAGCTAACTCGACTCGACCCGAACCGAATGGGTGAGTCAGTCCAAACCGAGTAGGCTTCGCCCAATCCGAACTCAAATCGAGTCGAGTTCGAGTTACCTAGTAACTCAACCCGAAACTCGATCCGGCTAGACCTGATTCTCTAACCCTACCTGCCACACCCTATCCCAACTCGATCTCAAAATCTCTCTCTCCCTCCCTCATCTTCCTCATCTTTTAAGCCCAATAACTACTCACCACTATCATCATCCTCCTCCTCCTCTCTCCTCTCCACTCTCTCGGTCTCTCCCTCCCTCACCTCTAAATCTAACTTGGTGCCAACTTGAGCCGACTTGGTACTTTTGACCGGATCAAACTTGGTCCGGATTAGTTCAGGCCAGACTGGTCTCAGATCGAGTCAAGCATGCTAGACTCAGTATCGAGTCGATCGAGTTCGGGTCAGGCCTCTTTCAAAACCAAATTAAGTTGAGTCAGCCCTAACTCGGTCCGACTCAACTCGATGCCCAACTATATACATGCTATGTTTGATCTCCATATTTTATGGATAAATGTTTCTTCTGTTCCCAAACAAGGATGTCAATCAATAGTTGGGGCACAGGGTTGCATGATTCAGATTGCTACACGTGGCACTGCTAGGTAACAATACGTAATATGGAGGAACAAAAATCTCAAGTAGATTGGCAGACTTTTATTTTTTAAAATAAAAAATAAAAAATAAAATCTCTAACCCAACTACCCAAATCTATAAATTAAATCTAGGCCATTTAAAGCATTCCAAATGGCTAATATTACCAATTGATGAATACGTGGACCATCTAATTGCATATGTAGGTTCACGATCCTGCGAACTAAACAATCCATCCTAGTTGATCTTGATCAGAACACAAATAAGGACTGGGACTCCGATTGCATGCGACAACAAACCCTTCTTGCTGTCGGAAGCTACATGAGGCTCACCATAATATTTGTGAGAAATCCACTCTAGCTGAAAAAATGAGTTAGATCCAAAACTCAAGTAGACCACACAACAGGAAACAGGGGGATTGAACGCTCACCGTTAAAACATTCACGGTTTGTATGGCATATAAACATCAAGCTGGATTCTAAGAAGATTACAAAGATTGGTATTTGCCCAGCCACTTTTGTTATTTATTCAAGTTATAGATCTACCTCATTTTTTGGTTCATAGGTGGCAGAATGGATGGACCGGGTGTACTTCTCACAAAATCACGGTGGGCTCCACCTACCTTCCAATCACTTAGGTGACCCAGGAAATCTGCGTCCCACATGATGGACCTAATCTCCCACTGAAGTAATTTGAACCCTTGATGTGGTCTAGACATTCATCATGGCCGGGAGAATTTCCCAAGTCTTTGATCAAAACTACTGGATGTACAAATGCAGATCAAAACTACTGGATGTACAAATGCAGCCTGGACCGTTCAGTAGGGTCCCAGATTCATCAGTGATTCTAACCATCACTTACCAGGCAATGGCCAGGTGAGAAACGATTTGGAATCTCCCATCAAAGTAATTTAGACCCTTGTTGTGGTCCTCATATTCAAAATGAATTGTTGGATTTGCTAGATCCACGATCACTCATGTAGGGTCCTCCAAATGCATCAATGGCTATGAATTACCAAAATCAGATCCTGATTAAACAAATATGATAGGCATGCAGGCCACGTTCATTTTTTCTAATACACTTATGGCTTCCAAAGAGAAGGTTGTTAACAGTCCAACTGAAAAAAGGTCTTAACTCTAGCGGCTAGGATCATGGGAGATTTATGACACTTCCAAAGTTGACTAATTAGAATTAGGAATACTAGATACGGTTTGGATATTGTCCAAAGTAGTAGGATACAGGTATTATCTGATATATAAGTTGGGGATAATCAGGTAATTGAATATGAACTAATATCAAATTTAAATAAATAAATAAAATTTTAAAAATAAAAATAAAAAGTGAAGGGCTTGTTTGGATACTACCAAATAAGTTACCTTTTCTACTTACAGCAGTAGATAAGTAACTTATTTGAGATAAGTTTTGTTTAAGTATATTATAAGGAACTTATTACACTACAAGAAAATATGGATTTACCGGCGGCTAGAAACGCCCCTAAAAGGCTAAAAACCGACGGTAAAAGAAACATCGGGGCGTCGCTAAATCCGGCGGTCGGACTTCTTTACTACCGGCGCTTAGTATCCTTTACTGGCGCTTAATCGACCGCCGCTAAAAATAGTAAAAGCGCCACTAAAAGCTGTATAAAATGCTAGCAAATATGTACGAAACGCCACTAAAAGTTGTAACAAATGCCACTAAGCTATGGAAAAGCGCCACTAAAAGCTATAAAAAGCGCCGGTAAAAGATGGAAAAAGTGCCAATCAATGAATAAAAATGTGCTACAAAAGATTGCCACAACACTAGGAAAAGATACACAAAAGCGCCAGTAAAGGCCTAAGGAAAAGTCATTTAGACATATCAAAGCGCCACTAAACACTACAAGAAAAGAGGGTTTTAGCCTCTATTCAAAACTGTGGCTAAAAAGGTTAAAAACTAATGTTAAAGCCTTTAGCCTCAATTTTGCCTTGGTTATCTAAAATGAGGTTGAAACACCAATGGCTAAAGGTTGTAGCCTTAGTTTTAGCAACCGAGGCTAAAATGACTTTTATAACATCGGTTCTTCAAGTGAAGCTAAAAGAACCTTTTTAGCTTTAGTTTTCTCGAAGTAAGGCTAAATCATAATTTTAGCCTCCATTGTTTCCAACTGAGAAGCCTCAGTTGCCGCCAATTGATGCAAAATCTATTTTTAACCTCAGTTCTCAATGACCGAGGCTAAAGCCTTTAGCCACGGGAGTTGTAGTCCCAGTTTAGGTAAATGAGACTAAAGATGGATTTAGCCTTTGTTGGTATCAATTGAGACTAAATTCACTTTTAACCTTATTTCTCTATCAATAAATGATTGAACCTGTCATATTTCACCCATTTAACATTTATCAAGACAATAATCAGCACAATATCAACAAAACAATTAATTTACTAAAACAAACTACAAACGTTTTCCTTTCTTAGCCTTCCACCCACAACATCTTTATACAACAAAATGTAGCAATTAATGAAAGAATACCACTACCAGCACCAACATCAACCACCACACGACCATAGAAATCTGCACGGTTCTCAACAACTGCAGCATAATAGGTTCCTGAAACAAGATTGGGTTTAGCATGTCAATGGAAGATGCAATATATTGACTGTAAATGCTGACCATAAATCAAAAGCATGCATGCACATGCACCCATGGGCAAAATATATGCATGCATGTAACGTAATTGTATGTTGGATGAAGAAATCAGGGTATACCTTATAAAGGTCAACTCGCCTTTGAACGCTTGCATTTTTAGGCTCAATCTCAGTTTCCTTGCCTGTTCTTGTTCAACAAATTTCTGTTCTTCTGACTGAGATACTGGCAATGGTTCTCTCCCAACAATAGCAACACTCTTCAGCCTTTGTGGTTTTGACAAGGTCTGGTATAAAAATGAGTGAATCCATCTTGCTCCTCGGTCTTGGTGGGGCCTCACCTGGCATGCCTTGCACACTCCTCGTAATTCTCAAGTAACATCTTGCCTGCCTGTTCATTTAGGGCCGATTCTGGGAACGACTCTATCAGTAAACACCTGACCACCTGCCATCATCAGCAAAATCACTGACAAAATCAAGAACATAGAACCAAATATCAAGGCTACTAAGTAGGTGGGGTTCATATATAGTGGGGGATAGCTGGGCCATCAGCAGTTAATCACTGTGAACAAAGCCTGGCTAAAAAATCAAGGTCCATCATCAGGTATTTCACAGGAGTGCATTGAATATAACCATTGTTTCATCTAATTTCTTACCATTATCCTCAAACACATGCTGCCCTACTAGATGAATGGACCAGCCTGGCTTGACAACAGTTCTGTTTTAATGTACCACTTCCATGGTGTCATACCTAAGGAGATTGCTGGATTAACAATAATATATGGAAACAAGGGAAGCCTACAACGGTCAATGAAACAAAGTCCAAAAGAGCTTGATTCAAATATTAGCAATCACATCACTCTGAGAAACTGACGGGAAGTACTGCTCTAAAGAGCTTGTAGCGAATAATTCATGATAATATCTCTACGTAGAAGAACAGAACAAAAGGATAGCCCTCACCTGCTCTGCGAGAAATTGTGTAGAAACAGAATTCAAAGAATATGAACTCAGAACCCATATATCTTCCAATTCTGCAGATGTATGTTTTAGAGGATTGATCTCAGCATGCAAAAGAGAGTCAGCTCTTGGATTCTTTTGTGTGTCAAACACATAAATATGACTTGACCTGAAGAATAAATATGACTTGACCTGAAGAAGAAAGGACCAACTATTCAATGATGGTGAACTGCAGAAAGAAACAGACACTTGTCTTCCAAACAGTATCTTCTGATAAAAATGAGTTTTGATGAACTGCAGTTTCACATAACGCGATTTTCAGAACTAATTTCTGGTTTGTCATCCAAACGAGATCTAAGAATTAACTTCTACAGAAAAGTACAAGCAGCGAGTACATACCACATAAGTACAATATCCGTTTCAGTGTCCTTGTTGTGATAAACAACTCCAGGACAGTCGATCAAAAAGATACGCTTCGTTAGTGTTATGTACTGCCACACCTTGGTCTCACCTGGATTGGAGGCCACTTTGCAGACCTTGAAAAATAGAAAACAAAACAACAACTCTATCAAATTGGACACTAAAAAAACAAGCAGCATTATCTAAATCATGAAATGATATACTTCACATAAATAATATGAGAAATATCTGACAATGAGTATAAAATAAGAAGAGGAACTATATGAACCTCAATGATATGGCCCAAGGAGTTACAAAAGCAACATTTTACCAAAAACATCACTAATAAGCATCTTACACAAAGAAATCCAATAAGCATAATTTCAATCAATGCTATATATTAAAAAAAAATGCATGGATAAAATGAGGAACTTGGCGGGTCAACTTGCTTTGGCAGGGCTTGTGCATGGTGTCCAAACTTTATATATATATATATATATATATATATATATATATGTAAAGATCAGTTTTAAGTTCAGTATCAACTCAGTAAACCTTTTATCTAATTCTGCCAAATTGAGTTTGTGCATTAAGAAAGTCATTTGTGGGATGAGTCTGATTATTTTTAAATACGTTTCAATAGGAACTGTAGTAGTATGGAGGATTCTATTAATGGCATAATGCATGAAAACTGTAGTAGTAGAAAGTCATTAATGGCACATCAACCACCTTGTGCAGATGAGGGTCAACATTTTCCTTGTCGTCATATTCTTCATCAGATGAGCTGAAATGAATTCATCAAACAAGGGTTCCCAATAGTCATGATAGGATACTCAAAAAATAAATACATAAATAAATAAAATGGGTAGAATGAAAAATAACAGTGTCTTTTCCCTCCTAACTCTTTGTTACACCACCCTCTCCCAAAGTTTCATAGCATGACTCCTAAGTCAAATCCTCTTATCATTCAACTAGGACTAGAACTATGCTACAAGGTGTATGCATGGACCTTGTAACATCCCATGATTAATATGCATAACATACAAACAATCTACATACCAAGAAGCCTCACAGAAAGAGGGAGCTCTGCCTTTAGCAACTTGGTAGCATAGTTTAAGATATCCTCCCTTGAGCAAATATACCTTTGCAAAGACATGGCTCTAGTCCGAACTTGCAAATTGTATATTTAAGTAAATTTGTCAGTAAAAAATCAAATGCTAAGCCATTGTTAAAACAGGGTTAGAAGCACTACTAAGAGAAGCATGAAGAATTCTGTAATTTAAACCGTTCATAAGGGTTTGTAATGAATAGAAACAGGGCAATTGCATAGAATCATTTCACAAAATCTGTAATTTAAAAGAATTCTGTAGTACAAAATGGCACAAGTGTGTAACCAAAAGTAGAAAGGGAAGGGTGCTACTAGCAGCCAGAGTGGTGATTTCTTTATACCTTAATAATAATAATAATAATAATAATAATAATATAATAATAATAATATTGTTGTTGTTGTTGCTGCTGTTGTTGTTGTTGTTGTTTATCTTGGTAAGTTGCAGTCGATAGTAGGACAACAAACAAATTAGAAATATCTTCTAGTGTATATTCTCATGTTAACTAGCAAATAAGTTGAGTAGCCATCATTATATTTTAAAGGTTTATGGATTACATGACAACTAATATCAATTTTCTCTAATCATAAGATGATGAAGAACTCGGATGAGCTGCATTCACTTACCATGATTTAATGCTAGATGCAGCATTTTGTGAAATGAAAAGGCACGATTATAGGAGGAAATAACAAAAGAAAAAGTATTATGGAAATTAAATGCACCCAAATTTGACTTTCGACAACGACAAGCAGATATCTTGTCCTTGGCTGAAAAATATAGTCAATCTAACCACATGCATCAATCCAACATGCAACTAACCATATTTCTTCTCATCAAAGCTATAGATGAATTATTGAAAATGGCCCACACAATCATCACAGTTTCTTTTCCTCAAAATATTAAATTGAAGTAAAGGATAATGTTGATTGTCAAGACTCTATAATGAAAAAATGTACAACTAGCTGTGCTGGGGCCCACCTTGGTGTATGTCAGTCATCCAATCCAATCCATCCAATAGGATTGTACCTCCATGAAATAAAACGGCCCAAAGATCATGCCCATACGATCATCATGTGTGCCACACAAAAGAAAACAATGGAAAACCACCCGAAAACCTCCAAATCAAGTGGAGGCCCACTTGATGGTTGGATTGGCATTGCTTTCGAGCACTCGCAAAGACCAGAATTCACCCATGTCATTTCTTATAACCACCATTTCGAGCTCCAATGAGAACCATCATAATTTAGTTTCCAACCCCTGACTGATGGCCACTTTCATCTTTTTGTAATTATTTCATTGTACTGTCTTCACTTCCATTGCGTTCAAGTCTCTTAATTCTCTGATTTCGTACAGTGGTACTTCATACTTGGACCAATTCCTTCTCCATGTAGTCCTACATTTTGAAATAAAGTAACCAAAACCAACTCATTTGTGACCCTACTCAAATTTTATGGGAAAATGAGTTGAGGCAATTGATTAATTAAAAAAGATAATATCTCACGTTGCCTTTGTGATGCATGTGACTGTGTTCAAGTTACCTAGGATCTAGCCATTCTCAAACCGATTTTTTTCCTTTTCTTTTCTAATCAAGTCATAAATAGTTAAATCAGCATTTAGTCCAGCAAACTTGTCTTAACATGGCAAAAATTTGCATGAACAGTCCACTCAACATGAATTCTAACATAGAAGTGAAAAATCAGAGTACATCAACTAAGAGTATTTATACTTAGACAATATCTACAAGCAGGAACAATGGGCCAGCACTAAATATCCATAAACTCTAGTGAGAAGATTAAATTGTGATGTAAGAGGAAGGCTATATAAAATTGCAAAGCGACGTATTGAACGATGTTACAGAATTGGCAAGTACCAGGCCTAATGCTTGCAGAGAAAGAGTTCCCAACACTCCTTCCGACATGTCTACTGGAATACAGATTACGCATCATATCAAAAACATTACAGTCAAACAAAATCATGAAGATTATCAACCACGTGAGGAGAAAAAAAAGTGTAGTAGGTGAAACACAAGCAAAATTTCAGAAACAATAAGGAAACACAGTCAAAATTCACCTGTTTTCAATCTTTTCCTCCCCACTTTTCAGAAACGGTAAGTGTCTAGGACATTGAGTGACACATGAAATGGCCTCCCCTATGAAGATGACCATACACGAAAGAGGAAACCTTCAACAAGCATTAACGAGCAAGAGGAATTATAAACAAGAAAAAAAAATAACTGTCTTTTTTTCCCAACGATTAACAAGCCAGAGGAATTACATGACAGGCAGCCCTCCTTCACTTGGTGAAACTAATTTATTCAATAAAAAATAACAACAAATTTGCCATAATAACTCCATACTAGCAACTTTAAAGCCATATTACAAAGTCATACAAAAACAAGAGAAGCTCAGTCTAAACGCCTACTGACCCATATAAAATACCTTTCCTGCAATATCTCTAACTTGAATATAATGATTCAACAACTGAGTGAATATAGCACAGGATTAAACTAACACAAACATACTGCTTTGGACCTGAGATGCAGGGTTCAACATCTGCAAGGTCCAGCTCTAGATAAGATGAATATACTCTCTTTTTTAGGATGGATCCACAAAAAGAAATCAATTACATTTCAGAGTCAAATGCTCAATTAAAACTAAATGGTTAAGAAAGATGTATACCTCGTTGTAGTCAACGAACCTGTTGTTTGCTCTCAGATAGGCTTCTATCATTGCCACCTGGTATATAAGAGGGTGGTTTCCTCGTCAACCAAATTTCTAATCCCCCCATTCCCCAGTCAAAACATTCACAAGTACAATACTTACAATTTCATCACTTCGTCTTGTTAGCTTGAGATATTGTAGAGTGACATGATCTACAGGAAAGAAACCCATGGTTGCTCCATATTCAGGAGACATATTAGCAATAGTAGCGCTATCAGCCAATGATAATTCACCCATGCCCCCACTTATATGAGAAAAGTAAAGATTTAGAACAATGGATTTACATCAGAATAAATGGAACAGAAAGCCTGCGGCCTAATCTATTCAACTCCATGAAAATGAGATTACCATAAAACTCAACAAACTTGCCAACAACCCCATGCTTCCTCAACATTTGCATCACAGTTAAAACTAAGTCGGTAGCTGTAACACCATTGTGTTCAATTTTCCAGACAACTTGAACCCAACAACACCAGGCAACTGCTTTGTTGACTGCTTAATTGAATACACCTCAATGATGTTATGCCCACAACAGTCAAGTAGAATAATTATCTGGATGATGTGAGCTGAAAGAAAAAAAAAAAAAAAAAACACACACATTTTCATGAAATGGGTAGGTGTCTCAAGTACAAGTTTCTGCTTCTATGGAATTGGAACTCTCAACACCTATATAAAATGACACTGACAAAGGCCCAACCTGTTGTGTTGCGATAATTCCGAATGGAGTTAGTGCTGAAAATGAAACAAGATTGGTTTTTAGTAAATTTCTGAAAATTGGGATCATTCCATGCATTCTTTGATGATTCTAATATATTGTGTACTTGTAATTGCTTCATATTCAAGAATGATGAAACTTGCAACCATGTGCAAGAAAAGTAGGCACCAGAAAAGGGAAAAGCAACTAAAATTAGGTTTGACAATGCTCGAAGCCAAGTCATATCTGACAAAAGTGAAATAAAAGTTGATGTGGAATTCCGAACAATTCTAGTGAGGAATGGTTAATTGATTCAAATTAACATATCATGCAGCATACTTTTCTAGCTCATGTCTAATGTCAAGTACCGCTTCTTTGATAGCAATTACCTTATAAAGGCACTTGTAACTGAGTCAACAATCAGGTTCTCCATTTGCTACACAGATCTTCCAGTCTACAAGGTGCTAGCCAACAATCATCTCAATTACAGGGTGCTCAACCTATGAATATGCTCAACCTCGAAAATAACCACCTGGTTGAGAATATTGAAAGTACTAGTGGATGTCTACTGCTTGTTAGATGAGCTGACAGAGATAAGTGCACCTCTATAAAATTGCCTGTGAATGGCAGTTGATTCCACCTCTGTAAATGTAGAAGGGAGACCCTGGATTGGGACCATCCACCTAATCTGGTCCTGCTTTGCATGGACCATGGCTAAAAGCATCTAGCTAGTAGGACAACTACTTTCTTTGCTGCTCCATATATTCACTCATATCCAATCGTATCGTGGCTGCCTCCTACAGCAATGTCAGCAAAAAAAAATGAAATTAGCTATACAGTAAAAGAACCGTTGTAATATAGAACTCTCTCTGGCCATTAAAAAAGACCGGATTTATTTTTATTTTTTAAAAAAAAAAAAAAAACCATACCGTTTCTGCCTAGACTTTTGCATTTTCCACCACCTGCATAAACAAAATAAAGACGAGATCCAGAATGAAGCTCTAGCTAAACCATCAAGAACCCAAATTCCTCAGTTTAAAAATGACGAATAGAGTCACGGAAATCACAAAGTAGACTGCAACTCAAGCCAATACCTGAAAATCTGTAAACCCCTTGATGGGGTCTACTCCAAAGGCTTCCAAAACCTAGCCATCAACAAGCTCGTTTGTCCTCCTACACCATACTGAAAACAGAGACCTAGTATCTGTTTATATTATTACATTGCTGTTTAATCCCCACTGGATTCATAGAGAATAGCCGAAGACACTCGTTGATTTCAGGGGGCCTAAGTTGTATAAGCTAGCCATGTTGTAGCAGTTTGTGCCTCAGAGCTCTAACCTTTTGTAGAGTTCTCAAGTTCTTTTAATATAAAATGTTCTTGTGCTTTTATATTTCTGACATGTAAAATGGTATCAAAGAAGTTTAATTGTGTTTCACTATGATTTTGTTTTGAGTTGGATTGAGGTTGACCAGATTAGTAACCAAACCTCCAGATAGAGAACAAAATCAAAACACAGGAGCACATCTATGAGCAAATGAGCAAGGGAGGCATCTACTTTCCCAAAAAAATTGGATTAGGAGAGTACAAAGAACTTGCAGATGAAACTTTCACCATTACATGGAATATACATTGTAGGAAAACCTTTCTAACAGAGCAAGCCTTGCCCAATTACAACCTCCCAAGTAGGAATCTATTAATCGATTGGTCCAATCAACCAAACCTATGACTTTCAAGTCGCAACTTTTGAAGACCGTCATGGGACCTTTTGAAGAAATGTGGGTGTGAAAATCACCCTGTTTTAGAGCAATAAAAGAGCTTACAGCCCAAGACTCCCAAGTTCTATATTCAAGTAGGAAGTTAAGGCCAAAGCATGCTCACCCAAACTAAAACATCGATAGTTCAAGCTAAGCATTGTAAAAGTCGAATCCAAGTAGGAAGCTATAGCCAAAATATGCAGACATACACGCCAAAACTAAAACAGCAATCATTCAAGCCAAGCATTGCAAGAGACCATTTGGAACCTTGTATTGGTCAATACAAAACGGACCAATACATGCATTTTAAACTGGATTGGCACAAAAAATTTGTTTGAACAGCAAGCATTGCCAATCCTGGATTGACCAATACAACAATCCAAATGGGCACTAAATGTACTGAATGCTCAAATAGTGAAGTCCAACAATCTGAACTGCCCATTCAGTCCTAATAGTGTCATATGGCTGATCAAACAATCATAACCATCCAATCCAAACAAAAGCAATGGGTGAACAGACAGATACCCACTCATCGAATGAAAGGAGCTTCGGGTATCAACAGCTCACAGGACTTCCGATACTTCCGTATCTCCCAAAGAGCCACAGTCCCCGGCTTGAACCTGCAGGGGTTCCGCGGCTTCTTTCACACACACGCGCGCGTGCGCACACACCTGCCCGTGCATTTGCAGGTACCTCATCCTGTCCACTCGCTTGACATTCCTGTTTTATTCTATTTATTTTTCAGAAACTTCAAGAATCCAACAAATCAACAGGAGAAAAATAAAATAAAAAGAGGATCAGAAATGGAAGTGAGAGAAGTACCGAGGCTGGGGTTGGGGGAGCCGATGACGCTGGATCTTCCTGAGATCCTGTAAGTTAGAAAAGGGGGAAGAAATGGAAATTTGATACTCAGGGGTTTTGAGAAAGACCCAAATGGGGGAGAAAAAGGTACACCATCAGCAGGAACACCTGAAATGGTAGTCTATGGGAAGCGGTGCAGCAGACATTGTGGCCTACACCCTACCGGATTGGAGCTGTTAATCGAGTGTCCTGAACCGTGGAAGGCACCATGGATTATATGATTCGTCCGACCCTTACACCCTATGCAAATGGACGGATGACGATGAAATGGCAGGAGATTCATCATCGAGAAGCGAAAAGTCACCAACCCAGCAGGGCGATTTTAGCATGGCAGACCGTCCATGGTGGGGGCCTTAAAGACGAGTGATTCTGACCTACACGGAGTGGACCCCATGTATGGCGGAACAGTTGGTGACTACATTTTAAAATGGTACCACGGGCTGCTGAAACAAGAGAGAGAGAGAGAGAGAGAAAGAGAGAGAGAGAGAGAGAGAGAGAGAGAGAGAGAGAGAGAGAGCTTTGGTCGGTTATTGAAGGGATGAGAGAAGAGTGGAGAAGGGTTTTGAGAGAGAAGAAGCGGGAGAGAAGAGGGGAGAAGGGATTTGGGAGAGAAGAGGTGCGCGGGAGAGAAGAAACGCGGATTTGGAGAGGGCGCGCGATTTGGGGGGTAAAAATTAGATTTTTGGTTTTTTTTTAATTTGAAGGAGCGGCGGTGGATTCACTGTACAGGGGCGGCCACATAAAAACACCCCTGATTTTCATCTACAGTAGCAGTTTGTTGTGGCCGCCTGTGATAAAAACGCACCTAATACTGGTATTTTTTGTAGTGTTACTTTAGGGCCTGTTTGGATTCACGTATAGTATTGTGTTGTATTTAGGTACTGTTCATATATACACCGGACGATTTTCAAAATACATCCAAATCAATAAGATAATAATCAATGTTTGGATAGGAGGTATTGTTTGGCATAGTATACAATACGTTATACAAATCAATGTTTGGATAGGACATATTATGTCTGTGTATTGTACAATCTTAATTGGGTCGGGTGGCCTATTTGATGTATGGAACTTTCTGATTTCTAGCCTAGATGATTTTCATGTTAAAATGTACCAAATGAACGGTCCCAATCTTACACTGCATAAATACCGGATATCTTGTAATCGTACAAATTTCAAACTTTCATCTGTTGTTGAATACAGCACAATGAATACGAAGTATTGACAGCAACAAAATCCACTGACAATACTTTACCGTTGGTTCAAAATTTTGGCTGGAGTTTATATTCGCACACATGGGATTCAACTCCTATTCACTCCAATCCAAACACGGTAAACATCAAATCATAACTTCTAATACGATACAATACATCTCAAAACGCATATCCAAATAGGTCCTTAAGGTACTTAACCACTTCAGCTTAACAAGTAAAAACCAAGGTAAGCTACTTAATGCATAAGTAGCTTATCTTAAGTGACTGAGATCCAAATGCCCTCTAAGCATTTAATAAAATTAACAAAAATATCTAATATAAAAAAAAAAACATAAAATAAAATTCCATAACGTAATTCGCTAATATCAAACCGAAAAATCTTAAAGTATTTAAACAAAAACATAGCTACTTGCCTACTTGAAAAATCAACATTAACAATGTTATTACGGAGATGTGTACTTCACCATCAAGCTCGCTATCCATGTCAATGTCAAGTGATATGAAATTGCCTCGGGGGGAGAGGGGGGAGAGGTTCTATACTATCGAGCTCATAGGAACTTCCCATGAGGTCAAGCTATGTAGGCCCCACCGTGATGCGTGTCGAACATATGCCCCATCAGTCAAATGCACCATTCCATGGTGGGCCTGGAGCTTAAAAATCAAGTCAATCTGTGACTTGTATGGGCACACGACATACAAAAGTTGAGAGGTGTTACCCTCCATTAAAACATCCATAATCATTTGTTGGGCCCATCGAGATGTGGTTCACAAATCAAGTCCATCCATTATGTATGTCCCACTTGGATGAGGGGTTAGACCAAGTTTCAGATGCATCCAAATTTCAAGGTTAGGCCCACCGTAATGTGTGGAACATCAACACCTTGCCTTTGATGGGTCCCCTTTAGGTTATGGGATATCCCCAAAATCAGCCAATATACGGAATTCAGGTAGGCCATACAATCTAAAATTATGTGAAGACATGCTTAAAACATATAAAAGCACTTGGAGGGGCCCACCTGAGTTTTGAATGCGGTTGAAACTTAGTCTGACCCCTCATCTAAGTGGGACACATACAATGGATGAGCTGGATTTGTAAATGACATCTCGGTAGGCCCAATAATTGATTATGACTTTTTAATGGGATGTTACACCAAAATCCTCATTTAGGAACGGTTTTAAACCCTTCCTAAATTCTTCAGGAACAGTTTAAAACAGTTCCTAAATGAGGCGTAGCAGAAAAACAGAAACGGTTCAGAACCGTTTTGGGTACCGTTTGAAATTTTAGAGATGGACTTTTAGGAACAGTTTTAAACCGTTTCTAAGGTTGCAAACGGTCAACTAAATTTTAGGAAAGGTATTTTTTATTATTTAGAAATAGCCAATAAAAGCTGTACATTTGTTTTTATATTTAAAACCCAAAGAATATTGAGTACAATTAAAAATTAAAATTAACCAAATATAGTACAACTTTATAATAAAAAATTATATATATTTACAATGGTCTGAATACATAAAAAATAAATTAAAAAAATCCTCCATGATGTGCTCCACTCCTAGAGTAAACACAAGGTCCCACCATTTTTGGGGTTTTGTCCTTTGTGATCGCACCATGACTTGAAATGACGCTTTGAAGGAGGAACTTGTCTTTGCATTGCATATCAGGCGAAGCTTCTTTTTGGGCTTGCATTGTAACTATTAAAATAAAAAGAAAGACCATAAGCAATTTGATTAGCCAAAAAACAACATAAAGATTCAAAAACTAAACACGCAAAAGAGTAACTATTCAACCACTAAAACTAGCCATATGTTTGAAGTAAATTCTTAAAGTAGTTCGGGGTACAGAGGTTTTTGATATCATTACCTCAACCTTGGGATCGCATGTCTCCCATGTATTCCAAACAACTCCAGTTTCATTTTCGTCAAGTGGGTGATGTTGTTGAGAACTCGTACCCTAAAAGTCAAGTTATTACGTACCATAATACCATAATAGAATCTGTCTATGAAACATATGAAGGTTGGTAAAAATTATTTTAGCCGAGCTTTCCACTAAGAGGCAACAATGATTAGATCTTCTTGTGCAAAAAATAGGTTGATATGCTCTTTAAATTTGGTCTGCTGCTGCTGTTGAACTAAAAAATTTGGCAGGTGAAGTCACCAAGCTTTCCTTGCAGAATGCAAGACAAACGAATGAGCTATTGGCTGCACAGGATATGGCATATATATTCTAGAGGCCCCCACATGCATATGGGTAGTGGTAGTCAGAAGCACTAGTTTAGATCTCAGAGCATGTAACTGTACCTCAGAAAGAACATAAAGATAGGGTGGCTAAATGTTTTCCCTTGAGAGTTGAGACTAATAGTTTACAGAATTTAGCATTCACAGAAAAATAATAGCTCCTCATAAAAAATGTCCGCTTGACAGTGGACAAACAAGTAGGTGAAGACCAACAAACCTGATCTTTGACCAACGAACTAGGTAGCTTTAACAAACTCTCCAATGTTGGATAATGAGTCCATTATGTCTCTGTTTATTTGAGAATCACCAACATCATGCTGTCCACATTTATTAATGTGAAAAAAGGAATTTGGCCTCTCACGAGGTTCATATTGCAAGCAACGAGAAGCCAATCGCACCAACTCAGTTCCATCATCATTTGAGAAGTGGCCTTCCAAGCAAGAATCCATCAGCATCAGGAAATTCTTACCACTTATATGGTTTTGACTTTGTGTGTGATAGTTGTTTTGGGTGTCTGCAGATGCATGCCTGCAAGTAGCATGCCTCTTGGGTTAGTGATTAAATATATCTCTACTTTCATCAGAAACAGATTTTCAATTAATCGTGTGATCCAGCCTTCTGAATGATTTCTGCAGAATTGCAAGTCAAGAGATCCACACAGCCGCAACATTAGGCAACGAATCATAAGAGAATATAAGAGGCAACAGGACTATATAAAACACACCAACACATGTATACTCCTGATGGTCAAAAAAGAACAATCTTGATCTTATTTTCAGAATTTTTTCATTCTTGTTGCAAATAGCTGAAAAGATTTCAATATTTTGGGAGCCAATTTCCTATGTTAGATCTCATGCTATTTGGATATTCACTGTACATTAAGGGATGCAAAAACCTGAATATACCAACCATACAAGAAAACTAGTTCATCTCATAATGTTGCATTTTTCTACTAGTATCATAAATATGAGGGTTTCCAATAAATACATGCATGCATAAACAGCTCCTTCTTTCCCTTCTTCCATTGTCATTGAACAAAAACAAAGAAATAAATCTGATAACGAAAAAGAAAACATAGAATCCCAATTCACTACTGAGATATCATAGTATCATATGCTCAATTCAATTAACCACATTCAATGCTCAGTGGGGTTTGGAGGATGCGTGCATTAGTGGCTGGACAAGACATTTTGGGGAAAAGAAAAAGAAAAAAAGAAAAAAAAAAGGATTACTAACAAAATGGATAAATAGACAGTCTCTAGCCCATGCCACATCCAAAGTAGTAAAGCCATTCATAGCAAATAACTTACACTAATAACAAAGAATGTCAATCACCTCCTTAGCTGTGAAGTTGACAAAATCACCTCCTTAGCTGTGATGTTTGTAGAAACAATCGAGAAATCTGTAGAAACAAAATGCTTGTCATAACAGAATTATGATCCTAAACATATAATACAATTAATACATGCAAAATGGAAGCTCAAGATCTTTTAAAAGAGGCCCATCATCAATCTGGATGTAATGGGCAAAATCTTCAGATTGCCAAAACCTTCACTACCCTATGAGGAAATAGAATGTGAGAAGCAAAGTATATATAACTAATGGTCTCCAAATCCAGCAGTGAGAATGAGAATCTGATATAGAACTACATAATAACAATAAAATATACGATAAAAATGGTAAGCAACACTCAATGAACTAAAAACTCATTCTTCATTCCAAAATTGCTGGACAGCCAGGTATACAGGTGAAAGTGGGCTGGGCTGACTAGGCCCAGCTATTGTTCAGCCTGCTTTGGCTAGATTTGAAATGTTTCGGGAAAACTGAAACAACAAGAAGGTACAAATTGATTAAAAAATAAGGATTACTTTGTTGCTTAGATGAACTTCCAGCATACCCAATCCACATATCCAAATGCACTGCTGAAAGAAATTAGCCTACAACTTGTACTAGGACCTAGCTAAAGAGACAAGGACAAATGTATTAAATTAACAAATTTTAGACATTTTAACTAATTTGTTAACAAAGGTAATTTCAAATTCATTATTTAATATTCAAACTTCAATAACAATTACCAAACAAGTGTTCAAGACTTCATATTCAAATTTAAGATTCAGCCTTCAAACTTCATATTTAACTAACTAGGCGGCTGGATAGGAGTGGATTAGGTGAGACCCTGAACTCACCCAAGACGATGTGGCCCACACCGTGGGCCCATATTGATGAATATATTTTATATCCAAGCTATCCATCAGTTTTTCCTGATTATTTTAGAGTATGAGCCCAAAAATGAATCATATACAATTCTCAGGTGGACCACTTAAATGCAAGATTGGATATAAAAATAAACTGGCCCTTTGTATGGCACGTGGCCTTGAATATGGGTGAGCAAGTCTCCACGCATATGATGAACTCGGCCAAAGTAGGAGGATTCTTGTCTAGGGAGGAGGAATGGTTTATCTCTTAACCCTTGCATAATAGCATTCAAGGTTGTCTCGTCCGAATGCTTCCGAACTTGCAGGGCTTCAAAGTTGAAGTGTTTGATGTAGTCTTTGAGGAGTTTCCCTTCCTTCTGAACTATATTGTTCAGATGAGCTGATGTTTTAAGCCTTTTCTTACCCCCAATGAAGTTCGTGACGAACACCTTGCTAAGCTTAGCGAACGAGCTGATGAACCTCGGCTTCAGTTGCTTGAACCAAAGTTGGGTAGTGTCGGTTAGGGTAATTAAGAAGGCTCGGCACATTACCTCGTCCGAAGCATTGTAAAATTCTATATAGGTCTGGAAGGACTCCATATATTCTGTTAGGTCTGCCTTTCCAATGTAAGGCGTGATTTGAGGTAGGCGAAATCGATCTGGCAGTCGAGCCTGCATTTTGTCGGCCACGAATGGGGATTCTGTCTCCTTCACTTTGGACGGATTGACTTGATGACTCTGCTTTTATGTCTGCAATCTGTTTCTATAGGTTTTAGATCTCGGTCTTCCATGGCTCTTCACTATCTTCCATCCCTTCGGCAGGGGGCCAGCTTCATCTCCTTTGATCTATTTCATATTGTAGGTCGGAAGCAAGCAGCAGAATTGTCCCCGAGACATGAGTTAAAGCTGGCTCGGGTGGGTTCTGATGCTGGTTTGGATGAGGAGCAGCTCGTGGGGCAGACGGCTTAGGGTTGGTGAACTATCGAACACCGCTCGACCGTCCGTCCCTCTGGTCGGGCTCCTACACTTGCTGAGGTTGCATCTACTCTAGCATCTGCCTCATAAATTCAGGTCCGACCTAATGTCTCCAACCTCTCTTTCCAACACATTTCGTCGCCTGTTTCCTCCACGGTTCCGTTGAGCGCGCATGGTCAACCCAAAGGTTGCCTGGCGGGCAGGGGAGCCCTGATAGCTCTCTTATCATTCCGATCAATCCATGGATCATGGTGCGCGGTCTGTTGCTAGTAGGGTCGTGATCGGGACCACTTCTAGAGGGGTCTGGACCTTCTTTCTTCCTCTCTCCATGACAGGTTCTGCAGCATTTTCGGTAGAGCAGAAACGACTTGCAATGTCATTCCCACAGATGGCGCCAAACTGTTGATGCAATTTCCAGCTCACCCCCTTTTGCTACTTGAACACCTACACAGGAAGATAACAAAGGAGACTCTAGCTAGTGCAGGGAACCCTCCAATGCCAAAGTCAAGCTTGGAATCTGGGTCTAGTAATTTGATAAGTGTTTAGGGTGAGAAAGTGTGTATGTACCTTTCACTGTTAGGTGTATCCTATTTATAGAGGAGATATGATCCCGTGGTTTCAGGGTCCTTCCCTAGAGGGGATTGATCGTTATCCAAGACAATCCCAAGATCTTCGATCTCTTAGATTTTCGGGATCGGAGATTATCTTCCAAGGATCACGGAGGATGGATCCTTAATATCAGGCCAAGTCCTTGGCTCGGCTCCGAGTTAAACGTGACGATGAGTGTTCGTATGGGAACAACTAACGGGGCTCGGTTTGTCATCTCAGGATTCACCTCATGCTTGTTGACTGACCTTGTAGAGTCGGTATATCCGGATGGCTCATACCGCCTAGTTCGTACACTGACCATGTTATGGCGACTGAGGATGGCCAACCCTTAATCGGCTATTAGGTAGGGCACAGTCGATCCGTGATCGACCCATCGCTGGCCGATGGCTGATTTATGACCGACCTGACCTAGAGGGTAGGTCGGACTTGGGTCGGGCCAAGGTTTGGTCGGTCCATACCTGATTTATAGCTGACCTAAGGATTGGGTTGGTATTAAATGGCCTCTGAGGGGCTCTTTGAGTGTCCTTAAAAGTGCATCGGCCTCCTTGGAGGTCTTAACTTTTGGCTCGGGACATGTGGGCCTCGGTTAGGCTCAATGCCTAGAGAGTCCGGGCCATGTCAATAGAGTTGGTCTATCCAATAAGTTGACTTGTTGACTTGTCAGTTTTTTCCCCCAATAAAAACTAAAGCAAAAAGAAGAGAGAACAGACAAATATTTACATATATACGTGTATCTAACAGGTAATAACATAAAGTTTTCTTATTCATTAAAATAAAAAAGTAATAAATATAGAGCTCACTTCTCTTGCACTCCTTTATGTAAAAACCCACTCACCAAGAAATATTTCAAAAGAATATACCATCTTTTCTTGTATTTCTAATTATAAAGGAGTATATACAAAAACCTAGGAAAACTAAACTTCATATACAATCTATTAGGAGTGGATGCAAAAGCTTAGGAAAACTAGGCTTCATTTACCAAGGAGAGTGGAGAAGCATTACAAGTTGCACCACCATAACAATTGGGGAAGTAGATTAGGTGAGACCCCAGTCTCACCCAAGATGGTGTAGCCCTTACCATGGGGCCCACCTTGATGTGTGTATCTTGTAACTACCCTGCACAACCATTTTTCCATATCATTTTAGGGCATGACCCTAAAATGAAGAAGATCAAATTATCAAGTGGACCATACTTTAAGAAACAGTGGTGATTGCACACTCTATTATTAAAAATTTCTTAGGGCTCACCTTAATGTTTTCTTTGTACTTATTTGCCATCCAATCTAAGGTTATGTAAGCCTTGATGAAGGTAAAAAAACAAATATCAGCTTCATCCAACTTTTGTGACCCATTAACTTATAATATGGTCTCATGATAATTAGATATGTTTTTTTTTTTTTTTTTGGATAATGCCCTAAACTGAACTGAAAAATGAATGGACGAGGGAGAGGCGGCTTTCTCATTTAATGTTATGGACGGATGTCTTAAATCTGTCTGGTGGTCTGTCGATGATATCGACGGGGTTTCAGATGGAATCGAGGTTGTTATCGAGAGTGGCTCGATGACATCGATAATTCACAGAATTTTCACCATTGGTCGTTGGACAATTTTCTTAGTCCTATCGATATGATCGAGAGACCTTCAGATCATATCGACGCTGTTATCGAGAGTCCTTCGATATCATCGAAGAGTTCCGCAAATGCGATTACGGAAACGCAGATTTTGTGAATTTTTCAGTCCTTTCGCAACTGGGATGCGAAAGAGAAGTTGCCTAAACTATAAATAGGTGTTCCTAGGGCTTTTCTAGGGATGGGAGATGGTATGCTAAGGATTTCTAAAGGGGTTCCAAGGGTTTCTAAAGGGTTTAGCAAGGGTGAGATTCGAGGTTGTTCGAATCGGGTAAGTCCTCTGTCTTTATAATTTTTATTTTCATAGTGGAGATCTGTCGCTTTGTGCCGTGGTTTTTTCCAGCAAGGGTTTTCCACGTTAAATCTGTGTTCTCTTGTGTGTGCTTAGTGTCACTGGATTGCTATCCTAGATTTAGATTTTTGTGATTTCGCAGGTCAAAATCCCCAACATTTAATCCATTTCCAACATTTAGTGGAATGTCTTTCTCAAAATATAATGTTGATGGGATAGGAGAAATAGATGCATTGATTGGATAGGAAAAAGAGACAGGAGTTGTTAATTTTACAAATTTTCTTTCTGAAATTCTCTTTTTCATGGTGGTAGAGAAGTTGCAATTTTATTAGAGAAATTTTCTACTGTACGACCCATTTATGGCCCACGGACCTTTTTAAGCCCACTTATTTTTAGCTCCCAAGAATAAGCCCCAGCTATACAGACAGCTTTTCATAGGTCGAAAATGCCCCTACTTTTTCAGAAATGTGATAGTGGAAAGATGAGGTTTCCTATGGCTACAGATTATAACCGTAGCTCCTGCTTTTTTGATATGTCCTTCGATATGTATCGAAGGTCTTTCAATATGATCGAAAAAGGTCTAGAACTGTCCAGTGAGTTTGCCTCAAAAATCCTGCAATTTTCGATACATATCGAAGAGCATTCGATATATATCGAAGATATTTTCCTTATCGCTACGGATTATAACCGTAGCCATAACTGTAGTCCGTGAAATCCGTGCAATTTTATTTATTTATTTATTTATTTTTTTACATGGAGAACTTTATTCTACCTACATTTTTCTCTAATACATATTTATATAAATATGTATATATAAGCACATAATTTTTTTTCCTCTCTTTTTTTTTTTTTTTAATTTCTTTCTTTATTCATTTAACAAGAATATCTTCTAAACCAAAATTAGTTACTTGATGTAATATATATGATTTTGGGGTAGGAGAAGCTACTTTAGCCAACCAACCTGGTCATTTTCCCATCAGCTTGATAGTAAAAAATTCATTTCATTCACTTCGTGGTCAATTTCAATCAGTTTGCGGTCAATTTCATTCATTTCATTCACTTCAAGGTCAATTTCATTCACTTCGCGGTCAATTTCAATCAGTTCGAGGTGAATTTGATTAACTTTGTGGTCAATTTCATTCACTTCGCGGTCAATTTCAATCACTTCACGGTCAATTCCCTTCACTTCATGGTCAATTCCCTTAATTTCACGATCAATTCTAGCGATTTTCCTTCGCTTCATGGTCAATTCGCTTTACTTCACGATCAATTCAATTCATTTCATGGTCAATTCCCTTCACTTCACGGTCAATTCCGGTGATTCCCCTTCACTTCACAGTCAATTCAATTCATTTCACTGTCCATTCCCTTCACTTCACGGTTAATTCCCTTCATTTCACGGTCAATTCCAACGATTTCCGTTCACTTCAAGGTCAATTCAATTCATTTCATGGTCAATTCCATGCATTTCATGGTAAATTCCCTTCACTTCACGATCAATTTTGGCGATTTGCCTTCACTTCACGGTCAATTCAATTCATTTCATGGTCAATTCCATGCATTTCAGGGTCAATTCCTGTCACACCCTAAACTCGAAAACCGGGCTCACAAAATTCTCAATCGCCGAATCCGGCGCCGACAGCCTCCGTAGTACCCCATTCTCGGCTCCCGGCACCCATATACCAGGTTCCAATCCTGGGATGCTAAAAGGAGGATTTCTAATATCTATTTGATTCGTAATGAGCATAACATAAGCATAATCCACGAACAATAACCACAAGAATGCCACTATAAAATCCACTACGATAAAAAACTTTTGAGTACAATACGTCTGAAGGAAAATACAAGATAATACAAGTACAAAAACTCCAAAAGCTCGGCTGCACGCTCCAACGACGGCGAGACTAAGGCTGCATCCTGGCGTCACCTGCACGCATCAATCGTGCATAAGCTTATAGAAAGCTTAGAGGGTGGTGTAAGTGTGTGCACAATATAAGCGTGCTCAGAATGCAGGGTTAGAGTAATGCGGAATCATGCTGATGAATACACGAATGCAATCAGCCGTACCAAGGCTATACAGTGCAAGATATGAATGCGATCGGCCATATCCAGACCATGTGATGTGAGATGCAACTCAAGCATGCCAATCCTCATCATATATCAGTATAGTTCTCATTCTAGATAATCACCGGGGTTTAATACACTCTAGCCAGCTTGCCGTCCCTATCCGAACGCACAACTGGGAGAGCGGAAGAGACCTCACTATCCGCCTGCCAATATCGGGCCCGGCTCGTTGATAGCGGACCGATTCCTCAAGCTGGTCAAACTCAATCTAGAAGTTGCCCCCTCACTCAGGCGGGTAAGGTCACACCCCTTTCCAACCGACCACGACACAGTGGAAGACGTGGCCTACTGATATACGGCCCTCGCGCGCTCGTGTATCCACTCGGTCTCGACGTTGGAGTCATCCTCTGGTACCATCGGGTTTAAGAATTTTCACCCAGGGACATCTATGGCGCCGGTATGCTAGAATACAAATATTTTCGGTATCCAATCCAGCCACCCATGATGAACCTGTGGAGGCTATGACCCTGATGTTGCTAGGGCATACAGTAATCATGTCATACAATGTAAAATGCATGAATCACACTATCAAATCATGCGGCAATTCCTGCGCTCATGTAGGGCAACACCGCCTAATCGGGGTCCCATAAACAGCCTGCTCGAAGGTATATGCTTTGATAAGTCACTTCTCATATCAAGCATACATATGATGCGTATGATCATGAGTCATGGAATTATACTAAACATGTTATAATGAGATGAACTACCCATACAATGCAGATGGCCTGGATAGCCTATACACAATAAGTACGGGCCTAATAATGGGCCCTAAGGAGAGTCGTAATGTGGACATCCAACTAGCATTACACTCGCAATGTGGACGTCAAACCAACATTGCCCCCAAGGCACGATCGTCGTAAACATCGTTACATAATCCGAGTTGGGTTTACACATTGCAATGGACCTTAGGTTCATCCCATTGGGCCTTAAATATATCAAATGGGCCATATCCTATGGGCCTTATATTCATTAAGTGGGTCATATCCATGGGCCGCACCAATGGGCCTTAAGTGCATTGCAATGGGTCATAACCCGTGGGCCTTAGAATGCATCAAATGGTTCTCGACCCATGGGCCTTATACATATCAAATGGGCCTAATCCCATGGGCTTTAAAATACATCAAATGGGTCCAATTCCATGGACCTTTGAACACATCAAATGGGTCCACCCTATGGGCCTTAAATTACATCAAATGGGCCTAATCCCATGAGCCTTGGAACACATCAAATGGGTCCACACTATGGGCCTTAAATAGTTCAACAACTAGCTACATTCATGGACCCAATTAAATTCAACTGGGGTGGGCCTCAAAAGTGCATTCATTAAGTCAAACATTTAAGGAACTAAAGGTATAAATCATTTCCTCTAAGATCTTTATAATATGGTGGGCCCCACTCCTTAAAATTTCAGCCCAAGGCCAACATAATTATAACATGTTGCTGTCCTAAATTTGGGCACTCCATTGGAGTGGGTCCAAGGCCTCTAAAACTCTAAAAATTGAGGGCCAAGGTCCCTCATCATGCATATAATGAGAGGAAACCCAAAAAGGTGGCCCACCATCAGAAGAAATTTTTTTGAATTATGATTTTATTTTTTTTATCAAGGCATATTGCTGGACTACACAGCAGAAAAAATCTGGGAGTCCAACCATCTTGGCCCATTCTTTTGGATACCCAAACGGGATCACTTGAGGCTGAAATTTCACAGAGTGATACTTTCATAGGTGGGCCACACCCCTACAAAATTTTATAATTTTTAGATATCTTTAAGTATTTTAATTAATTTAAACAAAACAGACTGTCCAGAAAAATCGGACAGACCTGTATGTCCCAACGTGGTGGGCCAGTCCGGCTCTCACCACGGTGTATACAGGGGTCCATTGGCCCCAAAATTTGGTAGGTGGGTTCTAACATAAGTGAACCACACTTGTAAAAAATTTTAAAATTTTTGGACATCTGTAAATATTTTAATTTATTTACATAAATCAATCTGTCCTGAAAATCGGACTGATCTAGACACCATATTATAATGGGCCGGTCCCGCCATCACCATGGTGTGTACAGGGATCTATTGACCCTAAAATTTTGTAGGTGGGTCCTACCATAAGTAGGCCACCCCCCTAAAATTTTTTATAATTTTTAAACACCCATAGATATTTTAATAAATTTTAAAAATTCAACTGTCCATGGTGGAATGTTGCTGGAACAGTGCAGAAAATCCAGACTGTCCACCTCACTTGGACCACACCTTTGGGACCCCAATGAAAGTCAGTTGGGGCTGAAATTTGGGGGACATCAAGATGATATCCCCACCTTTCAGAAAAGTATATTTAATAGGTATGAATAGTTCCCAAAACAGTCCCAAAATCTGGTCCAAAAATAACCAGAAACTGTCCAGAAAATTCTGGACAACAACATGTACTTAGATAAAATTTATTAAATAAGTTAAATAAAAAAGAAAATACATTAATGGGCCACATACATCAGGAAATAAAAATGAGGGAAAAGAAAGATAGAAGGACAATCCGGCCATAGGGAAAGGGGCTCCGCCACTATTGAGCCCTCCCAAGATCAATCACACCCGTACATCATACCTAGATCAACATTTACAACATAGATCTTGCACATGCATGGCCTATAAATAAAATGCATGGTGAGGATGTCATCCCCACCATGGTTATAAGGTCTAGATGACCCAAACATAATATGATATAAAATAAAACTACCATGATGGGGCCTATAAAGAAAGGCCCCATGCATGGATCATGCATGCATTAGGTAGGCCATTAGGCCACAACCATGGGATTGTGTGGGATCTCCACCATTGATTGGTGGGTCCTACACTTTCCTCATGCAAGAAAGAAAATATCTAGGCTATAAAAATCAGATTTTTTTTACATCTAGAGGAGCACCCACCGTCCGATCTTCTTGCTCCAATGGATTCCTTAGCACCTTAGCTTGGATTTCAATGGAGGAGATGAGAAATGGATGGTTGAGATGAGAGGTGATGGGGTAAGAGAGTGGGCCACCTTGGAGTTTTTTTGTGAAAGGGAGGGAGAGCTCATACGTATGGAGCTTGCTTGGAGAGAATGAGATGAGAAATGAGAAAGAGAGAGTGTTGTAGAGAGAGATGAGTGATGGATGGATGTGGTGAATGATGGGTGTGTAAGAAAACCTTGACTTTTGTGGCCATTTGTGTAAGAAAGGCATGAGAGGTGTAAAAGATTCTTGACTTTTGTGGCCTTTTGTGTAAGAGAGGTATGAGCTTTGTAAGAAAAGCTTGACTTTTGTGATTACTTGGGAATGGGTGAAAGGTGATGTGTACTTGACATGTGATGGATTGATGGATTAATGTGACACCTCGTAGGTGAGAGGGTCGTAATTCTCTCACCCCTTTTGCATCTTATTTATAATAGCCAAGTACAGTTACAAAGAGATAAAAATAAAGAGGATATAACTGGCTATGGTGCAAGTCACGAGTACCTTATACATTGTACACCATCATGCATTTAACAGAACTAACGGTCAGGAGGATGGTTAGAAGAAAATTTGACCAACAATCTCATCCAACAGGCACAAGTCCTTAACCTGGACAGTTGGAATATCTGATCTATAATTTTTTTGGCTATGGCATTCCATGGTGAGGCCCAACAGATGGCCGAACGGGATCTTAAAGAGGCACAAGAGTGTCTCTCCAGGAGTTCTATATATCCTGGATATTATAATCTAGAGACACAAGAACCTTCCCAGATCAAGCTATCCATACCCTTGTACTCACATCTTTGCACTCTTGCACTTGTCCTCTTGAGAATGTTTTTGTGAGGCATATGAATGTCCACACTTTGAGATTTGTTCAACACTTGGATGTGCAAATATTTCTGTTGAATGTTGGATCTGTGAGTTCATTGTCTCTTGAAGACAGTTTGATATCTCTGTTTTCACACTTGTGGAATATCCAAAAAAGGACGACAAAACTGTCTTAAGATATTAACTATTCAAGTCAAGACTTGAACCCACAAATCTGATGTTTTCATCTCAAAATTTTCTTCATTTACACCATTGGGTGCTACTTGTCTTTCAAAATGGTGAAAAAATCTCACTAATTATATGATCCTAACCATCCATTCAATAACATACACAATGGACAATATCATCTGAAGAAAAATACGTCCAATCATTCTAGTTTTGGGACCTCCCTTGGATTTTTATGGTTCTAAAGAATTGCATTGTTAAGGTTATGCTCCCATTCGGTCGATTGCTCCAAAAATAGACATTACAAGAAAAATTGTCTATATTTAGATGGTTGGAATCGTCTGGTTAGTCAGGATTCTGCACTGCAGCTTGCAAAGAGTTGGATGGAATCAACGGGTGATTCAGATCATCGTTGAATTCATTGTTTATTGTAGGCCTGCAACAACTTGTTGTATATGATCTTTCTTCAAATGCAAAATTCTATTTATCTGCAAACTAACCAAGTTATCTTTAGGTTGATTTTGTGGGTTTAGGGGATGGATGGAAGGATGGGTTGCATTGATGAAGCCAAGACTGTGAATTTGCATGCCTGTTACTTGCTACATTTATTCCTTTTATTGAAAGTTTTATGTTGCTTTAAGTCCAATGTGTGATATATTCTTATTCATGACCAGGGAAGTGGATCTGTTGATTCAGATGTGACATCTCCAAAGCAAGTCAATCGAAAATTGCTATTGAAACAACTAGCAATAGACCTGTGTACCAGTGAGCGGAGGATCCTATTTCGAACCCAATATGTAAGCTATGTAACTTCCTGACTATGTTGCACTGATGATTCATTCCAGGATACACAGCACAATTCAGCCCCACTACATCAGTATTAAAAGTAGTTATTTTAGTTAGGAATTTAAGAATAAAAAAATCCCTGAAGGTTTCTAAGAGTCATTGACACGTTCAATGCTTTTTGAATTTGATGGTGGAGTTAGATGGAAGTGGAATGACTCAACTTCAGTTTTCAGTTACAGGCGGGTATTTTTGACAGTCTAACCCATCACTTACAGAAAATTTCAACTAAAACGGGTTGCATGGGAAATTCACATGCAACCCAGATCACATGGGTCATGTGTCTAAGCATCTAAGCCTTGCATACGGTGGACTCCACCATGAGTCACCAGTCACAAAAATCAGGCCAGTCTGCTCATGAGGGCTGGTCGCCTTGTACAAGAACAATGGACAATCTGATTCAACATAAAAATGTGTGCCTATTTGTTGAGTGGACCATTCTGATTTCCACATCAGGTCATCTTCATGGTGGATCCCTCCGTATACAGCTTAGATGTATTACACTTGACACATTGGCAAATGAGCTTGGTTGCCTCTGAAGCTCACAACCAATTGTATGCAATCGTATGGGTGTTGTCAACCCCAAGTTGCTGAGTTCGACTCAGACATGTTCCAACTTGAGTCTTTAGAGAAGGATCCAACCTTACCCTCTGCTTTGACCCGATCAAATTGCATGTATATACTATTGCATTAAATTGATATAGTTCCTGGATATAATATAACATATATGTTATTACATTAACTATAGCATATTTGCATAGTAATTGACATTATTGTATTCGAACAAGATTGGCATTAATATGGACTAGGCTCTAGTTGTAAATACTAACACATGTATCAAACTTACTTATCAAGCATCTGTCTCTGTACATCTGGCACATGTGCAAGATTTGGATTGTTCCTCAGTTCATCCGCTACCTTTGATGGGACATGCACCCAAACTTGCAGTGATTAGATGATCTTAGATGGCTAATGAAAGGTCCTTTACCCATTGAATGTCAACCATTGGTTGGACTTTCTTCTGATCTTCTGGCCACTTCTGGCCATACATTTATAGTAACTCAAAGTCCAGTGGGTGGCTAGGATCATCCAACCTGTCTTTTTGGGACATGCTGTATCCATGGTCAGGTAGGGAGAGGAATGGTACAGATCTCATAAACATGTGCCATATTTATGATGCAATGTGTGATAAACAACTTAAATATAAGTGATAACACTGTAGCTATACTCAAAATTCCATTTAGTAGCAATTGCACCCACTGGGAGTATTTGCAATGCCTATTGAAGAGAGCTGATGTCAAGTGGGCAGCCGGTTGTCAAGCTTCTAACAAGCAGGGATGAATCATGTTTCTAATCATGATCAAGCTATGGCGTCCTAGAAGTGAAGTGCCAGAATTTTTGATTCACTGGTGGTGAAAATTCAGCAACGGTGTGCTAAAGCTTTCACTATAAGAGGTGTGCTACAATTTTTAAACCCAGTAAGAGCATGGGGTTGTTGCATACAATATAAAGGAGTGTTAGTATTGCATGTTGTAGAAAATGAAGCTGGAAGGAGCAGAAGTTAAGAGAGATGGCTAAAAATACTTGCATACAGAGAAAGACAATACTAGCAAATGGCTAGGGATAGTTATTAATAAAGACTTTGAGATAGGTTAGCATAGGTTTTGAGAAGGGGCGATTGACTTATGCAAGTTAAGGTGGTTATGAACAAGGGTATACTTAATATTGTTATTTGCTAGTGCATCTGCAGTTTAGGAGGGACCAAAAGAAAGTATTAGAAGGCGGTTTTTGGACCACCTGTTCAATGAGGTCATTCATGGTTTTGCAGAGGGAGAATAATATTAATAGGTGAAGACTTAAACAGGCATGTGGTGATGGATAGTGAAGGGTAAGAGAAGGTACATGGGAGACATTGGTTTATGGAAATGAGTTGCTAGAGAAGATACTTGAGTTTGTAATAGCTTGTGACTTAGCGGTAGCAAATACTTAAATCTGACTAGCATACGGACAGTGGTACCAAACCCACTAAGGTTGTTAGATACTCCTCTATACCTTGTGGTACCAAAATTAGAATTCCAACTGGGATGTGTGAAAATACCAAATAGGGCTCTCTTTCTACAAAAGCCCTTCTTTTTTTGCCTCATAGAAATCTTATCTTTTCAGTTTGCTGGTATGTAGTCTCTTTCTTGAGAAATCTGGTAAGACTGGGGACAGATATTGATGTCAGATTCTTGACTTTGTAGACTATGGGCACCCTTCCCAATCTCCAATGTATGCATAACCTTGGTATTGTCGACCATGGCACCACTTGAATCATGCCCTTCCCTATCTCCAATGTAGGCATAATAAGTGTACGGATTGGTGTACGAAGCTTGGCATTGTCAATCATAGCACCACTTGAATCAGTGCCCTTCCCAATCTCAAATATTAGCATGGTAAAAATTTATCCAGTAGCCTCCATCAAAGCTGTGCCACAGCATAAACCACAGTGAAATTTTCGTAACCATCCAATCGGTGGCCTACTGTGATCAATTTGATGTAATTGTTACTGAAAGATTCAAGCGACTTTCTAATTCACACAAAATAAAGAACAACTATGAACTCTTCTTCCTCTGTAACAGCATACATACATAGAACTCTTTTTCATCTGTAATGTACATATTGCCATTGTCACTATTTCTTCTTCAATAAAGAACGACTAGGAACTCTTTTTCCTCTGTAACAGCATACATACATAGAACTCTTTTTCATCTGTAATGTACATATTGCCATTGTCTCTATTTCTTCTTCAATAAGGATTTTTGTGTACTGTAGATACTGCGGAGGAGGTTGCGAGACATGAGAACTGGTGAATTGAGAGCTCTTAGGATACTGGACGGATTCAGAAAGATTTTCAAATGAAGGATTTGAGTCACCTGATTGCTGTCTGCTAAGCAGTTTGAGGTGAGTAATGAGATTTTTTCGGCCATGTAGTTTGTATTGGAAATGTACTGCTTAGCTCTTCTTGGGTTACAGGCAAACGTTCTTCTTTATGACACGTTGTAATATATGTCTACAACACCCAAATCATGTTTTTTCTCTGTTATTATTTCTTGTCATGAAAACTGGCCTGTATTTCAAAGAGTTCATATCATAGCAATTGAAATTTCTGATTGTCGCATGCACAAGATTATGTGCAGACTGCTTGATTCCACTGATTTGAGTGCTCCTTATCATTGCATGAAACAATTAAGGGGGTTTTTTCTTAGGATTTTTTTTTGGAAGCATTTACTTGGCTGTGAAAATGGGACCCACATTTTTTCTGGCCATTCAATGCTCACCAGATGTGGTGCCACGCGTCCTAGTGTACCACATTTTACTTTTCCTTGTGGATAAAGTCTGGTACCTTGTAGTAGTGACCCACATTTCAGTTCATGGGATTTCAACCATAATTGGGCTCACCCTCAATAAAAGGAACAATTGATTTAGGTGGGCCACACTGTGTAGTCCCACAGCATGGATAATCCAATTGTTTCCCATTGGGGCTGGAAACAAATAAAGGCTGACAGTTCACATTCAGTAGCAAAAATTCCACTATTTTGGATGGTTAGGACTGTCTACTTGGTGCGAGTATCTCATGCTTGAAAAACAGACCATCCATAGGGAAGTGAAATCGACTTAGTATGCTTTTATTGTACTGAGTAAACTCTGTTGGGCCCACTGTGAATGTATGTGGTTTATCCATGATGTCCATCCAATTTTCCAACTCATTTAAGGGGTTGATCCCAAAATCGAAGCATATCCAAAGCTCAACTGGACCACACCACAGGAAACAGTGGGAATAATGATTTCTACCATTGAAACCTTCCTAGGGTCTACAGTGATGTTTATTTGTTATCCAACCTGTTCATAAAAGCACACAGGCATGGACGAAGGGAAAACACAAATATCAGCTTGATCCAAAACTCTATGGCCCCCAAGAAATTTTCAACGGTAGACGTTCAATTCACACTGTTTCCTATGGTGTGGCCCACTTGAGCTTTGGATATGCTTCATTTTTGGGCTCAAGCCCTAAAATTATCTGGTAAATGGATGAACAGTTTATATATGTTATCTCATGTGAGAAAAGGAAAAAATAAAATTTCCATTAAAGCAGCTTAAAAATTTATGTTCACATAAGTTTATGTGGGTTAGCCTACTCTCAGCTTGGAAAATGACGACCAATCCCCACCTTCAGATCATCCTCAAGTGACTTGGGGTAATGGTTCATGTTTTTAATTTGTAGTTTTAAGAAAATAGAGTTTAATTTTGCTTAACAAAAGAAAGTCTTTTTGCCAATCTTTTTGGTTATTTTCTTAGGGGGTCTTTGGATGGAGAAAAACTGAAATGTGGGTAAGAAAAGTATCCTAGAATCCTGAGGAAATAGAAAACCATGATACCAATCTTTCTTCCATTGTTTGTTCTAAATTCTGGCTTTACACAGATCCAATGTTCAAAGTATCAGTATCATTGCAAGTTTTGATGGATTGGCTTACGTCATACAAAAACAATATTGATATCGCCCAATAACCAGAGATGCAAGGAATCATTGGGGAAACATGGGAAAATGGTGAATTTTTTTAGTGAAACTTCAGGGAAACGTTAAAATACACATATTTGCATATTTAGAAATGATTTAAAAATTTGCAAAAAGATTACATGCATAATAAGTTTCCATTTAATGGGGGCTTAAAAGCATGTACTGTCATAAGAAGTCAGTTAAACTATCACATCACCATCCCATCAGTCCCATCTATCCATCCAACCATCTAACTTTCTATCCAAACATCCGTCAATATTTCAAAACATCGTCAACACATCCATCCAACCATAACCTTCCATCAGTTCCTTCATCTTTTATGGAGACCTCGGGTTTGCAAATCAAGACTGTGAGGCAGAATGGGACAAACCATCTCAAATGATCTCAACATGCGTGTTTGTATATTAGTGGGCGAATGAAAATGAGCTACATCAGAGGAAAGGTTGCTGAGCCTGATGCTAAAGATACTTATTATGACCAGTAGAAAGCTGAAAATTCAATGGTAATGTCTTGGTACTTACATACTATGCAACCAAACATTAGTACGAGTTGGAGCATATTCTCAAAGAGATGATAATGGAAGAATACGTCAGTTGTATTAGGAAATTTCAACTGTAAGATGGAAAGATAGCGTGGAAACGTACTAGGATACTTGCATAACAAAGGGGAGTAGATCATTACCAGCCCTTTTCTTATGGTTGATATTATGAAGAAACAGACAGAGCAATGTAGAATTTTCAAGTTCCTGGACAGCTTAAATCTAGAATATGAGATGCAACGAGTTCAGGTCCTGGGAAAGAGTCCCCTTCTAGCTCTTGACTCTGCATATTACTACCTATAGGGAAATGGAAGCCTCACTCCTTCTGAGAAAGAAAAACTGAAGTGCGTGCACTGAGCCTCAAAGAAACACAAACACAAAACCTCCTGCTCTGATATCAATTTGATGCAGGACAATTAACTTCTTGCTCTAAAAGATCGAACTGGTAGAGTATGTTGAATTAATCCCTTTATCTCATAGCCTAGTCCTCACATCTATGGGTTATGTCATCAGCCGAACTCTCCTCGTGAGCTCCAAATCATTTGGGTTCTGCCCTCTTCTGGGCCTCAAATCATATGGGTTCCGCCTCACATGGGCCGCCCACCCGACTATGCCCCCAAATCTCATAGGCCACTCCACTTGAGCCTAGTGTGAAAAATTCCCCGCATTACATGATCCGATGGACTGAATAAAAAAAGAAAGACCTCACTTGTACGGATGGAGGACTGATTAGGCATGACCAAGTTTGTTGGCACAATAGAACACGAGCCATTGATTTGATTAGAAAACACCACATCAATCATTTGGATCCCAAACGCACATGTCCATTCATGGTGGGACTCATCATATCAACTTTCAGGTCAGATATCCAATGGCCTTGTTTGCAACGCTGGAAAAAACATGACTTCAGCATTGTGTGTGTGTCGCTTGATCTTGTTCAAATCGACTTCATCAGTTCAACTTTCAGGTCGCATTTCCTTTAACTGGTGACCTCTCTTGCCAAAGTAGCTACTTACAACGATTTCCTCTTTCCATAGAGAGAACCTAGCCTCATGAGAGAGTGTCCTGTGTAACGAGGGCAATACCATATTGGAAACTGTAATTCTTTTATTGCATGTTAATGTATTTTAGAATGATTCACTTTCAATTAGGTAACTAAAAATGCAAAAAGCAATTAATTTTCTCCTTGGGTTGGACTTAGGCATAGCTAATGGGCCTTACTACTTAGCTTGAGCGCTTGACGGAAGAAGACTGGATGTCACGATTGCCTCATCGACCAACCATCAGTTTCTCATCCCTCTTAAGCTTCTCATGATCTTGATTTGTTATTGCTCTTTGTAAAGGCACTCTGCTTGCTATACTTGGTATCCTTCTCGTGCTTGGAACTTGCATCCCCTCGTAATTTTGTTTCATATAAGTCAATGTCTCATTCTTTATAGTCTTTTTCACTTTGTTGTCTTATGTTCAACTCTCTTCTAGTATTGCAGATGTTAGTGCTTTGTGCTTTATAAAATCAATGTGTTAATCTTAATTGTTAATTTGATGATTTTGTTCACATATCATAATGACTATGGGTCCTGCATGACATATTATTAATGTCATAACTAATTATGTACGGCATATCTTAAATCATATATGCGTATGTTCAATGGAGGGAGATTCATCTAATTATCCTTGGAAACTTGAGATTGAAGACAACAAGCACAAGTTAAGGGAGAGTTGTGTTCAATGAATATCAATACCATGTTGTTCCATGACCCCTACCATGTTATAAGACAAAACTACGATTGTTATTCTTATATAATCATCTTGTATAAGGGAATTGATAGAAAATAAGAATGGAAGGTTTCCACCATTGGTTTGATGAAAAGTCAGTGCACGTATTTATGGGAATGCGATATTGGTATTAGACCAACTGGATACTTGATTGGATGATCACTTCAAGTCTCTTGGACTGAGAGACCCATTATCCTTGATTCAAATCAACTTGTATATGTATTAGCTTTGACTAATCCTTAGAATTGATGATATATGAAGAGTTTAAGTTCTTAACATAATGTACTTTGGCCCACTTCATGGTGTCAATTGCAGTGGCTCATATGTGGATGTTGATGGGTTCATCCATAAGGATACGTTTGAGATATATGTAATCCAACAAAGAATTCACTCTCGTAAGGACACTCTTACAGCTAGATTTTATAAATCAGACCATTCATCAAATAGTTATTCACTAGTATCATTATTCCAAAGGCTTTAAATGATTTTACAAATATTCTCAACCATTGATTTATTATTTTAATCATTAAAATATTTTTATCACACTTAAAGAGTAATTTGAACAGTTAAGATCTTATGGTTCATCACTTGGTTTGGATAGGAACACGATCGAGGATGAATAGCCATGTTCAATAAAGGATGAAGTTAATTTAGATACATGATTAGGATAATAAACTTCGGATATAGGGGGTCGTTTGATAAAACTTATTTTCAGCAGTATTGCTGAAATTTGATGTTTTTAGTGATTTTCAAGGATACAGATTGTTTGACAAATCTAATTTATTAAGTGCCTAAGTTAATTGTTACTTAAAATACCAAGTTTTTTTTTTTTTTTTTTCCAGCCCCACTCCCTTCACTTAATAATGTTGAAAGGTTGATTGGGGTATATATCAAAGTCTATAAGCATTGGAGCATCATGCTGGTTTCTCTCATTGAAGCTCTTAACTCTTTGTAGATAAGATTCTGTAGTAAAGGAAGCCAAAGAAGTAAAAATAAAAAAAGAGAGCTTTGGACACCCATGCTCCTAAGATCTTACCATAAAAATAAAACAGACAGAAAAAGTAAAAAAGAGAGAGAAGATAGATTGCTTCTATCTCCTCAGAGTATGAACCATTCCCTGGAGATCTGGTAGATGAGAGAATCCTGACCCTTCCATTAGTGGCTTGGAAATGATATATATATATATATATATATATATATATATATATATATATATATATATATATATTGCATTAAAGAATGTCTAAATCGCAGGTGGACCACACCACAGGGAAACAGTGGTGACTGAATGCCCACTATTAAAAACTTCCTATGGCCCACTGTAATATGTATTTGCCATCCAAACCTGTTGATTAGGTCACAAGACTTGGATGAAGGGAAAACACAAACGTTAGTTGATCCATTTAGGTTACAGATTCAACGAAATAGCTTCCAAAATGGGTCCCTACCTGATGAATGGGTCTGATCACCATTTAGGTGGAACCCTATAACACAACTTGCGCAGCTACTCTGAGGGCGTGAACCGCCTGACTTTCGCTGAGCGAGCGCCACATAGGCTGAATGGGAATCGGATTGGGTGAGGCCGGGGAAACGGACGCGGATTGCGTCCTATCCCCGCCCGGACGGACGCGGATTGCGTCCTACCCCCGACGGTAATCCGTCCGGGCAGGGCTCTGTGGGGCCCACCGTGATGTAAGTGTCTTATCCAAGCCGTTCATCGCTTTTCTCAGATCATTTTAAGTTATGATCTTAAAAATGAAGCAGGTTCATAGCTTCGGTGGACCACACCAAAGGAAGCTGTAGTGATAATGAAACCAAAGTTGAAACCTTTCTAAGGGCCACCGTGATGTTTTTTTATAGCATCCAACCTATTCATAAGGTCATGTAGACGTGGATGAAGTGAAAACACAAATGTCAGCCTGATCCGAAACTTCTCCAGCTCCCAAGAAGTTTTTAATGGTGGACGTTCAATCGCAACTTTGTGGTCCACTTAAGACCTGTACCTGCATTATTTTCAGGATAGTACCTTAAAATTATCTGAGAAAAACGATGAACGGCGTAGATAAAACACCTACATTAAGTTGAGCCCCACAGATCCCTGCCCGGACCTGGGGGAATGAGAAATTTATGACTGTGGACCCCACCTTTTATCCAGTGGTTTTTATTAAGCAAACCAAACTTAACATACGAACTTAGACCTGCAGGTACGGACACCAAGATAAGGACGAAAATACCCCTCATTTCAGGAAACGGATGGGCTACTCTCCCTTGCCACCTGCCAATGAGTGGTGGTCGGTGCTATGTGGGCCCCACCATGATGTATATATTTCATCCATGCCGTCCATATATTTTTGTATTTCATTTTATGATATTACACCAAAGATGAGATATATCCCAATCTCAAGTGGACCACATTATAGGAAACATTTTTGAATGAGTGTCTACCATTAAAAACTTTTTGGGGGCCATAAAACTTTTGTATCAAGCTGATCTTTGTTTTTTCCCTTCATTTGGGTCTCTGTATGACCTAATCAACAGATTGGATGTCAAATAAATAGTACAGTGGGCCTTAGGAGGATTGTAATGGTGGATATTCAATCACCATTGTTTTCTGTGGTGTGGTTCACCTGAGATTTATATCCCTCTCATTTTTGGGATAAAACACTAAAATAATTTGTAAAAATGGATGAACGGAATGGATGAAACACATACATCGTGGTGGGACCCACAGAGCATTGACCATCAGCCATGGGGCTGGTGTCATGGGGAGTAGCCAATCCGCTTCCCTCTTTCCATGATATTTTCACTGCGTTGCTTTCACTCCCCTTAACGAAAAAACAAACGCTTCCTTCTCAAAATAACTACCATTCACTCCATTGCAACGAAAAACTGACGTACGGAGGTTTTTCTTATCATTTTCCTAACTAGAATCTCCGTGAATCATCTTGATATCATCATTCTACATCTGTCATTTTCCATCTTGAATAGGGTTACATGAAATCCCATGAACTGGTTGCATCTGCAATCCTTGAAAAGGTTGAAAATATTTCCTCACTCCAAATCACCTCTCTTCAACCTGCATTTGATCGGTACTATGGTAGTCGGAGGTATGAATCTTTTTAAAAAACGCTATTATCGTACAATTGCATTGTATGCGAAGTTCGGTCAATTCCATGTGTTAGGCTTAGTCAATTTCATGCATTAGGCTTAAACAATTTTATGCATCGATCGGTCAAATCCATGTGAAACTCGCTTAATTCTATTTGAAGCTCACTCAATTCTATGTTAGGGCTCACTCGATCTCATGCTAGGCTTGCTGAATTTCATGTTTACCCTGCTCAATTTCATGATAGGATCGCTAAATTTAATGTTTGCCCAGCTTAATTTCATGGTAGATAAGGTCAATTTAATGTTTGCCTTCATAAATTTCATGCTAGGATCTAGGGCTGAAAGTTGGGCGGGTTGAACCCGACCGACCTGACATTGGGTTGGGCTTGGGCAAGATGTATCGAGTTTGATCTCAGGCTTGGGCTATACAAACACTAACCTGATAAATCTTGGGTTGAGCTCAAGTTGAGGTCTTGGGTTGCCCGACCCAACCCGAACCCGATCAACATATAAGTAACTTATAAATTATAATTGAGTGTGAATCGTGTGTGTTGAAGAGATAGGAAATTCTAGTGTTGTCGGGTCTCAATGACTCAAGCTAACAAGAAATGTTGGATTTCTCTCTCCCAAACAAATTGTGTGCTACATAACACAACTTTTAGATGAGTAGTTGTCTTATATTTTAGCTTGTTTGTTTAGAATAAATGAAGTTCTTTATGATAAATAATTACACATATAATTAATAAAATCATAAAGATAAAAAATAAGATGTGTATTAAAATATAATAAACTAATGCAATCATTAAAAAATTAGCATGTATCTACCCGACCAACCCGACTGAACCCGCTTGGGTTGGGCTTGGGTTGAGAATTCCCAACCTGAAGTTGGGTTGGGTTGGGTTAGGGTTAAGGTACAAGAGCCTTAAGTTGGGCTAGGGTTGAGCACCAACTCGACCCAACCTGCCCAACTTTCATCCCTACTAGGATCACTCAATTTAATGTGTGCCCAGCTTAATTTCATGGTAGATAAGGTGAATTTAATATTTGCCTCGATAAATTTGCTCAATTTAATGTTTGCCCAGCTCAATATCATGCTATGCTTGCTTGATTTAATGTTTGCCCAGCTCAGTATCATGCAAGGCTTGCTCGATTTAATGTTTGCACTGCTCAATATCATGTTATGCTCGCTCGATTTAATGTTTACGGAGCTCAATATCATGTAAGGCTTGCTCGATTTAATGTTTGTCCCGCTCAATATCATGTTATGCTCCTTCGATTTAATGTTTGTCAGGTTCAATATCATGCAAGGCTAGCTCGATTTAATATTTGCCCCGCTCAATATCATATTATGCTCGCTTGATTTAATGTTTGCCCAGCTCAATATCATGTTATGCTCGCTCGAAATATCGTTTGCCTAGCTCAATATCATGTTATGCTCGCTCGATTTATTGTTTGCCCAGTTCAATATCATGTTATGCTCGCTCGATTTAATGTTTGCTTGCATAACTGAATTTATAGTTTGTCCTGCTGAATTTCTAGTTTGCCCCGCTGAATTTTTTGTTTGCCCCGCCGAATTTCATGTTTCTCTCGCTGAATTTCATGTTTGGCCCGTTCAATTTACAGTTTTTTCCATTGAATTTCATGATTTGCCCTGCTGATTTTTCAGTTTCTCCCACTAAATTTCATGTTTCCCCCGCTGTTTTTCTAGTTTGCCCCGCTCAATTTCATGTTTCCCCAGCTGAATTTCTAGTTTACCCTGCTCAATTTCATGTTCCCTGGCCGCTGAATTTCATGTTTGGCCCTACTTAATTTTCAGTTTGGCCCGCTGAATTTCATGTTTGGCTCGCTCAATTTCATGTTTGCCCTGCTAAATTTCTAGTTTGCCCTGCTGAATTATCGGTTTACCCCACTCAATTTTCTAGTTTGCCCCACTCAATTTCAATGCTTCCCTCACTTAGTTTCTAGATTGCCCCGCTCGATTTCATGCTTGCCCAGCTCAATATCATGCTATGCTTGCTCGATTTCATACTTTCCCCACTCAATTTCATATTTGCCCCACTCGATTTATACGTTGTCTTGCTCATTTTTCTAGTTTGCCCCACTCAATGTCATGATAAATAGCCTCGCTTAATTTAATAAAACATGACAAAATCATTCATACCTTTAAAAGCTTAATCCACATGCTCAAGTTGTTTACTTGAAATTTTAATGTGTTGCTTACCCTTTATTTCTTTAAGCTTTGTATCATTCTCGTTTATAAGGGAAAGCGAGTTTTCGATCTTCTATTATTTAATTGAGTTTTGTCTTATGGCAAGCTTTCGTTGTTTAACGATTCATTGATAATTTATCATTGTATTGGTTTTCAGATAATGGCTACGAGAATCATCTATTGTTATGGTGGGGAGTTAGAATGTGAAAACAAGCAATGGACGTACATGAGTGGAAGTATGAAAACTATTTCGCTACATATCGATACTACGTATGAGGAGCTTCTATCCAGAATGTATAGGATTATTAAGAGTAGCCCAACAGATTGTCATATTAGGATGAAATATTGTATCCTTGCTCCAATAAATCAATCCCTCCAACCGAAATCGAAGACGATGATGACGTGAGAGAGTTCATGGGAACACAATTGGAGCATTCGAAAAAATTCATCCCTTTATTCATCGAGACAATGCAACACATTAATATGACAACGCACATGGACAGTGTAGCTGAGGAACATGGCGTGAAATTTGAATTTAAGCCAAGTTCATTACAAGTAGGAGGAACAAATGATCAACTGCCCGAGCCACCCCAAATATCAAACTTAGTGAGTTGCCAAGTTAGCGGTGCACTTGACCTTGACCTCATTTATGATTACATGACACTGCCTTTAGCAACAACAACAGATCTGCCATCATCATCCATAACCTGAAGATACATTAGACGTGAAAGCGACATTCCACATCCAGACCTTCCCAAAACATTAAACTTCATCACTCGTCAAGTTTTCGAGCCATTTGATGATGCTGCATTCACCAATGCAACAATTCTGGAATATATGGATTCGTTGTGTGAACCGATCGATATAGTCATTGGACAAACGTTTAAGGACAATAGTCGGTGCCAGTATGTTTTGAGCCAATTTGCAATTCACAATAAATTCTAGTATAGGGTATTGTAGTCAAATTCTAGGAGGTTTACCGTGGTGTGCTTCGAAGATACATGCAAATGGAGGCTTCATGCATCTCGCGTGAATGATGTGGGGATATTTAAGATAATGACTTATATGTTAAAACACATGTGCGGCATGTCATGGATGAAAAGCGATCACCGACAAGCAAGCAATAAGTTAGCGTGTGATCTGGTTGTTAGCTGCATTGAGCAACGCATAGGGTTGAGGCCACGTGATATTATCTTCGCCATGCAAGAGAAGTATAATATTGTTATCAGTTATAGGAAGATAAGGGCAGCTAAGGAGTTTGCAATTAATCAGGTGATGGGGACTTATGAAGACTCCTACAATCAACTCCCCTTGTATTTGTATGAGTTGAGGACGGTCAACCCAAGGACATTGAATGTGTGTACCATATCCATAGAAACTTGGTAAACACCTTTAAAGACAAGTCGTTGGAGATATACTACTAGAGGGCAGTCAAGACATGCAGGAGGGGTGAATTCAAAAAATTAATGCATGATATCAAAATGGCCAACCCCCCAGTACATGCATGGCTGATAGAAATCGGCTACGAGACATGGGCATATTCACACTTTGCAGGAAAAAGATTCAACTTGGTCACTACAAACATCTCCGAGTGTGTTAATGCCCTCTTCAAAGAAGCACGCGAATACCCCATTACTAAATTGATAGAGGCGGTAAGATTGAAGATATAGGAAATGTTTTATAAGAGAAGAGAATCTGCGGCATCATTCGTAAGTCCGTTGACACCATGGGTTGAGCAACGGTTAAAGGAACTTGTGCAGAAGGAGCAAGATGTTCACTATCATGTAATATTTCGAGATGAGTACTACGTTGTGGAAGATTATAATGATACAGTTAAGCTCAATGAGTTTTCGTGTACATATCGTGAGTTTGGCGTGAAGGGGTACCCATGTATACATGTCCTATCAGCATGTATAAACTACAATCTTCCTCATTACTCATATTGTTCCCTATTTTACACGACGTAAAATTACTTGGCCATGTATAGGGAATTGGTGTACCCAGTACGTGACAAGAGCAAGTGGGAAGAAATTTCAATAGCCTTCAAGGAGTATTGTGCGCAAATTAAACCCCCAGGATAGAGGAGGTCAACTGGAAGACCCAAAAAACTTAGAATTCCATCACGTGGAGTAAAGTGTAGGCAATGCAAACATACATAGTATAATTGTTGGAAGTGCAAGTTTCCTATACCTGAAAAATAGCATACTTTGTAATTTATATAGTGTTTTGATGTATAGCATATTTTGTAATTTTGATAGATGATGAAATGAACTTTCTACTTTTTCCCACTGTGTTTTCAGTTTGTCTTGCTATGCTCGTCGAAAAGGAAAATACACATGGAACTCAATGCTTGGTAATTGCTCTAGATCCTATAATGAGCAAAAGTAGAAACACACCTGATAGACAAGAACTTCACATACATAGAAGAGAAACCCCTTGGATTCGGGGATGTTTGAGATGATGCCTACTTAACATGCTTAGAATCAACCTCCAATTTTAAACCAACCAACATGGACGATGAAAAATCACCATCCTACTTGACATGCTTGGAGCCAACCAATAATTTTAAATCGCTCAATTTCTAGTTTGCCCCGCTCATTTTCATGTTTGCCCCACTAAATTTCTAGTTTGCCCCGCTCAATTTCATGTTTGCCCCGCTGAATTCTTAGTTTGCCCCACTCAATTTCATGTTTCCTTCACTCATTTTCATGTTTACCCTGCTCAATTTTAGTCTCGAAGCGGAGATGCTGAAGTAGGAAGCAATCATTAGACCTTATACATCTCTTGAAAGTTAGGTTTGACATCTGAGTCCAAATTGCTAATGTTATATCCATCTTATTCAAATCTTCTATTCAAATGTTAAAAACTTTAAAAATAACAAAAAAAAAACAAAAAGCAAAAAATCTAAAAAATATATATATAAATGAAAAAAAAACAACAATGACAATGACAAGGACTAGAAAAACAAAAGCATCCATATTTAACGAACCTATTCATCCAATGAAAGCAAGCAAATGGAAAGTACATCAACTGATAAAGAGGATTTTTATCATATACAAGGAAAAAAAGACTGACTTACTACAAAGTAATAAATATGCATGCTACCGATATCATCAAGATACTATCAAGCACAACTTGAATTGGGATAAATGAGAACATGTAACATAACATGAAGTGCATAAATAAATATCATCATAAAACCACATACTGTAATCAAAATAACTACCCCAAGTTTGGGTAGTAAAATCATCAGTCTGCTGCATAAATCAAACTAATATTCACACTAATATCTAAGGAAATAATTCAAAAATAAGACCTGATAGGCTTGGCATCCCAAAAAGATATTTGATGCGCAAGTGAATAGTCATGACTAAGCACAGGCTAGTTGGACGGACCCCCATCCGGTGGAGTGACATCATCACGCCAGCATGTGATTTTGGCGATAAGGGTGTTAATCTTCTTCTCCACCCGCTCCAAACCATTCTTGATAGCTTCAAAAAGTCGCTCCAGTTGCGTAAGTCGTCTGTCATGCTCATCCATGCACATAAGAATGGATTCCCTGCGGTCATGGTATGGCATCCGCCGACTGGTATGACTATATGAGTGCCGTGACACCTCACGTTGCTCTCCCTCTGTAAGATAGTTGGTGTCGGCTGCCTCTGTCTTAGCGGCATCTATCTCCGCTGCCTCTACTTCTGTCTCTCCCTCAAAACCTTCACTGTGCACTGTTGATGTTGATTCCCCTTTCGGCCCCAGTTTCATGCGTTTAATATTGTTTTGTGTAAACATGCGAATGGGTCTAGGTTGGTCAGTGGTGGGCATCAGTCCAACATAGCGGGAGAGTAAACATAATATGTATGGGAATGAAATGGTCGCGCTTCTCGTGCTCGCTATGCGGTCGACAATAAAGTGAACAATGATGTTGGGAAGACATAAGGGAATACCCTGACAGATGATGTATAGAATATTTAACATATACTGAGTTATGTCAGACTTGTTTGAGTCCCTTGGATAAACATTCAGGCAGAAGATATTGTGGAGCACCTTGTACTTGTCTTCCATATTCGATATATCGATTTTTGATTTTTGATATTATCGATATAAGATCGATATATCGAGAAATTATAAAAATTTCATTGTTGGTTGCTGGACATTTCAAAGGCAGAGTCAATATTATCGAGCAACTCTCGAAATATCGAATATTGAATATATCGATATTATCGAGACACTCTCGATATATCGTTAAATAATGCAATTTTTAGTGTTTCTTGCTAGACATTTCAAAGGTAGAGTCGATATTATCGAGCAACTCTCGATATATTGAATATTGAATATATCGATATTATCGAGATACTCTCGATATATCGTTAAATAATGCAATTTTTAGTGTTTCTTGCTGGACAGTTTGTATGCAAAATTGATATTATCGATTGTTTATTGATATATTGAGATATTTAGCTTTGATATTATCGAAGTGTTTTCGATACATGTCGATACGACTTTTTCCATCAACCTCACTAGACATAAATGGTAAGTTATCGATAATATTGATCCATTGTCGATATTATCGATAATATCGATCGTATATAGATAATATTGAAGGCAAATTTTTTAGTATAGTGTAATGTGTTGACTCGATATATCGATACTTACATGTCGATAATATCGATGAGTCCTAGATAATATCGACGAACACATATATAAAATTTAGAGTAATTTTATTTATTTATTTTTCAATTTTTAAGAAAATTAGGCCATTTTTAGGGCATCCTCCATCCACAATAAGGGCCCTAATTTGAGTGAGCTGATTGCCATGAATGCATAAATAGCTTATGCACATGAGTGGCTAGTTGCTGCAACATACTTGAGCCATGGCAGATGAACATTGTAGCCTATTTCACAGTCAAACCTTAAGATTCACTTCAAGCAGCTCTAGTTCAAATTACAAAGAAGCAGCTCTTGAATTCTAGAACATTCAAGAGATCATTACAATGTATTGGAAATTTCAGTCATCATTCACTGTTGATGCCAGGTTATTAGAAATAATTAAACAAAGGATATACAAAATATAGTAGGGCTTTTAATATGTAGTTTTTACAAATGGGACCCATGGTTTTAAGCTATTGTTTATTGATAGATCATGCCCCCAAAAGCTCCTTGATCAGGTGATCTGAACTCTCAAGTAGTGGAATGCAAATAAACGTTCAAGATGAGCATTATAGATATGGTGAAAGGTCAACTTGAAAAGGGCCCTGTGATTGGTGGCCAATATCTCAAAAAATGATCTGTTAAACAATGGGACCCACTAATCTACTGAGTACATGAAGCATATCCTCAGGCCAAGCAATGTGGGAATTGCATTTTATGGCAGAGAGGTAAGAACAAATAAAAAATGATCCTACCTCAATTCTGCTTGTTTCCTGTATGATTAATTACATTTTCACAATTCACTCCACCTGAGCATCCAAACAATAGTCCTGTATAGAGAGAGGGAGGGAAGGAGCATCCAATGGGCCCTACTATTAATGGCTGACAGAAATTCAGCGAGGCAAACTGAAAGTTGAGCAGGGCAAGAATAATCACATGTATTTGGGTCAAGTAGGGTCGTGTTGGATTAGTTGCGAGTATAGTGAACTTCAGGTTGGATTTGGGTTTGGGTTTGGGTTTGGGTAGGGCACCTGGGGTTGGAATTCAGGTCAGACTTAGAGGTTGGGTCCTCTAGATGTCATGTTGGGCTTAGGTTGCCCTCAACCCAACCTAACCTACCCCTCACTACAACATGGGTTTGGATCAACTAGCCCAACTTGAGATGGGGTCAGGCTCACTCAGGTTGTTACGGTCTTGAGTAGGGAAAACATGAATTGAGCGGGGCAAGCATGAAATTGAGTGGGGCAAACATGGAATTGAGCGAGGCAAACATGAAATTTCAACGGGGCAAGCATGGAATTGAGTAGGGAAAACATGGAATTGAGCGAGGCAAACATGAAATTTCAACGGGGCAAACATGAAATTGAGCGGGGCAAACATGGAATTGATCGGAGCAAACATGAAATTTCAGCAGGGCAAACTTGAAATTTTAGCGGGGCAAAACATGGAATTGAGCGGGGCAAACATGAAATTGTCATTAATGACCTTAGTTCTGATATATGGTAGCAGATGAGGCTAAAAAATGTATAGTAGTTGGACATTGAATGATTAAAAGCATTAACCACTTCTGTTGCTTTTTTACATATACACAAGATTCATAGGCTAAAAAACAACCATTGAGTTTATGTTTTATGTTCGGTTAGTAGAGAATGACAAGCTCTTTATACTAGATGACCTACAGTTGAAGAGAATTTCCTAGTAAATTGTATGAGGTTTACAATAATCTTGTATTCTCAGAAAATTTTTCAGTATGTGCATTTCAGTCTGAGTTATTTCTCTAATCACGATAGCCTTGAGAGGGTTGATCCAAGGGATGGGTTGATTCCAAAAGGGTTGATTAAAACTATATTGGGTTATCTTGCTGGTATAATGATTTCAGGACTAGCAAGATAACCAAATATAGTTTTTATCAGCCCTTTTGCAGTTAACCCATCCCTCGGATCTACCCTCCCAAGGCTATCGTGATTAGAGAAGGAACTCGGACAGAAACGCACAGACTTAAAAATTTTCTGCACTCCAAGATTACTGTAAATCTCTTACAATGTATATTCAACGATGTATATAATACAATGTATATAGCATAAAATGGTACATGAGTGGAACAATAATGTACAATGTATATTTAACAATGAAATTAATGCAATGTATATAATACAACCTCTCTCCAAAATTCCTCTCATGCCCTGGACAAATATCATCTATAGACTAGAGACAAGCAATCATATGCTATTGACTTCCTCCAATCGGCGGTGAATTTTTGCATGTTTGTTCCCGTCAAGGTGAGACCACTACACAAAATGTCGATGAATTTCATTATGAATATGTCGCAGTCATAACCATTGTCTTACTTCGACGCCGATTGATCGACTCTGACAGTCCACTTCTTCCCTTCAAGCACAGTGTTGTCTCCAATGGCATAGAAGAGAATGAGGAGTGCATCAGTCATCTTCTTCATCTTCTACTTGTACTTTAGTAATGGATTTGTGCATAAGCTATCCAAAATAATAATTTCTCTTACTCTAGGATAGATGACCAGTAAAAACCAATGTGAATTTTCATAATTTATGGGCGCATACACCTGTCCATGATTCAAAAAATAATATATTAGTCAAAACATGATAAAACACATAACAGTCAGCGATGATGTTCTGTGATGAGTGACATTACCCGTTCGTAACACCAAATCGCTTTGGCATATGGTTTGTCTCGCTGCTTGGCAATTGAGTAGGCCGTGGTCAACTCACCTATTAGCGAGGCCTGTTCTGATGCTAATTTGGAGGCACGGTATGCAATCAAAACTAACAAATACCCCTCAAGGCTTTGCTGTTACAAACATGATCAAAGATTAATACATGTAAGAAAATAAAAAGAAAAGAAAATAGATTAAGGATTGCTGAATTAAATAATTACCGTAAAATACGTGGGATAAAACTTACAATCCTGAAGATATGCTATTGAAAGGTTGTTATGCCTTTTCTCAAGGAAATTGATGTATATGTCGATAGCCTAATCAATAGGATAGTACGATTTACCTATAGATTAATATAACAATTTATTATATGTCAATCAATGCATATAGAGAATAAATTAGTAATGCTTACCTCGCTATCAACCCACGTATCCTTCTTCCATATCATACTGAATCATTTTCCCGCTGCCATGTCCTTGTTTGCTTCATACCAGTCCTCTGCTTCTTTCACCTCCTGCACGGATAGTATCCTGAATGGATCCATCTGTAGAGGAAATGGTATTAGAGAAGTAGCAAATGCTGTTACTTACTCGGGTTTCGGAACCACCCTAGGGGTTGTATCAAATGTAGACAGGGACAAGCACAGAGAAGCCTTATAATATGACGGCTTTAGTAGCCTTTTGGTTCTCCTTTGATAAACGGGATGAGAAGTGGATGCATCCAATACATTACCTTTGGCAATACTATACGATTTCACATCCAAATCGCCATGTCCAAGTTCTTTTTCTTCAATATCATTTACCTCCCATCTCATCCTCAACTCCTCACCATCCTCCATCACAAAACATCCCCTCTGTGTATGACTATATTCCTTATCCTTATTAAACTCCTCCCTCTCCTTCGTTAACTTTTCCTTGTCCTCAAAAAACAAATCATTTTCCCTCTTCAATTGTGCTCTCTCATTCAACTCCTCTATCTCCTTCTTTAATGCTTCTTTCTCTTTCAGTAACGTCTCCCTCTCATCAAACCTTATTTCTTTCCTTCTTAACTCTTCTCTCTCTTTTCTCAATTCGCCCCTCTCCTTCTTCAATTCCTCTCTCTCATTCTTCAACTCTTCCCTCTCAACCCGGAATTCCTCCGTAAAAAGAACATTTTTCATAATACTCCCCCTTAGTCCCTCTCCCTCCACGCCTTTCTCATTATTTTCATCTACTCCGTCATCATCCTCGTCATCATTCTCATTACCTTCCTCATCATCTTCCTGGGTCTCAGTGAGCTACCAAATGTATCGATGGATATGTAAGAGGAATGATACTTTTACAATGGCAAAAAGAATATAGTTCATTTTTTATAACATCACACTTGGAAGCTGTCCTGGACCGAGCGAACGATATCCGTCTCCCATTCTCGTAGGGTTGGTTTTAATTTCATTTCTACTGATGTCTGCAAAAGAACAAAGAGTAATGTTAAATTAAAAAGGAGTATACATCAAATTAAGTAAAGTAAATGCCAGAGAAATATTTAAACTTACAGCTTTACTCTCGAAAATAACATGTATTTTAATGTACCTCCAACCCTTCTAGCCTCGATATTAAATGAAGCGTGGAACTTGATGGGGAACATACGAAACAACATACTCTTGTAGGGATGGTAATATCTCTACTGTCCATATCTATTATAATGAAATTGTTATAACGTCCTAAAAAAATCCGTACAAAGACCCGAGTACCACCTTAGGTAGAAATTACTAAGGACCCAAATCCTTTAGAAATTAGACAAGAATTAACCTAATACTAAACTAAATTATCTGTGAAATTAGATCTAACCACTTTAAGTACGAACTGTAAAACCTAAAACTAGTAGAACCATTAACACTACATTACCTAAAAACTTGGGATCCATCTCAAAACCCAATTGCTCTCGGGAGCATCATGAAACTCCGTATCGGACCTGTACCACGCGTCAAAAGTCTGATTACTTTGAAACTATACGGTTATGGCCACCTTGCTAGACTTGAAAATCATCTCGAGAATCAAGTCCTAAAGGTATCCAGAAGCACACAACTTGAGCCCGGAGCGAAGTGTGTGAGAAATGCGAATATCTTTAGGAAATGAACTGAAACTTAAGTGAATTGAGTCGTTCGCTTGCGGGTTGAATCTAAGGATTCAGACCATCAGATTCTGACCTAATTACACCCTCGGATCAGGAAAAATTTCCAATACAGGTCAGTGCACTTGTGACCCTGATCGAGTATCGGTGACCGTTGAACTGAAACTGGTCCCCCGCGGCCGATCTATTGATCCAATCGAGCCGAGATCTTAACTTGACCTAGATCCAATGTCAGGAAGCTTAAGTCCGATTGCATACAGAAAAGGGGCCTCCAGATCAGCTCCGTTGGACCGAAACAGCCAGTCTTTGGTTATAACCTAAGTATACCTTGGCCCTAGGGCCATTCTCATAAGTTTTGGGCCTATATAAGGGCCTTAACCCTCTCTCTCCCTTCACATACGAATTTGCAACCCTAGGAGAGAGAAGAGAGCAAAGAGAGAAGGAACCCTCTCTCTCCCTTTACATACGAATTTGCAATCCTAGGAGAGAGAAGAGAACAAAGAGAGAAGGAAAAAGAGAGAAAGTGGGAGAGAGTTCCTGGGATTCGATCCCATCGCTCCACGTGCCAAATCAGTCTTTCTGTATCGCTATCCCTATGATTCTGACTCCATTCTTAGGTAAAAAATCCTAACCCTAATTTATTTTAGATATCCAAATAGAGGATATGATGAAACAGCTAACCTATTTCATACTATAGGTTGTCGTTGTGCTGTAGACAAAGACTTAGTGTTTAAACCAAGTTTGTTACGAGTCTACGGGCGAAAGGTACAGACGATAAACGTTTAGGTTATGGTTTTCAAGGCCTTCAATGTCAATAATGATTTATGACTGACTTGATTGCCGTCATATGTGCTTAGATGCAATGTTTTCCGTATATTACACATATATGTAAACTATGTTGATTTTAATGCATTCCATGTGTTCGTTGAAATGCTTGAATGAATATGGAATTATGAATTGTGTTTTCCATGATAATTGTTTGAGAATACATGATTGTTGTATGTGTGACAACTCCTTTACAAAAGGATTTGCTATAATATAGGTTATAACTAATTTATTTCTTATATGATAGAAGGTGTAGACTAAGTGTTTAATTAAATGTTTGAATGAGAAATGGTCCAATGAATTGTATTTATTTAGGGCGTTGAGATAGGATTCTCAACTACCTTGCCTAGATACATAATTTCCTCCATGAAGTCTTAATTTCAACTACGTGGTTTATGTATAAAATACATATATAGAATAACATGTTCTATGTGATTGATAAAATGTCTGAATGAGATATTATTTAATGAACTATATTTTATAAGGGTGTTGAGATAGAATTCTCAACTTCTTTATCTATATGTATAGTTTCCTTCATGTTATCTAAATTCTAATTATGCAATTTATGAATGAAATGCAATATATGGCAATATGTGCAATGTGTTCAATGAAATGCTCGAATGAGATTCATGTTGGGAATATTTTTTTAAATGCCTATATGATTATTACATGTCTCCATATGCTGCATTTGAATATGATTGGGACTACTGCGTAGTCCAGGCAATCGGTAGTAATTCTTGTTTGAGTGGCCGAATTAGTCTCACCACAATTAATAAATTTGGTGAATTCGAGTCGTACGATGATCTTCGACAGTAGAACCTTGTCAATTAATTCAGCGTATGCTTGTACCAGTCAAACTTGTCTAATAAACCAATTGGACTATTGTGTGTTTACCATGTATAGATGTTACTGCTTGAACTTAAGGTACCCCTTACCAATGTAAAGACCCGTTTCAACCATGGTACCATGATCTGCTAAGACTCATGAGTCGGTCATGGTGGTATGAGACACCGTGGTCGAGCTGTCAGCCTACTCTAGGGTGACGAGCCTCCCCGTAGTGACCAGTGAACAACCCAAACTCGTGAGCCGAATACAGTGGTATGAGACACTGTATTTGAGCTGTCGGCCTCCATTGGTGCAACCTAGTTATGGTTCCTAGTCGGGTTAGTGACAAGCCTTCGAAAATAGACTGCCAGTTGGTAGGGCGTTAGTGGTAGTAACTCGAGTACAAAATAGGCCTACGCTGACGGTGACGAGCCTCTCGTAGCTACCTAGAGTGTAACTCTCGAACTTGCCTATCGTATGTGATTAACTAAAATTGACGAACCTAGATGGATTATTGTTTGGTTCAATGATATAAAGAGAGGTACCTTAGCTTCTCTATGAATAAGTAAAATTAAGAACTTGGCTAATCACGCACATGCATCGCATTTGCATATGCCTTTGGCATTGGAATTGAGCATAGAGGAAGGGTGCATACTGCGATCATGAGATGATGTCGCAAAGGGAGTATAGGCAAGGGCATGCATCATTAATACATACCATCCTTGCATTAATCAGAGTACTTAAGAATGCTTGTTGTATTACTTTATCATTACTTCTTAACTGAATTGATAACATGTTAACCTTTGCGTTATAGCTCCACTGAGTTGATCACTCATTCCCACGTTCTGAGACGATGTTTTAAAACACTAACCAGAATCTATTATAGTTTCAGGTGATGACAAGGCTTATAAGATGGAGCCTGTCATCTACGACGACAAGGAGGAGTTCTCCTATTTGCAACTTTCTGGCAGGTTTATGTCGATGTAACATCCCGAATTTTTGTCAACCTGGAGTTAGGCGTCCTTAGGCAATGGGTCAACCATAACACCTTGGTAATTTCTTAGAACTCAATTCCAAAGCTAGAGAAATCATTTAGAACCTAATTCTTTAGAAATTTAACATGTATTAGCCAGCGCTACACTAGATTTCCTGTAAAATTAGCACCAACCACTTTAAATATGATCTGTAAGACCCAAAATCTCTAGAATTGTTACCGCTACATTACCCTAAAAACTAGGATCCAACTCTAAGCCCAGTTGCCCTCGAGATCATTTGGAAACTCCGTATCGGACCTGGACCGCACGTCGAAAGTCCGATAGTGACAAACTTAGACGAATATGACCGCCTAGTTGGACTTGACAATCACCTCGAAAATCAAGTCCAGATGATGTCCTGAGACTGTTTCCTTGAGTCCAGAGTGAAGTGAATTTATTTAGGAATTAAATATAATTTTAATAAATTCGGCACGTGTCGCTTACGCGACATTTTTAAGCATTTTGACCATTAGAATTCGACCAAATTTTACCCTCGGATCAGGATAGGTGGCCCTTACATGTCCAAGGACTTGTGGCCTTGATCGGAGTTCGGTAAGCGTTGAATTGAAACTGGTCCGCCATAGACGATCTAGAAATCTGATTGGACTGAAAACCTAACTGACTAAAAATCCGATGTTAGTGAGCTTAAGTCTGACCACATTTGATAACAGGACCTCCAGAAATGCTCCGTTGGATCGAAACAGACCCACTTTGGTTATAACCTAAGTATACCTTGACTTGGAGTCCGTTTTCGTTATGTTTGGGCTTATAAAAGGGCCTTAAACCCTTAGCTTTCTAACCCATACGAATTTCTCAAACCTTAGAGAGTGAGAGAGAGAGAAAAGAGAGAGAAAGTGAGGGAGAAGTTGGTGCTGCTTCCTAGGATTCTTCCCAGTCTCTCTACATGCCTCATCCACCCTTCTGCATCGCTTTTCCGGCGACTCTAGCTTCGTTCCCAGGTAAGAAATCCTAACCCTAAACTGTTTTGAAGCCTAGAATAGTTTCAACGATGTTGTAGCTAACCTGTTTCATGCCGTAGGTAACGTATCCGCCATTGACGAAGACTAGTCGTCTAAATCATACCCATTTCGCTTTTTCTGGTTTAAGGTGCGGACTATATACGTTTAGGTTATGGTATTCAAGACTTTCAATGTTAAGTAATGATTTATTCTTGTCTAGGACGCTATTTCACATGTATAAAGTGTTGTCCGTTTTATTTTTCAGTTATACGTTAACTATGTTGAATATACTGTATTCCTCGTATTTGTAGAAAATACCGTATACTTATAAAATTCAAATTTGTGTTTGCCATAATTAACTGCCGTCTATGTATGCTAGATGTATGTGTAACAACTCCCGAGCTAAAGGTTTAGTCCAAATACATGATATGCCAACATATGATATGTATTTAGTATGTGTAGCCTAAGTGTATGTGAAAATGACTGAATGAGTATAGACTTTGTATTCGTGCTTGCCATGACAATCTGTCATGGATATACGATTGTTGTATAGGCGATAACCCTTTGATGGAAGGACTTGCCCTAGTATGTAATAGAATCGACATACGTAATGTATGTTGAATAGTGTAATCTAAGTGTTTGTATAAATGCCTAAGCGAGTTAGTAGTTAGTGAAAATGTGATTGCTAAGGTTGTTGAGATATAGATCTCAATCACAATACTTGAGTATATGATTTCCTCCATGAATTGTGTAACTTAGATTATTTGTATTAATTATGTATATGATTTCCTCCATGAATTGATTAACTTAGATGAATCATGTTAAAAGTGTACATGATTTCCTCCATGAATTGATTAACTTAGATGAATCATGTTAAAAGTGTACATGATTTCCTCCATGTACTGTATTTACATTTAAGCTATACTTCATGAATATCCACATAATTGTAGGATATGCCTCATATGCCTGTTATGAAATTTGTATGTGATTGGGGCTGTACTACAGTCCAGGTAATCGGTAAGCGTACTCCAAATGGTGGTTGAGGTTGTTCGCCACGTACGATGAGTTTAACAAATCTGAGTCGTACTTGGGGTGTTCGGCAGTGGTTAGGCCACACGGAGTGCTTATGCATTCCATGTCGTTCAACTCAATGTGCGCTTGGCCTAGTTGAACTTGTCAACTAACCCGATTGACCGATGCTTGTTCACCTTGTTTGGTCGCAACTGTTTGAATCTAAGACACCGACCTTACTAGTGAAACTCCCGTTAACCGTGGTACCATGATCCCCTAAGACTCATGAGCCGGGCATGGTGGAATGGGACACCGTGGTCGAGTTGTCCGCCTAAGCTGGGGCCACAAACCTCCCCGTAGTGACCAGTGAGCACCCTACTCTGAGCAGATTATGGTGGTATCGGACATTATATTCTTGTTGTCGGCCTACACTGTCTGGTGATGGGGGAGTGGAGCAACGATTATGCACAACAGCCCTGACAGCCCTCTGTAGTGACCTTGAGTTTATCCTGACACTGCATAGGGGCGATGAGTCCTGTTACAGTCTTGAGGATATAAGTAGGCCTGTATTGATAAGGTGATGGGGGAGAGGAGTAACGATTGCGCGCAACAGCCCTGACAGCCCTTGCAGCGACCTAGAACCATAGCATCGTCTGAGATTCCTAGGACTGACGACCCTAGAATGGATTAACTTTGGGAAATGATACAAGGGAGGTGTCTTAGCTTCCCAATCCTGCTGTATGAAAAAGACTAATAAGAACTTGGTAATCATACTCATGACATCGCACTGCATGTGCCATTGGCGTTGGTGTGAGAGCACAGTGGTAGTGATTCATGCTGCGATCGTTAGATGATGTCGCATGAGGGAGTTTGTGGTGAGGGCATGCATCATTACCTCATATCATTCTTGCATTAACAAGAGATCTAAGACTTGTTTGATTGTACTGCTTTATCATTACTTGTAACACCCCGAAAATCGGGGGTCGGAACCCAACTCCCGAGTTCCAAAACGTCACTTAGGCAATATAGATAATGATGAATACTTGTTGTCTATAGAATGACATTAAACAAGATTGAGACTAAGCCAAAACAACATATCATACTCCAGAGATAATTAAATTAGCAAGCGGAAGACTGTGATAAATATATAAAATATATGAATGATTGTAAGTCTCCAGAGTGTGAACATGTTACCAGGTTAACTAATTACATGTATACTCTAAAATAAAAAGAAAAGAATATGCATGGGTGTGTAAAAAAAAGGTAAACCGCCAAGTGTATTGGCATCTAATCAGTAATCCTATAAACTCGTCGATCAGATCCAGCATATAGGAGAAATTCTCCTCATCATCAAACAAGTACGGCTCTACTTCACAAGCAGCACCATCACCTGAAACTAAAATAGGGACTGGTTGGTGTGCGCAACATCATCCTGTAACGTGGGAGTGAGTAGCTAACTCAGTGGAATCATAGTGCAAAGGTTAACATGTTATCAAATCAATCAAGCGATAATGATAAAGCAAGCAAATCAAACATTCCTAAATACTGTGATTAATGCAAGCATGAAATGACATGATAGATGCCCTCACCGACATACTCCCTCATGTGACACCATCTTACGTCCGCGGCATGCTTTCTTCCCTCAGTGCTCCACATCTTCCAGGCACATGCAGTGCGATATGAATATGATTACCGAGTTGTTATTAGTCCTTTTCATACAGCAGGATTGGGAAACTAGGGTACTTTCCTTATATCAATCCCAATAAGGATCCTGTCTAGGGTCGTCACTCCTAGTAATCTCATACGATAATATATTTCTAGGTCGCTGCAAGGGCTGTCAGGGCTGTTGCACGCACTTGTTGCTCCGCTCCCCTATTACCTTATCAATACAGGCCTAGTTTATATCCTTAAGAATGCATCAGAACTCGTCGTCCCCATGCGGTGTTAGGATAAACTCAAGGTCACTACAAAGGGCTGTTAGGGCTGTTGCTCGCACTCGTTGTTCCACTCCCCCATCACCTTATCAATGTAGGCCGACAATAAGAATATAGTGTCCCATACCACCATAATCTGCTCAGAGTAGGGTGCTCACTGGTCACTAAGGAAAGATTCGTGGCCCCAGCGTAGGCCTACAGCTCGACCACGGTGTCCCATACCACCATGCCCGGCTCATGATTCTTAGTGGATCAAGGTACCACAATTATCAGGGTTAACACTGGTAAGTTCAGTACCCTAGGTTCAAGCAATTATGACTAATACAAGGTGAACATACAATGGTCAGTCGGGTTACTTGATAAATCCGACTAGCACGAACGCACGTTGAATCGACCGACATAAAGTGCACAAGCACTTCGTGTGGCCTAACCACTACCGACAACTCTAGTACAACTCGGGTTCGTCATACACATCCTTCGTGGCGAATAGAATCCAACCACGAATTCCAAACTGTTACCGACTGTGTGAACTAGAGTATAGCCCCAAGCACATGTAATGTGAATCAGTAATCATATGAGAGAGACAAAATTGAAATACAAGTAATTCCAGCATGTTATCAGCATGTTATAACGTACATCATAAGCAGTTAACCATACACGAGTATTTCACGCCCAAGGTAATCAATTCAAATACAACAAGCATGGAGGAAATCATGTGCATCATCAAAGTAGTTGAGAATACAGTCTCAACGCTAATCTACAACACCATTTACTCAATACTTACTAATACATACATTTATACAAACACTTAGACCACTCAACTCCAACGTACTTGATGTATGTTGATTCCAACATATAATATGACAGATCCTTGTATCAAGGAGTTGTCTAATACACAACAATCATGTTCTTACATTCAAAACATATGGCAGGCATAAATCATATTGATTTAGGCATTTCAACAAACACTTAGTCTACACACATTAGTCTAAATAGCATATGTCGACCAATATGTGCATTAGGGCGAATCTCTTCGCCAAACAGATCATACACATATAACTAGTATAGGTACATGGTAAATACTCATGGCAATCATACCGGCAAAATACGTACATATACCGTATTTCCTACAAATACCCAAAATATCCTAAATCTCATATTCTTCGTACGTATTCGAATTGAAAAATGGACAGCATGTTTTACATGTCAAACAGTATCCTTATCAGCAATCTACCATTAAACGGCATTGAAAGCTTTGAAAATAGGTAATCTAGGCATCTAAAATCTGCACCTTACGCTGTAGGAGCGTAATGAATCGAATAGGAACTCTACATCATCGTCAACGACTGATTGACAACCTACAACACAAGGTAAGACAGCTACTTCGCTAGTTGGATCGATAGAATCCCTAAAACAGGTTAGGGTTAGGGTTTTCTTACCTAGAACAGAGTTGGGATCGCCAGAATAACGATGCAGGTGGATAGATTTGGCACGTGGAGTAGCAGGGAAGAATCCTAGGAGAAAGCTCCAACTTCTCCCTCACTTTCTCTTTTTTCTCCTCTCTCCTAGGGTTTTTCCCAAATTCGTATGGGTTAGAAAGATAAGGGTTTAAGCTCCCTATATAGGCTAAAAACTCACCTATATACACTTAAGACCAAGGTATACTTGGGTTACAGCCAAATCGGGTCTTTTTCGATCCAAAAGGATATTTCTGGAGGTCCCCTGACTGAATGCGGTCGGACTTAAGCTCATGGATGTTGGATCCTAATCACATTGAGTTTTCAGTTCGATAGAGTTCCCAGATCGCACGTGGTGGACCAGTTTCAGTTCAACGGTCACCGAGACTCGATCAGAGATTCCAAGTATACTGACCTGAGTGGGAAATGTTTCCTGATCCGAGGGTGTATTCGTGTCAGATTTCAACGGTCTGAATGCTTATACTTAACCCGCAAGCGAAACGTGCCAGATTTATTTAAATCACATTTAATTTATAAAGAATTTCACTCTTTCTCACACTCCTTGCTCCAGGCTCAATGAAATAGCCTCAGGACATCAGTTGGGCTTGATTTTCAAAACGATTCTCAAGTCCAACTAAGCGGTCATAATGGTCTGAGATTGTAGATATCAGACTTTCGACGCACAGTCTAAATCCAATACAAAGTTTTAAAGGATTCCTGAGAACAAATAGGTTTAGAGTTTGATCCTGGATTTCACGGTAAGGTAGCGGTAACAATTCTAGAGGTTTTGGGTCTTACAGATCGTATTTAAAGTGGTTGGTGCTAATTTTGTAGGAAATCTAGTGTAGCGCTGGCTAATACACATTAAATTTCTAAAGAATTTGGTTCTAAATAATTTCTTTGGCTTTGGAATTGGGTTCTGAGAGGTTACCAAGGTGTTATGGTTGACCCATTGCCTAAGGACATCTAATTCCAGGTAGGCAAAAATCTGAGGTATTACATTACTCCTTGATTGGATTGATAATATGTTAACCTTTGCTGTATAGATTCCACTGAGTTAATTACTCACTCCCATGTTACGGGACGGTGTTGGCCACACCAACCAGTCCCTATTTTAGTTTCAGATGATGACAATGCTTGCGAAGCAGAGCCGGACTTGATGATGTTGAGGAGGATTCCTCCTATATATAAGTTCTGATCAACGGGGTTACAGGGTTACTGATTAGATGCCAATACACTTGGTATTTTGCCTTTTATTTAAACACCCATGTATATTCTTTTCTTTCCATTTTTAGAGTATACATGTATTTAGTTAACCTGGTAACATGTTCACACTCTGGAGACTTACAATCAATTATACATTTTATATATTTATCACAGTCTTTCGCTTGAGAAACTTAACTGTCTCTGGAGTATGATATACTGTTTTGTTCTAATCTCACTCATGTTTTCTGTACTAATATGAACAACATTCATCCATCATTGAAAATGTTGCATAAGTGATGTTCTGGAACTCGGGAGTGGAGTTTATGCTCGACCCCCGATTTTTGGGATGTTACAGTCGATTTGGAGTTGTGTCACCAGGGCTATAGGGTTACGGATTAGATGACATTACACTCTGGTTATTTTGTATATCTTGGAACAATACATGTAATTATTTAACCTGGTATCATGTTCACACTCTGGAGACTTATAATAACTTAAGTGTTTCATATATCTATCACAGTCTTTCGCTTGCATAATCTAATCGTCTTTGGAGTATGATATGCTGATTTGGTATAATCTCACTCATGTTTAATACACTAATATGGACAAGATTTAATCATCATCATCTATTTTGCATAAGTGATGCGTTAGAACTCGAGAGTTGAGCTTCTGCTCGACCCTTGATTTTTAGGGCATTACAAGTTGGTATCAGAGCATGATTTGGATTAAATTGGACTTGGATTATGGTCACACGATGCACGCTGACGTACTTTGACTTAGAAGGGAGCGACAAAACGTAGAAACAGTCGTAGGATCCCTAGTTTCGCCAATCGACGGAATTAACCAAAATTGCCCTTAGAATCGGGGCCCACACGCATTTAAGATCATGCGGGGTGACCCCAAATCTTTTCTAGACCGTCAATCGATGGGTTTAAATGATAAATTGACTAGTTCCACACTCAAACAACCTGAAACGTGTGAATATACGTGAGGTAGGACTCGAAACGATTCCAACGGACTACAGGGCCCAAACAATGCAAATTAGGAGATCCAAAGTGGACCCCGCACACATAAGGCACCCCGGGGTTAGGATGCCATCACCCACCGGGGGAGGGCTCACCCAGATGTTCAGTGGCTGGCTGTAACGCCCTGTGTTTTTAGGACCCGAGTATATGACTCGTTTTCCAAAAACCCGAGTGTTAACTTTAAAGGATGGTCAAATTTAAGTGTATAATTTTTTTTTTCCTTCATAAGAGTAAGCAGATGAGCGTAGAATGGACAAATCAACATAAGAATTTTTTTGTATTTCATTTAGAATATACAAGTGGTTGCCCATAATGACTTATACAAACTAATGTCTCCGAAATAATAAATACATGAATTTCACAATTTCTACAAGTAAGATAACAAAATGTATATAAAATCTGAGTCGCAAGATCGTGCAGCTCCTCTTTGCAATACAACCATGCATCCTTAACCACCGAGATGGCTCCTCATCAGTCTGAACCTTCATACTACTTAAACTACCTATGCTACCTGTACGGTTATATTTTTGATGGATGAGTGGCCAGCTCAGTGTGAATTCCCCTCAAGATTACACACCGCCGCATTAGGTAAGCATAGTTATGAAACAACAACGCAACCAAACAACACATGATGCAGTCTTTTTAAATGCATAGATGCATGAATGCACATCGGCCTAGGGATGCATATCCAACCGGACTTGGGCTCGTCGCCCATGCAAATCATCGACCTGGAAAAATCATCCAGTCGGACAGGGGTCGATAGTCGGTGGTCTACGCGTTAGTGAAATGATACCCCGAAGATCCTAAGGGCACGTGCTACAGCATCCAGAATTAGCCACCCCTCATCGCCAATATGCCATGGATGCATGTTTAGCCAAACCATTATTAGTCCAGTTACAATTAGCCAATTTAAATAAGCTCAAGTTATCGTATATTAAATTAAACCCAAATACTCACATAGTTTGGACAAACTTGGCTATCAGAGCATAGTTTGAACAAACTTGACCTTGAAAAATGATCTTATACAAGCCTTAAATGTCTTGAGTTAGGATGTTTTGAAAATTAGAAATTTGAACTTAGGTGAAATTTCCTTAGACTTGAGAATCATTGAGAATGTAGAGAAATAAGCTCAAGGTATCGGACCTGGATTGCGCGTCGAAGTCTGATTACCCTGAAACCATACGGTTATGACCACCTTACTAGACTTGACAACCATCTCAGGAATCAAGTCCTAAAGGTATCCAGAAGCCCACAACTTAAGCCCGGAGCGAAGTGTATGAGAAATACAAATATCTTTAGGAAATGAATAGAAACTTAAGTGAATTGAGTCATTCGCTTGCAGGCCGAATGTAAGGATTCAGACCATTAAATTCTGACCCAATTACACCATCGGATCAGGGAAAATTTTCAATACAGGTCAGTGCACTTGTGACCCTGATCGAGTATCGGTGACCATTGAACTGAAATTGGTCCCCCGCGGCCGATCCACTGATCCAATCTAGCCGAGATCTTAACCTAACCTATATCTAATGTCAAGAAACTTAAGTCTAACTGCATATAGAAAAGGGGCATCCAGATCAACTCCGTTGGATTGAAACGGCCAGTCTTTGGCTATAACCTAAGTATATCATGGCCCTGGAGCCATTCCCATCGGTTTTGGGCCTATATAAGGGCCTTAAACCCTCTCTCTCCCTTCACATACGAATTTGCAACCCTAGGAGAGAGAATAGAGCAAAGAGAGAAGGAAAAAGAGAGAAAGTGGGAGAGATTTCCTGGGATTAGATCTCATCATTCCACGTATCGAATCAGTCTGTCTGTATCGCTATCTCGGCAATTCCAACTCCGTTCTTGAGTAAGAAATCCTAATCCTAATTTGTTTTAGATATCCAAATAGAGGATATGATGAAATAACCAACCTATTTCATACTATAGGTTGCCGTTGTGCTGTAGACAAAGACTTAGTGTTTAAATTGAATTCGTTACGAGTCTACTGGCAAAAGGTATGAACTATAAACATTTAGGTTATGATTTTCAAGGCCTTCAATGTCAATAATGGTTTATGACTGACTTAATTGTCGTTATATATGCTTAGATGCAATGTTTTTCGTATATTACACATATATGTAAACTATGTTGATTTTAATACATTCTACGTGTTTGTTGAAATGCTTGAATGAATATTGTAACACCCTAAAAATTGGGGGGTCATGCATACGCTTGACTCCCAAGTTCTCGGGTGTCACCTATACCTAATTTTTATAGTTTTATGATAAATCAGGTTTAAATGCGCAACTAGGAATTACTGAAAACATGAATCACAATTCAAAACTAGTCTACTAAGATGAAGGAGTCTAAATATATATAAGTCCAAATTAATATAAATGGGTCGCACTAAGCGTTGCCCAACAAAATCATAAAAATATATCCAAAAGGAATGATGAGCTAAGTCCAACACTCAGTGATCCAAGTCCACTCGTGAACTGTGCGGTGAACCGCCCATCAACTGAAAATAGGACAACTCGTCCTCCTCATCCAAGCTCATGCCACAAGGCTCCTCGTACTTGGCGTTACCTGCAACTACTGAAGAGTCTGGTTAGTGTTTTAAAACACCGTCCCAGAGTGGGAGTGAGTGATCAACTCAGTGGGTGCTATTAATCTTAAGTTATAACAGGCATCAATTACATTATGAACTTAATAAAAAGTAAACATTCATAAATACCTAAATAATCTTATTAATGTATATGCATGATAGATGATATGATGCATACCCTTGCCAAAACACTCCCTCGAGCAACTTTATCTAACGATCGCGTATAACCAACACTCACTCAGAGCGACCACGACTGCCGAGTCGCCAACCTAGCTAGTGCGATATGATGATAATGTTAGCCAAGTTCTTAGTTAATTTTATTCATCCAGTAGGTTAGGAAAACTGATACACCCCACATATCAATGCTCTTAACTAGTTGTGATGTCGAGGTCCCTCAACGCGTAAAGCCTGGGCACCACGATCCTTGATCCCGTCGGGTTCCCCATCCCTGACTTCAAGCACATAGGGAGTGCTGAGAATTGAGATCGCTCGCGGTCACTACGGGGAGGTACGTCACCCCAGCATAGGCCGACAGCTCAGACACAGTGTCCCATTCCACCATGCCCGACTCACAAGTCGGTGGATCGGCTTCAATTTAGTTATCGATGGGCTACAATGGCTGTAGGGTGTTACAGGCTCCATACATAAGTGAGAAAATAGGGTTAACGAATAAGGTTGGACAGTAAATGGGCTAGACCGCACGAGTCCAAGCAAGCATGTGATAGACGACATCGGGTACAAGTGACCCATGTAGTCTAATTACTGCAGCCCACGCGCACTCGTCCAAATCCATGAGTTTAGCCTCAGGATAGTCCTACCAATGAGTCCACCTTCACTCTCCTCATTTATCCTGACCAACCCAAGGGTTGAGGATAATTTCATAACATGTCACAATCAGGGTTATCATCAAATACAACTAGAAGCATACGTTCATATCTTTCAATATAAAATCTCAATTTCTCTACCAAGCAAAGCTAATCATGATGTGAACTAAGGGTGCAAGTGCGTTGTGTTGGTTAGTGAGAAAGCTAAGCACTTCCTACACTTCATAGAACCAAATAATATAAGAATTAAGGAATTATATATGGTATAAAGCAATACCTTATGAGAAAATCACACAAGACATGAACATGTAATCAACCATTATAGTAAATTATGTGAGAGGCAAGAACAACATCATATGAGAACTAAAAAAAACATACCATTCCATGCAATTCCAAGCAAGACATACAATTCCTAAGTTTCTCTACAATTTCCAAACACATCATTCAAGTAATCAAAATCATTAGGCTCAAGGTATAGTTGATGCTAGACCACCTAAGGATAATAGTCTGCACCTACAGATCGTTGAAGACTTGGAAAACGACCTAGAAGTGTGGATTTGGGGTCGATCGGTCAGAATCCCTAAAGCAAATACTTGCATGTTAGAACTCCATGCAAAACCCTTTTAACCATAAGGGTTTTAAGGAAAGGGATGAGGGATCATACCTAGACCATCAACGGAGCGATTCTTGTGGTTGTGGTGTAGGGTTTCCTTTGGAGAAGGGATAGGTAATTGCAAAATTTGGTTTCCTTGGGCTCCACTAGAGCTATGGCCTACCTTCCCTCTCCCCTCATCTCTTCTTCCTTTCTTCTTTCTCCCTTTTCTCTCTTCTCTCTTTCCCTTTTCTAGGGAAAAATCGTATGGGGAGAGAGGTGCCCAAAAGAAGTCCTTTTTATAATGTCAGATTTGGTGCAAATGGCCTTAAGTGTTGATTTTTTACTATACTAGCCCTAGGGAGGGTTTTTCTAGCCTATAGGGCCCACTATAGGGTGTATATGTTGATATACACCATAGGATAGTTAGCCCTAATGATGATCTACATATGAACATGATCGGCTTACATTTGGATGCGTTTATCAACAAATACGATTAAAAATCCGTTCAACAATCACCGATGGTCGATTGGGGCCGCAGCTATACGGATATGAGTAGGGAAATATCCTTACTCCACAAGTAAAGTTTGGTCGTAAACCGACGGTCCGAAACCCTCAACTTTGGTGAAGATCGAATTCAGATAAGTGACTAAGTTCTTGGTTAGTTTCAAGAGTATTCGCACAACTCATGCACCGACCTTATAAGTCTAAGTTGAGCAATTCGAGTCACGATCTTAACTGGATGTCTCCTGACGGACGTCAAGTCCAGTAAGATGGACATTATTATATAGTTTCGTAACTAGTGGCCCACTAACGAGCGGTTTAGAACTTGTTTGGAAATTAGGAGCATATCTGGAATGAATTAGGTATTGAGATTTCTCATAAGTGATGATTAGGATTTGGACTAATAAAAGTGGAGATTTGGTCATGTTTACTCTAAATCGTTAGTTTTAGGCTAAAAGAGTAACGGGGTTGATTTGGTCTATTAGTTAAGATCCGGGCCTTATCTAACTCGGCTTCGATTAGATCTTTAATTTAGTTATGATTGTCTTGATTAGTTAGCGATGGGTCGGTTAGATTTGGGCCCTACATGAGTAAATCATGGAGGTAAACTTGATGTTCAAGTGATTGGACGGATTCGTTGGCTTCCTACGGTTGATTAATCGGACTTGCGTGGTTCTTTATTGGTATCACTTGTGTATAAGCTAACACTGAGTGCCAATGGTTAGTACGTGATAATATAAGTTAATTACATAAAAAAAAATAAGAATTTTTAAAAATCCAAAACTGTGAAAATCTAGGATATTATAATCTACCCCCCTTAAAAATAATTTCATCCTCGAAATTGCCTAAGGGTAATAAGTAAAGATATTAACATTTCATTTGCTTAAGTTTTGTTGGTTTCGGGTTTATATACACTTTAGGGTATATAATAAATACACTAGCCTAGCTCATTGTGATCTACCCCCCTTAAAAGTTTTCATCTTTGAGGTTTGAAAATAAATGTCAAAATCCTCATTATCGCACTATGTGTTTGATAATAAAGTTTACCTATGGTATATTATGATCTTCATGATCAGGCTAATACGAAAAAATGGTTGTGGTAGGCTCAAATTTGATACGTCAATCATTTGCCTAACCAGGGCAGAAAGATCGTTGTATCTCTTTCTAGTCCTGATAGATCCTGGTCTTCTGCTCGGTCAAAGCAGTGAGTTCGTTGGTATTCACTTAGGATTGAGAATTGGGTGAAGCCGCGAATACTTCGCAAGTGTATACTTCCGTAATTCCGTAATCCGATCAATCTAAATGTTTAGGGAATGACCATCATCGAAAAGTTTAAATATCTTATTTATAAGGTTGTCCTTTGGGTCTTAGTCTAAGAGAGTTCTTCTTTTGATCTAGGTCCAAATTGGGGGTTAATAAATCTCTCAATATGCTTATGGTCAAAGATCACCTAAAAAAGTTTCTATATACACAAAATTTTATATGAATTATCATTGTATGCAATGACATTTTCTCTAACCTATCTACTTTGTCCAGATATTTCTCTATAGTAACCCAATCATAGATGCTAATTTCTCCCCTTCCCTTCCCTGTAGACCATAGAGTAAGTTACTCATGTAAATCGATTATTAAATCTTTAAGAATTGAAAACCCAAGAGAAAAGGATTTGGGGATCATAATTGGAAGGAAATGATTGAGCACTTCTAAGAAAATGGTGGCATAGGTTCAACGAAGAGAAGCAAATTCCTCATCAGCTAATGTTGAAAAATGTGTTTAAGCAGATAGGGATTGGTTTTGTAAATGGCTTCTCAAGGCAGAGGATTTATCATTTAGATATAAGCAAGTTAGGTTCCTCATTATAGGATTTTAAAATGGTGAAAGTACTAATGAGTGGGGGTATCCATATCTTGGTCACAAATTTTGGAATGATATTTAGGTTGAGGATGATCTCATTTCATGAGAGGGGGCGCCCACACCATGTACTCATCATGGGAATTGTGGTTTGGAAACATTACATATTGTTGAAACCAAAGGCATCATAAGATAAGTAGCCTTGGGAATCTAATGAGCATCCTGAATGGGGTTGATGAGGATCTCTTTGAGCTTCGTTGGAAGCTATGGATATGGTTCACAATTTCGTCAAAAAAATATTCTTCCCTTCTTGAATTCAAGAGAAAGATTCTGGAATATAATGAGCTTCTTGAATGGAGTTGAGGTCAATGTTCAGGAGTCTGATTAGAAGTATGACTCCTCCTCTCCATGAGTAGAAGTGTGGATACTTGTCTCAGCCTAGGTTAGTTAGTACCTTAATGTGGAGTGCCATAAAAAATGAAATATTGTCTATGACTAATTTTTGAGAAAAGTTAGCTTTCCTCTCTTACATGTGCTTTCTGTGTGTTAACTGCAGCAAATATAGTATATGGAATGCAATTTTGATGATAATAGGAGTGGAAATGAGAAATTAGTTAAGATTGATGGACAACTACCCTATAGCGACTGTCTGGTATGTTGACCTACAATTCATGAAAACTAGATATTGAGAAGGATGTTGTTCATTGAATTTGAGGTGGGTAGCTATAGTAGAGATGTGCATCTAGAGATTTTATGTGATTGGCTATAAGACCAGCTACGCTTTATAGATAGAATTTTAGGCAATCAAGAAGCAATATATTCATAGGATGTGTAGCAGAAATGAGGATGTTGAAGTGGACAAGTAGCAATCTAGGGAAGGATAGATTTAGAAATGAATGCTTTATGTATAGTATGTTCGGCAATCAAGAAACAACCCAGTAGTAGAATGCGTGTAGCTAAATGTGGATGTGGAAGTGGATGAGTGGCAAGATGAGGTAGGGTATAATTCGGAATGAATGAATTCGTAAAACTTATGAGCAGAACCAACAGATAGTAAAATGAGGGAAAGTCATCACGATTACTAAAAAAATTATTGAAATTCTAGAAGTGACAGTTGTCTAAACTAATGATTCATCTTTAAGTGTAAAAATGTTTATATTTATTGTAATGCTTCTTATACTTTTAGTACTTAAATTATTTTAAAATTTTTTATGATGATTTATCATTAAGTTTTAAGTCACCCTAAAAAATTTCATATCATTTGGAGTTGTACAAAAATTAGTAAAATTCTAGGAGCAATAGCTGCCCGAAATTAATAATTTTTAGATAGTTGACAGAACATCTGTAAGACTCGTATCTTAGTCCGTACCGTTCCGTAAACTTCTGCGGTCTTACCGGTCTAATTTTGGCAGCCTTCGACCCTTAACCGATAGTCACGCGCGACCCTGATTCATACGCCGTCAACCCGAGTTGACTCAACTCGAGACCCGTACCATAGCGACCGCGTCATTGCTGCAGTTCCAATGCCGCGACTCGCGCGGCAAGGCGATACCCTGGTCAAGAGTTGTAGGCCGACGTTCGGTGCGAGGAAACGTGGTGCGTTGTGAAACCCAAGAGAATCTCTACGATGTGTCACATCAATCACATCAATCCCATCAATCAATCATCCATCAATCCATCACATGTCAAGTACACATCACTTTCACCCATTTTCCCAAGCAAGCCACAAAAGTCTTCCATGCCCATACCTTTCTTACACAAAAGGCCACCAAAGTCAACAAAAGGTCTTACACACCCATCACCACCACATCCATCACTCCATCACCCATCACTCTCTCTCCCTTTACAATTCTCTCTCTTTCTCTCTTTCTCATTTCAAATCTCCAAGCAAAAAGAGATCCCACGTATGGAATTCTCCCCCTCCTTCTGAAGCTCCAAGTGGCCCACTTTCCTACCCCATCATCTCCCATCCTAACCATCCATTCCCCATCTCCTCCATTGAAGTCCAAGCTAAGGTACTAAGGAACCCCTAGGAGCAAGAAGATCGGATGGTAGGTGCTAGATTTTGCTAGTTTTTCATGTTTTTGAGATGGGCCAAGTGAGGCCAACCGATCAATGGTTTAGATCTCACTTGGGACCCTAAGATGTGGCCGATGGCCCACTTGATCATCATGATCATTCCATGATGGGGCCATTCTCCATGGACCCCATCATGATGTTTATTTCATTGCAATAGTAAGGTCATCTAGACCGTTTATTTTCATGGAGAATGGATCTCCACCATCGATCCTTGATTAGGTGGGCCCATTTGCTATGATGTATGTTGTAGATCATGAAAGGGAGGGCCCATAGTGCCGAGGACCCTCCATCAAGCGTGTCCAACCCTCTATCTCTCTCTCTACTTTATTTTCTCCTTTTTTTTTATGTGTTTGTGTGGCCCACTTGAATGGACCCCACCTTGAAGCATTTATTTTGTCCAAGTTTCCTTCAAGTGGGGCCCACCTTATATGTTATACTCACATCATCCATTAGTGGTGGCCCACTTCCATGTATTTTTGGACTGAACCGTCCAGCGTCTGGGGCGCTAGACGTCCCTGTGCAAGGAAAAAAAAAACAAAAGAAAAAGAAGGAAGCTTTTGGGGTGGTCCCCTCATAGGCCCCACCTTGATGTTTTGGCACAATCCAAGCCATCCATCCTCTTTCCCTTATCATTTTAGACGTTGAGCCCAAGAATGAAGGTGGTTCGAGTTTTTGGTGGGCCGTATCATAGCAAACTTTGGTGGTTACTGTTGAAAGGCCATCTAGTGTTTTTATGCGCCCAAAAATTTCGAACTTCGGACTCTTTTGGTTTGTTACGAGCTAAAGAATCCAATGGATGGATCGGATTAACTTGATGTGGGCCCCACCTATGGAAAACCACAGAAGAACTAAAATATAGGAGAGAGAGGGAGTGATGCAGCCATTGCTACTGCTGTCAGACCAACGTGGGCAGCGCCTGCACTGTTGCAGGCGGCGAGCGGACGATGTGGACCCACGGCCTCCAGCCGTGGGCCCCACCTTGATTTTTATATGTCATCTAAACCGTTCATGAGGTGGTTCCCATCCTCAGGTGGGCCCCCTCCAAGTTTTAGCTGATTCCAAAACTCAGGTGGCCCACACCACAGGAAATAGTGGATTGAACCTCTACCATTGAAATTCTGTTTAGGGGCCACAGAGGTTTCAGATCAATCTGAAATTGGTGTTTTCCCTTCATCCAGGTCTGAGTGACCTTATGAACGGCCTGGATGGCCTATAAACTTAATGGTGGGCCCCACATGAGAGCCACAATGATGTATGTGTCCCTTGTCCACGTCCAGCATGCGGTGGAGCCACAATGATGTTTGTGTTCTCCCTTGTCGTCCATCCATTTTGATGGTGGGGTCCACTGTCCCTAGCAACAGCGAGTTTTTGTGGGTCCCACCATTATATATATATATATATATATATATATATATATATATATATATATATATATATATATATATATATATATATATATATATATATATATATATATATATATATATACCATGTATTATACCTATTATATACTTTATAATATATATATATATATATATGGCGGTGGGCCCTACGTGGGACCCACCTCTGTTCCCTTTTAAAATGCTTTAAAAGCTACAGCAACAACTATATATATAGACATTTTATATACATTCATGCCCATAATGTATAAGTTGCTGTTATAATTATAATGTATGTATATTATTATACATATTATATTTGTGGGCCCAAGGTCCGTATGACCTTTTGAACATAATGGATTGCAACAAACATTACAGTGGGCCCCTTGCCAACCAGTTTGAATGGCAAATAAACATTTCAGTGGGCCTCTAGGCCATGGGAGTGGACCCATTTGATGTGTTCCAAGGTCCATGGGATTGGACCCATTTGGTGTATTTTAAATCCCATGAGATTAGTCCATTTGTTGTTTTAGGGGCCCGTGGGTTGAGGCCCACTGAGATGTACTAGGGCCTATGGGTTAAGGTCCATTTGACGTACATTTGGGGCCCAATTGGTGTGGCCCATTTATTACATATAAGACCCATGAGATTAGGCTCATTTGATGCAATCTAAAGTCCACGGGTTATGACCCATTGCTATGCACATAAGGCCCATTGGAGCGGCCCATTGATGTGGCCCGCTTGACGAATGGAAGGCCCATATTATATGGCCCATTTGTATATTTAAGGCCCAATGGGATGTACCTAAGGTCCATTGCAATGTGTGACCCCGACACGGTTTATGTAATGAGGTTTGCGACGATCGTACCTTGGGAGCAATGTTGGTTTGACGTCCACATTGTAAGTGTAATGTTGGTTGGATGTCCACATTACGACTCTACCTAGGGCCCCATTGAAAGGCCCTTACTTATTATGTATTGATCGTCCAGGCCCATCTGCATTGTAAGGATAGTTCATCTCATTATAACATGTTTAATATAGTTCCATGACTCATGATCATACGCATCATATGTATGCTTGACGTGAGAATTGTCTGATCATAGCATATGCCTTCGGGCAGGTTGTTTATGGGCTCCCGGTTAGGCGGTGTTGCCCTACATGAGCGCACGATATGCGCAGGAATTGTTGCATGACTAGATAGCGTGATTCATGCATTTCGCATTTGTGTGACATGGTTATTGTACGCCCGAGCGACATCGGGGCCGTAGCCTTCACAGACGCATCGTGGTTGGCAGGATTGGATACCGAAAATCTTGTTCTACATGGGGTGCTATAGATATCCTTGGATGAAAGTCCCTAAACCCTTATGGTACCAAGAGGTTGCTCCAACGTCTAGACCGAGTGGGTAGATGAGCGTTGAGTGCCGATTACAAGACGGTTGTGCTCTCCACTGTGTCGTGGTCGGTTGGAAGGGGGTGCGGCCTTACCTGCCCGAGAGTAGGGGGCAATGCTAGGCTGAGTTTGACCAGCTCGAGGAATGGGTCCGCTATCAACGAGTCGTGCCCGATATTGGCAGACGGATAGTGAGGTCTCTTCCACTTACCTCATTGCGCGCGATGTGGCAGAAATCTGGTTTAAAGTGTACTAGACCCCGGTGATATCCCAGATTTGAGCTGTATTGATATGTGGACTTAGATGAGGATTGTATGCTTGACTTGCATCTTGCATCGCATAGCCTTGGTATGACCCACATCCTTCATCTTTGAATCGCATAGCCTTAGTATGGCTTATGGTTTTCATGGATCCATCTGCATATTCCGCATTACTCTGATACTGCATGATCATACTACTACCTTGTGCACACACTTCCACCACCCTCTAAGCTTTCTATAAGCTTATGCACGACCGTTGGGTGCAGGTGACGTTGGATCGCAGCAGCGCTGAGGCTTGAACACGTGGCAGATTACTCCGGAGTTTTTGTTCATCATCATTGTATTTCCCTTTATATTCATTGTACTTGTAAAGTTTTTATCATGGTAAAAATGTAATGGAGTTCCTGGTTGTTGTTTGTGGGTTATGCCTTTGGTTATGCTTATTACGAATCAAACTGACGTTGAAAATCCTCCTCGTAACATCCCAGGATCGGAACCTGGCGAATGGGCGCTAGGAGCCGAGAATGGAGTTCTACGGAGGCTGTCGGCGCCGGATTCGGCGATCAGAAATTTTGTGAGCCCGATTTTTGAGTTTGGGGCGTGACAACATCTTAATTTTAAAAATTTTTATTTTATTTTCTTCTTATTTTTATATAAAACTAAACTCATCAAGCTTTAATTTGACTTTTGAATTACCTAAATCGGAGTTATAACGAAGGAGATATGAATTTTTGAAATTTTTCTGAAATATTAAAAAATTCTGGTGTGGTCACGCCGAGCCCCTAGAGTTTTGGGCGTGGCCACACCAGCTGGGCGTCGCCATTCCGAGCCTCTGGACCCTCGGGCGTGGTCACGCCGAGCCCCGGGCGTGGGCACGTCGGGGCCCTGCTTGGGCTTTCTTGTTTTGCGATTTCCCGGGCGCCGGTGAGGCCTCTTGGGACGTAACATATATGATTTTCAGGTAGGAAAAGCTGGTCTACCTAATGGGCCTATCCATTTCATAAAATTCCTCCCAAGTAGTGGCCAAAACCTGGTTCTTCTTAAGTTTCACTATTTTTGATAAGTTTTTGTTCACCCATAACTCTTTATCCCTAAATGGGTCTAAACTATCGAGTTTGGCCCGACGTTCACTCATTTTGTCTAGGACGATGGTTCCAACCTTCAAATCATTCAGTCTCTGGCTCGTTTTTGTCTATGGGTTGAGGTCTTGTAAGACTTCCAGACTCATTCCCTAGCGTAGTAACCTTCTCTTGTCACCCACTTCTAACTCTTTGGAAGTCCTACCCTCCATCTACAATCGTCGGTTCAGGGTTTGTGATGATTCCTAGTATTCTAAGTCTCTATCGCGTTTTCACTCGAGTCAGCAGACGCGTTAGTGAGTTCATGACCCATGGCCCAATAAATTTCAAACCATTACTCTGAAACCATCTTGTAACGCCCTAAAAATTGAGGGGTCGTGCATATGCTCGACTCCTAAGTTCCCGAGTATCACCTATACCCAATTTTTATAGTTTTATGATAAATCAAGTTTAAATGCCTAACTGGGAATTACTGGAAACATGAATCGCAATTCACAACTAGTCTAGTGAGATGAAAAAGTCTAAATATATGCAAGTCCAAATTAATATAAACGGGTCACACAAGGCGTTGCCCAAAAAAATCACAAAAATATATCCAAAAGGAATGATGAGCTGAGTCCAACACTCAGCGATTCAAGTCCACTTGTGAACTCTACGGTGAACCTCTCATCAATTGAAAATAAGATAACTCAACTTCCTCATCCAAGCTCGCGCCGCAAGGCTCCTCGTACTTGGCGTCACCTACAACTACTGAAGAGTCTGGTTGGTGTTTTAAAACACCATCCCAGAGTGGGAGTGAGTGATCAACTCAATGGGTGTTATTAATCTTAAGTTGTAACAGGCATCAATTACATTATGAACTTAATAAAAAGAAAACATTCATAAATACCTAACTAATCTTGTTAATGTATATGCATGATAGATGATATGATGCATGCCCTTGCCATAACGCTCCCTCGAGCGACTCCATCCAACGATCGCGTATGACCAATACTCCCTCAGATCGACCTCGACTGTCGAGTCGTCAACCTAGCTAGTGCGATGTGATGATAATGTTAGCCAAGTTCTTAGTTAATTCTATTCATTTAGCAGGTTAAGAAAACTGATACACCCCACATATCAATGCCCTCAACTAGTTACGATGCCAAGGCCCCTCAACGCGCGAGGCCTGGGCACCGCGATCCTTGATCCCGTCGGGTTCTTCATTCCCAACTTCAAGCACATGGGGAGTGCTGAGAATTGGGATCACTCGCGGTCACTAGGGGGAGGTTCGTCACCCCAGGATAGGCCGACAGCTCAGACACAGTGTCCCATTCCACCATGCCCGGCTCATGAGTCGGTGGATCGGCTTCAATTTGGTTATCAATGGGCTACAACGGTTATAGGGTGTTCCAGGTTCCATACATAAGTGAGCAAATAGGGTTAACAAACAAGGTTGGACAGTAAATGGGCTAGACCGCACGAGTCCAGGCAAGTACACGATAAATGACATCGGGTACAAGCGACCCACGTAGTCAAACTACTGCCGTCCACGCGCACTCACCCAAATCCATGGGTTTATCCTCAAGATAGTCCTACCAACGAGTCCACCTTCGCTCCCCTCATTTTTCCTAACCAACCTAAGGCTTGAGGGTAATTTCATAACATGTCACAATCAAGGTTATCATCTAATATAAATAGAAGCATACGTTCATATCTTTCAAATAGAATCTCAATTTCTCTACCAAGCAAAGCTAATCATGATGTGAACTAAGGGTGCAAGTGCGTTGTGTGGGTTAGTGAGGAAGCTAAGCACTTCCTACACTGCATAGAACCAAATAGCATAAGAATTATGAAATTATACATGTTATAAAGCAATATCTTATGAGAAAATCACACAAGACATGAACATGTAATCAACCATTGTAGCAAATCATGTGAGAGGCAAGAACAACATCATGTGAGAACTAAACAAAACATATCATTCCGTGCAATTCCAAGAAAGACATATAATTTTTAGGTTTCTCTACTATTTCCAAATACATCATTCAAGTAATCAAAATCATTAGGCTCAAGGTATAGTTGGTACTAGACCACCTAAGGATAATAGTTTGTACCTATGTATCGTTGAAGATATGGAAAATGACCTAGGAGTGTGGATTTGGGGTCGATCGACCGAAATCCTTAAAGCAAATACTTGTATGTTAAAACTCCATGCAAAACCCTTCTAATCACAAGGGTTTCAAGGAAAGGGATGAGGGATCATACCTAGATGATCAACGGAGCGATTCTTGTGGTTGTGGTATAAGATTTCCTTTGGAGAAGGGATAGGGAGTTACAAGATTTGGTTTCCTTGGGCCCCACTAGAGCTATGGCCTACCTTCCCTCTTCTTCACTCTCCCTTCCTCTCTTCTTCCTTTCTTCTTTCTCCCTTTTCTCTCTTCTCTCTTTCCCTTTTCTAGGGCAAAATCATATGGGGAGAGGGGTGCCCAAAAGAAGCCGCTTTTATAATGCCAGATTTGGTGTAAATGGCCCAAAGTATTGAGTTTTTACTATACTAGCCCTATGGGATGGTTTTTTAGCCTCTAGGGCCCACTATGGGGTATATATGTTGATATACACTGTAAGATAGTTAGCCTTCATGATGATCTACATATGGACATGATCGGCTCGCCATTTGGATGCGTCGATCAACAAATATGATTAAAAAACTGTTCAACGATCACCGATGGTCGATCAAAGCCGCGGCTATACGGATATGAATACGAAAATATCCTTACTCCACGGGTAAAGTTTGGTCGTAAACCGACAGTCCGAAACCCTCAACTTGAGCGAAGACTAAATGCAGATATGTGACTTAAGTTCTTGGTTAGTTTCAAGAGTATTCGCACAACTCATACACTGACCTTGTAAGTCCAAGTTGAGCGATCCGAGTCACGACCTCAACTAGATGTCTCGCGATAGACGTCAAGCCCAGTAAGACAGACATTATTATATAGTTTCGGAACTAGTGGCCCACTAACGAGTGGTATAGAGCTTGTTTAGAAATTCGGGGCATATTTGGAATAAATTAAGTATTGAGATTTCTCATGGGCGATGATTAGGGTTTGGATTAACTATGTTCATAAGATGGGCTATTTATAACTAGTGAAAGTAGAGATTTGGTCATAATTACTCTAAACCATTAGTTTTAGGCTAAAAGAGTAACGCGGTTGATTTGGTCTATTAGTTAAAATCTAGGCCTTATCTGACTCGGCTTTGGTTAGATCTTTAATTTAGTTATGATTGTCTTAATTAGTTAGCAATGGGTCGGTTAGATTTAGCCTTACGTGAGTAAATCATAAGGCTAAACTTGATGTTCAAGTGATCAGATGGATTCGTTGGCTTCCTACGGTTGATTAATCGGACTTGTGCGGTTCTTTATTGGTATCACCTGTGTATAAGCTGACACTGAGTGCCAATGGTCAGTAAGTGATAATATAAGTTAATTAAATAAAAAAATTTAAGAATTTTTGAAAATCCAAAACAATGAAAATCTAAGATGTTACAAATATGTAATTATAATTTGTGCTTGCCATGATTATCATTTGAGAATACATGATTGTTATATGTGTGGCAACTCCTTTAAGAAAGAATTTGCTATAATATAGGTTATAACTAATTTATTTCATATATGATTGAATGTGTAAACTAAGTGTTTGATGAAATGTTTGAATGAGAAATGCTCCAATGAATTGTATTTATTTAGGGCATTGAGATAGGATTCTCAACTACCTTACCTAAATATATAATTTCCTCCATGCAGTCTTAATTTTAACTACGTGGTTTAAGTATCAAAAGCATATGTAGAATAACATGTTCTATGTGATTGATAAAATGTTTGAATGAGATATTGTTTGATGAACTGTATTTAATAAGGGTATTAAGATAGAATTCTCAACTACCTTATCTATATGATTGGGACTACTACGTAGTCCAAGCAATCGGTAACAATTTCTGTTTGAGTGGCCGAATTAGTCTCACCACAATTGATGCATTCGGTAAATCTGAGTCATACGATGATCGTCAACAGCGGTACCTTATCAATTAATTCAGTGTACGCTCATACCATTCGAACTTGTCTAATAAGCCGATTGGCCTATTGTGTGTTTACCATGTATGGACGCTACTGCTTGAACTTAAGGTACCCCTTACCAATGTAAAGATCCGTTTCAACTATGGTACCATGATCTACTAAGACTCATGAGTCAGGCATAGTGGTATGGAACACCGTGGTCGAACTATAGGCCTACACTGGGGTGACGAGCCTCCCCGTAGTGATCAGTGAGTAACCCAAACTCGTGAGCCTAATATAGTTGTATGAGATATTGTATTCGAGCTGTCGGCCTCCATTGGTGCAGCCTAGTTGTGGTCCCTAGTCGGGTTGGTGACGAGCCTTCGAAAATAGACTGTCAGTTGGTAGGGCATTGGTGGTAGTGACCTCGAGTACAAAATAGACCTACGCTGATGGTGACGAGCCTCTCATAGCTACCTAGAGTGTAATTCTCAAACTTGTCTATCGTATGTGATTAACTAGGATTGACGACCCTAGATGGATCATTGCTTGGGTTAATGATATAAAGGGAGGTACCTTAGCTTTCCAAACCTGATGTATGAATGAGTCTAATTAAGAACTTGGTTAATCACACACATACACCGTGTTTGCATGTGCCATTGGCGTTGGAGTTGAGCACAGAGGAAGGGGTGCATGCCACGATCGTGAGATGATATTGCAGAGGGAGTGTAGGTGAGAGCATGCATCATTAATACATACCATTCTTGTATTAATCAAAGTACTTAGGAATGCTTGTTGTATTGCTTTATCATTACTGCTTGATTGAATTGATAACACGTTAACCTTTACCTTATATCTCCACTGAGTTGATCACTCACTCCCATGTTCTAGGACAATATTTTAAAACACCAACAAGACTCTGTTATAGTTTCAGGTGATGATAAGGCTTACGAGATGGAGCCTGCCTTCTACGACAAGGAGGAGTTCTCCTATCCGTAACTCTCTGGTGGGTCTATGTAGATCTGGAGTTGCGTCACTGGGGCTACAGAGATACGGATTAGATGACATTACACTCTTGTTATTTTGTAGATCTTGGAGCAATACATGTAATTATTTAACCTGGTATCATGTTCACACTCTGGAGACCTACAACAACTTAAGTGTTTTATATATCTATCACGGTCTTCCGCTTGCATAATCTAATTGTCTCTGGAGTATGATATGCTGATTTGGTATAATCTCAGCCATGTTTAATGCACTAATGCGGACAACATTTATCATCATCATCTATGTTGCATAATTGATGCGTTGGAACTCGGGATTGAACTTCTGCTCGACCCTCAATTTTTAGGGCGTTACAATTGCACCAGGTTAAAAATCCACAATTGACTATAGATGGTAAACATGTAGAAAATCAAAGGTATTCTTACTTGTAGAGGAAGGACGCAACCACATACAGTGTACTGAGGGGCACTTGATGCAGCAACCCCAGCTTCGATTCCTTGTAACATTGTATAATATCCCAAACTACCCCAAGGATAGTTATAGAAATCATCTAGCGAGTCCACCAGGTGAATATAATCCATATTGCACATGGTTTTTGGTTTCGTACCCCTAAGAAAGCACTCCACAAGCAGAAGTAGGGAAACCTTCATGACATCCTCATGCTTATTAGTTTTAACTAATTTATCAAACACATTCGTTAGGTGCTTCTTTAATACTGGATATTCTTTGAAGTATTTGTCCCTTAATGTACTCGCAGTGCAATGATTTTTCGGTACCGTAAGATCTTCAGTCTTAAGGCCCGTAATGAAAGCGAAGTCCATCTTGGTAAACTACAATTGTCTCCCCTACTCTCAAATACTAGATCACCTTTATATCTTAGAAAAACAATGTGAAATAGAGCCCCTATAAATCTAAAGGATGTAACATGTAATAAAAATAAAAATGGGAATTGGCTAAACAATTTTAATTGACTATCATGTTTTCCCACTCCACCTTTCACCTTGTCAAACCACCATTTCAGTGTACACCTAGAGGTTGGGTTGGGGATTACAGCAGAATATTTGTCACTTGCAAAGATGAATTGAAAAACATAGCAAACATAAAATTCACAAGATAAACATAGTGTACATAATCAGACATAATTAAAAACAATGTAGCATTTCATGAATTTGAGCAACCTTCATATGAAATAGAGATAGAAATTGAGCGAGGAAATACCGGAAGTTGTGCGAGACAAACTATCAAAATAAGCGAGGCAAACTAGAATTTGAGTAGGGCAAACTGCTAATTAAGCGGGGCAAACTGCTAATTGAGCGGACCACATTTGGATATTGAGCGGGGCAAACTGGAAATTGAGCGGGGCAAACTGCAAATTGAGCGGGGCAAACTGGATATTGAGTGGTGCAAGCATGAAAGTGAGTGGGGCAAACTAGAAATTCAACGGGGGAAACTAGACAATCAGCAGGGCAAACTGAAAATTGAGTGGGGAAAACATGAAATTGAGCAGGGAAAACATGAAATTGAACGGGGCAAACATGAAATTTAGCGAGGCAGACAAGAAATTCAGCGTGGAAAACTTGAAATTGAGTGGGGCAAACATGAAATTCAGTGGGAAAAATATGAAATTCAACAGGGGAAACTTGAATTTTAGCGGGGGAAACATGAAATTCAGCGAAAAATCAGTAGGAAAACCATGAAATACAGTGGGACAAACTTGCATTTCAACAGGGTAAACGTGGAATTGAGAGAGAATTTTTGGTCCATTTGACATACTTCTCGGCAATTTTCACCTTGCCTCACTCAATTTCTAGTTTCCCTCGCTCAATTGCTAGGTTGCCTCGCTGAAATTCTAGGTCGTCTCGTTGAATTTCTAGGTTGCCTCACTCAATTTCTACGTTGCCACTTGATTTTTCAGCTAGCCTAACTAAATTTCTAGGTTACCTTGCTGAATTTCTACGTTGCCTCGCTCAATTTCTAGGCACCTTGCTAAATTTCTAGGTTGCCTCGCTAAATTTCTATGTTGCCTCGCTCAACTTATACATTGCCTCGCTCAATTTCTAGGTCGCATCGCTGAATTTATGGGTTGCCTTGCTCAAATTCACCTTGCCTTGCTTAATTTTTTACATTGTCTCACTCAATTATCACCTTGCCTCGCTCAATTTCTAGGTCGCATCGTTGAATTTCTAAGTTGCCTCGCTCAATTTCACCTTGCCTCGCTCAATTTCACCTTGCCTCGCTCAATAGTTTAGGTTGCCTCACTCAATTATCACCTTGCCTCGCTCAATTTCTAGGTCGCATCACTGAATTTCTAGGTTGCCTCACTTAATTTCACCTTTCCTAGCTCAATTTTTTAGGTTGCCTCACTCAACTTCTACTTTGCCTCGCTCAATTTTGAGCTTGCCTTGCTCATTTTCTAGCTTTTCTCGCTAAATTTCTAGGTTGCCCCACTCAATTTCTAGACTCCCTCGCACAATTTCTATGTCATCTCACTGAATTTATTTCACGTTGCCTCGCTGAATTTCTAAGTTGCCTCGCTAAATTTCTAGGTTGTCTCACTCAATTCCTAGGTTGCCTCGCTCGATTACTAGCTTCCCTCGCTCAATTCCTAGGTTCCCTCGCTCCATCGATTCCATCGCTCAATTCCTAAGTTCCCTCGCTCAATTTTCAGTTTGCCTTGCTCAATTCCATGTTTGCAAACTGAAATTTGAGCGGGGCAAACTGAAATTTGAGCGGGGCAAACGTGAAATTGAGCAAGGCAAACTAGAAATTCAGCGGGGAAAACATGAAATTCAGCGAGGCAAACTGAAAATTGTATGTGTAAGCTTGCCTAATACACAACTCAATTAAATAATAGAGGACCGAGTACTCACGTTCCATAATAGATGAGAATGATAAAGAACTTAAGGAAATAAAGAGTAAGCAATGCGTTAATTTTTTAAATAAACAAATAGAGAAGGTAAGCTTATATTGATCAGGGCTTCAAAGATACGAATGACTTCATGTGGTGCTCGCTAAATTCAACGACATTATCTATCATGGAATTGCGTGAGGCAAGCATGAAAATTGAGTAAGGCAAGCATGGAAATTGAGTGAAGCAAGCATGAAAATTGAGCGAGGCAAGCTAGAACTTGAACGAGGCAATCATGAAAATTGAGCGAGGCAAACTAGAAATGGAGCGAGGGAAGTATGAAAATTCAGCGTGGCAATAAAGAAATTAAGGGAGGGAACCTATAAATTCAATAGGGCAAACATGAATTTGAGCGGGGCAAACATGAAATGCAGCAGGGTAAATATGAAATTGAATGGGACAAATATGAAATTGAGCGAGGAAAACTTGAATTTCAGCAGGGCAAACATGAAATTGAGCAGGGTAAAAATGAAATTGAGCGGGGCAAACATGAATTTCAGCAGGGAAACCATGAAATTTGGCGGGGCAAACATGAAATTCAGTAAGGCAAACTTGAATTTTAGTAGGGCAAACATGAAATTCAACGAGGAAAACATGAAATTCAGTAAAGGAAACATGAAATTCAGCGGGGCAAATTGAAAACTAGGCGGGGCAAACTAGAAAATCAGTGGAGTAAACTTAACAGATAATTTTATGGCTTGAGCCCAAAAATCTAAAACATATCCAATGTTCAAATGGACAACACCACATGATAATTTTGAATTGAACTTCTACTGTTGATCATTTCTTAGGGGCCACAAAAGTTTTAGATCAAGCTTATAATTGTGTTTTCTATCAATCCATGTTTGTATGATCTTATAAACAAGTTTGATAACAAACAAACATCACTGTTGGGCCTACTATGGTTTCAATAGTGGAAATCATTATCTCCACTATTTCCTGTGGTATGATCCACTCGATATTTTGATATGCTTCAATTTGGGGCTTAACCCTTTAAATTAAATGAAAAAATGGATGGACGGCGTGAATATACTACATACATTCAATGTGGGCCCAACTGAGTTTAAAATATACATGTGATGCGTGCTTTCTTCATTGGACTGACCATTTTCAAAAGATGACAAAATGCTAATGTATGGAGAAGATGCAATCCAATGCTAATAAGGAAGGGGCCACGACAAAATGGGCTTTTGGCCTTTCTTACTGGAAATTGAGTGAGGAAAGTGGGTAAAAGCAATGAAAGCAATGCAGTAAAAAGGAGGGGTATTTTCATTATTAGGCTTGGTGTCTTTACCAGAAGGTCTAAATTAGTATGTTAAGTTTGTTTTGTTTCATAAAAGTCACTGGATAAAAGGTAGGGTCCACACTAGTAAATTTCCCCAGGGAAACACCCATTACCGTGGGGCGCGACTGGCTGAGACCCCAGAGCCAACGAGGCAGGCGGTACCCTGACCGTGGAACCCACCTCGATGTGTACACTGCATATCTACACCGTCCATCCGATTTTCCAGATCATTTTATGGCATAAGCCTTTACTAAAGTAGATACAAATCTAAGTTAGACCACACAACAGGAAAAAATGGTGGTTACAATTAAAAGCTTTGTGGGCCACAAAAGTTTTAGATGAAGCTGAAATTTGTATTTTGCTTTCATCCAAGTATTTTTTAACTTATCAAAAGATTGGATAGTAAATAAACATTACAGTGGACCCTAGGAAGTTTATGATAGTTGGCATTCAATGACCTCTGTTTCCTGTGCTGTGGTCCACCTGATAATTGTATCTTCTTTATATACGGTACCATGCAATAAAATGATCTGGAAAAAAAGGATGGACGGATTGGATACATAATGCATACATCGAGGTGTGCCCACAGTCAGGGTCTCACCCACATTGCCTGTTCTGGGATCGCATTTCAGTCACGTCCGTACTGTGAGGACCTTAAGCGGCACCATTTAAATATGCGAGCGACTCTGATGACCTACACAGTTTTACGGAAATCAGGACCGTTCAAATTTTTGACCCGCTGTGAATGCAGCATAACCAGTACTGAGAAGACAACACTAGGCATCTGATTTTTTTTGTAAATTTGCAACACTGATTATTTTACCTCTAACCTTTCATTTGTTAGCGATAAAAGGATGGATTGATTGTTCAGATCCATAATCCATATTTGTATATGTTGGGGAAAAAATACGTTCAGTCCGGAGACTCGGATTATAAGTAGGTCGGCTCTGATGACGCTACCCGAGGAGTCCGAGACAACGGTCAGAGCCGAGAGAATAAAGGATACGCCAAGGGGCATAAGCAAAAGACGATAACAGTCGATCTGTCAGAGTGATAACCTCGTCTGCATAAGCCCACTAAAGGCTGAGAGTATTCTAAGCCACCCAACCGATAGAATAAAACTGACTTAACGAGTTAGTTCTGTCGGTCAATGAGTAAGGGAGGATGACGGACAAACGCCGAGACTATCCCGTCCGTGAGAAGGCAGAACACTTGTCCTCTTGAGTCGGTCGGCTCTCCTAGAGTCGGTAACGACCGAGCCGAGACAAGAGAAGGCGGAAGGAATGCAAATGCTGCTCTGAAAATTCAGGAATATGGATATCCGATCCCGAGATTCTCAGAATCGAAGTAATCAGCAAAGAGGAGTAAATCTCCCGAGAATCAGGAGAAGAATCCTCGTATGATGAGGATTCCCAAGACTTATAAATATTCAAGCTTTTTACAGAAAAAGATACGGGATACAAAACTGAGAAAATCATTTGCTATCGATAAAACGACTGACTTAAGCATCGAAGGATCCTCGACTCTAGCCAGGGTCCCCTTGACAGTGTTGATCGTGCAGGTGGAAGAAGATCCGACCCAGAGGAGCCGTTCCATAAAAATACACCAACAGTTTGGCACCGTCTGTGAAAATCGGACAAAAAGCCGTTTTCTGCAATTCATCGAATGGCAAGAACTAGGAGGACGGATCCAGATGAAGCGGGGGAGGCCACTACTAGCACAGCTCAGGGAGCTCCTCCAACAGCACCGCCTGCGACTACCAGCCAACCTAACCGAGGGAACGTGCACTTGGATCGAGAAGTCCAAGAGATGCGTTCCGAGATGGCAGTTATGAAACACATGCTGGAACAACTGTGTAATCAGCAAATGCAGCAGCGTCACGAGTCGGCACGGGTTCTCTCGCCAACATCTGTAGCGCAGCATGCTGCTCCATAGTCGCCTCGACAGCCGAATCAACCCCAAGGACCGAGTCAGCCAGCGCTGGCTCGCTCGGCAATGGCCGTTCTGCCTCCCTCTAATCTGCGACATAGAATAGATCAGAGGAGGCGAAGTCGGCTCCCTGTAGAAGAAATGGCAGAAAGTACGGAACCCTGAAAAGCCGATATGCAAGATTTCAAGAACGAGGTCCGTGAAAAGATGGAAAAAGAGAAGGCAGGCATAAAGCACGGTCGGAACTCAAACCCGACCAAATCCGAGGAAAAGGCTTCTCCGTTTGTGGACGAGGTGATGCAGGCGCGGTTGCCGGAAAGGTTTCGTCTACCTCAGATAACTCCCTTTTTTCGAAAAAACTGATCCGACAGAGCATCTTGAATGCTTCAGAACCTATATGGAGTTACACGATGCCTCATACGCTGTTATGTGTCGGGCCTTCTCTCTTACCTGATGTGGCCCGACTTTGGTTTAAGCAATTAAAATCGAGATCAATCAAGTCGTTCACCGAGCTCAGTGACGCCTTCTTCAACAATTTTATCGGCGGAAAAAAGAAACTAAAGCCGCCCGCATATCTAAACAACATAGTTCAGAAGGAAGGAGAGCTGTTGAAAGACTATATTAAGCGCTTCAACTTCGAATCTCTATAGGTTCGAAAGCATTCTGAGGAGACAGCTCTTAACGTTCTCATGCAAGGTGTGAGAGATAAACCCTTTTTGGCTTCATTCGACAAGAATCCGCCTGAGACCCTGGGCGAATTTATGGTTCGGTAGGACAAATACGCCGACGCTGAAGAGACCCGACTCCTACGAGAGAAGGTCCAGAATGCGAAACCCTCAACTAAAGAGCCAGCCAAGAAAGAAGCTGACTCAGCCGGAGGGAAGAAGCGAAAAGATGACAGGGCACGAGACGACGGTAGGTCGGGAAAGCGACCCGACAGGAGATTTTCCACATACACCCCCCTGAACAAATCTCAGGAACAAGTCTTGATGGAAATCAAGAACGAACGTTTCGTCAACTAGCCCGGAAAGCTCCGAGGGAACCTGAATCGATGGAACAAGAACAAATACTGTCACTATCATCGTGATCACGGTCACAATACGAGTGACTGTTACCATTTGAAGGATGAGATCGAGCGGCTAATTAAAGAAGGCCGACTCAGAGAACATACAGAAGGATCTGGTGTTCCAGCAAGACCAAGTGAAGATCGTCCCACGGAAGAAATCCAAACGATCATTGGAGCGCATCAGGGCAGCGGAGATTCAAATAACGCCAGGAAAAATCACGCCAGAAGCATCGATCGCCCGGAGTCTGAGATTCTTCTGCTGTCCAGACCTTCCAAGGAGCAGAAGAGAGAACGATATTGCATCTCATTCACTGAGGATGACGCCCGAGGCATTCATCATCCCCATGATGATGCACTTGTCGTTGCTCTCACCATCGCCAACAGAAACGTGTTCCGAATACTGGTAGACACTGGGTCATCGGCGGATGTACTGTTCACTCAAGCATTCGACAAAATGAGCATCGGACGATCGACCTTACGACCGGTCCGAACCCCACTGATATGATTCTCAGGTGGGCAGGTACTTCCCGAGGGAATCGCCTCACTACCACTCACTGCTGGGACTGCACCTCATCAGACAACTACAATGGTTGACTTCCTGGTTGTGGACCAACCATTGGTGTATAATGCTATACTCGGTCGATCATCCCTAAGCCTCCTTCAAGCTGTGGTATCCACTTACCACATTTTCATGAAATTCCCGACTAAGTCAGAAGTAGGAATTGTGAAAGGAGATCAACAAGATTCTCGAAGATGCTATGCCACCGTAGTCAAGGCGCCGACGGAAGTATCGATGATCGAATCGCTGGACCCTCGAATCGAATCTCATGAACGAGGGCAACCGATGGAAGAACTCGTCTCGAAACCGTTAATCGAGACAGACACGTCGAAAGTAGTGCAAATCGGCTCGTCTCTGAGTCCACCTCTTAGGGAACGAGTGATCGCCTTGCTTCGGTGGTACGCCGATATATTTGCTTGGAGCCACGAAGACATGCCCGGGATCAATCCCTTGGTCATTACGCACCGACTCAACATCGACCCAACTTACAAGCCCATCCGACAGAAGCGTCGCCCTCTGGGCCCAGAAAGGTACGCTGTCATTGAAGAGGAAGTCAGTAAGCTCCTTAAAGCAAAATTCGTCAAGGAGATATACTATCCAGAGTGGATAGCCAATGTTGTACTCGTGAAAAAAAGCCAATGGGAAGTGGCGAGTCTTTATAGATTATACAAATTTGAACAAAGCCTACCCAAAGGACGGCTTCCCTCTTCTTCACATTGATCAGCTGGTAGACAGTACTGCGAGTCATGAATTGCTTAGTTTTATGAATGCCTACTCAGGCTACAATCAAATTGTAATACACGAAAATGATAAATCAAAAACTACCTTTGTCACTGACAAAGGCCTTTACTGTTACCGAGTGATGCCATTTGGTTTGAAGAACGCTGGGGCAACCTATCAAAAGTTAGTGAACCAAATGTTCGCTCGGAAAATTAGCCGAACGATGGAAGTATATATCGACGATATGCTCGTCAAAAGTGTACAAGCAACCGACCATGTGGCGGACCTGGAAGAAATGTTCCTGACTTTACGTAAGTATAGAATGAAGTTGAATCCTATCAAGTGTGCTTTTGGTGTAAGCTCGAAAAAATTTCTCAGTTTTCTCGTTAGCTAACTAGGAATCGAAGCGAATCCCGAGAAAATCAAAGCTTTACTTAATATGGAGTCTCCGAAAACAATCAAAGACATCCAAAGGTTGACAGGGAAAGTAGTCACGCTTAACCGCTTCCTGTCCCGAGCCACAGACAAATGTCTCCCGTTCTTCAAGCAATTAAAGGGACGACAGACGATGGAGTGGACGGACGAATGTGAAAAAGTATTTCAAGAACTAAAGACTTACCTCGAGTCCCCACCACTGCTGTCTAAGCCCGAGCCAGGAGAAGCTTTATTATTAGATCTGGTTGTATCCGATGCAGCAGTCAGCTTGGCCTTAATACGAGAGAACAAAAGGAGGCAACTACCAGTGTACTATGTTAGCAAAGCTTTACTATCGGCAGAGACGAGGTATCCTTAGCTCGAGAAAGTAGCCTTAACTCTGGTAGTATCTTCGCGGCGACTCCGGCCATATTTTCAAGCTCACACCATCATTGTTGTGACCGACTCACCACTGCGTCAGATTCTTCAAAAGTCAGAAGCTTCCGGCCGACTTACAAAGTGGGCTGTCGAATTGAGTGAATTCGACATACAGTACAGGCCGAGAGTGGCCATAAAAGGACAAGCTGTTGCTGATTTCCTTGTTGAAGTAACCTCCAACCATAACACAGCATATGATTCTGAGAAGGTTACTGAATCAGTGGCTTCTTCCTCTCTCGACCCCTTTCCTGACCCGGCACCCTGGAAGCTATTCGTCGACGGTTCATCCAACTCCAAAGCAAGCGGGGCCGGGGTAGTATTAGAAACTCCCGATCAAACTTGTATGCAGTATGCTTTGCGACTTGGATTTCAAGCGTCGAACAATACAGCAGAGTACGAGGCCTTATTACTCGACCTTAGACTCTCCGTGAGCTTAAGCGTCACTCATCTCAACGTTTTCAGTGACTCGCAGTTGGTCGTTAACCAAGTTTTCGGCGTTTATCAAACTCGAAAAGAACAACTGAAGGCGTACATGGAAAAAGCCAAAGAATTAATCAGCAAGTTCCAGGAATGCAAAGTTATTCAGATACCCAGGGCCGACAATGCCAAAGCTGAGTTGTTAGCCAAGTTCGCTTCGGCCGACGAAGACACCATATCTCGGTCGGTTCCGATCGAGTTTGTAGCAAAATCGAGTACAAATGAGCCGGCAGACTCGGCTACAGACTCGGCCATACTTCCTATCATGTCGAAACCCACTTGGTTTGATCCAATCGTTCGTTATCTCAATGATGGAGAACTATCAGAGGATCGCGCCGAGGCACGGCGTCTAAAGGTACGAACGTCGCGTTATACCATCTTGAATGGTGTACTGTATAAGAAAGGGTTTCACGCTCCCCTATTAAGATGTGTGGACTCCCATGAAGCCGACTATGTCTTACGGGAGATACACGAAGGAATATGTGGGAATCACTCAGGCGGACGTTCGCTCGCCAACAAAGTGTTATGGCAAGGATATTATTGGCCGACGATACAACATGATTCTAAGAGGTTCGTCCAAAAGTGCAGCAAGTGTCAGCGATTTACGGTTGTCCCGAGAAACTCACTCCGATGTCCGGACCGTGGCCCTTCGCACAGTGGGGGATCGACATCATTGGACCCTTCCCTCTGGGAAAGGGTCAGACCAAATTTGTTGTGGTTGCAGTAGATTATTTCATGAAGTGGGCCGAGGCTGAGCTATTAGCGAAGATTACCGAGCAAAGGATCACTAGCTTTGTTTGGAAAAATATCGTCTGTTGGTTCGAAATACCTCGGACTATCATTACCTACAATGGGAGGCAGTTCGATAATAAGCAATTCCGTGAGATGTGCAGCAATCTCAGGATCCGAAACGTGTACGCCTCGCCTCATCATCCTCAGACGAATGGACAGGTCGAGGCCGTTAACAAAATTATAAAGCAACATCTCCGAACGAAGCTCGATGAAGCAAAAGGAGCATGGGCCGAGGAACTCCCGAATATATTGTGAGTCTATCGAACTACAGCTCGGACTGCCACGGGAGAAACTCCCTTCTCCCTTTGTTTTGGCTCAGAAGTTGTGGCCCCAGTTGAGATCGGTATTAGCTCGGCCCGAGTCAATACATTCGGCGAAAAAGAAAATGATGAACTTCTATCAGTCGGGCTCGATCTGTTGGAAGAGAGAAGAGAAGGAGCTCGATTACGAATGATGGCTCGACAGAGGCAAGTGTCACGGTTTTACAACAGACGAGTCAAGGTCAGCCGATTTCGAGCCGGTGATATGGTCCTCCGAAAGACATTCCCAAACAAGAAGGAAGTTGGGGCGGGCACATTGGGACCCAATTGAAAAGGTCCTTTTGTCGTCTCCATCACTATCCACCCTGGAATGTATCGCCTAGAAGACCTAAATAGGCAGCTGTTGCCTCACCCGTGGAATGCCGAACATCTCAAGATTTATTACCCGTGAAACAGAATAGAAAGCGCTGAAGAATAATGGAAGAGAGATGTAGTTGAAGTCAATTCAATAAAAATAAAGAAATTTTATTTTTTTCTAAAGTGTTTAGCGTCGGGTTACAGATTAGGTTAAAGATACATGAAAGATGGAAGGCGTAACTGCCGACAGAGAGAGTTATCTCCCTCGGTCGAGGACCGTTCTTCAAGCAGTCCCAGAAGGGCCGGCCCCAGCAGCAGCAGCGGGGGCTCCCCTGTCAGTGGTGTCGTCGCCAGTAGCCTCGGCCTCAAGACTGTCGGCGTCAAAAGCAGAGAGATCAAGGTCGGGGAAGGTAGCCTTCATCTCCAAAATGCAAGCCCTGTAACCGCCTTGGTAAAGGCGGTCCCTTTCTTCTGCAAGCTCTGGTGACTGAAGGAAGGCGTCTACGGCGCGCTCTTCTACCTCCTTGGCTCAGCCGGTTTCTTTCTGCTCTTCATGGATGAGGGCCGCGGCCTCAGCCTTAGCCTGGGCGAGAGTGCTCTCGCAGGCGTTGTGAACTCGGAGAAGATGCTGATGCTTTTCCTCGGCCTCCTTCAGAAGTGAGGTCAAGTGGGCATTGTCAGCTTTGGCTCCTTCGAGAACCATCCTGGCATCTTCTGCCGCCTTCCGAGCGATTGACAGATCGCCGGTCATGATGCCGATGTGACCCTCGGTAATCTCTCTGCGACCCTCCTCCTCGGCCGCAATCCTCTTTGTAGTCTCTGTCTCGGCCGCAAGTTTTTGAGCAGCAGTTAGCTCCGAGCAGGCTTTAACAATGCAAGGAGCCACCTGTGAGCAAGAGACTGTAAGTTATGAACAAGGACATAGTTAAAAATAACGAAAAAGTAGAAAGAAAGGATTTACCTCAAAGAGCAACCTCGCTGTATGCCCGAGAGTCAGCACAGTCGAGGCATGGTAGTAGCTGGAGAAGTCTTTCTCGCCCCCATGTGCGAGAGCCCAAGGAATCATCCCCGAGATGACTTTGGCTAAGGGAGACTCCTGTTGAGTCGTCTCTCCTCTCGAGGACTCCACGCAAGGTGCCTCTCTCGGCCTCGGGGCCTCTTCTATCACGGGTCCTGGCTTGGGAACCGACTGAGAGATCGGAAGGCTCGGCTCCGCTTCCTCCACCCTCTCATCGGGGTCAGAAAGCACGATCACTTGTGGGGGGACAGAGATGGGAGCAGGTGAGGCAGTTGGCTCCTTGTCTTTAGCAGCAGTCTTCTGCTACTTCGAAGGCCGAGGCCCTGACAAAAGAGCCGACATCGAAGGGGCCCTCACTTTGGAGATTGGCTTTAGGGACGGACAAGATCCGGCCATGCTATCAGAAGCAGGAGCCGACTTGAAAAATGGACGAGCCTCGGGAAGGTCTGTAAAGAAGAATGAAGAGTTGGACAGGAAACCGAAAGGACGAAGCAGAGCGGGACGAGTTACTTGAGACGAATGAGTCTAGACCCGCGAGATGGAGGCGCTCGGGTTACAGCAGCAACTTCCAAGACCGTTCCTCTGCGCTCATCTTCCTCAACTCTCTTATCTGAGTTAGAGCCCCGGACTCGAGTTTTTCCCTCTTCTTTAAAATATCTGCAAGACATTATGAGGTCAGATCAGCTTTAAAAAAAAAAGGAGAGATTATCGGGACGGGTCACCAAATCACCTGCTCTCCGGAACGTGCGAGAGACTTGAGGCTCGTACGGCCACGTATCGGCCAACTCCCACTGACCGAAAGCCCAAAACCACCTCTCCTTCCAGTACTTATTAGAAGTGGGTGGGTCGGTTATCAAAGACCCCCCTTTGCCTCTCCACGCACTTAGGAAGTAGAGGCCAGAGAAGTTTGAATTTGTTCTGACTTGGTAGAGGTAGAGAAACTCGTCGACTGTTAGCGGAGGCTGTTCTAACTCGGCCCACAGCACGGCACACTCGAACAAACTCCTCCACGCGTTCGGGACAATTTGAGAGCTATTTTGACTCGGGACAAGAAATCACGAGCAATGGGCTGAAGTGGCAAGCGCAAGCCACATTGCATCGCGACTTGGAAAACTACGACCATCCCCGTAGGGGGATGGTCGGGCAAATCTCCCGAACGAGGAAGACGGAGTACGACAGAGTAAGGGACATGATATCCATCCCTGATCCAGTTTAGGTCGGATTCGGTTAAAATTGAGCAGACGAGGTCACTCGGCTCATCTTCACCTTCTTCCCCCTTCGAAGAGGATTCAAAGGCTTCCACAGTTTGGTTCACGGGGTCTGGAACAGCCACCCCTTCGCCTATAACATTGTCGTCTACTTCTTCTTCCTCCTGCTGATCCATCTCGAGGTTAGGTCTCTCTAGACGGGTTACCAGAAACACTCCAGCATTGGACGGACCGGCCTGAGCGGGGCACTCAGCGGATGAGTCATCGGCCTCCCTTACAAGCCGGAATGCGGCATCAGCGCTGACGAAAAACTCCGTCAGTAGCGAGGGCGGTTCCGTAACTTCCCAAAGATGTTGGGACACACCCTCATCGCAGGAAATCCCCTCCCGGGGGCTCTGAGAGCCACGCGCAGCCATTAAAGTTTAAAGAAATGGGAGGAAAGAACTCACCGAAAAAAATGACAGCGAACGCAAAGGAAGTTGACGAAGCAAGAAACGACAGCGAAGGGAAGAAGGAAGAAGAGAAAGAAAACTCGGAAGCGGATACGAGCGGGAGGGAGGAACGCGAAAATAAAATTTGCACAGTCCTCCCGCCCGACCTTTTTATAGTTGTGCCACGTGGCAGGGCTTTTAATGAAAAAGTGAATCGTCACTCGTCTCGACTCCCCTGCTCAACACGTGGCGCACGCTGACTGACAGCGGTAATGTCTTCGCCACGCGTCCAAATCTCATACGCGGACGAAACAACCTGACGGCTGGCCGCACGTGCGGCCTCGGGGGACGCAATGTCATACGTTAGAGACGACTCAAGGAGCATTAAACGCCTCATCATAACCTCGGACTCTAACACGAACCGACCTAAAAACTCATTACCCCTTGATGCTGTGAACGACACAAGGAGTAAGGGGGGCTTACTGTTGAGGAAAAAATACGTTCAGTCCGGAGACTCGGATTATAAGTAGGTCGGCTCTGCTGACGCTGCCCGAAGAGTCCGAGACAACGGTCAGAGCCGAGAGAATAAAGGATAGGCCAAGGGGCATAAGCAAAAGACGATAACAGTCGCTCTGTCGGAGTGATAACCTCGTTTGCATAAGCCCACTAAGGGTCAAGCATGTTCTAAGCCACCCAACCGATAGAATAAAACTAACTTAACGAGTTGGTTCTATCAGTCACGGAGTAAGGGAGGATGACAGACAAACACTGAGACTATCCCGTCCGTGAGAAGGCAGAACACTTGTCCTCTTGAGTCGGTCGGCTCTCCTAGAGTCGGTAACGACCGACCCGAGACAAGAGAAGGCGGAAAGAATGCAAATGCTGCTCTGAAAATTCAGGAATATGGATATCTGATCCGGAGATTCTCGGGATCGAAAGAAATCAGTAAAGAGGAGTAAATCTCTCGAGAATCAGGAGAAGAATCCTCGTATGATGAGGATTCCCAAGACTTATAAATATCCAAGCTTTCTATAGAAAAAGGTTCGGGATACAAAACTGAGAAAATCCTTTGCTATCGATAAAACGACTGACTTAAGCATCGGAGGCTCCCTGGCTCTAGCCAGGGTCCCCTTGACAGTGTTGATCGTGCAGGTAGAAGAAGATCCGACCCAGAGGAGCCGTTCCATAAAAATACACCAACAGTATATATATATATATATATATATATATATATATATATATATATATATATATATATATATAGGGAAAAGGTACTATACGCTCGACCTTACTGTAACATTCCGTAAGGTCGAGCGTTGTCATGTTGGTGGCCGTCAGATGCTGCAAATTTGAATTGAACGGAGATGCTCTAAGCGGGATTTGAAGGCGAGAGACCGGTCGTTCCGGTTATGTTGAGGCCGAACATGTACACGGCGATATAAATATGGATTTTTAACCCCTCTGAATCCCTAACCGTGCAACCATCTCTCTCCTCCTTCGATCCTTACCAGTAGCCACACCCTGTGTAGCCCTCTCTCTCCCTCAATCCCGACCACCAGCCGCACCGCTGTTCAGCCGCCTCCACCTCTCTCTCTCTCTCTCTCTCTCTCTCTCTCTCTCTCTCTCTCTCTCTCTCTCTCTCTCTCTCTCTCTCTCAATCGGTACCACCAGCCGCGACCGCCTCCTCCTCTCTCTCCCTCATTCCCTACCACCATGCTGTGCAGCCTCGGATTGAGCATTACAGGTAAGGCCCCTACCACCGCGCTGTGCAGCCTCAGATTGAGCCTTATAGGTAAGGCCTCTATTTTTTGGTATTTTCTTTGTTTTTTGTTTTGTTTTTTTTTTTTTTTTCCCAAATTGAGATGCTCCGGATCAGTTCATGGGTCTGGGCATGGATCAGACTCTGGCCTTGCCCATGACAAAACTTCTCCCCACAGCCCATTGAAGCCATTGAATATCTTTTGGGCTTCATCCAACCCACTGTAGAAATAGCTGTCATTCACCCCCATCTGTTCACCTCCCCCATATTGTAGACCATTTTCCTTGCTGTAACTGATCCGGCTGCAGCTCCCATCAGAAGAGTTGCAGCTATTCTCCCCTCCAAGCATGTAAGCTCCATCTTTCATTTGATGTGGATGGTGTGGATGATGGTGGTGGTGGTAGTGATGTATGGGAAAGCTCTCATGGGTTTGTAAGATGCAGCTGGTAGCATTTAAAAGGTCTGGTGGGGCAGGCATCCCTGCAAGGCTTGTGGGAGATTTTTGAATGGGTGAGAAAGCTTCATAAGGAAATGGGAAGGGTGTTTGCTGCTGTGTTTGATATGAATGGTGTGGATGATGATGGTGGTGGTAGTGTATGTTATCTATAGATGCTTTTATTTTATTTTATTTATTTAGTGCTTCATCACCATAAACTTGTCCCTGATATTTGGGGTCGGCTTTACGACTCCTGTTTAAATAGGTATTCTCTTATTGCTTGGTGAAAGTTCGACGATGGATGTCCGCATTGCATCAACCCTCCTTCCTTTACCTGGTCTGGGGACCAACTGGCACATTCTCTACCAGATTTCCAAGTGCATGACAAGCACTATATTCATGAAGCAAGTTGGGGTAATGGGATAATCCTTCTCTGTTCTTCTTGGGAAATTATCCTTAGGTAATTTCTTATCAATCACTGTATTTGCTGGTCAATATACTAAAAGCCTACTGGTCCTTGAAGTTTCTGCAATGTGTGAATTTACACTAGGTAGCATTTGCTAGAGAATGCTTTTAGTGATGCAGCTTCCAGCAACCAAAGGATCCTTGCAGTTGCTGTTGTTGCAACAGTTTTACACCGTACAAAAATAAGACTCAAATTATAGCCATAGGCAATGCCATCAAATGGTCTTTCAAAATATTCACAAAACTAACCCTCACAACCACTTATATCATTTCATCTATACTATTCTGCATTTCTAATGCAGTAAAGAAAAATCAATGAAGCTTAAATTGATAGAATTTTGCTCGACTTCTTAACACTATGAAGTTAGGTGCTAACCTTTTCAGCAATCCATGTTTCAGGACTTTGTGCATTTTCCCCTAGTTTGGATGGTTGTTATTTGGCTCTTCCAGCAAGTACTACCGAAGGGTCTGTTCTCGTATATAATATAATGGAACGACATTCACATGGTCAGGTAGGTATATTCATTTTCTTAGTTTCGTTAGTTTCTGCTCTGTTGTTTTCCCGTAACAAGCTTTATCCCTTTTCTGCCCCCTTGTCTCTCATCCTATTGTGTGCACGGCTAGGAGATGCCATCTGTTCTGCAATGCCGAGTATGAATGATGATAATGGAAGTATGCGCAGAAGCAACTGCTCCTATATTCCACCATCCCTGTTTGGGTTCTGAAACAATTGTTCATGGATGTAGGTATCTGAGCTATTCAACTTGTTTGACAATGAAAATGACGGTGCTATTAGTTCTGATGATTTTAAGGCCTGCCTAAGAAGGAACCCACTGCTTGTTGCACTCTTTGCTTCTAATTCGATGCATTGTGGCTTGATAGAAGGTGGAAAGCTAGTGATTGCATGATGATTATATGGGCATATTAAAGTCCCTGTGAAATGCTCGATGATTGGCTTCTATATCAACGTTGTGTGACTTACAATAGGTGGGAAACTAGAGGTTGTATGATGAACATATGGGAATATGATTGAATGAAATGATCGATGTTTGACTTATCTTAAAATGAAAGTCCTTTAACAAGGCTATTGCTTTAGATAATTTTTATTTTATTTACATAACCAAAAATAAATAAAAGCTGATTGAAAATTTACACAAATGATGATTACTAACATAACAAAGAATTTCTTGCATTGCAAAGCAAAGCGTGCATGTTACAAGTCATGGTCATGCAAACATAACAAAGAATTTCTTGCATAGCAGCTATGTATTGCAGCAGTAAGCATAGCAAAGATAGCAATGTTCATTCCAGGCTTCTTTCTTTAAAAAAAATAAAATAAAATTTCTAAATCCTTCACATAATAAAGGATGCATGTATGATTTCATGTCTCCTTTAAATGGAATATGTTGGATAATATGTTGAATTAAATAGACTATAAAATCGAGAACCAAAAAGGAAAATAAATTTAGAGAAAGAAAAACTTATTGAATTGAGTCGAGGCGTGACTGAGTCACTCGGCTTGAAATCGAATTTGCTCCCCTTGGACAGCGTCCCAAGTGCAACAGGTTTCCAGAGCAATCGACCTCCAGGATACAACGACTATGACCCGGTCCCAGCGGTGCACTCACTGTACACGGGCTCGAACCACTTGCAGTTTAATCCGAAAGTGCTGAGTTGACTCAGCAATGAACTCAGTAACAATGGTAAAACCGTATCAGAGAGAGTTTTATAAGACAGTATTTTTTTTTTCGTATTTTGAAACTGGAATCGAAAGTCTTTATATAGACTCCGAAATGGTGCATAAGCACCCTTTACAAAAGGTTATGTCCGTTGGGTTTAAACCCAACGGGGGCGACCATCCGGAAGGAAAGCATCTCTCTGGTTTAAAACGAAAAGGCGCAAGTGCGAGTACACTCTCGCACATACAGTCCTGCGAGTACCCATACACACACACCCACACGAGTACACTTACACCGCACCCGCACCCACACCCGCACCCGCACCCGCGCCCAGCCCAGCCCGTCCCGTCCCGTCGCGTCGCGCACGCGGACGCGGACGCGGACTCGAACTCGGCTCGGCTCGGCGCGCGCGCGCGTGTGTGGTTAATGGCATAGATTAGAGCAATTGGCATGGCCCCCCCACAGGACCAAATTCACATGCCCCCTGAAAGGGGCTCAAGCCCTAGGCAAAAAGTCTATCATATAAACAAGAGAATTTCTCTTGTCAAATCCGATGTGGGACAAAACCAACACCTCAAAAACATCAAAATTTAAATGTGAAGGGAAAATATCGAAATTTGAAAATTCAAAAATTTAATATTATTTTAAAATAAATACAACAATCCCCCACATGTTTTAAAATAAAATGCTTTCGAATTAAAGCGAAATAGTTGTGCAATGGTGCCGGTGTCACCATAGACTTGAACGGACATTAGAGTAAGCAAGACAGGTCTACAGGAATCAGGTGACACCATAGTCTTGAACCTGAATCCTTTTAATGTAGATCGTAAGTACATGCCACTCACACAACTCTTCCTCTGCAAGTGATTCTGTGGTTCGGTGCGTTTCGGTCATACACCATTACCTGGATTTCATGAGTGCTCTAGAGAATTCGCCTAGATTCTCATAGGAAGCGGCCTCCACCTCCACACCCATATAGGTGAATTCCATCAAGTGTATACAGCAACTGTATACACCACCAAATATATGGCTATGGATCCATTAAGAGTTCTAAAAACTCATCCTTCTGCGTTGCTGCTCGCACTGTACACCATAGAAGGGGCTCATATAATTCAGTGCAATCGTCTACCTCGTGTCTTGTTGTTTACCCATTGAACCTATCTTATGGGATCTCCACTTGTATAGGTTGGGTTACCGACACTGGCAGCTCATATATTAGGCTCAGCCCCATTCCCTTCGATGTATCATTGACTAACTTTTTAGATAGTCCTTTAGTCAGAGGATCTGCTAGATTCTTTTCTGACTTCACAAAGTCAATAGATATGACTCCATCACACAACATATGTTTCACTATGTTGTGTCTGAGTCTAATATGCCTGCTTTTTCCATTATATATTTTACTTTTTGCTTTCGCTATAGCTGCTTGACAGTCACAATGAATAGACACGGCCGATACAGGCTTTGGCCACAATGGTATATCAGCTAAGAGATTTCTAAGCCATTCTGCTTCTGATCCAGCCTTTTCTAAGGCAATAAACTCGGATTCCATAGTCGACCGAGCAATACGTGTCTGCTTGGTGGACTTTCAAGAGACTGCTCCTCCACCCAAAGTGAAGACATATCCACTAGTGGATTTTGTCTCATCTGAATCACTGATCCAGTTAGCATCACTATATCCTTCTAATACAGTAGGATAACCATTATAATGTAAACCATATGTCATATTACCTTTTAGGTATCGCAAAATTCTAGACAATGCATTCCAATGTTCTTTTCCAGGGTTATGTGTATATCTACTTAGCCTTCCTACTGCAAAAGCCATTAGATACATGAGGCTACCAATTATTTTAGAATATTTCAATTGAGACACACTATTTTCTGTATTCTTCATGAGAGTCACACTATAATCATAAGGAGTACTGACAGGTAAACAGTCAAAATGGTTAAACTTTCTCAATATCTTCTCAATGTAATGAGATTGTGATAATATAATAATACCATTTTTCCTGGTTACTTCAATACCCAAGATTACACTTGCCTCTCCTAAGTCTTTCATGTCAAACTTAGATGACAAGAATTTCTTAGTTGCATTAACTAATTTAATATTAGTTTCAAAAATAAGCATGTCATCAACATAAAGACATATAATAACATAATCATTTCCAGAAATTTTACTATATACACATCTATCTACATCATTTATATGATAACCATTTGATTTTAAAACACCATCAAATTTTTCATGCCATTGTTTAGGAGCTTGTTTTAAACCATATAGTGATTTCATTAATCTACATACTTTATTTTCTTTACCTAATATCTTATAACCCTCAGGTTGCTTCATATATATTTCTTCTTCTAAGTCTCCATTTAGGAAAGCTGTCTTAACATCCATCTGGTGTACCACTAGTTTATATATGGAGGCTATCGCTATTAAGACTCTAATAGTTGTAATCCTAGTTACAGGGGAATATGTATCAAAATAATCTATTCCTTCCTTTTGTTTAAAGCCTTTCGCTACCAACCTAGCCTTAAACTTATCGATAGTTCCATCTGGTTTTAGTTTCTTTCTAAACACCCATTTGCAGCCTATTGGTTTGTTACCAGGTGGTAGATCTACAAGTTCCCAAGTATTATTAGATATAATAGATTCTAACTCATCATTTATTGCTTCCTTCCAAAAGGCTGCATCTGGAGAGTTAATAGCTTCTATATAAGTCGTAGGATCATCTTCTACTAAGAATGTGAAAAAACCATCTCCTAGGTTAGTTTCTCTTCTAACTCTAATACTTTTTCTTGGTTGTATCTCTTCTGCTACTTTCTCGTAAGCATTTTTACTAGTAGATGCAATACCTGATTCATTAACTTTTTCTATTCCTATAGATTTAGATTTCATAGGGAATACGTTCTCAAAGAACTCTGCATCCCTAGCTTCTATAATTGTATTAGGATCTAGAATATTATCCTTAGTTTTTAAAACTAGAAACCTATAGGCCGCACTGTTTTGTGCATACCCTATAAATACACAATCGGTCGTTTTAGGACCTAATTTTCTTTTCTTAGTTTCAGGCAATTCTACTTTAGCAAGACACCCCCACACTTTAATATATTTATAATTAGGAATATGATTCTTCCAAAGTTCATATGGTGTTTGTTCTGAAGATTTAGATGGAATCCTGTTTAGGATATAACAAGCAGACAAAATTGCTTCTCCCCACATATTTGAGGGTAAGCCTGAACTATTTAACATGGCATTCATCATTTCTTTTAAAGTTCTGTTCTTACGTTCTGCTATTCCATTTTGTTCTGGTGTATAAGGAGCTGCAGTTTCGTGAATTATTTCATTCTTTTCACATAATTCTCTAAATTGAGAAGATTCAAATTCACCTCCTCTATCTGTTCTAAGTCTTTTAATTTTTATATTTAATTGATTTTCAACTTCAATTTTGTGTTTATAAAAAGCATCTAAAGCTTTATCTTTGTTCCTTAATAGATATACTCTAGTGAACCTAGAGTAGTCATCTACAAAAGTTATATAATATCTTTTTCCTCCTCTAGACATGTGATTTCTAAAATCACCTAAATCACTATGTATCAACTCTAATAGAACAGATGATCTTTCTATTTGTTTAAAGGGTTTTCTAATAAATTTTGATTCTACACATGTTTCACATTTTTCAAACTCTTCATTAGATATATTAGGTAATAAACCTAATCTTTTCATTTTCTTTAAAGATGCCACATTCACATGACCTAATCTATTATGCCATAGATAAAAAGGTTCAACGATATAAACAGAACTAGATGTTTTCTTATTATCATTGGATACATTTACAATGAATAAACCATCGCTACAGTACCCCTTACCAACAAAGGTTCCATTTTTAGTCATTACAAGCTTATCTGAATCAAATATTAATTTGACACCAGCCTTATTGAGGAGCGAACCAGAGACCAAGTTTCTTCTAATGTCAGGCACATGGAGGACATCATTTAACATTAGAGTCTTTCCGGAAGTGAGTTTCAGAAGTACTTTCCCTTTCCCTACAACTGGAGACGTTCTAGCATTTCCCATGAACACCTGTTCATCATCTCCTGATACTTAGTAGGAGATAAACATGCTACGATCCTTGCACACGTGTCTAGTTGCACCAGTATCTAGCACCCACTCCAAGTTGTTTACAAGGAAGACTTCTGACACCACAGCCACTACTATGTCAGACTCATTGCCTGTTTCTGTAAGATTAGCTTGCGGCTTATCTTTATTTTTCTTAAGCCTGCAGGTTTTAACATGATGCCCAGGCTTTCCACAGTTGTAGCAGTTTCCCTTTTTCTTGAATTGATTGTTTGCATTCTTCTTTTTGAGCCTGCATTCATTTGCATAATGTCCAGGTTTGCCACAGTTATGACAGTTGCTCTTTTTCTTATTATTTGTCCGACTTGATTCCACAAGATTCGCTTTTGAATCTATCTCATTTTTATTTCCTTTTTGGTCCCTGATTCTATTGGCCTCCTCTATTCGTATGTGTACGATAGTGGTTTCCAAAAAAACACAGTTCTTCTTATGTTTCATTCTATTTTTATATTCTTTCCAGGAGGGCGGTAACTTTTCTATTAACGCTCCTGACAGAAACACCTCATCCAACTTAATTCCTTCTGTCGATAGTTCGTGAATTAGACTTTGAAAGTCATGAATCTGATTTGTGACAGATTTATCGTCTGTCATTTCATAGTGAAGGAAATTAGCAATTGCATGTTTTTTAGCGCCTGCATCTTCTAATATGTATTTCTTTTCCAAAGCAATCCATATGTCTTTAGCAGAGGCGTAAGAAGAATACACATCATATAATTCGTTGGATAAAGAGTTTAGAATATAATTTTTACAATTATTTTCATCTGTTACTTCATTTTGATTTGCTAGATCTATAGTAAATGATTCAGATAAAATGTATGAAACTTTTAGGATGGTAAGAGCGAACATCAATTTCTGTTTCCACCGTTTAAAGGATTGTCCAGCGAACGGTTCGATTTTGGCTAACTCAGTAGAAGCATTTACTGTTACTGTAGCCATAGTCTATGTAATTCAACAAAATTCGATTTCAAGATTGTTGGATAATATGTTGAATTAAATAGACTATAAAATCGAGAACCAAAAAGGAAAATAAATTTAGAGAAAGAAAAACTTATTGAATTGAGTTGAGGCGTGACTGAGTCACTCGGCTTGAAATCGAATTTGCTCCCCTTAGACAGCGTCCCAAGTGCAACAGGTTTCCAGAGCAATCGACCTCCAGGATACAACGACTATGACCCGGTCCCAGCGGTGCACTCACTGTACACGGGCTCGAACCACTTGCAGTTTAATCCGAAAGTGCTGAGTTGACTCAGCAATGAACTCAGTAACAATGGTAAAACCGTATTAGAGAGAGTTTTATAAGACAGTATTTTTTTTTTCGTATTTTGAAACTGGAATCGAAAGTCTTTATATAGACTCCGAAATGGTGCATAAACACCCTTTACAAAAGGTTATGTCCGTTGGGTTTAAACCCAACAGGGGCGACCATCCGGAAGGGAAGCATCTCTCTGGTTTAAAACGAAAAGGCGTAAGTGCGAGTACACTCTCGCACATACAGTCTTGCGAGTACCCATACACACACACCCACACGAGTACACTTACACCGCACCCGCACCCGCACCCGCGCCCAGCCCAGCCCGTCCCGTCGCTTCGCACACGCGGACGCGAACACGGACTCGGCTCGGCTCGGCTCGGCTCGGCTCGGCACGGCTTGGCTCGGCGCGCGCGCGTGTGTGGTTAATGGCATAGATTAGAGCAATTGGCATGGCCCCCCCACAGGACCAAATTCACATGCCCCCTGAAAGGGGCTCAAGCCCTAGGCAAAAAGTCTATCATATAAACAAGAGAATTTCTCTTGTCAAATCCGATGTGGGACAAAACCAACACCTCAAAAACATCAAAATTTAAATGTGAAGGGAAAATATCGAAATTTGAAAATTCAAAAATTTAATATTATTTTAAAATAAATACAACAGAATAAGCATTCAACCTGTCCCAGGATTGAAAACCAAACAACATGGTTGCAGATTATATGGCCGAAGATCTATCATTGCAGATGAAACAACCAAGTAACGGTACATCTTTTAACATGGAAGATTTTTATATATAAAAAAAGAGACAAAATTGAGAAAACTTGACAGGCATCTCTACAAACCACTCAAGGAATAGGCATATCCAACCACCACTTGCAACCTTGCCTTAAGAAACACCTTCTGGAAAATTGCTTATTTACAAAACGTTCTATTGTAGTGGCCCACTATGTTCAACTTGTCCCGTTTTGGGATTTGATTCCCGATCACATGGATCTCATTTTGGCCAAAGTAAAATATCATTTTTCTAGAAATATGTATAGTTTAGAAATTTAAAGTGGTGGCCCCCAACATATCATGTATGTGGGGCCTACCACAGACGCCCAAAGGTGCCCTAAAAATATGAAATCAAAAATACAATTTAAGCAACAGTTGTATTAAGTTATGTTAACAGAAAACGTGTAAAAAGGCCGTAGCATATTGGTAGCAATTGGTCCTGTATCCAGTTATGTTAACAGATTGTATTAAGTTATGTTAACAGAAAACGTGTAACTAAGAGATGAATGATATAATTTTAGAAAAAGACACTAACCTGCGTATGTAACATTTGGGCTGGACTAGCCTGTCATGCTTCCAGGCCTGACTGACCATGGACCAGGCTTTGGCCTAGTTTTTATGCATGTGGGTTGGACACTGACCTGAATTTCAGGCCTGGTTAATGAATGGCCCATGGCCAAGCACAGGTTTAGAGAGGACCACCTGGAATGAGTTACCTGATTGTTTGGAGTTCCACCAACTGTTGGTGTGACCTATTAAACAGTAGGCTGACCATAGACAGCTGAAAATAGTTCATGCTTGGAGACTCAACAAAATCAAAATTTTAAATCAGCCAACCTTGAATGGGCTAAATCAATTCAAACTTCAGGCCTAAATCAGTCCCAAGCCTTCCATTAGTAGGCCCCTTTTTAATGTATAGTTTATCCAACCATTTTAGCAATGACATATCATCTTTGCTTAACGGTCACTTATTAAGTACATGGTGTACTCATTTGCTTGTTTTGCATTCAAAATAGAGCTGGACAAACTGGTTGTGCAGTCAACGACTTTATGAGCATCCAAACAGCTGCTTATAAACTGTTAGGCGGTTCAAGTGCAAATGAATGATGGAAAATCCGATAAACTTATAAACAAGAAAATAAGGAAATCAATCAACTAAAGAATAGTCAATTTCAATCAGGTTGCAATTACAGATGCATTCACAACCAATAATGGCATCTTCCCCTAAATACAAATCAGAATCAAAGGCTTTTGTGAAGCGGCATAAGTTAAACGATGCCCATTTATTCAATTCGGATGATCTTATGATTCATGCATTTGAATCTGCAAATCTCTTCAAAGAAATCATCAGCACTGTGTTGGCAGCTCTTCATCTGTGAGACCCTGATCACCATCCTTCGCAACTTCCTACTGCACTTGACCAACGACTTGAGAGTGCTGAGTTTTTGTTCTGCATTCAGTGGCGATCTTACTGTGATCACAACTTCTTCCAAGCAAGGGATTGAAAATCTCGAATCCAACTGAAAAATAGAAAAATACCCACTTGTAATTCTGTAACTTAAAGACAGTCACAGAAGAAGGCCATTTGAAACTCATCAAACTTGAACATTTTTGCATTGAATTTATAGCAGACTCACCCTTCTTAAGCTATTCTTCTGGGACAATGCAGCGAACATCGCTCCATGGATTTCAAATTTCCGTAGCTTCAGGTGACTGTTGAAAAAATCAACAAAGTCGACTTCTGGAAAGGGGTCCAGCTTATTGAAATCACCACAGAATTCAATCTTCATAACCAAGTGTTCAACCTCACTGGCATTCTGAAGAATGGAGAATATAGCATTCCAACACCACTGCACCCCTCTGATGGATAAGTATTCAAGAGCTGCAAGCTTCCCAAGCTCTGCCTTATACAGTTTACCTGGAACATCGTTCGCCGAGGTTGTTACTCGATTCATACCTGTTTTTTTAGTTTCATTCAATTACAGATTATTGGCTTGATGGATGGGACTCACATAACTGAAATTGAGTGGGCCTCATGGCACACGTGGGAGATAAAGACCACCCATGAACTGGGGTTACCTTGTAAATCAGGCATATCCACTCATCATGCAGGACACATGTACATTTTGAGTATGTAGTTTCAGTCATTTTACCTGTCCATTTTTCTCATACATGTGACAAACCTAACAAATAGACTAGCCTGATTTTGGACCAGCCAATGTTCCTGTTTGGTCCCACTTATAAGCAGCCCAAATCCAACACATGTGTGCCAGGTTGGCACATTTGCCAATAGGCCCCCACCAATCTCAGTTGAGGAACTCCCATTAGCAAGCCCCAATTAGGTAGATTATGAAACACTTGTTTTAAGCTTCTGTTGAATTACCGGCGTTATTGGCAATTGAGAGATTCCGCAAGCAATGATTCCCATTGACATGGATCCAACAACAACCTTGAACATCAAGCAGTTGAAGCTTTGGGGTGCTAAGAGACAAGGAGCAATCACCACGCCAGTAGAAATCCAGCCTACATTGCTCCAAGTGTTGTAATTCGATCAAAACCGATCTCACACCATCACAGCCAAGTTGGTTAGACTCGGACACGCCCGAATAGCATCCATCAATGCATTGTCCTTCAATCTTGCCCCCACTATTTCAAGACTACGGAGGTTTTGAAATAAACCCCAATTGGGAGATTGAATAATTAAAACACCACAAAGCTTCAAGGTCTCCAATCCCCTAGTAGAATCAATGCAATCCAATTTCATAGGGAATTCTGATGATAATTAAAACACCCCAAAGCTTCAAGGTCTCCAAGAATGATAAAATACATTTGACCATTTTCTCTGATTTGATAAAGTGAACTCATGAATTTGCTGCTGTAAAAAAGAAATCTCAACTTGTAAATGTAGTGATCTACAAAAGTAGGCTGCATCTGGCAGTGCCAGCTAATTCAATTGCATTAATCACTCAGTGAAGTAGAAACAACCAAACTAATTCAATTGGGTGAGCGTTTGCAATTCCACTTAGTTTCATAAAGGAAGTTCCAAATGCATCCTTACGAAATCAGTGTCCTTAATTGAATTGATAGAAAACTGAACTAAGCCAATTACTTAGAAAAAGGTCATTTATTGATTAGATGAGTGTTTATCAGTTGTGTATCTAAACACAGTCTCAGTAGAATCAGTGTTCTAAACTAAATTGATAGTGAACTAAACTCAGAATTTTAGTTACAATTCTGTCGTTTATTGATTGTGTTTGCAATTCAAATCACTTGCATATCCGAAGTTCCAAACACAGCCTTAGAGAATCAGTGCACTGAATTGAATCAACACTGAACTAAACTCAGCAAATTTCATAGTATGAGCAAAAGGTTAAACAGAGATATTGACAGCCAAACAATAAATACAATTACTGATCAATTCCTTAACATAAATATGACACATAAAACCTGTTTGATTACTTGTAATAAGCATAACAGTTAGACTGCAGATCTGTTTTACATACATTGGCGTTCTAACTGAATACGTGGATAAAGCTACAAACAGCTAGTAAAGTGATCATTCCTTCCCAATAGTTATTTATGAAGCCTAGCTAGCTGATGAATTCACAAGCGATGAGGAACATCTATGCTCAATTTGAAGAATCCCTTTTGAAGAAAAAATTGCCCATACTTGACAAACAAGAGACGTATTGACTCATTTTCAATTTGGAGCTTGCCCTTATGCCTAAGGGTCGACTGCTTGACGGAGACTGCACGGCCCATGGGTGTATCATCTGGTATGTCAATCTTATAAGCCTGATGAAAAGATTCAGCCAATAGTCTACACTCAGTAGAGAAAATCAGACAGGTAATGATTCTCGTATCTGCATTTTTTTTGTACAATCACCCACAAGCGATAGATGAGAGCAGATGTGTGGTCTTCATAATTTTAAGTATGAATACTTTTTCCAGTAACTAGAAAAACAAGGCCATCAAAAAGAATTATGAAAAACAAAAAAAAAAAAAAACAAAAATTAAAGAAAAGTTGGTGATAATCAGCATCCTTAGAACCTGCTAAGCAGGTTATTGCCATCTCTGTGACATAAAACCATGATTTTATCTTTATCTTTTTTTATTTGTCTTTATAATGGTGCTGACATTAACAGCATGATAATAAACACTATCCCTCTCAGCTAATATGGAATCATCGACAAGAAATAACTAAATCAGAGAAATCTAATAATCAGCATCATTAATACAATGAAGAATTAGAAATCTTAACAGAGACTACAAACACTGTAAATCACAACCATTTAAACTATCAACAAGAGATTATCAAGAACATAATGCCAAACACTTGTAGTGAAAAGAAAAGAAAAACCTAATGGAATATAAGAAAAATGATGAATGCATAAAAATCACTGGTAACGTGCTTGGTGAGAATAAACCAATAGCAAATTCCAAGTCTAATAGCTATGGACCGTCCCAAATCACTGCCCAAACCCAGAACCTGGATCCAGAGTCAGAGTCTGATCCATGCCCGATCCAGAGCATCTCAAACTGAAAAAAAAAAAGAAAAGAAAAGAAGAAGAAGCAAAAAACAGAGGCGTGGTGGTAGGGAATGAGGGAGAGAGAGGTGGAGGCGGTCGCAGCTGGTGGTACCGATTGAGGGAGAGAGAGAGAGAGAGAGAGAGAGAGAGAGAGAGAGAGAGGTGGAGGTGGCTGAACAGGGGTATGGCTGGTGGTCGGGATTGAGGGAGAGAGAGGGCTACACGGGATGTGGCTGGTGGTCGGGATTGAGGGAGAGAGAGGGCTACACGGGGTGTGGCTCCTGGTAAGGATCGAGGGGGGAGAGAGATGGTTACTCGGTTAGGGATTCAGAGGGGTTAAAAATCCGTATTTATATAGCCGTGTACATGTTCGGCCTCAACATAACCGGAACGACCGGTCTCTCGCCTTCAAATCCCGCTTAGAGCATCTCCGTTCATTTCAAATTTGTAGCATCTGACGGCCACCAACATGACAGCGCTCGACCTTACGGAATGTTACAGTAAGGTCGAGCGTATAGTACCTTTTCCCGTGTGTGTGTATATGTGTGTGTGTATATATATATATATATATATATATATATATATATATATATATATATATATATCCACAATTAGAGTTGGGCACAAACTTACCTGATCTGAAGGCATGGATTAGTGTGGTTCGAATTGGATCAATCAGATTTGACTATTCATCACATTGAGTTTGGATCATGGTTAATCAAGACCAATCCAAACCGTTTGGATCCAATCCAAAGTGATTCTTATCAATATTTATAACATATATATTATCTTATGAACAGGTTGGATGAAAAATAAACACCATTGGGGCCTTATAAATTTTTCAATGGTGGAAATCAATACATCTACTTTTTCCTATGGTATAGTCCACTTGAGCTTTAAATATGCATTAATTTTGGGTTCAACAACAAAAATGATTTAAAAAAATGAATGGAAGACGTGGATAAACCACATACATTCACGGTGGGCTCCAACAGAGTTTACTCCATATGATAAGAGGCCATCGAGCAATTTCTTGTTATGCACGTCAATACAGCAGTCAACAGCTTAGAAGCGGATTGCGTAGTAAGTAGAGTTGTACACAAACCAGGCTAGCCTGATTAGCTCGCTCGACTCAGCCCAACCCTTAACTGAGTTCGGGTCGGTATGGGCCATTTCCTTCGGCCCGAAACTGAGTTCGAGCCGAGTTTGGATAGATTCCAATTCGGTCCGACTTGGCCCGAAACCCAACTTGGCTTGGCTCGACTCGGCCCAACTTGCCCTATATATATATATATATATATATATATATATATATATATATATATATATATATATATATATATATTCTAAATTCTTACCTAGTTACCATAAGTATTTACAGCAATTCAGGCCATATAAATCGTGGGTCCCTTTGTAGATGGAGCAAAGTCCCAAAAATCTATGACAAAAGCTCTTTCCAAAAATCAAGGCCATTCAAGTTACCTACCAAAGCTCTTCCCATGGAGTAGATGGAGCAAAGTAAAAAAATTAAGGCCGTCCAAATGGTGGGTTCGAAACTGACCCGAACTCGCCCGATTGCTGACCGAGCTGGTTTTGGGCTGGACATGTTGGCCCAATGACTAGGTCGAGCTGGTTTGGCTGGTGACCGGGCCGGGTCAGGTTAAGCCCAGTTCGACTCAGTTCAACCTAATGTACACCCCTAGTAGTAACTCACTACGCTTAGCGTACATAGTGAAGTCTGTGGGTTCCACCATGATTTATGTATTTTATCCACTCCCTCCATTCATTTTACCGAATAATTTCAAGGCTTTAGCCTAAAAATTAAAGATATCAAATATTCAAAATGGACTACACCACAGTAAACAGTTGACTTGAACATCTACCGTTGAAAATTTCTTAAGGGCCATAGAAGCTTTAGATCAAGCTTATATTTATGTTTTCCCTTCATCTATGTATTTATGATATTATGAACAGGTTGGATGACAAATAAACATCACTGTGGGCCCAGAAAGGTTTCAACAGTGGAAATCATTATCTCCACTGTTTCCGGTGGCATGATCCACTTGATCATTGGATATGCTTCGATTTTGGGATCAACCCCTTAAATTAGATGGAAAAACGGATGGACGTCGTGGATAGACTACATAAATTCAAGGTGGGCCCAATTGAGTTTACTCGGTATGATGAGAGCGTACTGAGTAACTCAGTACGTAATCCGATTTCCAGTAGCTTATAGGCTATAAGTTACGGCAAGTGTATAGATACGTATCATACAAAGACGAGCGAAGACATGCCTCGAGCTCCGATTTGTACGAATGGTTCAAATGATATCAAAATTACACGGGCCTCACAATGATGTATTTATTATATCCATACAGTTTATCCATTTTTCATGATCATTTTAGAGCATTTGAAAAAAAATAAAAATTGAATCATATTTAAAACTCAAATGGATCACACCGAAAATAGCAACGAGGATAATAATTCACTGTCAAAAAATTCTTAAGGCCTACTATTTTATTTTCCATCTAATCTATTAATAAGGTTAAAAATATATGAATGAAGAGGAAAAACAAATTTCATATTAATATAAAACTTTCATGATCTCTAAAAGGGTTTCATTGGTAAATGTTCAATCCCACTGTTTTTTGCAGTGTGGTCCAATTGATCTTTAGATGTGTCTTATTTTTCGGCTCAAGCCTTAAGACGAACTCTCCAAATGGATAGACGGTTTGGATATAACACATACCTCATAGTTTGACCCATATACCTAACCCGATCTGAACCGTACCTAATCCAATTCGACTCAGTTTTCCTGACCGAGTAGGACTCGGTTCGAGTCAGGCTAACTGTGCATCGGATTGATTCGAGTCAAATGTCCCGAACTCGGTCCCAGATCGGATTGAGTTCGGGTTAGCACATGTAGATTTCAGACTGAATCGAGTTGGACCCAATCCGATCCGACTCGATCAATGCCCAGCTCTATCCACAATGGGACCCCACATTTCTGAGTTCAGGACAGGTGGAGGCTCCAAGGGTCATTAAGGGGACAATGTGATGTATAAATTTTATCTACACTGTCAGGCCATCTTTACATATCATTTTATATTATGAACCCAAAAATTTAAAATATTCAAGTCTCAAAAGGACCACAAAGTTGGGATTAAATTACTACTGTTGAAAAATTTTTAGGACCACAGAAGTTCTGGATCATGATTATATTTATTTTTTCACTTACTCAGGTGTATATGACCATATCAAAAGGTTGGATTGCAAATAATCAACAAGTTAAACCCTAAAACGGTTTCAATGGTGGGCATCCTTAGCACCTATGCTTCCTATGGTGTGGTTCACTTAAGAGTTGTATCTACGTTATGTTTTATCCATTACTCTAAATTAATATATAAGAATGAATGGACGGTGTGGATATAATTCATACGTCACGGTCGCCCCTCAGCAACCCTAGGAGCCTCCGCTTGTCCTGAGCTACGAACTGGCGGTGCAGTAACTAATCCGCGCGCGCCACTTTTGGGGGAACGATACACCGGACTCGGATTTCCTGCCAAAGCCTTCGGAGGAAGTTCCTGCACTGGGATGCTAGGTGGGCCCCACCATGATGTTTGTTAGAAATCTACCCCTTCCATCCGTTTTGAGAAATGGTTTTAGGCTACGTAGACAAAAATTAGGTGGATCCAAACCTCAAGTGGGCCACACAAGAGGAGAAACTGGGGAATGAGTTACCTTCGTGGGATCTGCCTTGATGTTTATATGTAATCCAAACAGTTTATAAGGTTATTCCCACTGTCATGAAGTGATATTTAAATAAAAAATTAAAAAAATTAACCTGATATGAAAATTTTGTGGCCATACAAATGTTTCAACGGTGGTCACTGAATCTCCACTGTTTCCTTTTGTGTCGCCCACTTGAGTTTTGGAACCGTCTCATTTTCCCTAACTAAGATTATAATGAACTCGAAAAAGTGATGAACGGGATGGATTTCTAACAAACATCACGTAGACCCATCTAACATCCCATCACATAAACTTTAGGGGAAAGCCTTTATCTGGACATCCGCCTCACGAGTCACCGCGGATTTGCTTCGAAGCCTTTGATTTTATTTTGTCCATCCATTGTTAGGAAACGATACCAAAGTGGATCTAAAACTAAGGAAGTCGTAACAGAAGAAAACTTATGAAAGAATTTCTTACCGTTGAAACTTTCTTAGGCTCTAACTTATGTTTATATGCCATCCAAACCATGTCATTCTCGATTAAATGAAGTGAAAACACTAAAAACTTAGCTGGATACGAAACATCTTGGCCATATGAATATCTCAAACGGTGGTCAATGAATCTCTACTGTTTCTTATCGTGTGGCCTACTTGAGTTTTAGATCCACCTCATTTTTTCTTCTCCACGCTAAAATGAGCTCTAAAAACGGATGGACGGTGTGGATTTCTGACAAACATCACGGTGGGCCCATCTATCATCCCAGCACAGGAACTTCGTGTCAAGGCTTTCTCAAGACATCCACGTCCTCTATAACTATAACTGTGCAAAACTCATACAATTCTTTCCCCTCTCCACGAAAGGACGTGGATTCAGTGGATCCCGGCGACCGCCTCTGACTTACCTATTTAGGATATGGCCAAAAATAAATACCACGCCGTTAGCGTGGTTGTACGCTCACATTTAAAGAAAATAAAAAATCCTACTCTCCACATTAAATGTAGTTTCTACTCTCCACATTAAATACCGTTAGCGTGTTGTGAAATTTATACAGATTAATGTAGTTTCTGTATAATATGGAAACCGAAAATAATATGGACAGGCTGAAGCACGTCTGAAAACGCTGTCCTTAAAGCGTTATTTGCCCCAACTCAAGTAAATTGAGTATGCTGATAGGTTACAGGCAAATTGCTTCTAGGATACGACGAGCCTGGTGTGGGTCTGCGTTCAGCAAACACGAAGGCCCACCAAATGGAACTCAATTTCACTATTTCTGGCAGTATTACAATATAAAGGAAAATCCCAAAAATAAGAAAAGAAGAAAATAGAAAAGTGGTTTGCTCGATTAAGTTCTAATCTTCAGCCTGCTGGTTCGGTTGAACCGTCCTAGACCACACCGCTGGTCTGTTCTTCAAGCTAAGGTTGACACCTTGCTGTATTGCTGGATAACACTTAGAATATATGAGTGGAGAGGCTATTTTCTGGAATTCGTATGGAGTGAGTTGAGATTTATTTGGAACCTATCCAGGCCCTCCTTTTATAGGCTATGGTGGCTGGGGGTTATGGTCCAGGGAAATAAATCCCATGACCGTTTTCTGGCTGTTGAGAAAACTAGCCGTTTTATGGCCGTTTTCTGACCGTTGTGCATGGGCCATTAAGCTGCTGCATGCTGACCGTTGTGAGACAGCAGCTAGCCGTTTTATAGCTGTTGGGGCTAGCCATGCAGCAGTTTCAGCTGGACCCTGCACTTATTGCACAGCTGTTACAGAATTTCTGCAACAGCTCTTTTTCAGCCCTCTATATATTCTAAGGGACTCTCATTCAGTCCTTTAGATTTTCGTCCAACCAACCATCTGCCTTAGCCACTAGTCGCACCGCGACTCGCACACGTCTCGCTGCGGTTCGCGAAGGGAGCGACCCTCTGCGACACGATGCGCACGTGCGAAGTGCAAAGTGCGCCACTAGCGCCTCTACAGCCACACTGCCTCACATGCCCACGCCCTCGCACCGAGCCCGAGACCGAGACCGAGACCGTGACCGTGACCGAGACCGAGACCGAGCCCGAGCCCAAGCGTGAGCGCGAGCGCGAGCGCGTGCGCGTGCGCGGTGTTCCAGTGCTTCGCACTGGAACACGCAAGTCCCATGGTCCACGGACTAGGTAGGCAAATATTATGGTACTCCACTATTATCATTTAAACCACTTTTCTTTCTCTTCTCTTTCCCATGTGGGACTATTCTCAAAGCCCCAAAAGTTTTTCAAAAAATAACTTTTTTATTATTAAAATATTTTTTATTAAAATCAATATTTTACAACAATCCCCCACTTGATTTTTTATAAAAATATTTTCTCGGTTAAACATACTGCCAGAATAATTAGCTTATATGCATAAAGAAAGATATCTTTCGATTTTAATCTTCCCTTAGTGTAAGTATCTCAAAACTCTATCGAAATGACTGGTAGCCGCAGCTTTGAACCAGTTATTTCTAGATAACAGAGTTGGAGAAACCACACACATATTCGCTATGTGTTGTTAGAGTTCCCACAATCTTGCTCAGCACAATTAATGGCCATGTGCTTATCCTAATTCGTGAACGATCCCGAGAGAAAACTCTTAACTCTCATGAGAGACGGCACCATCTCTACGTTCATATAGGTGAAATCCTTCCAGTGTCTCCGTTACTATAAGACACTTGTCCTAAAGACTGGAATTCATTAAGAGTTCTAAGACTCAACCCTCTTTCGTAACGCTCAGCACTTATCTATTATGGATGAGGTTATATAATTTAGTGCTGAAAACTTTCCACTTATCAGTGACTTGTTCTTACCCATTAAACCCAAGATTAGAGATTTTCTGATTTTAGGTTGGGTTACCATCACTGGTGGAACTTTGGTTGAAGAGTTTCAACCCCATCCCTCTAGATGTAGCCTTTACTACCTCTCTCGGTAGAGGTTTAGTGAAAGGATCTGCCAGGTTATTGCTTGATTTCACATATGAAATAGCAATGATTCCATCTTGAATCAATTGTCTGACATAATCATGTCGAAGACTAATATGTCTAGACTTACCATTATAAGTACCGCTATAGGCTCTAGCTAATGTGGCTTCACTATCACAATGTAGTGATACAGCCGATATAGGCTTTACACAAAAAGGAATTTCTAATAGAAGATTCCTTAGCCACTCAGCCTCTTTGCCTGTTGCAGCTAGGGCTATAAATTCAGACTCCATAGTCGAGTGCGTTATGCAAGTCTGTTTCTTGGATCCCCAAGATACAGCAGCACCTCCTAGAGTGAATACCCACCCTGTAGTAGACTTATTGTCCCCTGCACTCGATATCCAGCTCGCATCGGTATATCCTTCCAATACGGCAGGAAACTCTGAATAAAATAGTCCTAAGTCTTTGGTTGCTTTTAAGTAACCAAGGGCTCTACTGATTGCATTCCAGTGTTCATTACTGGGGTTACTAGTAAACCTACTAAGTTTACTCACAGCATATGTGATATCAGGTCTAGTGCATTGCATAGCATACATAAGACTTCCTATAGCACTCGCATATTCTAATTGTGCAACTGTTCTTCCAGTATTTTCTTTTAGTTTGATACTTGGATCAAATGGGGTTTTTGCTTCCTTTATATTTAGATGGTTAAACTTGTTTAGTATCTTCTCAATATAATGAGATTGACACAAAGCATAACCCCCACAATGTTTTTTAACTTTGACACCTAAGATGGTATCAACTTGTCCAAGATCCTTCATTTTAAATACGGAAGAAAGAAACTTCTTTGTTTCAGTCACACCTTCCATTTTATTACTTATTATTAACATATCATCAACATATAAACAGATAATAATGATATGACTACCATCTTTTTTAGAATATATGCATTTATCAGCTACATTATGCATGAAACCATGAGATAGTATTTTGGAATCAAACTTCTCATGCCATTGTTTAGGTGCTTGTTTTAATCCATACAACGATTTGACTAATCTACATACTTTGTTTTCATTTCCTGGTAGAACGAAACCTTCAGGTTGTTCCATGTATACCTCCTCATTGAGGTCACCGTTCAGGAAAGCAGTCTTTACATCCATTTGGTGGATGTGAAGATGATGTATGGAAGCTAGCGCAAATAATATCCTAATGGATGTTATCCTAGCTACAGGTGAGTATGTGTCAAAGTAGTCTATCCCTTCTTTTTGTCTAAAACCCTTAGCTACTAGTCGAGCTTTAAAGGTTTGGATAGTTCCATCAGTGTGATATTTCTTCCTAAATACCCATTTGCAACCTATGGGTCTAGAACCTGGAGGTAAGTTTACTAGTTCCCATGTTTGATTTGATAGTATAGATTCCATTTCATCATTTATAGCTTCTTTCCAAAAAGCTGAGTCTCTAGAGGATACAGCTTCCTTATATGTTTTAGGATCATCTTCTATAGTCATTACTATAGGTATTCGTCTTATAACATTTTCTCTATCTGCTTCTACCAGATGAAAAATGATGCGTTGTGAGTCTATATAGTCATCTCCAAAACTCTTCTCTATTCTAGTTCTTTGACTCCTACGAGGTTCAGTGGGAGCTTCCATTATATGTGGAGCTGTGCTATTTGGTTCTCTATTAGGAGTTTGAATTTCATTATCCTTTGACTCCAAGGATAGTGAGTTCTCAAAGAATTCAACGTCTCTTGATTCTATAATTGTATTAGACTCCATGTCTAGAAGTCTATAAGCTTTACTATTTTGTGCATACCCTACGAAGGCGCACTTAATAGCTCTTGGTCCTAACTTGGTTCTTTTTGGGTCAGGAGTTCTGCAGTATGCAAGACACCCCCACACTTTAAGATATCCTAGGTTAGGTTTTCTACCTCTCCATGTTTCATATGGAGATACTCTATATTTTTTAGACGGAAGTCTGTTTATTATATGGCATGCTGCAAGCAGTGCCTCACCCCACAGATTTAGTGGCAACTTTGCTTTTATTAGCATTGAGTTGACCATTTCTACTAATGTTCTATTCTTCCTTTCAGCTATTCCGTTTTGTTGAGGTGTGTATGGAGCTGTACATTGATGTACCAGTCCATGTTCTTCACAGAAGTAATCGAATTCATTCGAGAAGTATTCTCCTCCTCGATCGCTACGGAGAATTTTTATCTTCTTACTTAGTTGATTCTCTACTTCTGCTTTATATATCTTAAACACGTTCAATGCTTCATCTTTGCTCTTTAATAGATAAACATACACATATCTAGAGCAATCATCTATAAAGGTTATGAAGTACCGTTTACCTCCACGAGTAAGAATGCCGTTTAACTCACAGATATCACTGTGCACAAGATCCAAAATTTGAGACGATCTTTCAACACTTGGAAAAGGTTTTTTCGTCATTTTGGATTGTATGCACACTTCACATTTATTAGTTTCATTATCTGTGTATGAGATTAAACCATTCTTAGCCATGAACTTCAAAGTACTATACCCCATATGAGCTAGTCTATCATGCCACAGTCCAGCAGATTCAACCATATACGCAGAAGTGCTACTTTCATTCAGAGAAAACTTAACCATCCCGTTACAAGCATATCCCTTTCCAACAAAATTTCCATTCTTGGATAGAATCAGTTTTCCTGACTCGTATACCACCCTTATACCTGGTTTTCCCAGAAGATCCCCAGAAACTAAGTTTCGCCTCATGTCTGGGACGTGCAGTACATTAGTTAGAATCACTTTCTTTCCAGAAGTGAATATCAGTTCGACAGTTCCTTTGCCGACGACCTTCGATCGGACTTCATTACCCATTTGGACTTCTTGACCATCGGTCAATTCCTCATAGGTTTTGAAGGCTGATTTGTCGTAGCACACATGTACTGTAGCGGCAGTATCATACCACCAGCCTGGAACTTTGCCTTGGATGGTATTCACTTCAGTGATCATAGCCACGATATCGCCTTCTTATACTGCACTTGCCTCTTTTTTAGATTTGCGATATCGGCATACTCGAGCATAGTGCCCGATTTTTCCACAGACATGGCATGGGCCTTTGAACTTTCCGTTCTTCTTTTGGGCGTTTTTCTTGAATTTCCCTTTATTGGGTTTTAGGGAATCATCTTTCTCGGGATTCTTGTTATTGGTGTTTTCTACTGCATGTACCTTGGACGAGGCATTCCCGTTATCATTCTTTTTATCGCGGTTACGGGATTCTTCCTCAATCCTTAGGTGTTTCTGGATTTGTTCCAGTGTGTAGTCCTCGGTTTTATGCAGCAACTTCTTTCTATAGTCTTTCCACATTGGTGGCAATTTAGCGATTATAGCCCCAACTTGGAATGATTCAGGAAGATCGATTTTGATCGCTTTGATTTTGTTTACTATTAGCTGCAGTTCTTGGATTTGGGGCAGCAGCGGTTTATTATCTATCATGCTGAAGTCAAAATACCTGGCGATGAGAAATTTGTTGGTCCCTTCTTCTTCAGCCTTGTACTTGAATTCCAGTGCGGCCCAGATCTCCTTTGCTGATGATGTCTGTTGGTACAGATCGTACAGGCGGTCGGAGAGTGCGTTCAGAATGTGTCCACGACACAATAGTTCGTCTTCGGCTCTTTTAGCACGGGCAGCCACTTGCTCAGGTGTGTCTTTGTCGGTTGCTTCAGGCAATGCTTGCAGATTTGGATCTAGTATGTAGTAGATCTTCAGCGCCGTCAGGAGAAATTTCAGCTTGTCTTGCCATCTTGTAAAATTGGTTCCATCGAACCGATCAAGACGTATCAAGTCCTGATTCATCAATTTAATAGATGAAACGCTATCGGCTTCCATTTTAGAAATAACGCTTTAAGATTGTTGTGAAATTTATACAGATTAATGTAGTTTCTGTATAATATGGAAACCGAAAATAATATGGACAGGCTGAAGCACGTCTGAAAACGCTGTCCTTAAAGCGTTATTTGCCCCAACTCAAGTAAATTGAGTATGCTGATAGGTTACAGGCAAATTGCTTCTAGGATACGACGAGCCTGGTGTGGGTCTGCGTTCAGCAAACACGAAGGCCCACCAAATGGAACTCAATTTCACTATTTCTGGCAGTATTACAATATAAAGGAAAATCCCAAAAATAAGAAAAGAAGAAAATAGAAAAGTGGTTTGCTCGATTAAGTTCTAATCTTCAGCCTGCTGGTTCGGTTGAACCGTCCTAGACCACACCGCTGGTCTGTTCTTCAAGCTAAGGTTGACACCTTGCTGTATTGCTGGATAACACTTAGAATATATGAGTGGAGAGGCTATTTTCTGGAATTCGTATGGAGTGAGTTGAGATTTATTTGGAACCTATCCAGGCCCTCCTTTTATAGGCTATGGTGGCTAGGGGTTATGGTCCAGGGAAATAAATCCCATGACCGTTTTCTGGCTGTTGAGAAAACTAGCCGTTTTATGGCCGTTTTCTGACCGTTGTGCATGGGCCATTAAGCTGCTGCATGCTGACCGTTGTGAGACAGCAGCTAGCCGTTTTATAGCTGTTGGGGCTAGCCATGCAGCAGTTTCAGCTGGACCCTGCACTTATTGCACAGCTGTTACAGAATTTCTGCAACAGCTCTTTTTCAGCCCTCTATATATTCTAAGGGACTCTCATTCAGTCCTTTAGATTTTCGTCCAACCAACCATCTGCCTTAGCCACTAGTCGCACCGCGACTCGCACACGTCTCGCTGCGGTTCGCGAAGGGAGCGACCCTCTGCGACACGATGCGCACGTGCGAAGTGCGCCACTAGCGCCTCTACAGCCACACTGCCTCACATGCCCACGCCCTCGCACCGAGCCCGAGACCGAGACCGAGACCGAGCCCGAGCCCAAGCGCGTGCGCGTGCGCGGTGTTCCAGTGCTTCGCACTGGAACACGCAAGTCCCATGGTCCACGGACTAGGTAGGCAAATATTATGGTACTCCACTATTATCATTTAAACCACTTTTCTTTCTCTTCTCTTTCCCATGTGGGACTATTCCCAAAGCCCCAAAAGTTTTTCAAAAAACAACTTTTTTATTATTAAAATATTTTTTATTAAAATCAATATTTTACAACACAAGAAGACAGAAATGGAAGGAGCTTCTTTCGTCAGAACAACTCCCATTTCAAGTCCGACCCTTTCCTCCCTCAAATTCCGGAAAAATATCACGTTCCCGAAGCCGATTGCTGAGAAGTTCGTCAAAAATGGACGAAAACGGCCCTCCCTTGGTTGGATTCGATCTCAAGAGGTCAGTATCTCTCTTTCAATTCCATGCAATTCGAGCTAGATTTTTTTTTTGTTTTTCCTGGCTGATTCGTCGAAAAATACTGGTTGTAGATCTATTTATCTACGTTCCACTCTGTGTTGTGTTTTTATAAGAAAAATAAATTTCAAAAATAATACATTTACTTTTAGAAAGTAATACATATTTTATTTGGAAACTTTTTTAAAAGTACTAATACGATAAGCGGTAAAAGGAGGGGTTTTGCTAACAGGAACTTGGGTTTAAATCTCCACAGCAACCATGCACGTCTTACGTGTGTTGCAAGGTTGCTCGGGCACTTTTTGGCACTACAAGTACTATGCCAATCTGGCACTTGGCCTAGATGGGTCTGAGCCATGTTGCATCTCAGGTGTGAACTAGGGTCTAACCAGAGATTTAACTCACTAGTCTTTAAGATTCTAATCATGGTGTTGGTTCGGTGTGCCTGACACATAGCTATACATATGACATTGGTTCCACATATAGTAGATGTTGCGACAGTGGGGCTGATTCCATGTATTAAAGCCATATCTATGCCCTCTTGCAATTGCCCTTTTGAGACCTTTTTGTGAAAGCATATGATGCAACCAAATAGCCACACAAACTGATTGGTCAAGATTTGAAGAAAAGGCACACATCTCAAGCGTGCACACATTGCACATGTGTACAAGAAAAGGACCACTTTCCCTTTTTAGCTCTTCATTACTTTCCATTTAAAAAAAAAAATCTCTATATTAGAAAATTTCATTTTTCTTTCATATCTTTATATTACGCAATGAGTAATTTTAGATTTTTCTTATTTAGCCAATTTCTTAATCACATTGCTTTTTTAATTAGGTAGTTTCTTATTTTCTTAGATTTTGGATAACTAGGAATTCTATTTTCAAATTCCATAACTTTTACTACAGATTGATGTAAGGACTGATTATAAATAAGGCCTATGGCCTATGTAATAAGACAAGTTGTATGATAATTTTTTTTAATGAAATTCTCTTATTTCCTCTACGGTAGTTGTTGATGGGAGGAAAAAATGATCTTTAGTTTAAGGCTAGAGGACCGCTAAGCTTGTTCACAGGCTTACATTTATGATGTCTAGCATTCGGCTAAAGGATTGTTGAGTCTTTTCCTGTAATCTTTTTATTCTCTTATTGATTTATTTGCTTCCTCCTTTAGGATTTGCATTAAATTAGCATCAGAGCACTTCGAAAACTTAAAGAAGGTAATTTTCTCATCTCAATCCTAACTTTTCATCTTTCCCTTTCCTCAATCCCTACCTGCCCATTTCTATCACGTTATTCTTATCCGACTCATTCTGACTATCACGATCATCACACATATTCTTTCGAGTCTTACTCATCTTTATATGGATCTTCTAAGGATTTCAATGGCCCTTCAATGTTATGAGCAATGACAAGCACATGTCAACTACTCAAAAGCATCCCATTGCATGAAAATATCAATGATGACAAAAACTGTTCAAGAGACATGGGAAGAGAATTTGCAGGAAGTCAAGGAGAGTAAAGCTTTCAAGAAACATATCACAAATGAATTTAAGGAACTCAAAGAGGTAGTGAGAGCTTGCTTTGAGCCCTTGATCAAACAGGAAAAGCTTTATGGGCTTTAATCTATTTTATCTAGCGTTCCAAGGAATGATGTGGTTATAAATTGTGTGGCAATCCAAAATGAGTCATCCTTTGGATTAATTGATGTATCAATGGTCAGATTGGAGGAAATTCAAGTAAAACCAAAAGATCAATTAATGGATGATCTAATTGAAGAGACTAAAGGTTTAACATTTATGGACAATCTGATGGTCAAAGAGATGGATAGTGCTACAATCATAGTAGCTAACTGTATAAAGGTCAACACAATAGTACCATCTCAACTTCAATCAAGGTATGCATATCAGAATCCAACTATGACCAAGGGTACACAATCAACATCTAGATTGTAGAGGACTAATAAGAAGCACAAGAAAAGATGGTGTGTATTTCAACATTGTATTATGCACATTGTACTCGTTAGGTGTGTATGTCTCCAAACTATCCACCATCAACAGCTAGCGAAGCCAAAGAAGACGCGCTACAAACAAGGATCGTCGCAGGAAATTATAACTTCCAATTTAAACTTGAGGATGAGTTTTTTCGTAGCCGGGTGGGATTGATGTAACCAAATGGCAACACAAACTGATTGATCAAGATTTGAAAAAAAAATGCCCGCATCTCACGCGTGTATGCTCCGCACATGTGCACAAGAAAATGACCACTTTCCCTTTTTAGGTCATCACTACTTTCCTTTTCTTTCAAATCTCTAGATTAGAAAATTTCAATTTTCTTTCATATCTTTATATTAGGCAATAAGTAATTTTAGATTTTTCTTATTTAGGTACTTTTTTAATCACATTACCTTTTTGATTTAGGTAATTCCCTATTTTCTTAGATTTTTGGATAGTTAGGAATTCTATTTTTAGATTTCATAGCTTTTACTGCAGATTGTAAGGACTGATTATAAATAAGACCTATAGCCTATGGAATAAGACAAGTTGAATGATATTCTCTTTTATGAAATTCTTTTATTTTCCTTACTATTGAAAGGGGGAAAGTAATCTCTAGTTCAAGACTAAAGAACTGTTGAGCTTGCTCACAGTATTGCATTCGTGATCTTTAGCATTTGGCGAGAGGATTGTTGGGTCCTTTCCCTCAATCTCTTTCTTTTCTTATTGATAATGTAAGCCCTGAAAGGGGAAGAAATTAGATCAAAGAAAAGAAAAAAGATGTTGTGGGAAAGGACCGACCAATCCTCTAGCTGAATGCACATGCTCAACAATCCTCTAATCTTAAACTAACCAATCCTCTAGCCGAATGCACATGCTTAACAATCCTCTAATCTTAAACTACTGACTATCCCCCCCTCCCCGGCAACTACCATAGAGAAAACAAGAATTTACTTAAATGAAATATCATTAAACTTGTCTTATTCTGTAGGTCATAGGCCTTATTTATAATTAGTTCTTACAATCTACAGTAAATGCTATGAAATCTAAAAATAGAATTCCTAGCTATCTAAAATATAAGAAAATAGGAAATTACCTAAATCAGAAAGCAATGTAATTAAGAAAGTCCCTAAATAAGAAAATTCTAAAATTACTCCTTACCTAATATAAAGATATGAAAGAAAAAGTAAATTTTCTAATCTAGAGATTTAAAAGAAAATTAATGAAAGTAGTGATGGGCTAAAAAGGGAAAGTGGTCCTTTTCTTATACACATGTAAGAAGCATGCATGTATGAGATGTGGGCATTTTTTTTTAAAAAATCTTGATCAATCGGTTTATGTGGCCATTTGGTTGCATCAACATATCAGTGTCTACTCTTGGAGATCTATTTAACGCTTATAGGTGTAAATTTTTGTGTTGAATTTCAGATATGTGAGTTCATTGTATCATGAGGACAATTTTCCATCTCCCTTCTTTTGCATTTGATGGAATATCTAGAAAATGACAACAATTTGTCTTGAGATATTGATTAGTTAAGTCCAAACTTGAATCTACAAATATAATATTTTTGTCTCATATTTCTTCACTTCATCCATTGTGTACTACATTCAATATCTTACTTTGTACGATGAAATTGTATGGAATTGGATACCACGACTACATGTGGAAGCTTGATGAAGCTAGGGAATGATGGATGTGTCCTATGAGGGAGGGGGTGATTAGTACCAATTTAAAATTTTGCCTATTTTAAATCTAATTGCCTAACTTAAATAATTATGCAAGTTAAACTAAGTAAGACAATTAACTATAAGGCTTCTGAGCCATTAGAGGGTATCATATGGACTACAAATGATGTGCATATAAAGCTACCAGTTTATAACATGATAGTGTACATGTGTATATGGGATGTACTAACTATCAACTTCCAGTATTCATCTAATCATGCATTCATATAGTTAAGCATTCAATCATGTAAGCATAATCCAACAGATGTGCCAATAGCAATCCTAAACAAAATCATGTATAGTAGTTGGGCTACTTGCATACTCTACTCTTGGCTGACACACTCAACTCATTAGTGTAACAGATTTTACTATCAGAAGTTTTAAATTATGTTAACCTCTAACATTTACAGCCCTACACAAAGACTCTAAGATTTAGGCCCTACACAAGAGCTAAGATCCTACACGAGAACCTAAGATTTATGCCCTACACAAGAGCCAATGTCCTACACAAAAATCTAGTTACATACACTCCCGCGAGAGACTTAATTGGTTTTCCTTGAGCTGACCAACAACCTGAGATTTAGGCTCTACATAAGAGTCAAGGTCCTACACAAGAACCTAGAATAGAGGCCTTACACAAGAACCTGTAATATATGTTCTAAGAGCCAAGGTTCTACACAAGAACCTAGTTCGAGTTTGGGTCAGAAACTCTTGCCCTCAATCCTACATAAGGAAAGAGAGTAACTGGACTCTTACTAATTGACACTTACTTATCGAATTGAGTCTCTTTTCCAACTCAGTCTTGGGTTGCTTGATTGTCGTTATCTCATGCTTCAATCAGCTCCCTGATGCTTCCTCGACCATGATGTCAATGTTTTATCAAAGCTTTAACTACAAGATCAAATACCTTGCATATGATGCTCCTTCGAGGTGACTAATGTGATGAGAGGTTGGTGAATTTCCTACAACTAGTGTGGGTGTTGTAATTCTAGAGAAATTCACATATATGGATCTTCTAGAAGATTTAGATAATGGGATGCCAAGATTGCTTAAGTCTAAACTCTAGAGAATGGTGGAGTTCAAAAATATCCTCAATGTGGAGGTTGGAATCCTCATTAGAGAGTTAATCTTAAGGAAGATGTCTTAAACTCATAGGTTTAGAGGCTTGGGATAAGGGCTATGAGTGTGGAATCATCTAAGTTTCTATTGCACCAAAAATCTCATACAAATGCCCAAGAACCGAATGCCCTTTATAAGAAGTTTATCTTTTAACAGTAAAAAAAATGGACAGTTACCGGATCTATCGATGTCATTAGGAAGCCTTTGATGGCATCAAGGTGACTTTCGATGTTATCAAAGGGTAGCTCAATGCCATCAAGCAAATCAGATACAATGTAAACTTATCGCTAAACATATTGACTTATCTACTTGATGCCATCAAAGTAAGTTTTTATGTCATCGAAGAAGACCTCGATGTCATGGAGAAAATAAAATGAAGTGTGAATTTATTGCTGGACATATCTGACTCCATTCAATGCAATCGAGCATCGAAGATCCCCTTAAGGTCTTCTCGATGGGATTGAGCACCACTTGAAGTCTGCTATTTTTTGGCGTATGTTTTCACAGCAGCTTTGCTCTTCTTTTAGCCTCTCTTATCATGTTCCAATTAAGTTCTTAAGGCTAAAGGATAATTACAAAAAAAAAAAAAAAAAAGTTTTACCAATTAATTCTAAATCATTTAGAGGTTCAAAGTTGTTTTGGTTCAAGGGTTAGGGTCACAAAGGCACTTTATTTAAATGTTCTTCACTCCTTGATGCTCCATCTTTGCTTGTGTCTTCGGTCTTCACTTTCCAAGGGCTCAATCGACTACGTGACATAAGGATTCACGTGATTGACAAATACAGTGCATGAATTAGTGCACTAACATATGCAATTCAGAATGGGATTTGGCAGGAATCCTACTCTCTATGTGCATTGGGATTCACACTCCCCATTAATGGGTGAATGGGAACTCTCACTCTCTGTGCGTTGGGATTCCCACTCCCCATTAATGGGTAAATGGGAACTAACTGGTACATCATCTCATGTGTTATAGTGGGAACATGCAACAACTTTTCCTCTATTGGGAATTGTGAAATTTCTAGGGATGACTGCAGTGTATACTTCAGCTTGTTAATGGACTATTTCGCTCTCATAAAACATATATTACTACATGCATGTGTCACAGTTACATGGTCCTCGGAACCCCATTTTTAGTGAACAAGGGGGGATCTTCCCTATTCTGCACTGAGTTTGTGCATGTAGGCCCATGATTGGTTTATTGTTGCACGAAGTAGGGAAGCATCTCAAAATCTTATCAATTATAAGCTGCTAGGAAGTGAGCATGATTGCAAACTGAGATTTAAAGTGGGAATCGTACCTAGTTAGGAGTTAGGACGGTTGGTTTATCCAAGCCATTGATCTGATGCCCCCACCATAGATGAACCACGACTCCCTAAGCTTCATGTGGGCCATCTAGTTGCATGTGGATCTACATGGGACATCAAATTGATGTGGTCTTCCTTGCGATCCATCCTCTTAGTTGATTTTAGGAACTAATTAGGACCAATTTTGTCAAAATCATTATCATATTGCAAATCATTATTTAGGTTGGATCGTATCGAATTATAAGTCATAAGATTTTTTTTTATGGTTTTCTCAAAGTTTTGAAAAAAAATATAAATAAATCAGGAAAAAATTAAAATCTCAGCAATCATGCTTTTGCCATCCATATGCACCAAGTAATGCCATGTCATGATAGTGTTAAGGGATTCTTATCTTTCCTTTTTTATTTTTCTTGTCTTTTAAGAAGTTTTTCTTGAAAAACGAACAAGAATGCTTTATTAATTTATGTTCTTGTACCTTTCTTGAATGTAGAATCACATTGGAAAAGCAGCATTTGATTCTATAACCAATGAAAAAAGATATTTTGATTTCTGACCATCATTCCACAACACATATAAGTCAACATCATCATAACCATCCATAAAAACATTCCATATAGGTCATACATTAATTCTTTATTTTGACCAATTAAGAAGTAAGAAATCGTTAAAAAAAAAAAAAAAACCTCTACGATTTAACGTTTAAGAGAATACATATTATTTAATTTCTTATAAAGAACAAAATACAATAATTTACCTTTTATAAATGATTTTTTTTAAGTTCTTTTTTTTTTAATTGTTATTTTAAATGATTCTTAAAAAAGAAACTACTTTTAAACATGTAGGGGCACACTCGAGGTGGGTTCGACTAAGGTCCTAACCCATGCAATGCAGCGACATTTTCACACCGGGCTCGAGTGGGGTGGCCCCTGGGATGTAGGGGCACACTCGGGGTGGGTTCGGCAAAAGTCCTAACCCATGGGATGTGCCACGCAATGCAAGGGCATTTTCACACCGGGTTCGGCCGAGGTCCTAACTCATGAGATGTGCCATGCTCTATTAATTCTTTTTCTCTTTGGTTTGTCAGCATGTCATTTCTCATTTTTTAAATAGCATTCTGTCTCCTTTGCATGGCTTTATTAGTTTGCGAAGCCTAAGCAACCATGTGAGATATTTGATACGTGCATTTGAGGACCTGCTGACCCAAAAATGGGCAAGTTTAGCAGTCGATGGTTAAATCGATTAGGCCTGAGGGAATGCCCTCAGCTCGAGTCTTGCTGATATATGCTAGTTTCAGTCCTAGCCGGAACCGATTTGTAATCTGCTGGGCCACCTGTGTGTGGAGTGGGGGTTCTTTTTGGGCTTGGTCATTTATGTAGGTCAAATGTTCATACATGTGGATGCATGCAGAGATGCTTATGAGAGATGGAATTGCGTTCAGCTACACTTGTAACTTTGTGTATTCTAAAATAGAAAAATGATTGTGTGCACTGATGCTAATGCATCTCCCACCGCCCAATGATGTTGGATGGGATCTTAACACTTCAAAATAGTCATTTGAACATCTTTGTAAGAGTATGGTGCGGATAGTGTGGGCTCCACCTATCTCTCCCCATCGAATAATGCTAGACAGAGAAGTAGCACATTTTAGAACGTTTATTTGTAAAATGAGCATGACTTCAATGTGGCCTGTGAGCGCCAAAAAACAGTGCGCCAATTGGTAGGAAGCTAGAAATTTCTTCTTTTTTTTTTTGATGAATTACATTATAATTGGTTCAGGCAAGAGATGTAAACCAGTACATCAAGAGTCGATAACATCTCCCCTCTATTAAGCTTACTAACTCGAGCTTAATCCAATTTAGAATCTACGAGGCTTGCAAAATATGAAAATTTAAATGCCCAATTCAGTACTCGAGCTAAATCCACTTTCAAAATGTGAAATTTTAATTTTTAAATTTACATTTCAATTGCTACATCTTGTTAATGTTAGGCGTTGAAACCCTTGAATGGGCGCTGAAGCAACCTTAGAATAAATTAAACATACAATAGAGAATGAAAAAGAATAAACAAACACAAAGGATATGAAGATTTTTATGTGGAAAACCCTTGCGGGAAAAAAACTTGACACAAAGCGATGATCAATCTACTATGATTAGAAGAATACAAGAGATGGAACAACCTATAGATGGAAAATCTTAGATCCCCTTCAAAACCCTCTTTAGCTCCTCTCAACATGTCCTAATCATAATATAAATTCTCTTATACACAATTAGAAACAAAACTTACATTTATGTAGACCTATGCGTACTATCAATCAAATCGACACCTCTGTCGAGCCTATTGATAACGTTAAAAAACATCCAGCGAGCAAACAGAAATTTCTGGGAATATTTCAATCAAATTGACAATCCTGTTGATTGAATCAAAAACTCTATTCTAGCACTAGGATTGAAGGTACTTGATCAACAATCTTCACCGTGGCTTCAATCCTCCAACTCCACTGCTTCAAGATGCTATCGTCAGCTCTCATCTTCAATTGTAACAACATCATTGTCGCTTCTCGTGAACACTTGTCTTCATTTCTTCTCTGCCAAGCTTAGAGAAGTCGAGTAAAACTTAAACTTCTCTACAGAAACAACCTTCGTTAAGTATATCCACCGAATTCTCACTTGTGTGAATCTTCTCAAGAGTAACACCGTCTTCCTCTAGCATTTGCCGGATAAAATGATGACGCGCCTTAATTTGTTTAGTCCAGGAGTTATATACTGAGTTTTTTGCTAAATTGATAGCGCTCTCACTATCACAATGCATAGGCACGGCCTTAATTGCTTCATTCATTGCCATATATACAGCTTCGATTGTGAAAAGTATAACCACAAAATGAAGCTTCGACATCCAACTGATAAATCTACCCGCTAATGCAAACGAGTAATCGCAAGTCGACCTTCTATTATCCACATTCACACGTATAAATTTCTCTTTAGAATTTTCAAATGTCAAGATATAGTCCGTCATACCTCATATATAACAAAGTAACCATTTTACTGCTTTCCAATGTTGTAATCGAGGTTTGACATGTATCTGTTCTCAACACCAACCTTATGTGAAATATCCAATATAGTACAAATAATGACATACATAAGATTATTAACTATGCTCGAGATAGGCACACGAGACATATCACTTTTCTTCATCTGACGTAAGACATTGCCCTAAAGAAAATCTAAAGTGAGCAGCGTAGAGTGTGTTAACCGGTTTAGCCTTTTTTAGTTCAAACTTGATAAAGATCTTTTAAAGATACTTTTCCTGAGACAACCATATCTTGTTCCTTTCCTTGTCTCTTATATATCAATGCCGAAAATCTTCTTTGCAGCCCTTATATCTTTCATCTCAAGTGTCCTTAATAATTGAGTCTTTGGTATGTTGATTTCAGACATGCTATGGTTGACGATATGCATATCATAAATATACAACACTAGAATAATGAATTTCATGTCACTCAATGCTTTAAAGTAAACACAATGATCGATTTCACTTATAATAAATCTCTGACTTAACATGAAAGAATTAAACTTCTTATACCATTAGCGAAGAGAATGTTTTAGGTCATATAACGACCTTTTTAACCTACTAACCATATTCTCATTTCCTTTCACCTCAAACCTTTTAGGTTGTTTCATATATATCTGCTTTTTTTTTTTTTGTTCCCTCGTATAGAAACGTAATCTTCACATCTAACTATTATAGTTCTAGATTATATCGAGCAACCAACACCAATACGAATCTGATAGATACTTACTTTACCACTGACGCAAATATCTCACCGAAGTCGACACCTTTCTTTTGAGCATATATAACCCTTTACTATAAATCTCACCTTGTACTTATCCAGTTTCTTCTAGTAAATTCACTTTCACCCGATCACTTTCCACCCCTGCAGCTCTATCAGCTCTTACGTTTTATTCTTGTACAGATAGTCAATCTCATCATGCATCGTTGTCATCCACTTCTCTTCATTCCTATCTTCTAATGGTTCTTGAAAAGTAGATAGGTCCCCCTCATTCGTAATGAGAGCAAATACAACATTTGAGTCATCCTTGTATCTCAACGGTACCCTACGATCCCTTGGTGGATTCTCTTTATAGGTGGTGCAACTACCTCTTCTTGTACCTCTATCTGCCGCTTAACTTTTTCAAGTGTTTCACATTTGTATGTTTCAATATCAATCGCTAATTTGTTCGTTTTCTTGTGCTCATCCTTCTGAAACAAGTAACCTTCATTAAACTTGGTATTGTAGCCTCCTGCATGTGGTGATCTCCACCTTTCTAAAAACAAAAGAAAAAAATCAGCTTGGTATTGTAGCCTCCTGCAACAGCTCATCCATTTTTGTAGGGAAAAAAAAAAAGGGCAATTAATCGCATCATATTCAACACAAGGCATTTGTCCTCTCATAACACTTAAATGATCACTATATAAAAGTACAAGATTAGTTTCTCCATTAGTTGAAAAGAAAGATGATGGTGTGGATGTAGGTTATGCATGTATTTATTTATTTATTCATTCATTCCTCCACTGATTCCTCCACTAGGTTATGCCTGTTGTATAACATTGGCATTATTGCTTGTTGTATAGCATTGCACTAAAATTGGGCACTGAAAGGTGAGATTTGCATTTAAGTGCAGATACTTGTCTTAATATGTTTCAGTTGTACGTATTAGCTTCTCTCTTTAGAAAATGGCATATTTTTAGGGAAAAAAAAAGGTAGTTAATTGCATCATACTTAGCACAAGGCATTTGTCCTCTCATAACACTTAAATGATCACTATATAAAAGTGCAAGATTAGTTTCTCCATTAGTTGAAAAGAAAGATGATGGTGTGTATGTAGGTTATGCATGTATTTATTTATTTATTCATTCCTCTACTGATTCCTCCACCAGGTTATGCCTGTTGTATAGCATTGGCATTAATGCTTGTTGTATTGCAGTGCACTAAAATTGGGCACTGAAGGGTGAGATTTGCATTTAAGTGCATATACTTGTCTTAATATGTTTCAGTTATATTAGCTTCTCTCTTCAGAAAATGGCATCTTCTTAGGAAAAAAAAAAAAAAAAGTTTTTTACTGTTGACTATGAATTCTTTCCTACCATTTCATTCTACAAAGGGTATTAACTTTGGTAAGACCTTAAGTCATAAGTCTTTTCTCATTCTCTTTTAAAGCCTTCAACATATACCAACTCATTCTTTCTAACCACTTTTTTTTTTTTGGTACCTGACCTCACCATCAAAGTCTACTTTCTCTCATCTCATGAGCTATTAGATAATCCTTCAGAGTGTCCCTTGTGATGGATGGCCTATATCTATGAACATAGTTCTAAAAGACCATGGGTTGACTCAAAAATCAGCCAAGTCAACCAAACTCAGCCAAATTTTAACCTAGTTTCTGGTAACTGGCTTGAGTCTCACTGTGACCTAAACCAAGTCACTCGCTGAGTCAACCAGCCAAACGTTTTAAATTTGTAAAGGAGATATGCCAGGTGCTAGGATACAAAATCAATTTTTTCAACAAATTCATCTACCTTAACGGAAACCACCACATTTTTACTTACCTTTGTTAATTTTATATGATTTATATGGTGTAGAAATCTTTAAAGAAAATTTGTATTTTTATAATTTAACTATAAGGGGGCGTTTGGATCATAAGTTACTTAATTAAGCTACTAATGCCTAGCTTATCTTGATTTTTAGTTATTAAATTGAACTGAGTTACTTTAATTTTATTTTTAAAAAAAAAAACACTACTTATAATTGATCATAAGCCAAACTTATTTATCTCAAATAAGTTACTTATCTACTACTGTAAATAGGAAAAATAACTTATTTAGTGGCGTCCAAATGCGCCCTAAATATCAAATTGAGATCAGTCAAGTAAAGCTGGTGGCCCTTTTGGCGTGTCACCCAGAAATGTAGATTTAATACAGCAAACAAAGGTAATTGCCTATTAATAAAAAGGAGTGAACTCGATCATGCAGAGGACTTAAATTGAGCAATTTTCTGATCCATGTAATATAAGAAGGTTTTATTTATGTGTCCACAACGACACTGGACATGAACAACATAAAAGCCACTACATATAAACATACGGCTATTTTAGTGACACGTGTAATCATCGTGATCTAAAAAACAAGTTCCATCTGATCATATACAGACCAATTAGCCAATTTCTTATCCACGTTTATTTACTTTTTTATGCATGTGGCCCACATGAATATAGAATGATAAAAAAATGAAGATAGGCAGTTCCAATCTCGCACACACATGCCTCCTTACCACGTGGGAGGCAAGTAACAATTTTAAAGTACACTTGAGAGTGTGTGAACTTATGGGATGTTTGGATCAGAAGTTACTTTTATATAAGTTACTTATGCCTTAAGCAACTTATTTTGATTTTTATTTATTCAGTAAATAAGTTTGTTTGATAAATAATATATTTATCAAAGAAAAACTTAAAAAATATGTTTGGTTTTAAATATTACATGAGTACTTATCCCTCAAGTTTATTCAATCCATCTTTAATATCCACCACCCATCATGTGGGCCAACTTTTGATGTGGACTTATCATTATGTTGAGCCCACCTTGACCCTATTTTCAATGTGAACTATCCAACGTGTGGGGCCTACCTTCAACGTGGACCCTCCACCTTGTGAGACCCACCTTCAATATTGAGGGTCTTACCTTGGATGTGGGCCCACATTTCATGTGGACTATCCATCATCCAGGGCCCAACTTCAAAGTGGGCCATCTATCAAGGCCCGCCTTGGATTTGGGGTCATTCAACATTAGGGGCCGGCCTTTGACATGAATTGTCCTCATGGGGAACTCATGTTTAATATCCACCGCCCATCATGTGGAGCCCACCTTAGATCGTGGACCATCCATCATGCTAGGCTCACCTTGGATTTGGGTCATTCATCATTGGCACATTTGTTGTGGACCATACATTATGTGGGGCCCACTATCAAAATAAATTACCCAACTTTTGGGGCTTACCTTCAATGTCCACTACCATGTGGAGCTCGCTTTTGATGTGGACCATCCATTGTGTGGGCTTCACCTTTGATGTGGACCATCCATTGTGTGGGCTTCACCTTTGATGTTGGATGTTGATCATGTGGAGCCCTCCTTGGATGTAGGCTATTCATCATCAGGGGTCAACCTTTGATCTGGTCTATCCATTATCTGGGGAACACCTTGATGTGAATCATCCATCACCCGCCTTAAACGTTATTGTCCATCACGTTGGGCCACCTTCCATATCCACTGCCCCTCACGTGGAGCCCCCCTTTGATATTGACCAGTCCATTATATAGGCCCTGCCTTCAACATGGGTTGTCCATCATGTGAGGTTGCTTTAGATATTGCAGGCCATTCATGGTTAGGGGCCTACCTTTGATGCGGATAATCCATTATGTGGGCTTACCCAGACGTCGGTCATCCATAATGTGGAGCTAGCCCTCCTTTGATATTGACCATCCATTATGTGGGCTTACCTAGACGTCGGACATCCATAATGTGGAGCTAGCCGTCCTTTGATATTGACCATCCATCATGTGGGCCCACCTCTTATGTGGAACCCGTGGAGACTCATTTGATACGGACCATACATCACATGGGGGCGGGAGAGAGGTAGAAAAGTTGAAAGTTGGAAAAAAAAAAAAAGAAGACAACTTACTTGGATAATAACTTTCATACAAGAGTAAATTTTACAACGGTGCTTACCAGACTATTTAAAGTCGAAAAAGTAACTAACTAAAACACAAGAAGTTTCTTATTGGGTGGTATTCAGCATCCATGGTCACAAAACCTTCAAGAGAGGGTGGTTCCAAGGTTAGTGCGAAGCGTGATACCTGCCACGAGGGGCTCTTTCATCCTAAGAAGGGCTGTAAAATCATCGGTCATGTCAGGCCCATCCCCATCAGCAGCAACCCATTCAAACCTGTTAATCAGATTGGCTAGGGTGAGCCCACCTGAGCCTTTCCCCGCTCCATTCCTGCACAAATTCGCCTACCTGCTCTAAACGGAAGAAATGACTGTTCCATGGCCAAGCTTACATTACGTGCATTTTCGTTCATGAACCGCTCTGGCATGAACCTCTCTGGATGATCCCAGACCTTTGGATCGTGATGTACAGCATGGATATTTACTATAACAGCAGTACCCTTGTCGATCTTCAAACCCATCAATATGGTGTCGTTCACCGTCTTGTGGGGGATGGCGAGAGGTGCAATCGGCTTCATCCGTAACACTTCATTCACTACAGCTTGAAGATATGGCATCTTACTCACTTGATCTACACTCACCCTCTCTCTCTCATCATCTCCTCCGCTTACTTCTTTGAAGAGCTTCTGTTGGATTTCAGGGTTTCGTATAAGGAATGCTAGAGCCCAAGCAGTCGCAGACAATGTGCTATCAACAGAAAGAAAGAAAATTTCGAATAAGCAAAATATGATGGTTTCCATCGGGTAGCCATGCGAGAGGAGGAAGTGCAAGTAGCAAGTGGTACATGGCGATTTTGATGATTGGTAGCGAGTGATTTCTGGCTGTACCATTGACACGATACGATCATGAACTTCAATTGTTTGTTTAAATGAACCCCGCAGGCCCGGGATGTAGCGAATGAAGGGGAAAGCATCGGAAAAAGGGCAAGAGCGGATAGATTGATGACGTCGTCGATAAGAGGGTCTATGCCAATAACAAATCCCTCATTGTTGAAGTCAGGGCCAAAACAAAGGCGCCCAACCACCCGTATTGTGTTGTGTCGAATGTAGACCAATGGGCGGATAATTCCACCATTGATCATAGCTTGTTCTTGGATTGTTTGTGTCATGACAACTGCTTCGTTTTCTTGAGACAGTGTTTGAGTAGAGATGGCTGATGGATTCATAGCAAAGGCCTGGACACCTTTTCGAAGGGATTGCCAGTATGGGCCATGATCGGAGGAGAAAAGTGTTGTCCATTTAGCAGTGAGATATTTAGACATGTAAGGGAGCATCAGTGACGCGTAGTCGGTGGACTTGTTTACAAGAACCTCCCAAGCTCCTTCATGATCGCTTATGATAATCATTGGTTTCATGCCTAACCACACTGTCATAATCCCGCCATACTTCTGTGACATTTTGAATTAGGTGATGTGGATCAATTCATTACCACCACCGAGCTGGCGCAGGTTCTGGTGCAAGTTCCCAATTATTGGCAATTTCGGCGGTCCCGGCGGCAATTTCACTGTTGATTTTGGCCTTCGTAGTCTTTCCGACGTGACGAAGATCATTCCCACCACCATGGAAAATATTATCCACAGGTTTATGTCCCTCTCTCTCTCTCTCTCTCTCTCTCTCTCTCTGGTGTTGTTTTTCTTTCAAGTACTCCTTCCTCTCTTTTTAAATGCTAACTGCATGGAAGCCTTGAAGAGACTACACTTGTGTCGTAGTGTTTATGCATTTTAAAAATGGAAGTGGCTTCTTACACTTCACGTGAAATAATTTTATGGTAGTCCAAATATTCTAAATAGATGATGTAATTATGGAAGGAGTATAGCTGAAAATTTTAATATATATTAATGTAGACACCCCACTCAGGACGTATCTTGAGAAGGCTAAGACTATATAGGAACCATGATCATGCCTTAAACCAAATCCTAATCCCAGCCTAAACCGAACCCTGACCCAAAAAATCTTTAAACTCTCAATCCGTACACCGAAATGTGATCCAAATCATTCATCACACATACAACCCCACCTATACTCTATACCATGGCCAGAACCCTTTAACCGAACCCAAATTCACCTATCCGAGCCGTCAGAATCCGAAAGAGAGACCAACGAAGCCCACATGTGCAAACCCGATCCGAACACAGCTCGGGAGGTAGTCTGACTGCTGCAGGCAGGAGTTCGACTACCGCGGGTGGTAGTCCGACTACCTCCTGCGGTACTTCGAATGCCGCCGCTCGCGGCCCGCGTGTGGACAGTTGTCCCAGCTCCCAAAAGTCAACTTTCCTCCGAATTTACCCATCCAGCCTTCACTATTTACCTTTTTACCAAACTCAACAACTAATGAGAGCATGCCATGTGGCATTCCTCTCTCCTCAACCACTCACATGCTGCCATGTCATCTTTTACCCCTATCGATCTTAGCAATTACAGCAATGTCATTGGAGAAGGCTATAAATAGCCCTCCTCTTCACATTTCCATCATCAACTCTTCACTTCTAAGCCTAAGTGTGAAGGACAGGGAGAGGGAGAGGAAGAGAGTGAGGGTAAGGAGGTGCCCCCAAACCTTCAAGTCCAGATTTTTCGGTTATTCCCTTAGCTCACTCCCTGCTTTCTCAGTCATCCTAACTCCCAACCTAGCCCCGTTAATCATAGTTCAACTCATATCCTATCCTACTCAGAAATCAAGCCAAGGATCCATCTGTTCCATATACAAGCATTCATCATGACATCTACTCCCTTCTCAACTTCCCTGCTTCTCTAGATCTCTAGTGAACGTATACTCTGTGACTTGCCGTACATCGGATCTTGTCACATCGAAAATTCCTAGTGATCTAGTTCATTTTCTTACCTCTTTGCATGAACATCATCTCATCCGCCTTCTAGATTCAACGTTGGACGTAAACTTTGTGGCTTGCCGATATCTCGGATCTTGCCGCATCAGAAATCCGCGTATGTGCCTAATCCTATCTCGACTACACCATTCATCCCTTAAGATTGTTTTACCACACAAAGTAGAGACCGTATATTTGTACGATCACACCATTCATCCCTTAAAATTGTTTTATCACACAAAGTAGAGACCATACATTTGTACGGGCAGAGAGGGTGCCTAACACCTTCCCTCACTGTAACCGAGGTCCCTTACCTGGAATCCCGGATCGCAAACCAAGAGTCAATTTAAGGTAGGGAAGTCTTCGAATTTTTCTCACTTTATGTATTTTGTGGTTCTAGCTCACCGTAGGATTTCGAGATTTTTCAGCAAGTGGCAACTCCAACATCCACAATCAGCCTGTCACCCCCATCCCTAATCACCATACAATTCCAAATCAGCATGGGCGCCGATTTTTCAACATCTACAATTAACCATTTGATTCTTCTCACCACCACTCAATATTTTACACTTAATAGTCTGTTTTTTAGCCAGTCCAAAATGAAATGGTCCCAAGTCTAAGTATAGTTTCTTTTATTATTATTTTTTAAAAAAGAAAACAGTAACACTCCACCTGTAACTTTATTAAAATGCAAGATTTAAATAAAATAAACAAGATGAAGTCAACCACGACAGATGCTGCTTACAGACAGAGAAACAGGATTATGACAAACTCCACATCTTCTAATTAAGCTGATACCCTATACCTAGGAAGCTGCTCAAATGAACCTGTTATGTATTTGGACCGTCTGAGTAGCTATACAGTGACACATGTCAGAGGAAGAGTCACCGTGATTTTTATTTTTATTTTATTGTCGAAGACACAGTGGATTCCGGATAATTGTCCTACCATGACTTTTGTGTTAGATCAACACGGTCATCAACTTTTCAAGATAATTCTAGAACATGAGCCAGAAAAAGAGATACATCTAAAGCTCAAGTAGATCACACCACAAATAGGAGTGGGGATTGAACAAATTACCGATTGAAACTTTCCTAGGGCCAACCCATGGCTTATTTTCTGTCTAGCCTGTTCATAAGATCACCTGGATGAAGGTAAGATACAAATATCTGCTTGATCATAGCCTTCCATGGCTCCTAGAAGTTTTCAACAGTAGCATCAATTTCTACTCTTTCGAGTGGTGTAGTTTACTTTAGCTTAAGATCATTTTTTTGGGGGTTCATATTTTAGAATAATCTGGAAAAATAGATAATTGGTGTGGATCTAAGAAATGTAAATTTCACATGTCAAGAAATTCCATTGCTTGCTTATGTGGTGTAGGGGAGCGAATTACGTGAGACCCTGGCCTCACCCAAGACTATGTAGCCCTTGCCACGGGGCCCATTTGACGTGTGTATTCTAAATGCACCATACTCCTCCATTATTTCAGATTATTTTAGAGCCTGGTACCAAAAATTAAGAAGATCCAATTATGAGATAGACCAAACCTCACTACCGTTAAAAACTTCTTAGCATGCACCTTAATGTTTTTATAGTTTTTATTTGCCATCCAATCTCTTCAAAGTTCACATAAGCCCCAATGAATATATATATATATATATATATATATATATATATATATATATATATATATATATATATATATATTAGCTTGCTCTAAAAGTTTTGTGGCCTATTAATTGGACAATCACCATTGTTTCCTAAGGTATGGCCCACCTACTAATTGGTTCTGTTTCATTTATTGAATAATGCCCTAAATTAGTAGTAAAAACTGAGTGGTTACCACAGTTAGTGCCTCACTGTCCTGGGTGAGGCCGGGTCTCGCCCAATCCGCTTTGTGGTGGAGCACATTGGGAGGGAGAGGAAAAAACGGAAGTAATGACATGTGGAGCTTTTATGGGCACAATCATAATGTATTTATCTAATTCACACCATGCATCCAATTTTTTTTCATATTAAAAATAATAATAATAATAATAAGACCCAAGGCTCAGTGTGCCTCACGGAAACCGTGGAAATTGGATGCCAACCGGTGAAAACTTCTTGGGTGAGTGGTAGGATGTGAACAAGCTGATATCTGTGTTTTCCCTTTATGTAGGTTCGCATGACCTTGCAAAGAAGTTGGATGGCAAATAAACTTGAGAGTGGACCTAGGGAGGTTTCAACTGTGGTCATTCAATACCTCTTCTTTACATCGTCTACTTGAAATTTCGATGCGTCTTATTTTTGAGATCATGGTCTAGAATGATCTGTCAAATTTGACGGGCATCGCAGATTTTAAACATAAAACATCGTGGGGCCAAAAAAGTTTCACACGTTAAAGTCATGTGTAGCTCCCACTCCTCAGCTTGGGAGAGAAATCCGGCATTTCTGTTACCTCGAGGAAATCAGATAGCGTCCTGAGTAAACTCAATTGTGCCTGCTCTGAATGTATGTGGGTTATCCACGCCGTCCATCCATTTTTCCAGCTCATTTTTGTGGTTGGTTCCAAAATAGAAGTATTCTCAAAACTCAAGTGGACCACACCACAGAAACAGTGGGAATAATGACTTCCACTGTTGAAACCTTTCTACGGCCCACAGTGATGTTTATTTGTAATCCAACCTGTTAATAAGATCACACAGACATGGATGAAGCGAAAATACAAATATCAGCTTGATCCAAAACTTCCGTGTGCCCCAAAATTTTTTCAACGGTAGAATTTAAATTCACACTGTTTTCCGTGGTAAGGTCCACTTGAGATTTGGATATACTTCATTTTTGGGCTCAAGCATTCAAATTATCTACTGGAATGGATGGACGGAGTAGATAAAAAATGTAAATTACGGTGGACCCCACAGAGTTTACTCAGTACCCAGTGCGCTTCCTACTCGGAGTCATTGACAATGACGTGGACCACTGAGAAGTCACGACAACGGGTGCTTCAAGGACGCGGATTAGATACGGACGGGTTAGATTCGCTACTGAAATGACGTACCAGATTTTGTAGGCCCCACCATGATGTGTGCTGTATCAACACCGTCCATCCATTTCTAGAGATCATTTTAGAGCATGAGTTAAAAACCGAAGCAGATCCATATCTCAAGTGAACCACATCATAGAAAACAGTAGAGATAGTGACGCCCACCGTTGATTCATTCCTAGACCCACCATGACGTTTATTTGATCTTAAACCTTTTTATGAGTTTAGGGTTTAGCGTTTAGGGCATGGATGAAGGGAAAACACAAATATCAGCTTAATGGAAAACTTTTGTGGCCCAATAAGTTTTTAATGGTACGCCTTAAATCCCCGCTGTTTTCTGTGGTGGACCCACTTGATCTTTGGATCTGCCTCAATCTTTGGTTAATGCTCTAAAATGGATGGATTGTGTGGATATAACACCTAAAACATGGTGAGGCCTAATTAACCAAATGATGTCACTTCAGCAGGAGCATTGCTACTGAACCAGTAAGTAGCTAATCCGCACGTGTGCTGCAACGCAACGATCCGTACTCATATGTACGCAGATTTCCTGCTAAAGCATATAGCACGAAGTTCCTGCGCTGGATGTCATGTGAGCCCACGGTAATGTTCGTTAAAAATCCACCTGTTCATCCGTTTTGTGCGGTTATTTCAGAATATGCTATAGAAAATGAAATTTATCCAAAACTCGAATGGGCCACACCAGAGGGAAAACTGGGCAAAGTGTTTTTTTACCGTTGAAACTTTCCTGGGATTCATCTTAGGGCCCATTTGGACGGGAGGATTCGCCCGTATTAAGAGGGATTGGACGGGATTGGATTGTCAAATCCAGCAAAGCCGTATTACTACTTGTTTGGGCAGCTGATGACGCTAGGTGGATTGGGTAATGCGCTGGATTGAGGCGTGCCACGAGGTTGGTGTCAGTGGGAGTATCCAATCCTTTCCCGTTTAACTTGAGCTCATGCATGCCACGAATACAGTTTCCCCCTTCCCTCACATCAAGCGTGTTTTGGATATGAGCATCCGTAGACCGTTCAAACACTCCGTGTAACACCCCGAAAATCGGGGGTCAGGTAGAAACTCAACACCCGAGTTCCAGAACGTCACTTATGCAACATAGATAATGATAAATGTATGTTGTCTGTAGAATGACATTAAACAAGATTGAGACTAAGTCAAAACAGCATATCATACTCCAGAGACAGTTAAATTAGCAAGCGGAAGACTGTGATAAATACATAAAATATATAATTGATTGTAAGTCTCCAGAGTGTGAACATGTTACCAGGTTAATTAAATATATGTATACTCCAAAAATGAAAAGAAAAGAATATACATGAGTGCTCTAAAAATAAAATGACAAGTGTCAAGGCGTCTAATCAACCTCTCTGTAATCCCGTCGATCAAAACACGGAGGAGAAGTTCTCCTCATCATCATATAAGTCCGGCTCCACTTCACAAGCATTGTCATCACCTGCAACTAAAATAGGGACTGGTGGGTGTTCGAAATATCATCCCGTAACGTGGGAGTGAGTGATCAACTCAGTGGGTTAAGAGAGCATAGATTAGCATGTTATCAAATCAATCACGCGTTAATAGTAAAGTAAACAATCAAATTTCCTACATACTGTTGTTAATGCATGCATGAAATGACATGATAGATGCCCTCACCGACATACTCCCTCATACAGCACCATCTTACGCCCGCGGCATGCTTGCGTTCCTTAGTGCTCCACATCTTACAGGCACACGCAATGCGATATGGATAATGATTACCGAGTTGTTATTAGTCTTTTTCATACAGCAGGATTGAGAAACTGGGGTACCTTGCTTATATCGATCCCAACACAGATCCTGTATAGGGTCGTCACTCCTAGTAATCTCATACAATGTTATATTTCTAGGTCGCTGCAAGGGCTGCCGGGGCTGTTGCTCGCACTCGTTGCACCTCTCTCCCATCACCTTATCAATACAAGCCTAGTTATATACTTAAAACTGCATCAGGACTCGTCGCCTCCATGCGGTGTTAGGATAAACTCAAGGTCACTACAAAGGGCTCGTCACCTGATCAGTGTAGGCCGACAGCAAAAATATAGTGTCCCATACCACCATAATCTGCTCAGAGTAGGATGCTCACTGGTCACTACGGGGAGGTTTGTGGCCCTGGCGTAGGCCGACAGCTCGACCATGGTGTCCCATACCACCATGCCCGGCTCATGAGTCTTTATGGATCAAGGTATCATGGTTAACAGGCTTTTCAATTGTAAGTTCAGTACCCTAGGTTCAAGCAGTTATGACTCATACAGGGTGAACATACAATGGCCAGTCAGGTTACTTGACAGGCTCAACTAGTATGGACGCATCTCAAGTTGAACGACATGAAGTGCATAAAACGCTTCGTGTGGCCTAACCACTGCCGCCAACTCAAAACACGACTCGTGTTCATCGACGCGTCCACTATGGCAAATAAAAGCCCACCACTAATTCAATCCATTACCGACTGCCTGGACTAAAGCATATCCCCAAACATGTGTAATCCATACCAGTGATCATATGAGAGTAATAGAATTGAAGTTCAACAATACAAGTATGTTAACACATATTAGCATACAAAGTAAGTAAATCAACTAACACATGTATTCCATACATATAAGGAAATCAATTCATATAGCAAACATGTAGGAAATCGTATACAACATCAGGTGGATTGAGAATTCATTCTCAAAACCAATTTATAACACCATTTACTCAATACATACTAATACAAACATTTATACAAACACTTAGTTTACACACTTTAGTCTACATAGCGTATGTCGACCCAAAGTGCGCATTAGGACGAATCTCTTCGCCAAACAGATTATACGCGCATATATAATATCATAACACGAGAAATTTACATGTCAAGCATTTCAGCAAAATACGGACATATACAGTATTTTCTATAAATGCCTAAAATACCATAAATCTCATATTTACCATACGTTTACGAAACAGAAAACGGACAGCATGTTCAAAATGTCAAACGGCATGTTCATCAATAATCTACTATTAAACGACATTGAAAGCTTTGAAATTAGTCAATCAAAGCGTCTAAAATCTGCACCTTTTGCCTTAGACGTGTATCGATTCGATTTGAACGCATACGCTTCGTCAACGGTGTAAAGGCGACCTAATGCACAAGATATATAAGCTACTTTGCTATTGAATCAAAAGAATCCCTAAAACAGCGATAGGTTAGGGTTTTCTTACCTAGGAGTGCGTTGGAATCGCCGGGAAAGTGATTGGAGTGCGGTGCTTCGATACGTGCAATAGCTATAGCAAGTGGCAGGAAAATCTCTCCCACCTCTCTCAAAATCTCTCACTTTTTCTCTTTCTATCTAGGGTTTGTTGCAAATTCGGATGGGAGGGTTGTGAGAGGGTTTAAAGCTCTCATATAGGCTAAAACATAACCTAAATAGACTTGGGAACAAAGTATACTTAAGTTATAACCAAATTGGGACTGTTCCGATCCAAAAAAGCATTTCGAGAGGTCCCCTGGCCGAACGCGGTCGGACTTAAGCTCATGGTTACTGGATCTAGCACACATCAAGTTTTCAGACCGGCAGAGTTCCCAGATCGTACATGGCGGTCCAGTTTCAGTTCAGTGGTCATCGCGCCTTAATCAGGTCTACAAGTCTTATGATATGAAAGAGAAATTTTTCCTGACTCGAGAGTGAAATTTGGTTGAATTCTGACGGTCAGAACGCTTAATAATAACGCGCAAAGACCCGTGTCAGATTTGAATTAAAATTTTAAATCTTAACCCATTTCTCACTCTCTTCACTCCAGGCTCAATGAAATAGCCTCTGAATGTCGGTTGGGCTTGATTTTTGAAACGATTGTCAAGTCCAGCTAAGCGGTCGTAACGGTCTAAGATTGTGGATATCGGACTTTCGACGCGCGGTATAAATCTAATACGGAGTTTCAAAGGGTTCCTGAGGGCAAACGGGTTTAGAGTTCGATCCTAGGTTTCAGGGTATTATAGCGTCATTGATTCTACAAGTTTTGGGTCTTGCAAAACATATTTTTAAAGTGTTCAGGGACAATTTCACAGCTACTCTAGCGTAGCGCTAGCTAACTTACGCTTAATTTCTAAAAGAATTAATCCTAAGTGATTTCTTTGGCTTTGGAATTGGGTTCTGAGAGATTACCAAGGTGTTATGGTTGACCCTTCGCCTAAGGACGCCTAACCCCAGGTTGGCAAAAATCCGGGGTATTACACTCTGCCCGTTGGATTGCATGGGATTGAATGCAATCTCATGCCCGGCCAAACACGCCTCCACATCTAAAACTTGTGGGCTAGTGGCCCGTCCAAACGTGCACACTGGATAGGCGTTGGATCGTCACTCCAATTGGATAGGAGTGGATAGGAGACAATCCACTGGCATATATTAAATTGCTTCGTTTAATGTGCACTCCAACCGAATGCTGTGTAATCCACCTTAATACGCCTGTCCAAACGGGCCCTTAGGGCCTGTTTGTTTTCGCATTTCACGGGCATTTGCAGTTTCCCTGAACATTTATTACATGCTTAGGGAAATGCATGGGGTTTGTAGCCAACCATCATCACAGACTCCCTTGTTTGGAAAACGCTGGCGGGATTGCAAATGCTACTTGGCGCGTTTGTTTTTCTATTTGATCACCACGGTATGAGGATACCGTCTGTGGATGTGCAACCAAATTGTGTTGGCTCCACCCATTACTGAGGTGACGTCACAGGCTTTATATGCGGGCCTACCATGATGTACAGTATGTATCCATGCTGTCCATCCATCTGGACAGATAATTTTAGGGTAATATCCAAACAGTGAATCACATCCAAAGCTTCAATGGGCCCCACCACAGATAACGGTGGGAAGAGTGACACCACTGTTTACAAATAAATAGGATGATTTCTTCCGGTTGCAATTGTCTTTTTTATTGCTAAAAACAAAGCAAGACAAATGGCCACTGTGATGATCTCTTATGTATTCAATATTATCTTTTTGGGAGTGGTACTTGATTTATCATATGTAGGAATTTGCAGGAAGTCTTCAACGGTGGTCATCAGTAGTATCCACTGATTTATGCGGTGATGTCCACCAACGCATTGGATCTGCCAAATTCTCTGAGATATAAGGGTCAAACAAAATTTTCAATTGTATGGACGTTGCAGATACAACACATGCATCGTAATGGAGCCCACAATGATGTGACGTCACTTCAATAGCTGCTCTTGCTACTCAACCTGACAGTATCTATTCCGCTTCCCTTATATAAGTCGTCCGCTACACCTGTGAAGATCATCAATATGCACGTTCAGCCTACATGTAGTACGAATTAGTAACAATAATAACATTACATTCCCATAATTAAACTACTTGAGGTTTCAACCTGTGAGGAAGATATATATATCTACCATCAACTTGTGACCTGCTATCCAAAAGTAGGTGTAAAAACAAGTACAAATATTCAAATTTAAGTTATACAGTCCAAAAAAATATTCAAATTTAAAAAGTGTCACAAGACCGAAGTATAGGAACGACTGATGGCAACCAGTCAAAGTTGGCATCATATTGTATTTGTTATACTTGAGGTCCATCCCCATTTAGTAGCATTCTGATAAACGATACTCTCTTCTCTTTCGCAAAGTTAAGGAAGGCGGCCCCATATGATTCTTCCTTCGACAATAGCTTTGTGGCCCATAAAACCTCATTAGCCGTTAGTCCCTCCAACTCTTCTAAAGCCAATATGATCTCTGTCATCCGATAAAAGTTCTTACCCTTGTCAATTGAAATGGCAATTGATTTCATGGTGCCACCAATATCTACCATCTCAGTCCTAATCATATCGACTGGTCGCTCCAATCTCGATCTTTTTTTAGAATTAACTGTGGAATTCGTGTTACCGGAGGCATTCCTATACTGTGTTGGACTCGGATGGGGAATATTTTTGCCTTCACGGCTGTCAAAAGACCAATGGACATGTGGTCCATCTTCGCCAAGATCTTCTGAAGATTGATATTAATATCATTATTTAGATCAACAGTGTGGTTTGATGAAACCTCCTTATCTCTCCAACGAGGAGTGGTAGTATCGGGAGGGAAGTTTCCAGTGGCACTATCTTTACCGGTGGCTCTGTCGTTTCCGAAGATGAACTCAAGATCATCGAACCTTTGCATGGGTTTACCACAAAACTGAGCAGCATCTGGATGGGACTACACAAAAAATAACCAAATTAACCTGTCACTAACATTAGACGTTGTATAATAATATATAATTGACATGTCAGAAGAGTTCTCGCCTTAATGTATTCCATCCACACTTCATCTGATGCTACAACAATTTCTAATTTCGAGTCCCAACCAAACTCGGAGGCACTCCGTATATCTTTGACAGTGAAGAAGTTCTTTTTCACTATACGGATGCGGTTTTTTACGTTCACATTAGTGATGATGAGGCCTAACTTCATCCTCATGTTTTCCACCACTCTCGTAAATGATTCCATCTTAAATCCAGCACCACTTTTTCAGCAGGCAATGACTAGCTCCATTAGTCTGTCGATTAGGATGCCATCCATGTCATCCGTCCAACGGAGAACACCTCCATACGACTTATCCTCAGTACCACTACTAATGGTTTGTTTTCTGGGTGATCTCCGTGGGGTAGTAGATAGCGATCCTAAGTGATTTTTCGTCGGAGTGGATAGTACCGATCGTCTATTCGGAGACATGAATCCGCTTCGATCAATCTCAATCTGATAAAAGATAACTTAAGATTGTAAGTATAAATAAATCACGCTACCCCATGGTGGCATAATCAATATGAACTGTACCTGATTCAAAAAAAATGGTAGCATTTTAAATAGACAAAGTTTAGAACAACAATATAAAGCAATCTTGTAGGGTGATTCTTGAATGCTACTTCGATAGCTAGCACATGTTCGTATTATTACAAGGTTTTTAAATACTTGACTCACTGGATGAGCTTGGTTCCATATTCTGGACGCGATTTCATCGCGTTTTCGTGCCCACTCATCTCTTTTGTGTGGGGTGACATTCAAAAGGACACGACCTTCATCAATGATGGATACTTCCGTAGGTGATGGGGTCACACCTTCGACAGCAGAACTGGACGACCCCTCAAACTCATCTATGTCATCGATCGTCACCTGACATGTAAGACCCGGATCCTAGTTCGTACTGTTCCGTCAACTCCCGCGATCCTCCCGGTCGAATTCCGACAACCTGCGACAGATGATCGATGTTTGCGCGCGACCCTAAGTCATATCCTGTATATCTGAGTCGGCTCAATCTGAGACTTGTACCATTGCGACCGCACCATCCCCGCGGTTACAACGCCGCGACTCGTGCACCGATCCGATACCCTGACAGGGAGATGCAGACCCGAGTTCAATTTGAGAAAAAACACCGTACATTGTAATCTCAAGAGAATTTCTACAACATGTCCCATCAATCAATCAACCCATCAATCCATCAATCACTTCATGTCAAGTACACATCACCTTTCACCCCATCCCCAAGCAACCACCAAAATCAACTCTTTCTCACCCTCTCTTTTACACCACCTTACATGTCAAGTACCACATCCATCACTCCACAACCCATCACTCACATATCTCCTTACAACTCTCTCTCTCCCTCTCATTTCTCAACATTCCCAAGCTAAGAAAGAGCACTCCCACGTCCAAGCTTCTAAGTGAGAGAAGAGAGAGTTTGTGTGGCCCACTTTTCCTTCCCAAGATCTCCCATCCTAGCCATCCATCTCCCATCTTCCACATCAAAGAGAAACACAAGGAGATAGGCTTTCCAACGGACCAAGGAGATCGCTAGGTGGGTGCTTCTATAGGGTAGTTTTCATATTATTTTTTAATGATGGGCCAAGTGAGGCCTACCGATCGATGGTATGGATCTCACTTTGGACCCTAAGACCCACCTTGATCCTCATGATCATTCCATGATGGGGCCATTCTCCATGGACCTCATCATGATGTTTATTTTCAATGTATGGATAGGGTCATCTGGACCTTGCATTTGGTGGAGAAAGGATCTCCAGTGTTGATTTTCGGTTTGATGGGCCCATGTGTAATGAGACCCATTTGATGCATAATGGATTTCAAGGGAGGGCCCATAATGTCGGGGTCCCTCCATCACGCGTGTCCCACTCCCTTTTCCTCTCTCTCCCTCTCTTTTTCATATATTTTCTTTGTGTAAGATGCATTGATTGTGTGGCCCACTTGGGTGGACCCCCACCATGAAGTATTATATCCAAGCCATTCATATGTGGGGTCCACCTTATATGGGTTGTACCCACACCATCCATCATGTGATGGCCCACTTGAGCAAGGCCCACCTCAATGCATGGGCTGTGACAAAATGTCCAACATCCAGGGACGCTGGACGTCACTGTGCAAAACACAAATGTTAGCTTGTTTCCAAGCTAATGGGGTGGCCCACTCATATAGGCCCCATCTTGATGTATGATTCCAATCCACGTCGTTTATCTCATTCCCTGACTCATTTTAGGCGTTGAGTAAAAAAAATGGAGTTAATCCGATATTCAAACGGGCCATAGCATAGCAAATATCATCTTTACCATTGAAATACCTTTCTATCGTTTTTATACTCCGAAATATATTGAATATTGGGCTTATTTGGCTTTGTCACGCCCCAAACTCGGAAACCGGGCTCATAAAATTCTCGATCGCCGAATCCGGCACCGACAGCCTCCGTAGAACCCCATTCTCGGCTCCTAGCTCCCATTCGCCAGGTTCCGATCCTGGGATGCTACGAGGAGGATTTTCAACATCAGTTTGATTCGTAATAAGCATAACCAAAGGCATAACCCACAAACAAAAACCAAGAAATCCATTACATTTCCACTATGATCAAAAACTTTACAGGTACAATGAGCATAAAGGGAAATACAGTGGTAAAGTACAAAAAAACTCCAAAATGCTCAGCAACGTGCTCCTGCCTCAACGCTGCTGTGATCCAACGTCACCTGCACGCAACGGTCGTGCATAAGCTTACAGAAAACTTAGAGGGTGGTGAAAGTGTGTGTGCAAGGTAGTAATATGAATGCAATATCAGAGTAATGCGGAATATGCGGGTGGAACCATAATATCATGAGTCGTATCAAGGCTTATGCGATGCAAGATATGAATGGTATTGGCCACCCCAAGGCCATGCAATGTGCAATGCAACTCAAGCATACAGATCCTCATCAATGACCACATATCAGTACAGCTCAAAGTATGGAATATCACCGGGGTCTAGTACACTCTAACCCAGATTGCCGCCACATCGCGCGCAATAAGGTAAGTGGAAGAGACCTCACTATCCGTCTGCCAATATCGGGCGCGACTCGTCGATAGCGGACCCATTCCTCGAGCTGGTCAAACTCAGCCTAGCATTGCCCCCTACACTCGGGCGGGTAAGGCTGTACCCCCTTCCAACCGACCACGACACAGTGGAGAGCACAGCCAATTGGTATTTGGCACTCAGCGCTCATCTACCCACTCGGTCTAGACGTTGGAGCAACCTCTTGGTACCATAAGGGTTTAGGGACTTTCACCCAGGGATATCTATAGTACCCCATGTAGAACAATATTTTCGGTATCCAATCCTGCCAACCACGATGCGTCTGTGGAGGCTACGGCCCTGATGTTGCTAGGGCGTACAATAACCATGTCACACAAGTGCGAAATGCATGATTCACGCTGTCCAGTCATGCAACAATTCATGCGCATGTCGTGCGCTCATGTAGGGCAATACTGCCTAACCAGGAACCCATAAACAACCTGCCCGAAGGCATATGCTATGATCAGTCAGTCCTCATATCAAGCATACATATGATGCGTATGATCATAAGTCATGAAACTATACTAAACATGTTATAATGAAATGAACTATTTTACAATGCAGATGGACCTGGATGGCCTATACACGGCAAGTACGGCCCGTAATGGGCCCTACGGAGAGTCGTAATGTGGACATCCAACCAACATTATACTCGCAATGTGGACGTCAAACCATCATTGCTCCCAAGGCACGATCTTTGTAAACATTGGTACTTAGCCTATAAGGGATTTACACATTGCAATGGACCGTAGGTTGTTCCCATTGGGCCTTACATATATGTCAAATGGGCCATATCTTATGGGCCTTTTATTCATCAGATGGGCCACACCAATGGGTCTTATGTGCATTACAATGGGTCAAACCCGTGGGCCTTGTATTTGCATCAATTGGACCTAGTCACATGAGTCTAATATATATCAAATGGGCCACACCAATTGGGATCCCACATGTAGGTCAAGTGGGCCTCAACCCATAGACCTAACATGAGTCAAATGGGCCTAAATCCCTAGGCCTTAAACAAATCAAATGGGCCTAACCCATGAGCCTCAAATAAATCCAGTGGCCCTAATCCCATGGACCCTTTTATAATCAAATGGGTTTAATCCCATGGGCCTTACAATATATCAAATGTCCTACTCCCATAGACTTTAAAATTTCAATAAAAGGGTCCAAGTATATGGGCCTTGAAGTACATCGAATGGGCCTAGTCCCATGGACTTGCAACACGTCAAATGGGCCTAAGTTTTTGGGCCTTAAATGGATCAAATGGGCTTAGCCCATAAGCATTTTATAAGTCAAATGTGTCTAGCCCATGCCCTTAAATAACAAGTGAGCCCAAGCCCATAGGCTTTATGTATTAAGTGGGCCCAAATTCTTAGGCCTTAAATGGATCAAATGGGCCCAGCCCATAAGCATTTTATAAATCAAATGGGCCTAACCCATAGACCCCTTTTCTTTTTTCTTTTTTTTTATTACAGTCCAAAGGGGCTTAACCCATAGGCCTAATATGTTAAAGTGGATGGACGGTCCAGATGCATCACATGCATCAAGGTGGGTCCCACTGTCCAGTGGACAGTGCGGATATAACACATACATCACAAAGAGCCCCACCGTCCGCTGGACGGTGGAGGTCACACAAACATCAGGTGGGAATCCACCGTCCACAGCCGTGGACGGTGCATTAAAGCACATGCATAAATGTGGGTCCCATGTGGGGCCCACCCTGTAATGTCCATTCAAAATCCAACCCGTTCACAAGGTCCCTTGGACCTGTATGAAGGGAAAACATAAATTTCAGCTTAATCCAATACTCCTGTGGGCCCCAGGGAAATTTTCAATGGCCAGGACTCAATTCTACTGTTTCCTGTGGTGTGGGCCACCCGCGCACTGGATCACGCCAAAATTTGGAGGGGACCCGCCTGAGAAGGGGGCCCGCCTCATGAACAGATGGAATGACAAATAAACATTTTTGGTGGGGCCCACACGTACGGCCGTGGGCCCCCACGTCCGTCCGCCCATGCCCATGCAAGCGCTGCCCATTTACAGAGGCAGAGGCAAAGCCTCTGCCATGGGATTTTTAGAAAAAGGAAAAATCCATTTTTTTTCGGGGTTTTTCGCATGTAGGGCCCGCAAAAGTGAAATCCGCTCCGTCCATTATGATCAGTGGCCCGAAACAGATGAAATGAGTCCAGAGTTCAAATTTTTTTGATGCTTGGAAGTGAAATAAATTAAGAAAATAGAGTTTGAATGGTGAGGACGTAATATTTGACGCTATGGCCCACCAAGTGATTAGATCAGCTCTAAACTTCTACCCAACGGCTAAAATACCGTGGGTAAGAGGATGGACGGCTTAGATCTAGAATAAACATCAAGGTGGGGCCTATGCAAGGAAACACCCCAAAAGCCTCTACTTTTCTTCCTTTTCTTTTTTCTTTTTTTTTCTTTTTGCCTTTGAAACGTCCAGCGTCCCAGATGCTGGACGGTTTTCTTTTTTAAAAAAAAATTTGTCTGAAAGGTGGGCCCTGATGAAGTGGGCCACCATGGATATTTGTCATGGGAATAACGTGTAAGGTGGGCCCCACTTGGATAAAATAAGTACATCAAGATGGGATCTATTCAAGTGGGCCACACCATCCTATTGCAATAAAATAAAATAAAATAAAATAAAATAAAATAAAAGTGAGAGAGAGAGACATGGAGAGTGGGACACGGCTTGTGATGGAGGGACTTCGTCATTATGGGCCCTCCCTTGCAATGAAACATACAATAAATGGATCCCTTGCACATGGGACCGTTAAAAATGTAAATCAACGGTGGAGATCCATTCTCCACCGGTATGGACGGTCTAGATGACCTTTCTAAATGAAAATAAACATCATAATGGGGTCCATGGAGAATGGCCCCATCATGGAATCATTATGATGATCCAAGTTGTCCATTGGCCACAAATAAGGGTCCCAAGTGAGATCCACACCATGGATCGGTGGGCCTCACTTGGTCCACCATAAAATCAAGTAAATCTACCCTATAGAGGCACCCACCGTCCGATCTTCTCGCTCCTAGGGGTTCCTTGGCACCTTGTCTTCAACTTCAATGGCTAAGATGAAGAATGGAGGGTTGAGATGAGAGATTTTGGGGTAGGAAGGTGGGCCACTTAGAGCTTAGGAAGGTTGGGAAATTTCTATACGTATGGGGCTCTTGGAATTTTTTTGTTGCTTGAAAATTTTGGAATGAGAAAGAGAGAAAGAGAGAGAGTGATGTAAAGGGAGAGAGAGAGAGTGATGGATGGATGGGTGAGTGATGGTTGTGTAAGAAAAACTTGACTTTTGTGGCTTTTGTGTAAGAGAGGTATGGGTGGTGAAGACTTTTGTGGCTTTTTGTGTAAGAGAGGTATGGGATGTGAAGACTTTTGTGGTTGCTTGAAAAAATGGGTGAGAGTGATGTGTACTTGACATGTGATGGGTTGATGGGTGATTGATTGATGGGATTGATGGGATTGATGTGACACATCGTTGAGATTTCCTTAGTTTTAGCAACGCGCGGCGTTTTCTCGCACCGAACGTTGGCCCATATCTCTTGATCAGGGTATCGCCTCGGCGCGCGAGTCGCGGCATCGGAACCGCGGCGACGGTGCGGTCGCTATGGTATTAGTCTCGGGTTGAGTCAACTCGGGTTGTCGGCATATGAATCAGGGTCACGCGTCGATATCGATTAAGGGTCGAAAGTTGTCGGAATTCGACCGGTAAGACCGCGGAAGTGTACGGAAATGTACGGACCAAGATACAGGTCTTACAGGCTTATCTTGTGATATGAGGACCAATGGAAGGGTTGAATTCATCGGATGCGGGCCCTACACAGGAAAAACTGAGAGAAAACATGATTTCAATATATATATATATATATATATATATATATATATATATATATATAAAACAAGCAACAACAGAGAGCAAGCAGCTCCTGTGCATGGGGCGGGCGGCCGTGTACGCAGGGACCCACGGCCCTGTATGTGGGCCCCGCCATGATGTATGTTTAGTATCCACACCGTCCATTTGATGGAACCCATCCTCAGGTGGGCCCCCTCCAAGAATGAACCATATCCAAGACTTAGGTGGCCCACATCATAGGAAACAGTGTTGATTGAGCGTCTACCATTGAAACTCTTTTTGGAGGCCACAGAAGTTTTGGATCATCTTGAAATTTGTTTTTCCTATTCATTCAGGTTTGAGTGACCTTATTAACGTATTGGATGGAAAATAAACGTTATGGTGGGCCCCACATGGGACCCACAGTGATGTATAGGTTTTATTTCCACTGTCCAGGTGGACGGTGGAGCCCACAATAATGTATGTGTCGATGCATGTTGTCCACCACTTAGACAGTGGGACCCACAATGATGCATGGGTTGCATCCCAACCGTCCAACCATTTTTGAAAGCCCATTTTACGGCTTGAGAGTAAAAATGAGTCAGATCTAAGGTTCAGGTGGAACTCACCATGGCATGTGTTTCATTCATGCCGTCCATCATGAGGTGGAACCCACCACGATATATGTGTTTTATCCACTCCATCCATTGATTTTAGGATACAAACCATCCGAAAAGGACCGTTTTTGGAGTGAAATCTGTGCCGTCTACGGGTTTGTCTACTTCGCCATCCATCTTGTATTTAACGGCTAGGATGTTGCAACAGCCTGCATGGTTTCAGAATGCCACTTTGGCAAGGGTTAAATCTTCCTTCTTAACACAATGGACGTTACGAATCAATGATTTAAATGTGGAGTAAGCCGTACTAAGAAAATTTTAAATGCACAGTGTAAATACTGTTTACGTAAATGAGAAGATGTCATGCATGTACGTGATGTGCATGGAATGTACATATAGGTCCATGGTGATGATCGTGAGAAATCTACTTCGTCCATCCGCATTGTCAGCTCATTTAAAGCGTTGAGACCAAATTTGAAGCTTATCCAGACATCAGGCGGGCCTCAAATCATGATTTTAAGGGTTGATCTATCAGTTTAGCCATTTTTAGAAGGATCAAGGAGCTAAAATTTGACGTGTACGGCTAATTTGTGATCCCAAGGTTGCATATAAAGTTTTGAACTGATTGGATGTTGGAAACCACGTAATCTTACACTCTGGATGGGTTTTTAGGCCCGTTTAATAGGACACCTTAGGAATTTTAATGGTGGAAATCATTACTACTACTTATCTATTGGTGTGGCCCATTTGATATAAATATGGTCCATGTGATGTGGCCCACTTATCATGTTTAACGCCCGTTGTTGAGGCCCACCTTTGGTGTGTTGATGGCCCATGGGTTGAGGCCCATTGTAATGAATTTGGGGCCATGGGTTGAGGCCCATTGTGATGTATTAGGGCCCATGAGTTAAGGCCCATTGTGATGTATTCTATGGCCCATGGGCTAAGGCCCATTGCGATGCATTAGGGCCCATGGGTTGAGACCCATTGTGATGTATAAAGGCCCGTGGGTTGAGACCCACTATGATGTGTATAGGGCCCATGGGTTGAGGCCCAGTGTGATGTATTTGGAACCCATGGGTTGAGGCCCATTGTAGTGTGATTCCACCATGGGTAATGTAATAACATTATGGCGGGCCATACCTTGGGAGCAATGTTGGTTTGACATCCACATTGAAAGAATAATGTTAGTTAAATGTCTGCATTATAACTCTCCCTAGGGCTCATTGATAGGCCCATACTTGTTGTGTGTAGGCCATCAAGGCTCATATTTGTTGTGAGGATATTTCATCACCATATAAAATGCTTAGTATAACTCCATGATTCATGCCCATACGCATCATATGTATGCCTGATATTTGTTACATATGTTTGATCCTAACATACGTCATTGGGCAGACTATTTATGGGACTCCTTATGATATGGAGTGCCTGCATTATTATGTCATACGCACATGATTACTGTATGACTGGGTAGTGTGATTCATGCATCTCGCATATATGTAACTTGATCATTGTACGCCCTAGCAACATCAGGGTCATGGCCTCCACAGGCACATCGTGGATGGCCAGATGAGATATCGAAAATGCTTGGTTCTAGCACTATGGGCACGTAGGATGTCCTTGGGTGAAAATTACAGAACCTCCTTGGTACCAGGAGATACTCCAACGTCTAGACCGAGTGAAATATGAGCGTCGGTGCTTATACCATGAGGCCGTGTCTCCCACTGTGTCGTGGTCGGTTGGAAGGATGTGTGGCCTTATCGGCTGAGTATGACCAGCTCGTAAATGGGTCCGCTATCGACGTGTCGGATAAATATTTGCAGACTATTGGCCAGGCGGATAGTGAGGTCTCTTACGCTCGCTGGGCTGTGCAGCTAGGGAGGAGGCAGTCGGAGTGGAGTGTAATAGACCCGGTGATTTTTCAGAGAGGAACCGTACTGATATGTGGACTTGATATGAGGACTGACATGATATTATGACACCCTGTCACTGTTGTACATGTGGGCAGGCGCACGTGGGCGGACGCTGATGTGGGTGGGTGTGATGTGAGCGGGGCTGAGGCCTGGGCAAGCTACCAGCAGTTGGCAGGCTACTGTGTTAACAGGCTACTGAGTCAGAGTTGCATACTCATTCATTCATCCATTCACTATCCACTCGGGCTGGCGGTGCGCAACTATTTGTTACGTGTACCTTCGCAATGGCCAAGATTTCGGTCTGGGTGCGCGACTAACCTGAGATTAGGAGTTTACCACATTGTGTTTGACTATCCAGATTTAGGTATGGGACTGGTTTGAATAGAATTCCCTTGTGATGGATCCCGTAGCCTGCGATACTACGTACTATCATCCCGACTTCACTCCAACTTTGTCATTTCATTCGCATCGCATATTGCATTTCATTCACGGCATATGACATTTTGGATTACTACGTTTCTGCACTTATATGGCTTAGAAGGACTTGACAGGATCTACATATTGCATCACATCTGCAGTATATAATATGTGGGTCATTATGATCTGCATTGCATACTCTGATATTATGTGACTCATGTACTTGCCAGTATATTTCTGCTTACTCTGATAACGTATGATTCATGACCTTGTCATTTTTCCTGCTTATCCCGATGATGTATGATTTATGAGCTTTATTGTATACCTGGTACTTACCTTACACACACTTACACCACCCTCTAAGCTTTTGTAAGCTTATGCACGATAGACGCGTGCAGGTGGCGTTAGGTTGCAGTAGCGTTGAGCTTGGAGCATGCAGCGATTTTCAGGAGCTTTGATTTTGATACATATGTATTTTCCTTCTAGCATTGTATTAAACTGTTTATATTAGTGGATATGTGATGATGATGTTGCCTTTATGATTTGGGTAAACTTGTGGTTATGCTTATTACAAGACAAATGTATGTCGAAAAATCCTTCTTGTAGGATCCCAGGATTGGAATCTAGCGTATGCTGCGTTGGGAGACGAGAATGGGGTACTACGGAGGCTGTCGGCACTAGCTTCGGCAATCGGGATTCCTGTGAATTCGATTTTCGGGTTTAAGGCATGACATGACATCCTTATGAAGTTGTGTAACACACAACAAGATAGCATTATCTTCACTTGAGTTTGTATGGGATATTGTGGAGCAGTCTTCAGAATTAGGAACCTGGCTTTCAAAACTCCAAAACATATTTCTATTACATTGCGCAATTGTGCATGTCGATAATTGAACAACTCCCGAGCATTGGATGGTTTTCGGCCCGTACGATACTCATTAAGATGGTAGCGTACACCGCGATACGGGGCCATGAAACTGGGCAAGTGCGCGTATCCTACATCTACTATGTAGTATTTACCTATATATTGAAAATGTGATCCGATTAATAACAATCCTTAATTGCCCAGTTTATAAAGCAATCAACGTGGTTGATATCCATGAGTTTACCACGAGGTATTACAAAAGGCTCGCTTGAGTGAGTCAATGCACTTTGCAAAACATGTGCATCCGATGCGGAACCTTCCCACCCAGCTAATATGTACACAAACTTCATGTTGAACTTGTAAGCAGCCAGGACATTTTGTGATATATATCCTTTCCTATTTCGAAAGACAGCACTATCCGCAAATGCTACGAAAGCAGGAATGTGTGTCCCATCAATTGCACCAATACAATCCTAAGTTAAACTTGTTAATCATTAGGATGATATTGGCATATGTAATTTGATCCCCACATATCATAATCAATTGTGATGAATATATGTATTATCATACCTGAAAGTATTCCGCCACTGTGGGTTCGATGAAATGTCAAATGCAATCTCCAATGTAGGTAGTGTAACAAAGTCTGCGTATAAAAAAACGACCGCATCCAAGACTCGATTAAAGTATTGACTTACGGTTTCGCCTGACCTTATAAAATGATGTCTAATCACTCGATTATGGACATTATGACTTAATGTATGGAGAAACATGACAAGTTGTTCTTCCATACTTACGTGCTTTCCATCCGCCAACAATCCCTTATCTCGTAAGATTGAGCAAAGATTAAAGAACGTAATCTTTTTCATCTGTAGTTGTGAAACACAATCACTCTCCCTTGCCCTAATAATCTCATTGATAATATAGGCACGGTCATAATCAGCAGACCTAGGAGGGTTTCGAAAGGGGTACATGCGACAATACTCCCCAGCAGTGATTGCAGCAGATCCCGCAACCAATATAACCATATAGAATTCCAACTCTTCATCCGTCTAGTCGCTCCCAGCCATAGTGATTTACCCCTCTATATATATAGGATGCATGTGACAGTTGATTAGGATGATGACCTTCATCAATTTTTGTAGATGTTTCAAAAATAGGTACAGGATCGGAGCCGTTCATTGGATGGGCACGCTGGCATAGGATCTAATACAACTAGTTGTATGTACGGTTACCATATAGCTGGTTAATTCAGACTTGGAGGATGGTCCAATCACGATCTAAACTATCTATTTGTTCCATAATACTATTGATGGGCCACAAGTAAAAATACTGACAATCTTATGATCATAATTATTTCTAATCGTTAATTTTTCAAGTCATAGATTGGATGATCAGCGTCAACTTACCAAATTATTTCTAAGAACGATAAGTTGTCCGATGTGGTGGTTATCATCTAGATTTTTTCGGAGTTGTAGATTGAACCTATCTTTCTCTTCTTGATCTAAATTGTCCTTTTTTTTAATTGGATGGTCTAGATCTATTGATCAGAGGGGTTCTTTCTTCATGGTTGATGGTGGTATTATGTAATGAATGACGGTTGAGATCGATGATTGGAAGGTTCATACCATCAGAATATGGTAGCGTCATCTCCATATTGTACACGTGGCAGGGTTATGTGAAAATCAGGTCCGTCCATATGCTGGACTCTATCATGGATGATTTTTTTCTCAAAAATCACAAACCTCAGACAATCTTATCCATCCATCTGTGGCCATTATAAGAGCTAGTGGAAAACCAATGTAGTTAACGGTCATCTACGAAGAGGAGGATAAACTGAAGAAAAATCAACGGATCAGAACATCTCATGGATTCTACGATTAAAATGTAAGTTATCCATCCTGATACAAGTATATGGCCTGACCCAATCCACAGATCACCTTGCCACGTGTTCTACAGAAATATGGCTCTACCATATTCCGGTTCTTCCTTCTCTACCGTATCATTTCCCGCTTAATCCACGTTGGTGCAGCCCTTAAGGTGGGGCCCACATTGTTATATGTATTTTGTATCAATGTCATCCATTCGTTTTTCATATCAGTTTAGGAATGAGTCCAAAAATGGATCAAATCTGAATCTATGTGGACCATGCTAAACACGAATGAAGCGTTAAAAAAAGAATATCATATTGATCCAAAACTTTTATGCCCAGAAGAAGGTTTTAATGGTCAATCACCATCGTTTGCTATAGTATTGTCCACCTGAGATTTGAATCTACTTCATCTTTTGGATCAAGCACCAACCAAATTTGAAATAACGGATGGACTGCATGGATATACAATGAATGCATCAAGGTGGGCCCCACAATAAGGTCTGTACTGTATTGTGTGAGACAGGGGCCGCACCTAATCCGCTCCCAAGATCATCACCGTGCAGCCTTGAAAATAAAAAATTCATATGGTAACGCTGTATGGATTTACCATTTCGTATTTGTTTCATCCATGCCGTCCATCTATTTTTCTATATCATTTTATACATGAAACCCAAAAATTACATATATCCCAAACTCGAATGGACCACATTGCAAGAAACAGTGTTGAATGAACGTCAACATGTAAAACTTTTTGTGGGTCATAAAAGTTTTAGATGAAGTTAATTTACAGTTTTTAGCCTTCATCTGGGTCCATATGACCAAATCAAAAGATTGGATGTTAAATAAACAGTATAGTAGGCCTTAGGAGGATTTTAATGGTGGATATCCAATCATTATTGTTTTCCTGTGGTGTGGTACACTGGAGACTTATATCCCTCTCATTTTTGGGATTAATACCTAAAATGAGCACTAAAAATGTATGAACGGAATGGATGAAACACATACATCATGGTGGATCCCACAGAGCACCGAACACCAGCCACCGAGCTGTGGCGGGGGGAGTAGCCAATCCGTTTACGCCAGTCACAAGGACACAGATTGTGTCCTGCAATGGCCCGTTTCCAGCTTCACACGGCCAGGGGCTCTGAGTGGCAACCGTGATCTGTGGTTCTCATCCACACCGTCCATCCATTTTTTCGGATCATTTTAGTGTACTAAGCCCAAAAAATACAGATACAGAGGTCACATGTACTACACAATGGGGATTAAACTCTTACCGTTGAAAACCTCTTGTGGGGCACAGCGGTTTTCGATGGAGCTGAGATTTTTGTTTTCTCTTCAACCAAGTATATGTGACTTTATTAATAGGTTGATGGAAATTAAACATCACTGTGGGACCTAAAAAGGTTTCAACGGTGAGGATCATTATCATCGCGACTTCATGCGTGATTTTTACATTGTAAATAGATGCATCACGGTGGGCTTGAGTAGAGAAGTGACCGTCATACCTGAGTCTGGGGTGGAGAGGTTCGGACTGAGGTGGATGGTGCCGGACGTCTCTGTATTGCGACCAGCCGGGTTATTTGAACCTATCAAGAGGAAACACGATAAGTCAGTTGGGGTTGCAAATGCGGGGTTTGCAAGGGAGAAGATGAGAGGAAGAAGATAAGTCGAAGGAAGATGATTTGCTGGAATACGTACCTGTGAGGGAGGTTGGTGAGAGACGTTTCTCCTGTTTGATTTCGAATGATATATAAATGAGGCGGCGCAGATTTTCGATGCTCTTGCAGACCACAGTGTTGCTACGTCCTGTCTCAGTTTCCAGCGCCAAATCTCGCCCGGATCGTGTGATTTCCCAGCGAATCCTCTTGCATTGAAGTGGGATTTCCCATGTGCCTAACGCACACCGCTTTCCCATCACTCAAACAGGTGAAATGGTCATTATGACCGATTTCACGGGCGTTTCACCAAACCCTGCGAAAACAAACAGGCCCTTAATGTTTATATGCCATCCAAACTGTTTATGAAGTAATTTCCATTGGAATGAAATGAAAACACAAAAAATTTATTTTGATAGGTAACTTTTGTGGCCATAAAAATGTTTCAACGGTAGTTACAGATTCTCCAATGTTACCTCTCATGTGACCCACTTGAATTTTGGATTCACCTCGATTTCAGTCACATGTCCTAAAATGACTTCACAGATGGACAAGTTCAGATTTTTAACAAACATTATAGTGAGCCTCACTTGGCATCCCATTACAGGAACTTACTGGATTCTTAGGAAATCCATGCCCTTATTTTGGACATGGATTACCTTCTAGAGCTCATTTGGTTTTCTTGTAAATGATTATAAATGGGTAATGATTACTTTTGTAATTATATGTTAACATTAGTTACATTTTTATATACAATGATGATTTTGTTATACATTGTTTGTTTCACGGGAAATGATCGTAAAAATGGTAAATTTATTCAGTTACAATTTTCTATACCTATGAGAAGTGTATTTGACTATTGATTTATGAGTCATAATTCTTACTTAAACAAACACTTTGAAATGATAATGATAACTCTTTACTTTGTATTTCAAAAGAAATTGTAAAAACCAAACGGCCCTTAAAGCGTTTCTCAAAAAGTTTTTACCCTCAAACTTAGGTAGGGCCCAACATGATGTTTGCAAGAGATCCACCCTATCCATTTGTTTTTAAAGATCATTTTAGGACATGGGCCAAAAATTAGCCAGTTCCAAAACTCATGTGGGCTGAAAATGTGAGTATTGAACGTCCTTTAAATATTTGTGGGGCCACGAAAGTTTTGAATATGGCTAATATTTGTTTTTTCAGTTCACCCCAATAGGAATGATGTTATGAATGAAATGGATGGCATGTAAACATCACTATCAACACAGGGAGATTTAAACGATAGGAATTTTTCTACTCACCTTTTCTTTTAGTGTGGCCCACTTGAGTTTAGATCCTACTCACTATTGGTCTCAAGTCCTAAAATGAGCCCACAGAACGGATGGACAAGATAGATTTCTCACAAACATCAAGATGGGCCCCACCTAAGTTTCTTGCACAAAAACTTAATGCGAAAGACTTTAACAGGAAATCCGCGTCCCCTTGTTTCCTTGTATATTATTTCATCTTACTTTGACTATGTTGACATAGTAGCCTTCCTTTGGCTCCACATATGAAGTATGTTTTATATTCACACCGTTCGTATGCATTCATTTGTTTTAAATCATTTTAGAGCATGAGCCCAATTTAAGAAGATCAACTCAAAATGTATACATATTTCTTGTTTGGTAATTTACCTATATTGTTTTTTAGTCCCCAATATGCTGATGTGGAAAACTTCTGTCAGCTCCCATGAACTTCATGTGTTATATCCACACCGTCCATTTATTTTTCGGACCATTTTAGGGCATGAACCCAGTCTAAGAAAATCAACTCGAAATGCATACATATTTTATGTTTGGTCATGTACATATTTAATCTTTCCTGACTATGTTGACATGGCAAACATCTGTGGGCTCGACCATGAAGTATGTGTGTTTCCTTTTAATTCCTCACTATGCTGATGTAGCAAACTTCTGTGAGCTCCCATGAAGTATGTGTGTTTCCTTTTAATTCCTCACTATGTTGATGTGGCAAACTTCTGTGAGCTCCCATGAAGTATGTGTTATATCTCTACCGTCTATTCATTTTGTTATCGTTTTGGGGCATATGCACAATTTAAGAAAATCAACTCGAAATGCATATATATTTCTTGTTTGCATACGTATTTAATCTCTCCTAACTATGTTGACATGGCAAACATCTGTGGTCTCAACCATGAAGTATTATATCAACTATTTTTTTAGACCATTTTAGGACATGAGCTCAAAAATGAGTCAAATCCAAGTCTCAACTAAACCACACTACCGAAAAAAGTGGTGATTGAATGACCACTATTAAAAGCTTTCTAGGGCCCACCATGCCATCTAGCCTGTTTATAAAGTCACACAAACCTATATATATGGAAAATACAAATATCATATTGTAAAGACTCTATCTAAAATAAGGATAAGCCACTCTTTGAGCTTTAGCTTGACTTCAATAAATTATCTTACACTAATTTAGAAATTATTGAAAATCCAAACGAGTTGAACTGGGAGTATACTCTGCATGTCCCGCAAACAATTAATGAATCTGATCAGCTAGCTTCAAATCCAGTAACTATTCATTCACGATAGTGAATCTGAACTCTAGAACCTTAAAAACTCTTTGTGCGTATCAACTGATGTGTGAAAAATAATAAAATGAACTCTCTACCCAAGGATCCCTCTCTGTACTACTTAATCTTTTCAAATAATGTTGTGTTGAGAGATGAGAGATCATATCTTTAAGATTGAGAAAAGTACAGTCGTCCTTATACACAAAGTATCCATGGTATTATTGAGAGAAAGATTTGACCAATCAAGATGATTTATAATTCATTGGAAAAGTACTTAAATGATTCTCCTAACGAACTTAAGTTTCCTCCAATCCAAGTTATGATTAGGAAGATCCAGCCTGTTTAGCAAGACCATGCATTGCTACACAGCCAAAACTATAAAAACTATATATGGCCACACTTTAGACTAATCAAGCGTGATCTAATCGAAGTAATTTCAGTTCAATTGAAAAGCTCATCAAGCAACATTGCCAGTGAGCCTAAGATCATCTAAAAAAGGCAATTGGTCAAATTACAAGCAATCGATTTTATATACTAAACATTTGTACTTTCGACAAGTCAAATGGGGTCCGATCGAAATGATTCTAGTTTTTTTAATAAGCTTATCTGATTATCTTTCCAACAAGACTAAGATAACCGAAAATGAACGGTCAACGAACAAGATACAACCATTTAAATAATTTCTACAAAAAAATAAAAATTAATCATTATGTTAAATATATAATTTTATGATTTAAATGATGGGCGCCCACAAGGAAACAAAATGCGTTACGGCTACTAACGCTTATATAAGGAACCCGTTACCAAGAGAAGAGATGGAAGGAAAACGAGATGAAGAAAGAAAAGTGAGATAGAGATGAAGAAAGGAAAGTGAGAAAGAAACAGAGAGCGAAATAGAGAGAGAGAGAGAGAGAGAGAGAGAGAGAGGAAAATATGACAAAAAGGGTCTGACGGTTGGAGTTCACCTGGAGATGCTGCCGAAGGTACCTTAAAGATTTCCAACATGCAGATATGCTACACAACATATGAGAAAAAAAAGCCCATTAAAGAAGTTATTGCAGCTAAGAGTTTGTCTACCTCTATTTAATTCACATTTCATTCACACATTCTAAGTGCATCAACTATATTCACAATTCTTTCTATTTTATTCTGCATTATTTTCCCTCTTCAATTTTCTCATACTTTATTTTCCTGCCCAGGATCTTAAATCCTATGAAGAATGGCTAGTTAGCATTTCATTTTACCTATCTTATTTTTACTTTATTTGCCTACTTAGGGCCACTTGGCTTTGTGATGTAAGGATAGATATTTTTTTCTTATTTTTGCTTGCCCGACTCTTATGGGTTATGTGAAGCACGATCGAATATAAAAATGTCGAAATTCTGTTGACTCTCCCAAAACTACAAAATCTTATGAAATAGAGACCGCACATTATACGAGCAAAAAATAGTGCTTAATCCATTCTTTTTCCGTCACTGAGGTGCTTACTCAGAATTTACGGTCGTAAACCAACCGTAGGAGTCACTTTGAGTTAGTGAATCGTCAGATTCCCAAACCCCTAAGTGATTCTACGATTGTTAGCCGGCCAAAGATTTTAAGCTTCATTTGGATAGTGGTGACTCTGAATCAACTACGTTTTTTACACCTGAGTCAATAACATACTTTGGCTACACTAACAAATCAATACCAAAATGAAGGAAGTGAGGGCAACGTCATGCTTGTATGGGAGGAGACGTTCACAGAATGCCGATTCCACTGGGGAACTACTAGTCACTAGTTTAGGCCAGTTTACACCGGTTGGCTAATACATGCGGCAATACAATATTACCTAGCCTGGCAATGAGAAACTCTTGTATGACATGCTCACCATCTAAAGGGCACTTGGTGAGGACCCATTTGTATGTTAACTAGTTAGACTAATACTCTACCGAATCTAACAGTATGAACCTTTTGTAATCCTGACATACTCTCATACCCAAAGGGTATAATAGAGGTTCTAAGAGATACCGGTTAGGTTTTTAAGACTTTCAACCCAAGGGTCTTAATTTCTCTACATATTTATGCTTTAGAAATTTTTAACCCAGATGTCTTGATCACCCCACCTATTTTCTTGTGTTTCAAAAATTATTCTGATGGTGTAAAATTTTAATAATTTCATGGACCAAATATTATTTCAGAAAAAAAAAATAAATAACCTTTCATGATTGTTATTCCTCGGTTGAATCTATGATACATGGTGTACATAATTTATAAAATAAAATTTTTAATCAATGTAAACCGTTCATACATAATCAAAATCCCATAAAGAAAAATAAAATGCAACATAATCCATTAGATTGAAGAGTCTGAAAACAATTCTATATTAATTCAAATTTTTCGCAATAGAAAAAAACTAAATACTATTTTCTTATTTTATCATATAAAAAAATAATTATTTTTTTTTATCAATGCATGGTTAAGAATAATCTAAATTTAACGTTGAATTAAAGCATGCTACTTAAAATAAAGACAACTAAACAAATAATAAAATCCAAATAACATAATTAAAAATTTAGTATATAAACACAAAAATAAAATCAAACAAATAAATAATTATAACTAAGATGAGTAAATAAATAAATAAGGTATTGAATCATTCATATAAAAATAAAAGAAATTTTAAAGGCAATCAAATGAATTTAATTCTAAGAAATAAATAAACAAACAATAAATAATTTAAATAAATAAATAAATTTTAATTCAGAGAATACTCACTTATAAAAGAAGAACTCTTTTTTTTCTCTCTCTTCCTCTTTCTCTTTCCTCTTATTTTTCTATTCTTCTCTCTCTCTCTCTCTCATGTGAGTAACCAGAATTTTTCTTTTTTTTATCTCTTTTATAAGCTACTTTCATATGTAGCACATGTGAAATAGGCACCTCTTATGTTTCCTTTTTCATATGTTACATTTTTCATTCCATTTAGATCACATGCTCCACATGGCTTTGTTTTTCATGAACATGTTGTGCACTACACGTGTGCCATATGTGTGCCACGTGTGTGGACATGAGGTGTATGCATATGGTGCATGCATGCCACGTGTGTGAAAGGTGAGTGCATGTGATGTTTATACATGGTGTGTTAGATATGATGCATGCATGGACAGATGGATGTACAAATAGATGGATGGATAGATATACGGTTAAATGGGCTCGTGTGTGATAAAGGGCTAGATTTTATGATATACATGTTGATTGGTGGTGAGATGGACGGGTAGTATGAGGATGGGTTAAACAAAAATGGTGATGAATGGTCATTTTTAAAAGAAGTGGTGTGTACATCTTTAGTATGGACTCCACATTAGGTATGTGGTCAAATAAAGGGGTAGGATTATAGGTGGCCATACAACTTAGGAAGTTGCATGGTCAATTTGGTGGTGGGATGTATGGATGGGTAAATGATCTAAGCGTGTAGATGGTTAGATGGGTGTATCATTGGATGGATGGTTGGATCCATGGTTGGATTTATTAATTAATGGAAGGTTGGATTTGGATTTGTTTAAGTCAACGGTTAAGATTGGATAGGTTGATCATGTAAATCAATGGTCATATTGGATTAGTTTGATATGTTGATCAATGGTTAAATTTGGATGGTCAAGATTAATTCAGGTTATTACAAAAAATATGAAAAACCGTCAAAAACCAAAAACAATTGAAAACTATCAAAACTCCCAAAAAATAGAAAATTCTCAAAACTTAAAAACAATAGAAAATCCTCAAAACTTAAAAACAATAGAAAATTCACAAAACCCAAAATAGAATAAAACCTATAAAAACCAACAACATTAAAAAAATAATAATAATAAAATAAAAAAATCAAAATACTCAAAGATCAGAAAACTTTTCAAAAACCATATGCAATAAAGTATCAGACTCATATAAAGAGTTACATGAAGCCGAAATCGACATTTATGACTTTGATATAGAACTAGACTTCGAACTTATGCATTTGGAAGAAATCCAGGATGAGGGAAATGATGACCCAACTCCCAAACTTGAGGATCTCCTCAATAAGTTCGATTCAAAAGTCAACGTTGCAGTTGATGATTTTGAGGTGAGCAACCTTGGAACCTTTAAGAATCCTCTAGAAGTATGCATTAGAAAATATTTATCTCCAAGTGATAGGAAAAGGATGATTGAGTTTTCGTTGATATCACCAAGTTTCGTGGGTCCCATCATGAGGTATGAGTTATATCCAAACGGTCTGTCCACTTGGTGAGCTTATAGTAAGGCTTGAGCCGAAAAGTAAGAATGATCCAAAAATCAAGTGGACCACACTGTATTTAACAAGGGAGGATTGAACGCCTGTCATTTAAACCCTTTTAGGGGTCACAGAAATTTTAAATCAATATGATATTTGTTTTTTCTCTTCATCTACGTCCGTGTAACCTTATGAATAGAATGGATGGAAAATATAAGTTACGGTGGTCCTATGAATGTTTTACCGGTGAGAATAATTGTCTTATTGCTATTTGTAGTGTGATCCAGTTAAACCTTGGAAATTACTCCTTTTTTAGATAAAGATCTAAAATAATCTCATCAAATGGAAGAACGGTGTGGATATGATAAATACATCATTACGGGTCGATGTAACTTTGATCTCCTTTGAGTTGTCGTTTGTACAACTTAGATCTCAAGGACCGTCATCGCTCCTCTTCGCACGACATGTACTCACACTGGCTAGTTTGTTGGTGTGTGTAGAGGTGTACACGAGTCGAATCAAGTCGAGCTTGGCACAGCTTAACTCGGCCCGACTACTAGCTGTCCTCAGCTTGAACTCGGCTCGGTCCTTGAGCATGACTGGCCAACTTGGTTGAATTCAGTCAGCAACTCGAGCCAGTTCAAGTCGAGTTCGAGCCAAGATCGAGTCGAGTTTGCCTGTGTATCACTTTCACAAACATATAAACTGAACCTTCAAATTCTCATTGCAGGTAAAACTACAACAATAGTTTTATAGGTTTTCATCAAATGCCTGGTAGGCAACATCAAAATCAAGAAAAAAAATATATTTATTTCATATACATACCTTCCTTGCAACCATTTGACACTTTGTTGAGTCATTTCATCAAACACTTAGTGAGCAACATCAATATCGCTTAGCTAGTTTAATCCGAGTTGGGGTTCGAGTTGAGCTTGGTCAAGCTCAAACTCCGAAATTCTTTCAAACTAAAAAAATCTGCATGGCTCAACTTATACACAATTTTGAACCGAGCCGAATTGAACTTTTTCGGCTCGAGTCGAGTGAACTAACCGAGCTAACTCGGTTCGTGTACAGCCCTATGTGTGTGGTACACCAGCCAATCCGCTTCCATCATTGGTATGTTACAAGCCACTGCCACTGGAACGAGGATTGGCTGGTGGAAAGCTATGTGGGCTCCCACCGTTATTTTGGTAGCTTATTTTAGAACACTAGGATAAAAATTAGGCGGATCAAAAGCTTAGGTGGGCCACATTGAACGCTTATACGTTGAATCGTATTGGAGCCCACCCAATGTTTATTTGCCATGTAATCAGTTCATAAAGTCGGCTGACCCTAGGCCAAAATATAGGCTTATCCAGAACTTTCGTGGCTCTGATAAGTTTTCAACCGTAGTCTTTCAATTCTCACTGTTTCATGAGGTTTGGTGGTGTGGTCTACTTTTACTTTGGGTCTGCCTCACTTATCAGATCATGCACTGAACTGAACTGGTGAAACGGATGGACGCAACGGGATGGATAAAACACACATCATGGTGGGGCCACGGAGCTTATCCAGCAACTAGCTGGCCGATGCAGGGTTCACCAGCAAATCTATGTCTGCACCACCAAGGGCGAACCATTTTCGAAATCTCGTCCAAAGGACCAGCTAACCTTTCGTTTTATGGCCTACAAATAGACGGTTAGGAAGAGAGATACAGCAACCGTCGACGTTGAACTGAAAAGAACCCAAATATTTCGGTTGGATCATCTGGTTCCAGGGGCATGGTCGAGCCCAAGAGACCAATGTATCGGATTACCGATCTTCGGAAATTACTCTGATCGGCTAATTCTAGACATTTGATCAGTGGCCTTCAAACTGAAGGTACAGGATAGAAACCAATAATATATGGTCAGATCCAGTGATCGTCGATCGTATCGTCTCTCAAGCCTAGCAGTCACGTCATGCTTGGAGTATAGCCACGTTGCATGACATATGTCGAATTATAATAGATTTAAGTACACCGCACCCTGGCTACGCCACACGTGGACGTTGCTTGACTGAGCAGCGCACTGCACGGTCGCCTGCCTTCCAAAAAGGCCATCCTATGTGACGAAATATCACTATCGTGCGATGCGAACGAACGTCGCGGAGGCACAGGGCCGGGTGACTTTGGTACGGCCGGTTCCTCACCCAAGACGGTGCGGCTCTTACGGTGCCGCCCACCTATGTATCTATTGCACATTCGTGATGTTCATCCGTTTTTTCCAGGTCTTTAACGAAGCATATGCGAATGTCAGATGAAACACATCACAAGAAACAGTAGTGTTCAACATTTCACCCCCTAGGGCCTGTTTGGGCGGTGGGACTAGAAGGAATTAGCTGGGATGAGATTTAAAAAACATAATTAGTACCCATGGTAGGAATTATTTCCTGTTGCCTTAAGATAATATTAATGTCATGCTTTGTTGGTAAGATGGTGGTACATTGAATGGATATACCTACCATCATTTGAAATTACTGAGAACCACATATATGTGTTATATCTAAATGTTTATTTGTTTTGTAATCTCATTTTATGACATGGGCTTAAAAGTGAGGCAAATCTAAAACTTATGTGGATCCAAAGAAGTTTTCAATAGCAAATTTTCAATCCCTGTTGCTTTCTATGGTGGGGTCCACTTGAGCTTTAGATTTACTTAAGTTTTTGGCCCATGCTCTGAAATAATCTTGATAAATGGGTGAACAATGTGGATTTAGCCCACACATCATGGTAGGACCTACACAACTTGCTAACATTGAATGAAATTGGCACAAGACCCAATGCAATTCCATTTAACGTAATTCCAAGCTTATCCATTCTTCCCAAACATGTAATAGAATTGGCACACAACTGGATGAATCCTAACCCACCTAATCCCTTCTAATCCCACCGCCCAAACTGGCCCTTACAAACTTCTTAGGGCTTGTTTGGCCGAACCGATCCCACGGTATTAGGTGGGATGGGATTAAAAAAAATATAATTTTTACCTATGATAGAGATTGTCCCATGTTGCCATAGAATAAGATTAATGTCATGCTTTGTTGGTAATACGGTGATACATTGAATGGATATACCCACCATCATTTGAAATTACTGAGAATAACACACATGTTATATCTAAACTGTTCATTTGTTTTGTAACCTCATTTTAGGGCACGGGCTTTAAAATGAGGTAGATCCAAAACTTATATAGCCCCAAAGAAGTTTTCAACAATAAGTATTCAATCCCCTTTGCTTTCTATGGTGGGGTCCACTTAAGCTTTAGATTTACTTGATTTTTTGGCCCATGCTCTGAAATAATCTTAAAAAATGGATGGACGATGTAGATATAGCCCACACATCATGGTGAGACCTACACAACTTGCTAACATTGAGTGAAATTGGCACGGGACCCAATGCAATTCCATCTAAAGCTCTTCCCTTATTCCCAAACATGAAGTGGAATTGGCACAGGACCAGATGTAATTCCATCCCACCTAATCACTTCTAATTGCACTGCCCAAACACGCCCTTAAGGCTTGCTTGGGAGCGTGAATTTGGAACCCCTGGATTGGCAACCATATGGATGGGTAATCCTCTCAGTGTGTTTGACACCCAGGACTATAAATCAACTTTAATTTAAAAATACCTATAGATGGTATATTTATAGGGGTTTGAATTTAATTATTAAATTAACTTTAATATTCATAATTAATAAGATATATAATTTTTGACACTATGGTTGTGATAAGCCTGTTGAAATATATGCTTTGCCTGAAAATGATGAAATTTCAAGTCTCAAATGGACCGCAAGCACAAGATCATATTTGAGTGACTAACCAACGATTTTTAACTGCTGATTAATATGAACAATGTTTGGACGATGCTGATGATCATTAGTGGGCCATGTGCCCACTAGAATGATAGTGTACAGTGACATACATGTTACACTTGCAATTTTAGGTGTAATCGAAGCTCTCACCGTGGAATACAAACTCCTGAGTTACCTCATGCTACCAAACAACCGAGGGGATTTGAAAGCCTATCTAATCCCCTCCAATTTACAATGCCAAATGACCCCTTAAGCTCTACTATAATATTTAAATATGACTTTGATACAAAACTTTGCTTTTTATAGTATGCCTTCAATTGCGCGGAAAAATATATGCGTTATTGTAAGCTGTAGATTAGCTACTGACAGGTTGAGTAGCTATTAAGAAGTTATTATGCCAAATTCTGGGAGTCCTACCATAATGTATGTGTTTACATTTGTAGAGATCATTTTAAGATATAATAAATTTAAACAAAGGCATATTCAACTATAATAGACTATAAAAAAACAATAAAGAGAGTGACACTAACATTTGAAATCTTCTTAAAATTTACCATAATGTTTATTTGATATACGACTTGTTCATAAGTTAACAAATATTAGCTTGATTGAAAATTTTTGTGATCCTTAGAAGTTTTTCAATGGTGAGCCTCACTCTCTCTACTAATTTTTTTTTGTGGTGGGGTCCACTAGAGTTTCAGATCTGACTTAGTCTTTTGATCATACAATAAAATGGTCCCTCCAAATATATGGGTGGTGTGATACAAAACATATATTATGATGAGATATAAAGAACTTGGTAACATTTCTTGAGTGGACTCTTGCTACTCACCCTGACAACAGCTAATTCGCCTCTCTTGTGAAAAGCTAATCTATGTCCCTTGTGTAGCCTGACGTAGATTAGTAACTGACAAGTTGGGCAGCGAGGCTTGCTATTAAAGTGTCGTCAACAACTTCCATGGCCCTGTTATGATATATGTGTTGTATTACACTATTTACCTATTTTGAAGTATTATTTTAAGGCAAGAGACAAATAACTAGGTGGATAAAAATATGGAGTGGACCAACATCAGAACAGTGGGGAGAGTGATTTTTACCGTTGAAACTATTATAAGGTGAGCCATGATGTTTATTGGAAATCCAACCAAAGTTAAAAAAGATACGAAACAAAGAAAGGAAACTTTCACGGCTTTTAAAAGTTTTTAATGGTGGCCTTACTGACCCTGCTGCTTTCTGTGCAGGAGTCCACTGAACCACTGAGCCGTGGATTTAGCTCTTTCTATGAATCTCGCTGGATCTCTCCGAATGTACGGACTGAACGTACATCGTGATGGGGCTCACTTCAGTAGCGAGTCTCGCTACTCAACCTGTCAGTAGCTAATCCTCGCCCCCTGACAAGATCAGCCATCTCTAGCTGGGTCTTGGCTATTTTTCATTTTTAACCGTCCAATAAACGTCCAGCGATCTAATAGTTGGATAATAAAATAAGACGTATATTTCAGTTCATAATACATCTAAACCGGAGCCTATAATCTGGACGGTTCAGTTTGAACCATGCAATTTCAGTTTCTAATTGCCTGTGTATCATCCATCGCAGTCCGCCAGAGTATCATAGTATTTCTCCAAATAATTACTCTTCTTTCGTCCCATCAACGCAACCCTTCCCGCCCGAAACCCCTCGTCGTCTTCTTCAAACACCAGGAAATGTCCTCCAAACCGCCCGATATTACCGCCGGTGTCCCTCCCTCCGTTCTGGATTTCCGAGCGTACGAGGACGACGCATGGTACGGCGTCCGTCTCGTCCTGGACGGCGAGACGCTGACGGTGAAGTTCTTAGACTTCGGAGACGAGTCCGACAAGCGATTGGGGCCGTCCGATTTCGAGGACCCGAAAGCGTTGGACGATTTCGCGGAACGGTTTCGGCCGACATCTGTACAGTTACAGGACGGGGAGTGCTGGAGAGTGATCGAAGGGAAGACCGTCTGCGCTTCGCACACGTTCGGAGATAACGACGTTAGGTTCTACGACGCTGTCGTTGAAACGGCGAGTTTTCCGTTTCTTCTTCTTCTTCTTCTTCTTCTTCTTCTTTTTTTTTTTTTTTGTTTTTTGGAAATTTGAATTTCTGAAATGACAGCTGCTGTTTTCGGTCGCGGATTCATTCGGCCCTAAGCTCTGTGGGGCCACTGTGATGTATGTGTTATATCCACTCCGTCCATCTGTTTCATTAGCTCATTTCGCATGGGGCAGATTCAAAGCTCACGTGACTACATCACCGGAAAGAGGATGCGGATTTCATTCGCAAGGATGCTGGGTGGGGCCCACCGCCATATTTGTGGGAAATCTACCCCGATCATCCGTTTGGCGAGCTCATTTTGGGACAAGCAAGTAAAAATGAGGTGGATCCAAAACTCAAGTGGGTTACACGAGAGTGAAAATTGGGGAAAGAAATAATTACGGTTGAAATCTTCTTAGGCTCTACCTTGATGTTTATATGCCATTCAAACCGTTTATAAGGTCATTACCAAAGGACGAAGTGAAAATACATAAAAACACATAGCTTTTATTTGTTTCAACGGTTCTCACTGAATCCCCACTGTTTCCTCTCGTGTGGCCCACTTGAGTTTTGTATCCACCTCATTTTCGGTCGAATAGGCTAAAATGAGCTTGCAAAGCGGATGAACGGAGTAGATTTCTCACAAACATGGTGGTGGGCCCCACACAACATCCTTGCTCAGGAACTTTTTGCGAAAGCCTTTCGCGGAAATCCGCATCCCAGGAAAGAGCGGATATAAAGACGCCCACCGTTGAAACTATTGTAGGGCACACCGTGATTTTTATATACAATCCAACTCATTGGTAAGATGATTCTGATCTGGATGAAGGGAAAACACATGTGTAAGCTTGATTCAAAACCTATGTGGCTTCAAGGATCCTTGATCTTGCTCGGGTGGTAGACTCTTAGGAGTTTCAACACCCGGTCAAGGGTTCGAGTATCATAGGTGGTGAAATTCCACTACGGCGTGAGTGTGTGGGGTGTGTAAAAATAAAAATAAAAATACACCCGTGGCCTCAAAGAAGCTTTTAATGGTGGGTGTTCAATTCTCACTGTTGGTGGGGTCCACTTGAGCTTTGTATCTTCCCCATGGGCGCAGGATCTCCAGCAACCTAGCTGGTGTCAAAGCTCTGTGGGCCACACCATGATGTATGTGTTTTATCCACGCCGTCCGTCCATTTTGCTAGTTCATTTTAGGGTTTAAGTACAAAATCAGGTAGATTCAAAGCTCAAGTGGACCACACCATATGTTACAGTGGGATTGAATGCTTAGCATTGAAAACTTCTTGGGGCCATGGAAGTTTTGGATCAAGCTTATATTTGTGTTTTCCCCTTATTGATTATAAAATCTGGACCACCCTCCATTCCGCACGGCGCACCTCTAAGGAACCCTGGCCCAACACAAAGGGTTAGCAAAGGGGAGACCCTGACTAAGCCGGGGAACCCTCCGATGCCTAAGTCAGGTTAAGGGAATCTGGGTCTAAGTTCAAGAGTAGAGGGAGAGTGCAAGATGTTGCGTACCTGTAGCAATGAGGTCTCATTGTATTTATACCCGACTATTAGATGATATGGGTCTGTTAATCTCGGCACGATTTACTCATTCAGTAGGATTTTCGGATCGTGGAGATATCGTCCACAATCTAAGGATCGTGTAGCGTATCGTGCGTATCTGTGAGTGAGGTAATCGACCATGTCTGCTTAAGGTAGTTTCTTATTTGAGTGCATGAAGTGCCCATATTCCGCCCCTGCCTCAGCTTGGAGCCTCTGGTTGAAGAAGGGGCCCTGATTGTTGCGTACGCGGGCCTTAATCGTTGGTTTGCTAAATGAAGGTCATGTCTTAAGTCCGAGCCGAGCTCCGGCATGGACTTACGATGGGCTTGGCTTTTCTTGCCTGTCGGGTTGAATGAATCCGAGACGAGTGACACTGTCATGCTATATGAGTGGCTAAGTGATTCTGGTCGATTAGTGATGGGACGGTCCGACGTGTTTGGTACGAGCTCCACCCCAACTACTATGGTCATAGATCACTCCATGCCAATTACTAATCCTCAGAGTGGGGGTGTTACTGTGACCTAGCCGAGAGTTCCTCTTCAATAGTATTTATCGTTTTCAACTAATTCATACGTATCTGATCGGATTAATGAGATGTCGGAGCTTAGGATTTGAGGGGCTCGGATCTTCCCATAACAGAAGCCCTTTACTCTTCGAGTTTGGATACGAGCTCGGAGAGTAACTATATACGGAAGATCAACCATTTCTCCTTTCTCGCCTTCTACACGTATGGTTGCAATCATGATTTCTTTATTTGAAGTGTTGTGTCCTAGGAATTGTTCGTTCGTAACCTGCAGGCACATGGCATCGATTAGGATTTCGAATAGTTGATGGGCCTATGACCGATCACCACGTATGTCCCGTGAAGCGTTCAAGCGACGCTTCCCCTGCTCGGGCATTGCTCCATCTACCTGGGGTGCACCGCTCAATGTCAGAAGAGTACAACTTGATAGAGCTTGAGCTAGTAATGCGCGGCCATGTGTGTTCTGAAATCGGCTCGCGACGATTTGGTTGTGGCCATCATGCTTCACCATTAATGTGAAGATTCAGTACGGGCTATATAACCCTCTTTTCTGGAAATGCTTCTCATCTGTGCATTCTGAATTTGTGTGGATATCGGAGGAGGCGATTTTCGGTGAAGGCGATTTCGACCGACTAGGATTTTTCGGCGTTGTGATTCCAACCAACTAGGGATTTCATGGTGAAGGTGATTCCCGGTGATCGTCCGGTGAGTCTCTCCTTCTTGCACTCTTCCATTTTTCTTCTCCATAAGATGTCATCTGATCTGGAGATGGTCTGAGGGGACTATGATGATTCCGAGCTGGGAAGCTTGGATGACAGGAGAGGGGCATTAGAAGGCCCCTTGGAAGCTGTGCCCCTATACCCTCCACCCTGGAGAAATAAGGAAGCGGGGTCTCGTACTGCAGGGTAGGCAAGAAGAAAGCTGCTCGAGCCCCCCAAGACTTATCTTCAGGGGCCAGTGAGATGCCCGCGAGAGGGTGGGTCTCGGGGGCTGTCCCTGGGGGCTCTGTACTGACTGAGTCCCAGATGGGATGGATCCGTTAGGAGTTTGATATCCCAAACTTCATTCAGATAAGGGCGCCAGAGCCCCTGGACACCGCCGACGCACTTGCTGAAGGGGAGGTCGCCATCTTTCTCTGTGCACTGCAATGTAGGCTACGACTCCCCATGCACCCTTTCGTCTGCGCCTTGACTGCTCACTTGGGACTGGCTCCTGGTCAGTTTGCCCCCAATGCTTAGAGGGTTCTTATCTCTTCCTTCATCATCTTGCATCAAGTTGGGAATCCCGAGCTGACACTAGAGGAATTAATAAGCTTGTACTTGGTCAAGCACGACAGCCATGAGCCATGGTATTACTTCGCGACCCGAGGCAGTAAAGGGTCAGAGCTGGTCATGAACCTTCCGTCCTCTAACAAAGATTGAAAGAACAAATGGTTCTGGGCTTCGGGTGAATGGGAGGCGCTGGTAGCAGAGCTTGGAAACTTGGCGACTCGGGTCCCCACTTGATTTGGTACACCAGGTCGGATCCTACATACTTTCTTTTTTATCTACCTCTCCTTTCTGTTGTGGTCGGACTAAGGTTTTTCTCTTATTCTTGTAGATTTTTCGAGAGGTTCGCCTCTCCTCACCTCGGACTAGAAAAATCAAGTTGTCAAGACTAGGGCGCGATCGGGAGAACTTCGCTCTTGGTCAGACCTGATCACATCCACTAATCCTCATTGGTTTGGGCTGTGCAAATCTAAGCCGCTTCCTACCTCCTTCAGTCTTTCTTCAGCTCCTTTTGAAGGATTGGATTTCTTAGTTTGGTTGTTGATCCATTATTTTTCACGCAGGGATGATCGAGGCAGTTGGGTCTCGGAGGAGGAAGGCCGATTCGACCGTTGACGAGATGCTAAGGGCAGAGCCCCGAACGAAGACAACCGTTCGGAGGAAGCAGGTGGCTGAGGGCCCCTCGGCTCCAGTTTCTGTTGCTGCAGCTCCAATTTCTGTTGCTGCAGCCCCGGTTGTAGTACCTATCGCGGTTGAGGCCGCAGTCATCAATGCTCTCGCTCCAAACCTCCCTCCCACCGTCGAGGCCCCTCATGCAGCCCCAGAGCCCTGCATTGCCATCCCTTCTTCATCTGAGCGAGAGGAGACCATTCGGATGGCTGACACCATGCTCTCCCCTCCCGAGGCCGGGAATGATCTCGGTGTCGAGGCTCAGGCCTCGGCAGGCAGCAGGACTGGGGCCAGGGAGGTAGTAGGGTCGGCCTAAGTGGGGATGAGCGGAGGGAGGTTCGAGTTGAGCTATCACATGTCTTGCCTAGTTCCTTGGGCCGCTAAGCATGCCCCGGAGGAGGAGATAGCCAATTTTATCACCAAGTGGGACGACTCTTTCTTGAACGACATGGCTTCCGTATTCTACAGGGTATGTTTTATTACCCTTGTTTCTCAGCTTCCATTTCTTTTATATCCATATGCTCATTCTTCTGTTTTTCACTCAGTTCGTCTCGAGGCTCCTTTTGACTCGGGAGAGAATTTGGGAGCTTGAGAAGAGAGACGCCGAGGTGGAAGCTCTCAGGGGCGAGGCTGGGATCCTACGAGACGAGGCAGCCTTCCTTTGGATGGAATAGGCAGAGCTGTGCCGGCGGGTGATCTCAAGACGGGAGAGCTCGAGAGTTTCAGCTTTAGGGGGTTGCGGGTGATCTTGAGGCTTGATGCGGTGCGGCGGCGGCCGAGCTGACATGAGTTAGGGCCCACGCGGATTCGTTAGCTAAGGAGAATGCTCGATTGGGAGAAGTTCTAGAGTGGACTAGAGCCGAAGTCGCAGAGGAACAGAGCCAAGCCATTTCTCAGGCGAAGGAGGCTCAACGAGCTGAGGACGAGGCCTCCCTAGCCGTAGCAGTGGCTGATGCAGTAGACGCCTTTAAGGCTTCGAAGGAGAGGGCAACCAAAGCCACTAAGTTTTACGACTGTGGCTTCGACGCTTGTATTGAGGCGGTCCAGGATTTGTATCCGGACCTCATCCTTGAACCTCTGCTGCCTGAAGACATGAGAGAGAAGCCCCTTGAAGATGTCCGCCCGGATCAAGCCCCTAGCTCTCAAGCTCCTCATCCGACTGCATAGTTTTCGATGCTTCTCTTTTTATGAATTTTCTGAACTTGAATCTTTTTGTTGAATGATTTGGTGGATAATATTTTTTTTTAACCCTCTGGAGAGGGCGTGTGGATGATGATGATTTTTTATATGTTAATCCATAGTTGGTTCTTGGATGTTGATTGCTGTATTAATTTATTGATAGGTCGTTCTACTTTGAGGCATTGCCGAGCCGATACCTTAACGGGTCAGCTCGCCTCAATGTTGTTTTGTCGAACTTTGAACCTTTTGGTATTGCCATTGCTGAGTTCGGATCCCTAGGGATCGGCTTGCCCCACAATTGGCGAGCTACTCTTAATCTGTCCATTAGTCGGACGACGATCCGGCTCCTTCGTTGGGGGAGTTAGGTCATCCATTAGCTTTTTCCCTAACTAAGAGGGGATGCCCTATAGAATTTTCGTGGGATAACTTACTAACCCCTTCTTTAAGGGATTAGTCCGTTAAGTCCGCCCCTTCTTATGAGAGGCAACTTTTTCTTAGTAGACAATCCGTTTGTGTAGAATGGAAGAGGTTTGAATTTTATTGCGAGCCTTAAAGGTTGATCGCCCTGAGGCGTACACTTATTGGGAGCCTTAAAGGCTATTACATCAAGGATAATAGATTTTTAGGTGCTCGGCGTTCCAGGGGTGGGGGAGCTGGCGGCCCTCTAGATCTTCTAGGTGGTAGGAGCCCGGTTTGGTCGATCGGACCATGCGGTAAGGCCTTTCCCAATTAGGCCCGAGTGCCTCAGCCCCGGTTTCGCAGTGTTTTGGAAGACTCGGCGAAGGACTAAGTCCCCTGGGAGGAACCGCCTGGTCTTGACTTTGGAGTTGTAGAATCGCGCTACCTGTTGATGTCGAGCAGCAACCCATCTGGAGATTTTTCTGACTTCTTCAAGTAGGTCCAAGTTGGCTGCTATTTGCTTGGTGTTTTGATCTTCTTGGTAATTTCTGACCCGAGCTGTAGGGAGGCCAATCTTAATCGGTACCATTGCCTCCGATCCGTAGGAAAGTGAGAATGGGGTTTCACCAGTAGATGACTGAGCCGTAGTCCTGTAAGCCTAGAGGACGAATGAGAGCTTCTCAGCCTAGTTATCTTTTACTTTATCTAATTTTGTTTTAAGATGGTGTTTGATGACCTTGTTAACTGCTTCCACCTGCTCGTTGGATTGTGGGTGCCGAGGCGAGGAATACGCATTGATGATGCCAAGCCTTTGACACATGCCTCGGAACTTGTCGTTATCAAACTACTTGCCATTATCAAACACATTGGTGCGTGGAATCCCGGACCGACAGATGATGTTTTTCCAGACAAAGTTGATCACCTTCTGTTCTGTGATTTTTGTGATGGGTTCGGCCTTGGCCCATTTAGTGAAGTAGTCGACCGCTACTATTACAAACTTGACCTGCCCCTTTCCTGTGGGCAGGGGGCCAATGATATCGATTCCCCACTGAGCGAACGGCCACGGACCGCTCATGGGAGTCATTTCCTCTGCAGGTTGCTTCGGCACGGCCGCATATCGTTGGCACTTGTCGCACTTCTGAACATAGTGATTTGAGTCTTCCTTGATGGTCGGTCAAAAATATCCTTGTCGGAGTATCTTCAGGGCTAGGGCTCAGCCACCCGAGTGGTTTCCGCAGATTCCTTCATGAATCTCTCGAATCACATAATCGTCCTCATCGGGTCGGAGGCACCTGACGTAGGGCTGCGAATGCCCTTTCTTATATAGTATCCCATCCAGAACTACATACCGTGCTACCTTGACTCCTAGGCGCTTCGCTTCTAATTTATCCAAAGGAACTTCACCGGACGTGAGGTAACTATAAATCGGATCCATCCAGCTCGGAGTATCACTCACTAGATTGACCGTTTTCTTCTCCGTCTGGTCGATGCTTGAATGTTCTATGAACTCAACGGGAATGGTTCACGAGATCTTTCCTTTCGTGGCCGAGGCTAACTTTGCCAGGGCGTCGGTTCATGAATTTTCCGCTCTGGGGATCTGATAGATAGTGCAACTCCAAAATCTTTCAATAAATTTTCTTGCTTCGTCTAGGTAAGCAATCATTCTTGTTTCCTTGGCTTCATACTCGGTAAAGATGTGGTTCACTACCAGCTGGGAATCACATCGGACTTGAACAGACTGGACCCCCAGGCTGGCCACCAGTCTAAGACCAGTGAGTAGAGCCTCGTATTCCGCCTCATTATTAGAGGCCTTGAAGCGGTCTGATTGCGTACTGGATGGGTGTGGAATTAGGCCCGATCAGGACAATTCCCGCTCTGGCACGTTTAGCATTAGACGACCCGTCTACGTAGAGAACCCATCCTGGTTCCGGTACTACCTTTTGATCGCTTGGGGGAACAGGTGAAGGAGGCGTCTCGGCTTCGGTACTGATCTTGTCTTCGCTTGGAGTGGTGAATTCCACAATGAAGTCGGCCACGACTTGACCCTTAATAGTTGTTCTCGGTTGGAACTAGATGTCGAACTCACCAAGTTCGATGACTCATTTGGTTAGCTGACCCGAAACTTTAGGTCTCTGGAGAACCTGTTTGAGCGGAGAGTCTGTCGGCACGATGACGGAATGAGCTTGGAAGTACGGACGTAGCCTCCGAGCTGAGACGATGAGACTAAGTGCCAGCTTATCCAAAGTTGGATATCTTGTCTCGGTGGACACCATGGCCTTACTCACACAGTACACAGGACGCTGCTTATCTCCTACTTCTCTAATTAGGGCCGAGTTGACAGTTGAGGCCGAGACTGCGAGGTATAGGAATAAGGGCTCACCTTATTCGGGTTTGAACAGCAGGGGTGGTGAGCCTAAATACTGTTTCAGTTGCTGGAAGGTTTGTTCGCACTCCGACGTCTACTCTGCCTTCTTATGACCCTTCAACTGTTGAAAGAAGGGGAGACACTTATCTGTGGTTTTGGATATGAAACGTCCGAGTGTAGCTACTCGTCTTGTAAGGCATTGTATTTCCTTGATAGTCCGAGGCGAACTCATGTCGAGTGCCTTGATCTTGTCAGAGTTTGCTTCAATGCCCCTCTGATTAACCTGAAACCGGAGGAATTTACCGGAGCCGACTCTGAAGGCTCACTTCGCAAGGTTCAGCTTCATCTAGTATTCTCAGAGGATGGCAAAAGTTTCTCTGAGATCCGCCAAATGATCAGACGCCTTGATGCTCTTTACTAGCATGTTGTCGACGTACACTTCCATTGTATGTCCGATCTGCTTGGCGAACATTTGATTCACCAGTCTTTGTTACGTGGCCCCTGCATTTTTTAGGCCAAATGTCATGACCCGGTAACAGTAGAGCCCTTTGTTTGTGACAAAGGTAGTCCTCTGCCTGTCTGGGGGATACATTGCGATCTGGTTATACCCGGAGTAAGCATCCAAGAAGGAGAGTAGTTCGTGCCCCGTGATGCTATCTACCAGCTGGTCGATTCGAGGCAACGGGAAACTATCCTTTGGACACGCATTGTTCAGATCTGAGTAATCTACACATACCCGCCATTTTTCGTTGGCTTTCTTGACGAGGACCACGTTTGCGATCCACTTGGGGTAGTGTACCTCCTCTATGAAACCGGCATCAAGTAGAATGGAGACTTCGTTGGCTATGGCTTCATACCGCTCGACATCGAATGGTCTCCTTTTTTGCTTCACGGGTTTGTGATCCGTGTTTACATTCAGTCTGTGGACCATTACTTCCGGAGAGATTTCGGGCATATCTTGATGTGAACATGCGAAGACATCTTTGTGTTGCCGCAGGAAGGCTAACACTTCGGTCGATTGCTTGGGGTTCAGCGATCTTCCGAGCTGAACAGTTCTGCTCGGTTTTGTCTCATCGAGCGGTACTTTCTCCGGGTCTTCCACGGATGAATCCTCCGTAGGTCCTCTAGTGTACAGAAATGCTTCACAGACCCTTTTTTTACTGCGATAGCATAATATCTCCGAGCTTCGCGCTGATCGCCTGGGAGGTATCCTGTTCCGCCCTCGGCAGGGAACTTCATCATCAAATGATAGGTGGAAACGACTGCTCTCATCGCATTGAGAGAAGGTTTGCCCAGAATGATGTTATGTACGGATGTCACATTGACAACGAGGAAGTCCACCATGAAGGTGGCTTGATATTGTCCTTCTCCCGTGGTCACAAGGAGGGAGATGGCTTTTTCGGAGATTACCCTTTCTCCGGCAAAGCCGTGCAGGGGGGTCCTTGACAAGTCTGAGATGAGACCTCAGAATCCTCATTCTCTCAAAGGCTTCAAAATAGATTGCGTTGGCCGAGCTTACAGTGTCAACCAAGATGTGGTACACCTTGCGGTTCGCTATGTTCATAGTAACTATCAGGGCATCATTGTGCGGGTACTGGATTCCGCGTGCATCTTCTTCCGTGAAGGTCAGGCTGCATGGGCTGACCTGGAGCTCTTGGCTGGGCCGCTCAGTCAAGTGGATGTAATGCTCTGGGTTGGACTTCCGGGAGTGGGCTTTTCGAGCTCGGTTTGAATCTCCTCCACCGGATGAGCCCCTGAAGATGGTGCGTTACTTGGACGACGATCGCAAGGGGCGCGGTCATTTGGTCCCTTGCCGGACAGCTGAGATTCTTTGTTCCTAAGCCTCTTCCCTTTACTAGTTGGGTCTGTTACTTTGACATTCTTGCAGGCGTTGGTGAATTCCTCGGCATTAGTGTACTTCTGAGCTCTGGCGATGAGGTCAGCTAATGTCTTTAGCGGATTCTTCCCAATAGAGAAGGTGAATCTTCCCTCTTTTAGACCACCAAATACGGCGGAGAGTGCCATCTTATCATCATAGTCCTCCACTTGCAATGCTTCCTCATTGAAGCGGGTGATGTAGTCTTTCAGTGACTCCTTGGGTTCTTGTTTGATGGTGAACATGTGAGTATTTGGCTTCCGACTCTTCTTACCACTTATAAATTGGGCAAGGAATAATCGGCTAAGTTTTGCGAAGGATCCGATGAAATTAGACTTGAGTTGACGGTACCATCTTCGAGCGGATCCTATGAGTGTAATTGAGAACCCCCTGTACATCATCGCATCCATAGCTGTCTGGATTTCCATCCACAAATGATAAGCTTCCACGTGCTCGGATGGGATACCAGACCCAGAGTATTGGATGACGGGAGGTATCCGAAACCTCTGTGGCATCACCTTGTTTATGATTATCGAGGTGAAGGGAGGCTCGGTCTCTTCCATCATTGCCTGAACGATGGCGGGAACTGACGATGGCTGCTACTTCTTTTCTAGTGTTAGGAATTTGTCATTGAGCTCCGCAAACCGTATTTCCCAAGGATCTTTGTTCTCAGCAACTATCTCTTGGGTGTTTTCTATCTTGGCATCCTCCTTCTCCTTCGTTCTAGCTCATGGCGGAGATCCGTAGGTGCTAGGGCTGAGGTGACCGAGGCATTTGTCGGAGCTTGAGTAGCTGTGTTCCGAGCTGAAACTCGAATTTGGGTCGGGGGAGGATTCTGGACTGAAACTGGCGCTTGGGGGCGTTGAGGTCCCTTGTGCCTCATACTCCTCGGCGCGGAGTGAGCTTCCATGACTAGACCAATCGGCTCGGGAACAAGGTTTTCTTGAGCCGGATGTGGTTGTGGCTCCTGTCGTTGCTTCATCTGGTTAACCTCGTCACGCAGGGCCTGTATCTCGTTTTGCATAGCTCGATACTTGCCCGATTGTGAGAACGCTGGGAAGGCCCCGGGGCTGATTCGGCATGAAGTAGTGAAGAAGAGCGAGTCTGCTCATTTTGCTCTGGTTCCTCAGCTACTACTTTCTTCTTTCCTCTCGCCATTATGCTTAAGAACAGGAACCTGACCTTTTGTATCAGATTCTCACGGACGGTACCAAAAATGTTGATGACAAAATCTGGACCACCCTTCGTTCCGCACGGCGCACCTCTAAGGAACCCTGGCCTTGCACAAAGGGTTAGCAAAGGAGACCCTGGGTAAGCCAGGGGATCCTCCGATGCCTAAGTCAGGTCAAGGGAATCTGGGTCTAAGTTCAAGAGTAGAGGGAGAGTGCAAGATGTTGCGTACCTGTAGTAATGAGGTCTGATTGTATTTATACCCGACTATTAGATGGTCTGGGTCTGTTAATCTCGGTACGATTTACTCAATCAGTATGATTTTCGGATCGTGGTGATATTGTCCGTAATCCAGGGATCGTGTAGCATATCGTGCGTATCTGTGGGCGAGGTAATCGGCTATGTCTGCTTAAGGTAGTTTCTTATTTGAGTGTATGAAGTGCCCATATTCAGCCCCGGCCTCGGCTCGGAGCCTTTGGTTGAAAAAGGGGCCCTGACTGCCGTGTACATGGGCCTTAACCATTGGTTTGCTAAATGAAGGTTGCGTCTCAAGTCCGAGTCGAGCTCCGGCATGGACTTACGGTGGGCTTGGCGTTTCTTGCTTGCCGTGTTGAATGGATCCGAACGAGTGACACTGTCATGCGATATGAGTGGCTAAGCGATTCTAGTCGAGCAGTGATGGGACGGTTCGACGTCTTTGGTACGAGCTCCTCCCCAACTACTATGGTCATAGATCGCTCCGTCCCGATTACTAATCCTCAGAGCGGGGGTGTTACTGTGACCTAGCCGGGAGTTCCTCTTCAATAGTATTTATCGTTCTGAACTGATTCATACGTATTTGATCGGATTAATGAGATGTTGGAACTCAGGATTTGAGGGGCTAAGATCTTCCCATAACAACCCTCATCCCACCTAATCAACACGTTGGATTAACCATTACAGTGGGCCCTCGGATGTTTTTAATGGTGGGAATTCAATCACCACTGTTTCCTGGGATGTCGTCCACCTGATATTGGCAAATATGCACGAGCTGGTAATATGTATCCATGCAGTAGATAAAACAAACTCATCATGGTGGGGCCTATAGCTTTGACACAAGCTAGCTGGCTGGTGTCAGGGTCACCAGCCAAACTGGCCTTCCCACGTGTAAAAAATGAGCGGAGGGGATATAACATGTACATTGCGGTGGACCCCACAGAGCTTATTGCTGCAGATCCCGTGCAATCCGCGTCCCTCTTTTTTGGAAGTTTCAAAATGGGATAATATGGTACCATACTCCACGGATTATGTTGGATGATATGTTTGTGCCGTCCAATGATGCGGTTTGGCATAACATTAGTAGATCCATACCATCCAAATCAGGGTCCTATTGTGGATGGCCCCAAAAGCACGATGATTTTTGGAGTTGAATTCGACTGGTAGAAATTGGAGCTTTAATAATTTTATTCCTAGTTTGCCATTTGATGGCCATGTAAAGGACAAATATGCTTTTCTGGCAGTATGCCTCATCCACCATGGGTCTATCACATGGATGGTTTGGATTGATCCATTCGCTCTAGATTACGCTACTCAAGCGCATGCATTGATACTTCTTCTCACTCTGGTTGAGAAAGGAAGAATAAGAAAATGGTATTGTTTTGATTGGTGTCAGCATCTTATTTTCCTTATTTTTTACCCTGCCATATGTTTTTAGATACTTGTACCGTCAAATGGTCAACCTGAACCATCCATCAGGTTGGCCCCCTTTTTCATGGGGCACCCTAAAATGATTCTCACCGATTAGAGGAATTTTTTTCTCTGATCAGTGCCATATAAATATGGACGGTTGGATCAAAGTTCTGAAAATCATTTTAAATAGATCATTCGAGAGATTACACTTTGAATAACCAAGCTACCATTTTGGTAGCATGACCGTGACCATACCATCCGTGTTTGGAAACTAGTTGTTCCATAAAAGTCGCACGGCTGTTATTGTTTCAGACCATTACGGGGCAGTATGAGCCATTTCTTCTTCAACTGCATTTTGGCCCTGTAACTAGTAATGGTTCCCGTTATGGCTGCTATGTAACTGTTTCGGCATACCATGCTTGGAAAATCAACAATTATGAAAAGAGAGGCCAAGTGCTTGGAAGGTAAGCGTCCTCTAATCAATATAAGTTATTCATGGTGGTCCATGAATGGTGTGGGAACTTATCAGACGGTCCATATTGTTGATTAGATTGTGCTCTTGTGTAAAAGCACCTGAGTAGCACATGAGCTTTCTCCATCATATTTGGATATGAGGAATTTAAGGTGTGGATATGGAAAAGGTAATCATTATTTAATTATTATTTTTGTCAAAATTATTGAAAAAGGGATTTCATTTCATGGGTTCTATTTATATAGCAAGTGGAAATCTCAAATTAATTACATAACAGTAACATGATGTTGTCTGATGTCTTCAATCTGTACATGGAATAGGGGTCTCGAGTGATCGACTAGGCTGATCGATCGAGTGAGCCTCGAATTATACAAATTGGTCTTTGGACAATTTTGGACATGATCGATCCATCGAGTGAGCCCATGATTATACAGATTGGTCTTAGGACAGTTTTGGACATGATCAATCGATCAACAGGCCAGGTCGATTGATTGAGGAAATTCGGAAAATACTTGTAAACTCTTTGGTCACTTTTGAGCATGTTCGAGCGTTCGAACATTTGGTTGTCGATCGATTGATGCTTAGATTGACGATGCACACAGTTTTATGTAGTTGCATGATTAGTTTCCTATTCCGGTTGTTTTACTATAAATATGAGTATAATATGAGATTAGGGTAACAAGGGGATAGCTTAAACATTTCTAAAAGGGTTTTGAAGGAAGGCTAGGGTTTTCTGAAGGGTTACGCATCTGTAAATAGATCTATTTCTTGTAATATTATTTCATAGTGGATTTTGCTGTTGCTTTGTGCCGTGCTTTTTTCCCATGAGGGTTTTCCACAAAATTCGTGTGTTCCTATGCATGCTTTGCTGCGCTTATCTTTTGCGTGTTGGATTCAAATTCGGGGTTTGCTTCCGCAGTCTCCCAACACACAAAAATCATGATTGTTTGTAAGGGTAATCATTACTTTGCAGAATACATCTCTATTTGAATAGCCACTACCATGTTGTTTGGGGAATTCAGTTTATTGGATTAGAGATGATTTTTCTTTTTGGTAAAGATTGTAAATAATCTTGATAACCAACAATCATAATCTCTAATACATAGTTATGATTGACTAAAAGTTGATGAACTCATTTTTAGGCATCTACCAAACAGGCCCTTGGAATATGTTTGGATGGTTTTTTAACTTCAATTTACTCAATTTGATGTGCAAATTTAAAAGATTCACTTCTGCAGTTTTGTTTGGAAATGCACAGTGCTCTATCAGTTGCAAAGTACAGATTGGGGAATTTGCAAATTTTGTATTGTGTCGAAGCTAGTTTCAATCATGGGTGGGTTTTGCTGCCGTTTATTGAATGATTAGCATTGTCTGGTCAATGCGACTCATGAGAGACAATGTGGGGCACACCATATGAACAATTTAGATGGATGGTTAGATCTCTGCTGTTACAACTGATCTAAGATTGTCTGTTCAGTGGCGATAAACTGAGATTGGTAATTGTTTGGAGAAATGGGCAATACAAAGCAGCGTATTTGGATGGCTACTCTCTTCACACCTACCAATGTTTCATTTGTGTGCACGATCCAGTCTCTCTCTCTCTCTCTATCTCTCTCTCTCTCTTTGTGAAAATTTGAAATTTTGTGCCAATCGATCCAACTTTGTTTGGTGCGATTAGCTGGTTACTAATTTTAACAACTTATGATTGGCGAGCCCTGCATTGCATATGCCATTGCTCCAAATGGGTTGGGTCCAATCATCAGTTTGTACATTGTGAGGTTCTCTCGTGGCTGTATTTCTCTTTTTGCATAGTGGAGTAAGCCAGACATTGTGGTGGATTGCGTGAATCTAGGATTCGGAGTGTAGATAGTTGATACTCTACACCTTATTTATTTATTTAGTCTATTGTTTCCTAGTTAATACAATTTAACTAAGTTTTAACAAAGTGCGATATGTTAGCATGGATGGTTCTATCTCTGCTTGCTTTAAGGTCATGTTGGTGCTTTTGTGTGTAGAGCATTTGCCTCTTAGACCATCGGATGCATGGACTGATACTATCCATTACAATGATGCATAACCTGATATATTCCTTTTATTTCCCTTTTATTCCATATAAACCAACATGTTATGAAAATCTAAGCTTATTTAATCTTTTTATCTGGGGATAGATTGAGAAAGGAGGAAAGAGAAGACAGGGAAGAGAGGAGAGAGAATGAGGATTAGGGTCACACGTCCTCACGTCTCTTAAGTCTATTAACACAATTTTCAATATTTTCAAGAATGTCATTAATAACAAAAGCAAAAATACCCATTATGTAGTTGTTGATGCCAATTCAATCAAACAAGGCCACATGTGTGATTGAGGGCCTGTTTTTGGAAGTTGTGTGTGGGTATGATTGCATGGGCGTGCCAGAGTCTACTCGATTCAAGGGTTTGACTGAATTGCTGGTGTCCCTCATGCCGAGACGGAAATATCGAAGACTAGACACAGGATCCAGAGTCCTCTCGGCCATCGGTATTGTGCTTCGTTCAGGTGATTTGTGAAAAGGTACGGGTTAACTGATGCAGGACATGAAATTCAAGTATGATGTGCAAGATTTTCAGGTTTAGATCACACTAATTTAGAAACAGTTACACAAAATTTCACATCCCACACAAAAGTTCAAGCACTCAATCAAGGAGAATCTTATGCGGATCTAGGCCTACACATGCTAGGGCTAGATCAATCAAAATTATAGACCAAACTTGAATCAAAGGGGGGGTAAATTCATCCACACATGCACATAAATAATTTCCTAATCCAAGGGATTTAGAAATTTCAATTTGGGGAACCCTAAGGTTGAAGAAAGGGCATAAAATGGGGAACTTGAATAATTTAGGGTTAGAGTTAGGGAAAGAAAGTAAAAGAGGAATGAAAGAGAGGAGAGAATGGACCTGATGACAGTTCTCGCGTGTGGACAGCGGGCTAGACCTGACGCACGTGCGCAGGGGCCTGTCCGCACGTGCGTGGCGACCAAGAACTCGGAAACCGACTCCTTGAGTCTGGTCGGTCAGGGGTGGACTCTAAAACCTCCAAGTTTTGCGACGATCCGACAATCGGTCTGTGTGTGGTGCTCTGTTGAAGTTTCAGCCCTCCTACAGGGCCAGATTCCAGAAATCTTCTGTAGAAAAGAAAAGTTTGCAAAATACTGATGAATTTGTAGGGGAGATGACTGTAGGAGAGGAGAAATATGGATGGTAGAAGGGTAGGGCGAATCGGGATGAGTGTGGCTTCGTACCACGGTAGTCAGCCTTTCGAGGAAGGGAGGATTTTACACTTAATTGGATTTCCACAACTCAGAAACTCAAAGAAGCAGAAAAACAAACAAAGAAATTTTATTAATCTTCAATGAGAAAAAAGACTACAAGGGGTGCCTATTTATAATAAAACCCTATACCTCAAAACTCGTGCTATGTGCGCAACCTATTACTTGGAGACGAAGTAATAAAAAATAACAACTAATCAAAGCAATCTAAACCGTGTATGATATTTCTAATAACAATAATAAGCAAAACACAAAGTAGATTAATTATAATAGTGGGCCACGATCATGAGAATCCTGACTATCGGGTCCACTCCAACGAACCAAAACGCAGTCCTCTAACAAAGAGGCCCTCCCTGGATGTCGCTATCGATCCAGATCGATGGTGGGGCCCTTCTCCTTGCGTACATGCGTAGGGGGGCATGCGTGTGCGCGTGATGTCCCCATCATTAACCATATCGAATGAGTTCCTTTTGCCCTGTGACAATAAACGTGAGTCTACAACCTTAAGGGCATTTTCTTCCACCAGTCTTTAGGCTTGTGTATATCTCAAATGTACAAGAGTGTACAGACAAATTGAAAGAAAGACTAAAAACTGCCGACTTTATTAATGTCTGAATGTATGTCCCATTACAATTGACAAAACGATTAATAACCAAAAACAGGAAAGATAAATACTTGATGTGTCTATTGGAACAGACGATCAAGGCAGGTGGTTAGCAGGACATGGATTGGTATGATCAACTAAATCAGAACTTAGAAGATCATGATCCTACAACTTGAGGTTGATGATATTTGCTCTACTCTTATGGTACTATAGCAGGAGCTGCTACGCAGTAGCTACCTATGCTAGAAGTAGGCTAGGCTAAATTATGATAAAGGAAAGATAAAATGTAGATAGATGTGTTTGGCGTGGGTCCTTGAACTCTTCTTTGTGTGCTCCTTTTATAGCTTGCTGAGGCGGTGAAAACCCCTCACTAGGTTTTCTTGTTGCTTCTTGATCCTTCTCACTCACGTCGCAGTTCTAAATACGGGTTTCTCCCTAATTGATCTAGAACTGGCAACTTACATTGGAAAGGAAGGAATCCAGTTAGATTTGGGCTTGTTGGCTTCTCGGATCTTCTTACATTAGTTGGTCCCACTACAGAGATGTTCGTGGCCACTAAAGATCTGGCTTGGGACCACCAAAGATTCTTGTAATGAAGACAACAAGCCAAGATCTGGGAACCTCAAGGGCTGATCTAGGTCGATCATGGCCACTCAACATATCTTAATGGCCCACCTTGTTGACTTCAAGAGGTCTCGTTCCTTGATGGTTTGGAATGCTGGAGGGGATAGATGGATTGGATCACCAGATCCTGATCTCCCAATATCTTTATCCTGCTTAAAGCTTGCCTTGTGATGTCTGGGTAATCCTTCCATCTCTTCTGATCTTCGTGGTGTAGGATAGTCCTTATATGTCCGATACTGATTTGTTATTGAACAGACGCGCCTTCTCATCCATCTCTCCCATTCTTTTAATTCCAATTATTGTACGGAAGGCTAGACTTGATCGAGCCAATGTGTTCGTCCCTCCTGACTTGGGTTCGAATCAAAGTCGGATTGGCTTGAACATTGGTCCTATCTCCTGGTATTTAGAATCTTCTCTAACACTGTTGGTTCTTCAAACGCCTTTGGGAAGATCTCCCATTTTGGAAGGATTGTAGGAGATGACCTCACTGAGAGAATCATAGCTAGATATGTTATTAGACAAGTTTTCTCGGTGGGTCTTTTATAGACCAGTGTTTTAAATAGCGTGTAGTATATAGCATGGCGTTTGGCCCTCTATAGCGTGTAGCGTAAGCTACACAATCCTTAATATTTTTAATTAAAATAATAGAAAATATGATAAAATTTACAAAATGCATAATTTTTATCAGTTCTTGACTACAAATTTGGATCATCAACCACTTATTTCCATGCAAAATCTCTCTCTTTCTCTCTCTCTTCCTTTAGACATCTCTAAGTGTGACTTCTTTTTATTTAATTATTGAAACACTACAAATTCATGATATAGACCGCAATTTGGATGGTCTAGATTGATCTAAGTTCTCTATCTACGATGTGGACCACAATTTGGATGGTCCGGATTAGTTTGATGTAGTGCCATGTGTCATAGGTATAAGTCATCACCATTTTAAAATAGGTTTTAAACTAACATAGAAAAAATACTTAAAAAAATGAGATTCAGGTAGCTTACGCTATCCACGCTACACACTACGCTACGCTACATGCCCTGTAGCTTACGCTACCAGGGAATTACGCTACTCGCGTATGCTATGTAGCGCTTACACTACACAACGCAACACTACACGCTACACTACAGTGCTACTGAAAACACTGGTCTAGACACTCTCATATGCTCAGCATACCAGTGTCAATGCTATACAAGAGACATGTATGTCAGTTTTGCACAATTTATAAATGGTGGAGCTTGGATGAGTCACACACGCTACACTGTCTCTACCAGATGTTGATCATAGAATTAAAGCTGGGTGGCTGAAGTGGAGATGTGCCTCTGGAGTTTTATGTAATTGCTGCGTACCAATAAAATTGAAGACAATTTTATAGGATGGCTATAATACCAGCTATGCTTTACATGACAAAATGTTGGGCAGCCAAGGAACAGCATGTTCACAATATGAGTGAAGTGGAAATGAAGCTGCTGAGATGGATGATTGGCAAGACAAAGACTGATAGAATTTGGAATGAATGCATTTGAGGGAACCTAGGAGTATCACAAATGGGTAATAAGGTGAGGGAATGTAGCTTTAGATGGTTTGTCCATATTCAATGGAGACCAAGAACTGCACTGGATAGAAATAGTGAGTTGGCTCAAGTTCGGACGAGTCATGTGGGGCCACCTTGAAGTGAGTTGACTCAAGTTGAGGCCTCTAGAAGGCAACGGGAAGGCCCAAAAGGACATGGGTGGAGGTATGTAAGAAAATACTTGAGGACCTATGGTTTAATTGAGGATATGGTCCGTAATAGAGTGGAACGGTGAAACAGGATTTGTATAGCTGATCCCAATTAGTTGGGATGAGGCCTTGATGATTATAAAAATATATCCTGCTAGAACGACCTGAAAAAACATTAAGAAAACTAAAACATAGTAATATTGACATATTATTTTGAGTAAAATCATTCAAGTTTAAAAGCCAATCCAAATAACATGTTACAAGTGGTACAAACAATCATATCTGCATATTTGACTTTGGTAAATGGCTAGTTCTATCCCCATTACCTGCATTACCTGTATCAGTACCAATATTGGAATTGCAGCAACTAAGATTGTCTGGTGGAGATTTTTTTTTTTTTTTTTTAATTTTTTTTTAATAACAACATTAATGGTCAACCTCCTTGTAAACATTAAAAAATGGTCACAGAAACTAATAACACATGCACATGCGCTTCCAATTTTTTGAAAATGGCTGCATTCCCCCTCTACTAACACATCCTTCATTCTGCTACATTGATGATTGTCTAGGCTTGGCAAAGTTGAGTGCTTTTCAATTTTCTTTGTCATCTTTCTGGACATTACTGGATGTTTCTGATAGGCGTAAAAGTCTTTATTCCGAGAACCTTGCTAAGCCCACATGTGCCTTTATTTGTGGCTCTGGAATTGGCAGACATACAATCTGTGGATCAGATGCGCTGTAATGTGTGGATGACCTGGCGTGAAAAATAAGGCCAGTCAGCTCATCAGGTGAGCTGCACGTTTACGAAGACAAGGCACAATTTAGAAAGAAAAATGAGCCACCTCTCCACAGTGAATGTTCAGATGTGGCCCACCAGATGAATTGGCAGGTCTGATTTCTGGTCAAGGTCATCTATATGGTTGGCCCACCTGCTGAACACTCCCATGCCACATGTGCCTCATTGACATGTGTGGGCATGTCTACTGGTGTGTGTGGGTTTGGAAGAATTCTTCTGTTTATGGTGGCCATATCTAGCTGCTCTGTGCTGGATATTCAACTGTTCTGATGGTTCTGTGATCTCAGGTATACTCTTCAGAACATACATTTGACAAAGGAGAAGAACAGTGTTTGTGCGAGTTTGTTCTTTTCTGGCAACATGGTCCAATTGCTGGGACAAATACGTTAACGAGCATTGAACACATTTGCTTAATACAGCCTGGAAGTGCACAAAAGGATCCAAATCTGGATTTTTTTTTGGAAATATCAAGAAAGAAACTTGAATTGGGTTCACATCGTGCTTCTTTCGTCGCTGAACATGAAATTTCAGCGAATGCATTTGCTGCATGTTTTAAGGAAACCTGTGGATCTGCTGTCAAATGCGAGCCCAACATGCCTTATAAACCTCAAACATTCAATTCTAAGGTACGTTTCTCTAGAATTTCCACATAATCATGGACTTATTCTTCTGCATTTTGTCAGAATAACGTAGATTTATCTGGAAAGAAGATGGGAGTACTTGGTTTTGCACCATTTCTTAATTGGGGATGACTTACTAATCAAGTGATCCTCGCCATCCAATTGGTGGCCTCAAACGAAGAGTTACAAGAGAATGGTCACCATCCAAATTGTAAGCCTGATACTAAATTGTCAAGATACTGGATATGGTCCATGCACAGTTGTGCACATGATTTGGACAGTTGGTATTGACTTGTACATGTACCATATGTATGTTGGATGAGTCACCACCATTTAGAAAATGGCGGGAGATACACATAGTTGTCTAGTCCTCTAGAATTAAATGGCACATCATATAGTTGTCTTTGTCTAGCAGCTTGAGGATTCAGTTTCTGGAGTTTCTTCATGCAATCAACTGATAATTGCCTCATGCGGTCTCTTATGTCCTTGTAGGAAAAGAAGAATCCTAGGCAGGGCCATGTAACGCAAACATTTAAAGGTTATCTTCTATTTGCAGTTAAATTTGTCTCAAGTACAAGAAGGCGAGATCTGTCCTAATGCGCCCTCTTTTTTTTTTTCTTCTGTTTAAATTTATACAATGCAGGGTATAGGAATGTTCGGAAAAAGATTGGACAGGATATGGACTTGGGAGGTGGTGAATATTTTTTTACAAAGAGTCTCAAGGAAACCAGAATTTACCATTATATCTTGATTGAGAACATGGAAACAGATTTACCATCGTCTGTCATTGTGGATTTCATATATCAACAAACTTCTGTTTCATCACACGCCTATGTAACCCCCAGCTTATTATCAGAATCATATACACGGGGAACTATCTTTTTGGATGGTCAAGAGAAGCTTGAGAAGTTATCTAGGTTTTTACACAATCCTGCTCATCTCATCATGTCCTCAAGAGGAAGGTATTATCTTGTTCTGCCTAAGGTTTCCTTTGCAGTATTAATAATGAGTTACTATATGATTGGGTTGAAGGAAACAGCAAATTTATATGATTGTGTTGAAGGAAACAGCAATTATTATTATTATTTTAATTATTTATTTTTTGTAATGGTACAAGTGGGACTCACCTTGTGGGGGACTAAGTTGCTGATTTGGCTGGGCCCATGACCGAATAAAGCATACTATATACCTCCCTTATTAGATGATCCTAGCCATCCAATGGAAATGGTCAATTGCTAGTAGTCTATAGAGATCATGGCATAGAGAAAGGGAAGAGAAGGAAGAAAGTGAGTCGAAAAGAAGGGAAAGTGCGATTAGTTAGGTCACATGCTCCCACTCTAATGCTTTATTAATAAAATACATAATGGCAGAACTTCCCCCATAATACAAAATGCTCGGGTATACATAGTGTGGACCATATGTTCCACATTGCTCACCAGACTTGTCTTATAGCTGTATGACCCATAATACATCAACTTTAACACTTATGCTAAAGCTGGTGTGTAGATATCATTGATGTCCTGCTTGGAGTAAACTTGATTAAATTGATTTGCGTCCAAGTTCTTTGCTGAACATATCTACAAGTTGATCTTGAGATTTAAGATATGGAGTCGAAATTTTGTTGTTGGAGACCTTATTGATGAAGTGAAAGTCAACCTTTGGTTCCTTCATGAAACACATGAGTACTGGAAATATTTGATGCCACATGATTCTCAACCACTCTAGCTCACAAATAGTGCCATGGTATTGACGCCTTGTACTTTTCTTCTGCATAAGACTACTCCACAATACTTATCTTTTTTACTTTTCCACATGGCTAATTCCACCCACAAATGTACCACATGGAATTTTAGATCCTGTGTCAGATGGAGATCGAGCCCAATCTGCATCCCAACAACCTTTCAATATGGAGATGACTGTTAGGCTTTTATAAGATTTTCTCTCAAGGGCTAATGCAATTAAATGCTCCAAGTTCAGTTATAACGTGCATGGGAGTGTACATAGGTATATGTGTAATGCGCGCGCCCATGAGTTTATGTAGTCATGAATGTTGTACTCTATATGACTATAAAACTCATGCACATACACAAATCTCTTTACATGATGTAACACAAGATATTATGACTATAGAGAATAGGGACACGCTTACTCTTTTAAAGAAGGTAATTAGGGCAATTCTTATGGAACCAAAAGGAGATGATATTTGTGAAAGAAAAAGAGAATGAGGTTTTTTTGGCTTTTGTTTTCTTAAAGAAGAAAAGAATTTGAGAGAGAAGAAAAGAGTACCTAGGGTTGGAGAATGAGGGTTTTTTGTCGTTTGTTTTCTTAAGAACAAAGAATTTGAGAGAGAGTACCTATGGTTGGACGTCTGTGGTACAATTACATATATGCCCTTAAGATGAGAGATTAAAGAGAGACGAAAGGGCAAATAAGGAAATAAGAAATACATTATTAAAGCCTAAAAGACAAGGACTATAATAGATAGCTCATAGGCTCAATAGGGCCCACACGCACACACCTACGCTCCCCTCAAACTGAGGCATAGATATTGATCATGCCTAGCTTGCCATGAACACTTGGTCTAACTTCCATAGTAAGAGCCTGAAGATATCTGCAAATCGTGTAGAAGATGGAACAAAAGGAGTAGAAATAATGTCAACAACAACCTTCTTACGGATAAAGTGATAATAAGCTTCGATATGTTTTGTTTGCTCATGAAAAACTGGATTAGAAGTTATGTAAATGACATCTTAATTGTTGCAATATATCGGCTTATGTCTTCATAGGAAATCCCAATTCAATAACAAAACTTTTCAACCACATAATTTCATGTAACATATTTGCTATAGCATAGTACTTTGCCTTAGCACTGAATCAAATAACAACTATATGCTTCGTAGTGTTCTAGTTAACTAAATTACCGAGGAAAAAAGTATTATATCTTATTGTAGATCGTCAATCATTTGGTGAACTTGCCCAATCTGCATCAGAGTATCATTTAATATCAAGATTATTATGACAGTTAAATAAGATGCCAAGTGTCGGAGATGATTAAATGAAGTGCATAATGGAACTAACTGCTTCAAGGTGACCATGATGGAGAACATGCATGAACTAACAAATCAAACTCACTACATGTGATAGATCGGAGTGAGCGATCGTCAAATATATCAATCTTCCAACCAACCGTTGGTACATGCGAGCATCATCAAGAAGTTCCCATCATTTGTTTTGGAGCTTCTTATTGACTTTTAATGGAGAATTAATAAGCTTGACACCAAGAGTACCAGTTGAAGTTAACAATTCAAGGGCATATTATCGTTAAAACAAAACTATGCCCTTCTTAGAATGAAAGACTTCATTTCTAATAAAAGATTTTAGTGGTTTTAAATCTTTGATGTCAAACACCCTGCTTAGATATAATTTTACCTTAGAAATACTATCAACATCATCTCCTATAATAAAGGTACCATCCACACATGCTTCTTAAAAATGGTCCTTTGCACACGCTTCTTAAAAAAACAAAATGATCGGAGTGAATATGAATGTATCCAACACAAATCAAGGCCCCACTAAACTTCTCAAACTAAGCTTGAGGAGCTTGCTTCAATCCATATATTGCCTTCTTAAGATGACATACCTTCATTTACTTTCGCTTTCGAGCAAATCCAGGAGAAGGAAGCATATAGATCTCTTTAGTAAAATAACTATTTAAAATAGCATTCTTAATATCGAACTGATATGGTGGCCAATGTAGATTGATAGGAAGAGAAATGATCACACATGTAAAGTTCATCTTAACAACAAGAGCGAATGTCTCATAGTAATCCTCATCTAAAGTTGTATAAATCCTTTAGCTCAACACGGGCTTTATGTCGAGCTTTGCTGCCATTAGGATTTTACTTTAGAGTATATGCCCAACGACTAGTCACGGGGTTCTTCCTAGTTGGTAACTTAGTTATCTCACATGCATGATTTTTATTCTTTTTCAAAACCTACCATATTTTCCTTCATAGCATGTTGCCGTAGAGGAGAAATAAGAATTTCCATAAAATCTGTAGGAATAGTGGAGGAAGAACAATTAAGAGTAGAAAAAAAAGGACTTGTGTTGAGGAGACGGAGTGATAGGAAAGAAAACATTGAATGTGATGAGAAAGTACATCATCTTTTCGATTTTTTAACAGCAATAAGTACATTTAAGGAAGAATCTAAATATGGATTAGTATAAGTAGGCAAACAAGTAAGAACACTGTTAGTACCTGTCGGCAAAGGAGCATTCTTCATGGTGTCCAGAGAGATGATATGAAAGTAGGAGATGATTTGATGACTAGGGTGTGGAGACGAGTGAGAGAGAAGAGGAGAGAAGAAAGGAGTTTTGTGAAAATTTTGTGTGTGGGCAACATGCCCTCACATAATGTTTTATTAGAATAGAATATATAGTACATTGCAGGAGAAATAAAAAGTGTGCACATGCACTTACTTTAAAAGAGCCACTTAACACACATTTTACATTAACACTCTATAGACTCCCCCGCAAGTTAGAGCATAGATGTTGATCATGCTTAACTTGTCATGAACACGATGAAGAGCATCTCGACTTGAAGACTTTGTAAGAACATCAACAAGCTAATCCCCGGATCGAGCAAAAGGGGTGATGATTTCCTTAGAGGCAACTTGCTCCCGAATAAAGTGATGGTCAACCTCAATATGTTTGGTGCACTCATGGAAAATAGGGTTATAAGCAATATGTATGGCCTTGGTTGTCACAATGAAGAGGAATAGAGGCCGAGGGAGAATAACCAAGTTCTTCAAGAAGGGTGCGAAGCCATACGAGCTCACACGTCGCATGAACCATAACACAATATTCTGCTTCAGCCGAGGACCGAGCAATAATCGGTGGCTTCTTGCTCTTCCATGTGACAAGATTTCCACCTAAGAAGGTACAAAAGCCGGACATAGAGCATTGATCATAGATACTACTTGAACAATCGGCATCAGAATAACCAGAAAGATGAAGATGACCATGAGATTGGAAATGGAGGCCAAGGCCCGAGGTTGATTTAAGATACCGGAGTTTGTGGTAGACATCCGTGAATTGCGAAGAACGGGGAGCTTGCATGAATCCCACCGCAAAGGAGAGATCTGGTTGAGTAATAGTCAAATAAACGAGCCGACCTATAAGGTGTGGATACATCCCAGAATCAGAAAGGAGAGTACCATCATCTGGCTGAAGCTTCTGCAAAGTATCCATGGGAGTGGTAGCAGGTTTGCATCCTAACATGCCAATCTCCATGAGAAGATCAAGAGCATATTTTCGTTGTGACAAGACTACTTCGGATGTGGAGCGACCAACTTCAATTCTTAGGCAGTAGAGAAGAGGACCACGATCCTTGATCTTAAACTGTCTTTAGAAATTCTTTGACATTCCTCATTCCAACCGAATCACTATTGGATAGTACAATATCATCCACATACACAATAAGAACCATGATGCTTGTTGATTGACAACATATAAAGTGGGAATAATCGTCATGACTACGAACAAAGTCAAATTCCATGAGAGCATGACTAAATTTTATGAACCATGCACGCGGGGATAGTTTGAGTTCATAAAGAGCCTTCTTCAACCGACATACAAGAGTATGCTTGTGAGAAGCAACAAAGCCAAGGGGTTAATGCATGTAGACTTCCTCCACAAGAGCCCCATGAAGAAATGCATTCTTAACATTGAGTTGAAGCAAGGGCCGCAGCTGATTTTTACTCCTCTCTCTTGACAGTTAAAACTATGACCGCGCATGAGGATCTCCTCAACTGCATTCCCTCGCTTATCTCTGCTGATGATAATAGGGAGCTTCTTCGCGAGCCTACAGCCGACGAGGTCCTTACAGTGGTCAGAAGCCTTCTGCCAGACGGTGCGCCGAGCCCTGACGTCTTCACTGGGGCTTTTTTCCAAGGTTGTTGGGATATCATTGGGCAAGATATTGTCAAGGCGGCTCTTTCATTTTTCAGAGGAACCCCCCTTCCCAAGGCTTTTTCTGCCACTCTTATTTGCCTCATCCCTAAGTCTGTTAACTCGAAATTTTTTTCTGATTATCGCCCCATTAGCTTATGTAACTGCGTTTACAAAATTTTCTCCAAGTTGCTTGTAGACAGGCTGAGTAAAGTCCTTCCTAAGATCATTTCTCCTGAGCAAGGAGCGTTTGTTCAAGGGAGGTCCATTGTGGAAAGTTGTGCTCTAGCGCAAGAAACTTTCAGGGATATTGATAGAAAAGTCAGAAGGGGCAACATTCTCATCAAACTCGATATGGAGAAAGCCTACGACAGATTAGACTGGAGCTTCCTCAAATAAGTCCTTCAGCGGTTTGGTTTTGAGCCTGATTGGATCTGTCTGCTCGAAAAGTGCTGGGCCAACTCTTGGTTCTCAATTCTCATCAATGGTGAACCCGGCGGCTTCTTCCATTCTTCCAGGGGTTTGCGCCAGGGAAACCCGATCTCTCCAGGGTTGTTTATTGTAGCAACAAAGGTTTTAAGCAGAGGATACCGTCAACTCTTCATCAGTGGCGACTGCATCCCGTTCGCAATGCACCGATCTTGCCCGCTTGTCTTGTCTCCCATCAGTTGTTTGCTAATGACATGCTCCTGCTAGCTAATGGTGGGAGGGCCACGCTATTGAAAATCGCCTCTTTCCTCCAGTGTTTTCAGTCTGTTTCTGGGCAGAAGATCAACTCAACGAAAAACTTCTTTATTCTCTTCCTCCCAATCAGCAGCCAAGGCCAGAGCTGCCCAAGCAGCGCTGGGCTTCTCTCGGGGTGCAATCCCTTTCACCTACCTAGGCGTCCCGATCTTCAAAGGGCGATCCTTGAAGAGGTACTTCAAGCCGCTAGTTGAAAAATTTTAGCAACGTATCTCTAGCTGGAAGGCCAAGATCCTCTCCCAGGCTGCCCGAGCTACCCTCATCAATCACGTGCTGCAGAGCATCCCGACCCACATCATGGTCCCCTGTTGCTGCTTGGGGACCTAGATAGGGCCTGCGCCAACTTCTTTTGGGGCTGGGATGGGGACTGCAGAAAATGTCACTGGCTACGTTGGGATTGCGTGTCTCACCCTAAGGATGAAGGTGGCCTCAGCATTAGGAACCTAGCCCACATCATGGTTGAATTCAAGATGAAGCTGGCCTGGATTGTTCGTTGTAGGGGAGATCACAGCGGCTGGGCGTACTTCATTAAAGCCAAGTATCATGACGATCTCATTGAGCCCAACGGGTCCAGCCACTCCCCCCACGCATTGCTGGCGTGGAAACGGATCTGCCATTTCCTCCTGGATGTGTTGTCCAACTTGCGTTGGATCGTGGGCTAGGGCGAGCTGGATTTTTGGACAGATCATTGGTCCGGCCTTGGTCCACTTGCAGATTGGGCCCTCTCCCCGCCTCCCCCTCGTCCCTCCAGGTCAGCGATTTCATTGGTTCGGCCTTGGTCCACTTGCAGATTGGGCCCTCTCCCCGCCTCCCCCTCGTCCCTCCAGGTCAGCGATTTCATTGGCCCATTCGGCTGGATTCAATGGGACGCTGCCCGTGCCTTGCTTCCCCAAGTGGTTGTGGACCACATGGCTGAAGAGGGCTTCTGCACCTCCTCGGAGATGGACAAACGAGTCTGGGTCCCCTCCTCTTCAGGTGAGTTCCAGGTTTGCTCGGCTTGGAATTTGCTGCGTTCAACAGGCCCAAAGGTGCAGTGGGCTAAATGGGTTTGGCATACAATGATCCCGGAGAAACTGGCGCTCTTCACTTGGAAGATTATCCAGAAGGCAGTGCCGGTTGATGAGAGAACCCAAGCGAAGGGTGTCCTCATGGCGTCCAAGTGTTGGTGTTGCCCTGCTCCTCTTCAGTCGGGCTCGGAATCTATTGACCATCTTTTCTCGACAGGCCCCTCTGCGGTCCACATTTGGGAGCATTTCCACCCCTTCTTTGAGGTGCATCCTTCGGCCCAATCTTCAGCTATTGCTAGGGCCACCCATCTCCCTGGGATTGTTCTGCGCACCCGGCGTGCTCTCATGCCAGCCTTCATTTTCTGGGAAATCTGGGCAGAGAGGAATAGGGCCCGTTTCGACAATGTGATCTTCAGCTCTTCGAGGGTTATCCTCCATATCCATCGCTGGATTGAGAGGGTGGGATCGTCTCTCCCCCTACCGAGGGTGATTCCTCCCCATCTAGCTTCCACGCTGGCTGCGCTTAGTATCGTCAGTCCGGCACCTAGGCTGAAGCACCCAGGGTGGTTAAATGGGTGAGGCCTCTGAGGGGGTGGCTCAAGTTAAATATTAACGGCTCGGCTTTGGGGAACCCGGGCCCTTCAGGAGGCGGGGGTGTCGGGCGGGACACTAATGGCCATTTCCTCGTCGGTTTCTCCTCTGGCTATGGCCCGGGCTCTAGCTCCCGTGCGGAATTCTGTGCTATATGTGAGGGCTTGGCTTTGTGTGCTGAGATGGGTTTCTCTTAGGTGGAAGTGATGTGCGACTCCAAGTTGTTAGTGCAAATCCTCTCCAAGGAAGCGTGCCGCTCTTGGTCCTTACACTACTGGTTTGCTCGAGTAAGGGCTTTGAGGGACTGTTTAGTGATTTCCTTTGCCCACACCCCTAGAGAGGCAAATGCTGTAGTAGACGATCTGGCCAGGCTCACCAGTGCAGCCCAGGACTGCGTCTCCTATCCCTCGGTAGCCTTACGTCCCCCCTCCACCAGAGATCTACTGTTCTTGGACAGGGTGGGCTTAGGCTACCTGCGAGAGCTCTAGCTGTACTTGCTTCGAGGGGGCTACGTCTAGTTGAGCACTTCCCCGTCTGTGAGCGGGTTGGGGGTGTTTTGCATTGTTTTGGTTTGTGGTTACTTAGGGTCCTTTCGGGTTAGGGGCGGCTTACGGCTTTTTGTGTGCCTCCCCTGAGATACTTGTACATTTGGCTGAATTAATGAAATCTTCCTTTTTTTTTAAAAAAAAAAAAGCTTAGCCATTGGAGAGAATGTCTCGAAGTAATCCACGCCATGAGTCTGTGTGTAGCCCCTAGCAACAAGCTGAGCTTTATAGTGATCAATGGAGCCGTCTGTCACACCCCAAACTCGGGAACCGGGCTCACAAAATTTTCAATCTCCGAATTCGGTGCCAACAGCCTCCGTAGTACCCCATTCTCGGATCCAGCGCCCATATGCCAGATTTCGATCCTGGGATCTTACAATGAGGATTTTTTATTTTTATTTTTTATAAAGGAGTATAACCACAAGTGTACTCAAATCATAAGAGCAATATCATTATCATATATCCACTAATATAAACAGCTGATTACAATGCTGAAAGGAAAATATATATATATATATATATATATAGGGAAAAGGTACTATGCGCTCGACCTCACGATAAGCTCCCATGAGGTTGAGCTGTGTGGGCCCCACCGTGATGCGTGTTGACCATCAACACCGTGCATTTGATGGGTCCCCTTTAAATTATAGGATATTCCAAAAATCAGCCATATACGGAACTCAGGTGGGCCATACCATCTAAAATCATGTGAAGACATGCCAAAAACATATAAAAGCACTTGGTGGGGCTCACCTGAGTTTTGAATGTTGCTGAAACTTGGTATGACCCCTCATCCTAGTGGGACACACATAATGGATGGGCTGGATTTGCAAACCACATCTTGGTGGGCCCAAAAAATGATTATGGATATTTTAATGGTGCACGGCCCCTCTCAACTTTTGTATGTGGTGTGGCCCACAAAAGTCACGGATTGACTTGATTTTTGAGACCTAGGCCCACGATGGAATGGTGCATCTGACTGATGGGGTAGATGTTCGAAACGCATCACGGTGGGGCCCACACAGCTCGACCTCATGGGGCGGACCCATCAGCTCGAGCGCATAGTACCTTTTCTCATATATATATATATATATATATATAATCTCCACAAAGCTCGGCCACACGCTCTTGCCTCAACGCTGCTGCAACCTAACGTCACCTGCAAGCAACGGTCGTGCATAAGCTTACAAAGAAGCTCAGAGGGTGGTGCGTGTGTGCGCAATGCATGTGCCAAGCAAATAAATATTAGAGTAAGCGGAAATACTGACAAGTCCATGAATGATGTCAGCCATACCAAAGCTATGCAATGTAATACATAGTAAGTCAAATGTTATATGCTGAAGATGCAATACAATATGCAAATCCTGATAAGTTCATAAATACAATTAGTCATATCTAGGCTATGTGATGCAAAAGAAATAACAAGCTAGTGTGTGTAGTTGGGATGGTAGTACATGGTATCGCAAGCGGTGGGGTTCATCACAAGGGATTTCTATCCAAACTAGTCCCATACCTGAATTTAGATAGATAGACTCAATGTGGTAAACTCCTGATCTCAGGTTAGTTGCGCACCTAACCGAAATCATGTCCATTGCGAAGGTACACAATGATTTAGTTCTGTGCCACCAGCCTGATTGGATATTGAATGAATGAATGAATGAGTCAAATGTTGAGCGTGTAACCCCATACTCAGTACATCCATATTTCAGTACAACTCATGTATGGGATATCACCGGGGTCTAGTATACTCCACACTGGTTGCCGCCTCACTAGCTTCACAACCAAGAGAGCGGAAAAGACTTCACTAACCGCCTGACTAGTAGTTGCCAATACTTACCCGCTCGTCGGTAGTGGACCCATCTACGAGCTTGTCAAACTCAGCCTGGCTTATAGCCCCCTACCCTCGGGTGGATAAAGCCATACCTTCCAACCCACCACTATCAGTGGGAGACGCCGCCTATTGGTATTCGGCACTCGGGCGCCCATGTTATCCACTTAGTCTCGATGTTGGAGTATCCTCTGATACCAAGAAGGTTTAGGGACTTTCACCCACAGACATACTAAATACTCATATGCTAGAACCAAACATTTTTAGTATCTCATCTGGTCTTTGGAGGCCACAGCCCTGATGCCGCTAGGGCGTAAATGGGAGACGCATAAATCATATCATCCAGTCATGCATCAAACCTGCGCGTACCGCACGATCATGTGGGGTAACTCCGTCTCGTAAGGAGTCCCCTAAATGTTTCAGCCCAATTGCAAATGTTATGATTAATCATTCCTCACAACATGTATACAAATGATGCGTATGGTCATATGCCATGATGTTATACTAAGCATGTTCTCAGATATATAGCAGACAACAATAGACCACAATCGGCCTTAAACGGTATATCACATACAAAGAGTATGAGCTAAATGACATGCCCGTTTTACATCTATAAGAGTCCATGTGGTATGTCCTATGTTACGCTAACATTAGCCTCCCAAGGTACTAATATATCATATATCCCAAGACGGGGTCCACTGAAAGGATGGTGGATCTAACCCATACATCAATGTAATCTCCACACAGTGGATATACCAAATTTGGTACCACATATTCTTCCATCTATGGCAAGGGGTGATGATGTGCTCTTCTATAGACAATGGATGGCCTAGGCGTCATACTTACATCAAGAATGGGCCTCATGGGTGAGTCTAATGGGTACACATCAAGGTGAGTTGAGAGCGTGAAACTATGTACAACAAGTGGGCTTCCTCACCCTCTCTATCATGCAATAAACTGGGCCTTCCTATGGGGCCCGATCCGTACACAAGGTGGGTTCCAAGGTTTGGATAATTACTACAAGTCATGGTGGAAAGCACCATCATCTATGGGGGCCCAACGGTTTGGGTTAGCCCAATGGGTATCACTAACATAAGTGGGGACCTAACGGTTTGGGTTAGCCCAAATACGGTAAGGGTGGAAATGGGCTTAACAATGGGCCCTAGGGAAGTTTACAACGGTGGACATTTAACCACCATTGTCCTATGGTGCGGTCCATTTGGGATTGGAATCAGAATCACAACGGAGTCCTTGGCCTTTAAAATCTCTAGAAGGACGAATGAACCGCGTGTGCACATCACTCATACATGGTGGGCCTCACAAGGCAGCCCTATAATGGGCGTATAACTTCTCATCATGGTGGGCCTGCATAAGGCGGCCCATTGTCCGTATAAGTGAATGGATAGTGTGCACATAACACACATCACGATGGGCCTCACACATCAAAGTGGGCCTCACACATCACGGTGGGCCGCATGCATCACAGTGGGCCTTACACATCACAATAGGCCTCATCACAATGGGCTTCATACATACAACAGGTGGGCCGGCCGTTGGGCCTCCCACAAACATTACAGTGGGCCTAGGAAAGTTTCAACGGTGGGCGTCAACCCGCCGTGGTGGATAAAATACACATCATGGTGGGTCCCACCATCCCACCTGTTGGACGGTGTGGATATAGTGCATACATGGTGGGTCCCACCGTCCCATCTGCTGGACGGTGTGGATAAAATACACGTCATGGTGGTCCCACTATCCCACCTGCTGGACGGTATGGATACAACGCATATATGGTGGGTCCCACCGTCCCACCTGTTGGACGGTGTGGATAAAATACACATCATGGTGCGTCCCATCGTTCCACCTGTTGGACGGTGTGGATACAACGCATACATGGTGGGTCCCACTGTCCCACCTGCTGGACGGTGTGGATAAAATACACATCGTGGTGGGTCTCACCATCCCACCTGCTGGACGGTGTGGATACAATGCATACATCAGGGTGGGTCCACGTGTACGTGGCCCACCAGCGGTCTGATCAAGTTGATATTGGTGTTTTCCCTTCCTACAGGCCTGTCCAAAACGGACAGCCAGGTGGGCCGCTGGACGGTTAGTCCAATAAGGTGGGCCCTGCTGCTAGACAGTAAGGGCGTCCCACAAATGGGATGGCGTGGATACAACACATATCAAGGTGGGGTCCACGTGAGTGGCCACCCCACTCAACGATCAAGCTGATATTTGTGTTTTCTTATCCACTTGGGCCTGTGTGACCGGCCGGTCATGCAGGCCCAAGATGGACAGCAATGTGGTCCCACTTGGGTGGACGACGTGGATGAAACTCAACATCGAGGTGGGCCATCAATAGGGAAAGAGAGAGAGAGAGGGGCGCGTAGTGGAAGGGAGTGCCACTATGAGCTTCCTTGAACTATATTACATACATCAAGATGGGTTCTAAAACATGTGGGCCCTCAAATAAAGAAATCAAGATGAGGATACCATCCCCACCACAAACTCACGGTCTAGATGACCTCTGCATATTGATTATCAAATGAACATCATGGTGGGATCCATGGAGAATGGCCCCATCATGGATTTACATATATGAATCATGGTGGGCCATTGGCCACACCTTGGGTCCCAAATAGGATCCATACCATTAACCGGTAGGCTCCACGTGATCCGTCACTAAAAATTACATTCTAATCCTATAAATACCCACCTATAGCTTATCTTCTTGGCTCCTTAAAATCATTAGCTCCTAAGATCTTTTTTCAATGATGGATGATGAAGTTTGGATGGTGAGATTTGGGGTAGGAGAATGGGTCTAGCATTCAGCTTCTTTTCTCTGCTTAAGATTTTTTTTCTTCTCTTGGTTGCTAGGGAATGGTAAAGAATGGAATGAGTGAAAGATGAGAGATGTAAGGAGAGAGGGATGGGTGTGTAAGAAAGGATGGGGTGGAAGGTATGGTGGTGTAAGAGGAGTGACATGAGAGTTGACTTTGGGAATGGGTTGCTTGTCTTGGTGGGAAGAAAAGCATGGGCTAGTCATGGGTTGTACTTGACTAGTTGATGTGAAAGGATGGGTAGAGATTCCTCTCTCGGGATTCGCAATGCGCGGTGTTTCCTAGAAATATACGCGGGCCCACAACTCCTAGCCTAGGTATCTCATTGGTGCGCGACGACGGTGCGTTGGAACCGCGGGTGTGGTCGCAAGGGTATGACTTTCGGGTTGAGTCGACTCAGGTCTTCGGGGTGCGTCTTAAGGTCACGTGCATTCGCTGTTTACAGGTGGCGGGTCTCTGAAATTCGACGGAGAGGATCGTGGGAGTCGGTGGAACGGTACGGTACCAAGATACGGGCCTTACACTATTTGGAAGGAACTTGATTGTGTAAACTCATCGACATCCAATAGGTTGGTGCCTAGGAGGAAGAGAAACTAGCTCCCAAGTATAATTCTTCTCAAGAGCAGATATTTCTTCCATTATCGCCTTTGTCCAGTCAGGACTTTGAAGAGCATGTGAGAGAGATTAAGGAATAGTTTGTGATGAAATGGAAGCTTCAAACGACTAAAAGGATGGTGAAAGATGAACATATGAAATGAAATTTCTAAGGGGTGTTGAGTACAACATTGCGACCCTATGTGTAAGGCAATGGGGAGATCTACACTCAAGGTAGGAGAATCACTTGAGCCAACATCCAAAGTGAGTGGAAGGGTGGACGACTAAGTGTGTGAAGATTTATCTTGATGACGATACACTTGCAGAGGCGTAGGGTCACTCAAATCATCAACGGGATGTGGAATGGTGGGGAGAAGAGTCTCCCCGTGATCACTAGTGGTAAGAGGAAAAGAGGATATGTGTTATGCTCTACTTGACTCGCAAGGGGATCACAGAGGGATTGACTTTGAGCTGAGAAAAATGAAACATCCTCAAATAAGGTTACATCAATAGAGGCATATTTCTTGCGAGTCGAGGGGTCATAATGTTCACAACCTCAAGCGTAGGGTCGCGATGTAGTAACTCACCGAGGTCAAATCCATACGGACTAATCTTGTACGTATTCTGAAAGTAATTATAACTAGAACTAGAAAAATATCTAAATCTAAATCTGGAATATAAGGAAGTAATTGTGAAAGGGATTTCAATAATCAAAAGGGAACTAGGGTGCCAAGGATGCACTTGTAGCTATTAGGATGCTACCTTGCTTGATTCAAGAAACACAATTGGAATTGGAGTCCTATCCTATCCAATTGGAAGATAAAGCATTCAAACCAAATCGAACTTTTCATTGACCTAGCCACACATGGAGTATTGTGATGCTTGGAAGGGATTCCATTACCCTACCATTCCCAAGAGACAATGCTGAACAACAGGATTTATCGATCTCACAATCTCAAAATAGAAAAAGAAGATATTCAAAGTTATCACAACATCTATTGTAATTTGAGTCACAATAAATCATAGAAAACTGAAAATATTCATTTAATATCAAACTAGAAATCAATAAGGTTCAGCAAGAACAAGAATCAAAGTAAGAAAAGCATCCCAACATGCTACGAGCTTCACCTCTTAGCCCTAGCTAAGAGGTTTAGCCAATTATAGACATGATTAGATCTAAAATCATAAAAGAAAGCATTAAAAATAGGAAAGAAAAGAAGAAAAAAACTCTTGGGAGGCTGCTCCACCCTTTTGGTCTGCTTCTCAAAACCTAATTCATGTTTAGAACTCATAGGAAAACCATATTTATAGCCTTGTCCGTCTAAAATCGGAAAACCGCCTCAAATTTACGTAGTTCGCGTAACTCGGCATAACGCCTTCGATGTCATCGAGCGTAACTTGAATTTGGAGGTCGTGCCTTTTCGCATTGCGCAAATCTTCTTGTCATCGAATATACCTTTGATGTCATCGAACTGCCTTCGATGAATCAAGAATGTGTCCAGAGTGTTCAAGCGAGTTGCTCTAAAAAATCTGCAAAAAGTTCGATGTCATTGAACAGGTCTTCGAGCAATCGAGAACAACATCCAATCAGTCCAGAAACCAGACTTGATTTTTTGTAATTCTTTGATGTCATCTTCCGATGGTCGATTTCATTGAACACTGGCTTCGATGTCATCGAAAGCTGGTCGATGTCATCGACAGTGTGAATTTTTGCACTTTGTACTTTCGATTTCCTTCATTCTCCACTTGGTTTCCTTGAATCTTGGGGTCTTGAAATATTCAAACTTAGTCTCCTAAGATCCATTCCTTGCCTTGGTGATTTTTGAGTATCAAATCCATGCTTTTAACATTCTTTTGAATCCAAGCTCTCAGATTCACCTTGCAATACAAACATGTATAAATTATACCCATTAAGCGTAATCATGTTCATAAAACCAAGATATAAATAGGGGAAATATGCAATATTTGATGCTCAACACACCCCCAACCAGCATTTTGCTAGTCCCGAGCAAAACATGTGTGAACGAATTTTCAATTCTCAATGCTCAAATCACTTTCAGAAAACAATCTTAGTGAGAGTGAAAATTTGAAAACCTAGAGCTGAATCAGATGATCAATCAATCAAATAGGTTCTTTATCAATCACTTAGAAGCATAAGTTCACATATCAAGTTTTTCCAATGTGCTTAATGAGCTTCAAATTCCTTTCTCCATAAAAGTGCTATCATTTCATAATGTTAGCCATGCTCATCACCTCCAGATTGATTGAATAATCAAGTGCTGATTCCAAACTCATCCCATTTTTCTTCTTTTTCCAGTTTGTGATTTTATATCGACGACCACTTTTATTTATTCATTTTTTTTTCAGTCTTTTCATTCCTTCCATTATTTTCCAATCTTTTCATCATACATGACCTTTTTGTCGATCTCTCTATTTTTTAGCTGGTTCTTTTCATCTTTTTAAGGTGCACAAAATTCTCTAGACTTAATTCTGTATATCTATCAATGATTCACATATTAACAATAAGAAATTCTAGCACAATTAATAGAAAATAAATTGAATGTCTTGCGATTTAGGTCAACATGATATTCAAACTTCCTCTTAATCAGTTTAAATGAAAGAACTTAGATGATAGTCTACTCAGTTGATCAAACTCCAACAATTCACAATTCAATCTCTTATCTTATCATCATACTCAAAGCATGTTTAATTACACAAGCTTTTGCTTTCCAAATAGGTTTTTAATTTGAAAAATTGAAAAATTTCAAGATTTTTGCTCAAAGACTAAGAAAATTTTGATTAGTTTACCTAATCCACACCTCTCAACCCAAAACCTACACTGTCCTCAATGTAAAAGATATAAGCATGCAATGCGCATGAGGCAAAGAAAAGAAAGAAGAAGTGATGGAAAGGAAGTGCCTAAAGAAGGATAATTAAAGTTTTTCCGAAGTTCTCAACATGTAAATGAGTTAGCATGAAGACTAAACTTATCGAAAAACAAACTATCCTAATCCTAAATCCTATGAAAGCAATAAACCCAACGACACCTCCATCAGACTAGGAGATTAATCTTGGTACACAAGATCAATCAGAGGTATGGTCATATCCTCTGAATCAAGCTTCTCAACAAATGGCTTTAAACGATGTCCGTTTACCTTGAAAACATTGCCATTCACTGGATTCTTTATCTCGACGGCCCCATGAGGATAGACATTGGTAACAGTGAAAGGGCCGGTCCAACGTGATCAAAGCTTACCCGGAAAAAGATGTAACTGAGAATTATACAGAAGGACTTTTTGACCGGTTGCGAATGATTTCCGAAGGATGTTCTGGTCATGGAACACCTTCATTCTGTCCTTGTAAATTCTTGAGTTCTCGTATACATCGTTCCGGATTTCCTCGAGTTCATTTAATTGAAGTTTGTGTAATGAGCTAGCGTTGTCCAAGTTAAAATTCAGATTTTTGATAGCTCAGTAGGCTCTATGCTCCAACTCCATGGGCAAGTGGCAAGCTTTCCCATAGACGTGTCTAAAGGCAGACATTCTGATGGAGTCTTAAAAGCTGTACGGTAAGCCCATGAAGCATCGGTCAAGCGGATTGACCAATCCTTACGCAGGATCAACCGTTTTTTCCAGAATCTGTTTAATTTCCCTGTTGGAAATCTCAGCTTGCCCGCTTGTCTGCGGGTGGTATGGATTGGCTCATCATATGAGAGATGCCATATTTCTTCATTAAGTTTTTGAATGTCCTATTACAAAAGTGTGAACCTTCATCACTAATGATGGCTCGAGGTGTTCTGAATCAGGAAATGATGTTTTCTTTTAAGAATTTAATGACTGTTTTATGATCATTGTTCCAGCACAGGATTGCTTCAACCCACTTAGTGATATGGTCTACTGCCAACAATATATATGTTTCCAAAGGATTGGTGGAATGGTCCCATGAAATAGATGGCCTAGAAATCAAATGCTTCAATGATGTGAATTGGGTTTAGTGGCATCATATTTCGACGGGACAATCCTCCCAATTTTTGGTAATGCTCACAAGCTTTGCAAAACTCATGAGTATCTTTGAACGTAGTGGGCCAATAAAAGCTGCATTGCAGAATTTTGGCTGTGGTCTTTTTAGCAGAAAAGTGACACCACGGAACTGAGAGTGACAAAAAGAGATGACACTCTGACGTTCATTGTCTAGCTCAGATCTCCTTAAAATTTGATCTGGGCAATATTTAAATAGATACAGATCATCCTTGAAAAACTTATGTACCTCGGCGAAGAATTTTTTCCTTATCTTGCGCAGTCTAATATGTTGGCATGAAACTTGTGGTACGATAACTCGCAATTTTAGCAAACCAAGGTAATTGGGAGAGTTTAAACAATTGTTCATCAGGGAACATGCCGTTTATCGGTGTCGGCTCAAGGGAATTAGGGAGATCAAGCCTAGAGAGGTGGTTAGCCATTATGTTCTCGACTCCCTTTTTGTCTCGTATTTCTATGTTGAACTTTTGGAGTAGAGCGGAATGATCCATTTTATCAAGCAGGGCTTAACATCATTCTTAGAAAGAAGGTACTTCAACGCCGCATGATCAGTGTAAATGATAATCTTGGATCTGATCAAGTAGGACCTAAATTTGTTCAAAGCGAACACTATAACTAAGAGTTCCTTCTTAGTAGTAGAGTAGTTCACTTGGGTAGAATTTAAAGTTTTACTCGCATACTGAATAACGTAAGGCTTTTTTTCTTTTCTCTGGCCTAATACCGCCTTAATAGCATAGTCAGATGTATCACACATAATCTTAAAAGGTATGCTCCAGTCGGGTGGCTGCATGATAGGTGTGGTAGTCAACATATCACTAAGCTTAGTGAAAGCTTCTTGACATTGCTCAGTTTGCTCGTATGGTGCATCTTTTTGAAGGAGATTACATAAAGGACGAGAGAGATGACTAAAGTCCTTTATGAATCGTCTATAAAATCGGGCGTGTCCTATGAAGGATCGCATGTCACGTATGCTCTTAAGTGGAGGTAGTTTAGAGATAAGGTCAATTTTAGCCTTGTCTATCTCAATTCCCTTGGACGAAATTATATGTCCAAGGACAATTCCCTTGGGAACCATAAAATGACATTTTTCCCTATTCAAAACCAAATTCTTTTCTTCATATCGCTTCAACATATTTTTAAGATTTTCTAGACACTCGCTGAAGGATGGACCAAAAACAGAGAAGTCATTCGTAAAAACCTCTAAATATTGTCCCACCATGTCAGAAAATATGCTCAATATGCATTGCCGAAAAGTAGCTAGGGCATTACATAGTCTGAATGACATCCTTGGAGAAGCAAAGGTGCCAAAGGGACATGTGAATGTTGTCTTTTCTTGATCTTCAAGAGTTATCTCTATCTGATTGTAGCCCGAATACCCGTAAAAGAAATAGTAGTAAGAGTAATCAGCTAATCTTTCCAAAATTTGATCAATGAAGGGCCAAGGAAAGTGGTCTTTCCTTGTGACGGTATTCAACTTCCTGTAGTGAATGCACATTCTCCAACCAGTAGTAACTCTAGTAGACATGAGTTCATTATCGACATTGGCTACGATGGTGATTCTGGACTTCTTAGGAACTACTTGAGTTAGACTCACCCATTGACTGTCGGATATAGGGTATATGATACCCACATCCAACAACTTAAAGTACCTCAACCTTAACCACTTCCTTCATGTTTCGATTTAATCGACGTTGTTGTTGCCAGGAGGTTTTCGCATTATCCTCAAGATGAATGCGGTGAGTACCAATCAAAGGGTCAATTCTCTTGAGGTTCGCAATCGACCATCCAATTATGCTCAATGAGAGTGGAAATAAGCACTCTCCTATTCTTTCTCAAGGTGAGAAGAAATCACCACCGGGTATGTATCATCTTGACCTAAGTAGACATATTTAAGATTAGTAGATAAAAGTTTTATGTTAAGCTTCGGTGCTTTGAGGCTAGACGGTAGAGGCATTACATTGGTATGGGGTAATTTCTCAAATTGTGGCTTTCACCGGTTAACTTTAAGTGCCGGCACAAAATCAAGCATGGAATCCATCTCCCTAATCGTGTCATCATCTAAATCAGGGGAGTGGGCCAAGCATGTCTCTAGAGGGTCAGAGTATATAGTCAAAAGTGCTCTCTATTCCACGAAAGAATCTATCAAGTTAATGTCGTGAATATAATCAACATCCTCTGACTGTTTTCTCATGTTGAAAAAGCTATTGAGCTCCAATGTCGTATTTCCGAAAGATAAATTCATAATTCTATTCCTACAATTAATGATTGCATTTGATGTAGCAAGGAATGGACAACCAAGAATGACGAGAATTTGAGTGCTCATATCTACGATGGGTTGAGTATCCAAGACAATAAAGTCTACTAGATAGTAGAATTTATCAACCTGGACCAACACATCCTCAATCATCCCTCCCGGGTACACACAGACTGAATGATCAATAAGTTGTAATGTGGTCCGGGTGGGTTTTAATTCACCTAGACTCAATTGTTCGTATACCGAGTAAGGGATCAAATTTACACTCATCCCCAAGTCAAGAATTGCATGCTCAATCTGGTGATTCTCAATTATACAGGTGTCACGCCCCAAACTCGGAAACCGGGCTCACAAAATTCTCGATCGCCGAATCCGGCGCCGACAGCCTCCGTAGAACCCCATTCTCGGCTCCTAGCTCACATTCGCCAGGTTCCGATCCTGGGATGCTACGAGGAGGATTTTCAATGTCAGTTTGATTCGTAATGAGCATAACCAAAGGCATAACCCACAAACAACAACCAAGAACTCCATTACATTTTTACTATGATCAAAAACTTTACAAGTACAATGAGCATAAAGCGAAATACAATGGTAAAGAACAAAAACTCCAAAATGATCAGCAACGTGCTCCTGCCTCAGCGCTGCTGCGATCCAACGTCACCTGCACGCAACGGTCGTGCATAAGCTTATAGAAAGCTTAGAGGGTGGTGAAAGTGTGTGCGCAAGGTAGTAATATGAACTTGCAATGTCAGAGTAAAGCGGAATATGCAGATGGATCTATAATATCATGAGCCGTACCAAGGCTTATGCGATGCAAGACATGAATGGTATCGGCCATCCCAAGGCCATGCGATGTACAATGCAACTCAAGCATACAGATCCTCATCTATGTCCACACATCAATACAACTCAAAATATGGAATATCACCGGGGTCTAGTACACTCTAAACTAGATTGCCGCCACATCGCGCGCAATAAGGTAAGTGGAAGAGACCACACTATCCATCTACCAATATCGGGCGCGACTCGTCGATAGCGGATCCATTCCTCGAGCTGGTCAAACTCAGCCTAGCATTGCCCCCTACACTCGGGCGGGTAAGACCGCACCCCCTTCCAACCGACCACGACACAGTGGAGAGCGTAACCGTCTGGTAATCGGCACTCGACGCTCATCTACCAACTCGGTTTAGACGTTGGAGCAACCTCTTGGTACCATAAGGGTTTAGGGACTCACCCAGGGATATCTATAGTATCCCATGTAGAACAAGATTTTCGGTATCCAATCCTGCCAACCACGATCTGTCTGTGGAGGCTACGGCCCCGACGTCGCTAGGGCGTACAATAACCATGTCGCACAAATGCGGAATGCATGAATCACGCTATCCAGTCATGCAACCAATCCTGCGCATGTCATGCGCTCATGTAGGGCACACTGCCTAACCGGGAGCCCATAAACAACCTACCCGAAGGCAAATGCTATGATCAGACAGTTCTCACGTCAAGCATACATATGATGCGTATGATCATGAGTCATGAAACTGTACTAAACATGTTATAATAAAATGAACTATCTTACAATGCAGATGGACCTGGACGGCCTATACACGATTAGTACGGCCCAGTAATGGGCCCTAAGGAGAGTCGTAATGTGGACATCCAACCAACATTACACTCGCAATGTGGACGTCAAACCAACATTGCTCCCAAGGCACGATCTTTGTAAACATCGGTACTTAGTCTGTAATGGATTTACACATTGCAATGGACCGTAGGTTCTTCCCATTGGACCTTACATATACATCAAATGGGCCATATCTTATGGGCCTTCTATCCATCAGATGGGCCACATAATGGGTCATACCAATGGGTCTTATGTGCATTGCAATGGGTCAAAATCCGTGGGCCTTGGATTGCATCAAATGAGCTTAGTCTCATGCGTCTAATATGTGACCAATGGGCCACACCAATTGGGCCCTCACATGTACATAAAAAGGGACTCAACCCATAGGCCTAACATGAGTCAAATGGGCCTAAACCCCTAGGCCTTAATCAAATAAAATGAACCTAACTCATGGGTCTTAAATAAATCCAGTGGGCCTAATCCCATGGACCCTTTTTATAATCAAATGGGTTTAGTCCCATGGGCCTTACAATATATCAAATGGGTCTACTTCCATGGGCTTTAAGAATGCAACAAATGGGTCCAATTTTATGGGCCTTGAAGTACATCAAATGGGCCTAGTCCCATGGACTTGAAACATATCAAGTGGGCTTAAACCCGTAGACCTTAAATATCAAGTGAGCCTAAGCCCATAAGCTTTACATATCAAGTGGGCCCAAGTTCTTAGGCCTTAAATAAATCAAATGGGCCTAGCCCATAAGCATTTCACAAATCAAATGGGCCTAGCTCATAGGCCTTTTGAAATTCAAATGGACCTAGCCCATAGGCCTGTTACAAATCAAATGGGCCTAACCCATATATGAGCGGCCCACCCAACCAACAGCTCATCTTTCTTTTTATTATTATTATTATTATTATTATTATTATTTTTTTTTTTAAAACAAAAACTTCACCAAGGGCCCCACCGTCCGCTGGACGGTGGGAGTACGATTGCATTAAGGTGGGTGCCACCGTCCGCCTGGACGGTGGACTCAAAAATCACCAATCATTGTGGGTCCCATGTGGGGCCCACAGAAATTCTTAGAAGCCATCCAGTCCGTTCATGAGGTCCCTCGGGCCTGGATGAAGGGAAAACATAAATTTCAGCTTGATCCAACACTTCCGTGGGCCCCAAACAGATTTCAACGGTAAATTTCAATTCCACTGTTTCATGTGGTGTGGGCCACCTGAGTATTGGATCGTTCTCATTTTTGGAGGGGGGCCCACCACTGGGGTGGCCCACCTCATGAGCAAGTTGGATCACAAATAAACATTATGGTGGGGCCCACACGCAGGGCCGTGGGCCCCTGCGTACGTCTGCCCGGCTGGCCGTGCAGGCGCTGCCAGCACCTGACACAAGCAGCAAATGCTGCCTCATTTTCCCTCTCCTTAATTTTTGTTTTTTGCCAAAAATCATGCGTGGGGCCCGCTACCTGAAAATCCACTCCAGCCATAGCGTTCAGTGGCCCGCAACAGACAAAAAGAGTCCGAAGTTCGAATTTTTTGGGTGCATAGAAACACCAGAAAATTGTTCAATGGTAACTGCCAATGTTTCCCTTGCTATGGCCCACAAGATATTCAGATCAGTCCCATTCTTTTACTCGATGGTTAAAACGATGTGGGCGAGAGAATGGACGGCTTGGATCGAATATATACATCAAGGTGGGGCCTACACAAGGGGACCACCCAAAAACTCTTCTTTTTCTTTCCCTTTTCTTCTTTCTGTTGAAACGTCCAGCGTCCCAGACGCTGGACGGTTTTATATTATTATTATTTTTTAAAGAGTGTGGGCCCTGAGGAAGTGGGCCACCACTGATGGGTGCCATGGGTTCAACGTCTAAGGTGGGCCCCACTTGAATAAAAATAATTACATCAAGGTGGGAGCCATTCAAGTGGGCCACACAATCCTATAGCATAAAAATAAAATAAAATAAGATAAAATAAAATAAAAGAAATAAAAGAGAGAGAGAGACATGGAGAGTGGGACACGCCTTGTGATGGAGGGACCCCGACATTATGGGCCCTCCCTTACATGAAATCATACATCAAGTAGGTCATTTTGCACATGTGACCATAAAAAATGAAGATCAACGGTGGGGATCATTTCCCCACCAATATGGATGGTCTAGATGACCTTTCTAAAGAAAATACACATCATGATGGGGTCCATGGAGAATGGCCCCATCATGGAATGATCATGATGATCCAAGTAGGCCATCGGCCTTATCTTAGGGTCCCAAGTGAGATCCACACCATTGATCGGTGGGCCTCACTTGATCCACCATAAAAACAAGAAAAACTACCCTATAGAGGCACCCACCGTCCGATCTTCTTGCTCCTAGGGGTTCCTTGGCACCTTGGCTTCAACTTCAATGGATGAGATGAAGAATGGAAGGTTGAGATGGGAGATGATGGGGTAGGAAGGTGGGCCACTTGGAGCTTAGGAGTTCTTGCAAAATTCCATATGTGGGATCTTGGAAGTTTGCTTGGAGGTTTGAAATGAGAAAGAGAGAGAGAGAGAGTGATGTAAGGGAGAGAGAGAGAGTGATGGATGGATGTGGTGAGTGATGGTTGTGTAAGAAAAGCTTGACTTTTGAGGCTTTTGTGTAAGAGAGGTATGGGTGATGAAGACTTTTGTGGCTTTTTGTGTAAGAGAGGTATGGGTGATGAAGACTTTTGTGGCTTTTTGTGTAAGAGAGGTATGGGAGATGAAGACTTTTGTGGTTGCTTGGGAAAAGGGATGAAAGTGATGTGTACTTGACATGTGATGGCTTGATGGATTGATTGATTGATGTGATTGATGTGATTGATGTGACACATCGTAGAGATTCGCGCGGCGTTTTCTCGCATCGAACGTTGGCCTACAACTCTCGACCAGGGTATCGCCTCGGCGCGCGAGTCGCGGCATCGGAACTGCAACGACGGCGCGGTCGCTATGGTATTGGTCTCGGGTTGAGTCGACTCGGGTTGTCGGTATATGAATCAGGGTCGCGCGTCGATATCGGTTAAGGGTTGAAGGTCGCCCGAATTCGACCGGTAAGACCGCGGAAGTGTATGGAAAGGTACGGACCAAGATACGGGTCTTACAACAGGTGATAGTTGGGCTACTAGGATATTTATATTTTTGTGACATATCTTGCTTGATGATGACACTCACCTTTTTTGTTAGAGAAATTTTCTTTTGAATGTTTTGTTGTCTTTTGGTAGTGCATAGATCTTTCATAAATTTGGCATATGAAAGGATTTGTTTAACGACATCTAGTAGAGGAATATTGACCTTCACTTGTTTTAACACCTCTAGAATATCCCGTGAGTTATCTAGATGTTTTGGTGCACTCAACCGTTGAGGGAATGACACAATCATCTTACTTTAAGGTTCTGGTTCTAACCCATGTGGAGCATTGCTAGGTCTATTATTCTCAGCTTCTTTCGGGTCTTTAGGCTTTTTAGCCATCACTGAAATAGTTTTGTCAATAATCTTCACACTCTTAAGAGTAGTGATAGACTTAGCCTGCTCCATCTGATTTGAAGAGCTTGGGTCGCTTATTTCATATTGCAGTTTTGGATTGCGGAGAGGTTGAGCCGGAAGGACCCCTTTCTCCCCAATTGAATTTTTTGTCTCAAGACCTTGTATGACCTTTGTAAGGTCTTGAAAGGCATGAAGCATACCCTAGTTAAAAAGCTCTTGATTTTGAATAAGTTTTAAGACCGTATCCTCTTGAGGTTTCTTTTGATTCAAAAATTGGTTAAGGATCCCTTGAGGAGTAACAGTTTATCTATTCCTCCAACTTGAGTTATATGCATTTGAGGCGGGTTCACTGAAAGGTCTTTGGTAGTTGTTTACGGCATTCGATTGCTCATTGAATGTCTCTTGAAAAGTAGGAATTGTTGGACAATTCTCAGTTGTATGCCACGTTGTCAAATGCGATCGCATATGCCACTTGAGCTAGCATATGCGATCGCATACATACTGCATATGCAATCGCATACTGGCCAACGGTAAGATTTCTGACTGTTTTTTGACCGGTTTTTTTTTTTTTAATTTTTAAATCCAGATTTTTTCTCTATAAAGATGCATTCTAAGCATTCCTAAATGCAAAAAAACCTCAAACTCTCTCTCTATTATCTATTTCTCTCATTCCTACTCCTACATACATTCTAAGAGTCTTACAAGTTACATGATCCACTCCTCTCCATCCAATTCCATTTCCAATTTTCCATATTTCTTTTCTTTTCTTTCAACATTCAAGAATCAAGAATCAAGGAAGGGTACAACCATACAAGAATCAAGAATCAAGAATCCACCAAGATACATGATACTGATACATCATTGATACAATCCATATTCATGGTTCAAGAATCAAGATTTAAGACAAGAGTCAAGACTCAAGATACTCCTCACTCTCCAATCTCTATCCACTAAGTTTTCTAAGTTCTAAGCTCTAACTTCTATTATAATTTCTAAGTTTCTAATTTTAAATTCTAATTTCTAACAACTTCTTTCTATCATTTTATTATTATTATTTTGTTTGTTAATTGATTCATTTGTTAGTTGTTACTTTGTTAGTTGTTAGCAACTTAAAAGTTTGAACTTTAAAGTTACAACTTATAAGTTACATCTTACAAGTTACAACTTACAACTTACAAGTTACAAGTACAAGTTACAACAAGAATTCAAGAACAAATACGATACTCAAGTGAAGAGGCAAAGGTGAAGAGAAGACAAGTAGACAACTTAGACAAGAATTTGGAATTTTGAAAGTTGAAAGTTGGAAGTTAGGAACCCGAACCTCTTTTAGATTTGTAATTTTAATTTTATTTGTGTAAATCTCTCCCTCCCTCTCTCTCTCTCTCTCCCTTCTCTCTCTACAAGTGTAACAAGTAACAACTATCTCTTTTTCTCATTTTCTTTTCCCTCTTCTTCTCCCTTTCTACAAGTGTAAGTGTGTAACTCTAATTCAATTCTCTCTCTCCCTCTTCTTCTCCCTTTCTAGTTTCTACAAGACTACAAGTGTAAGTGTGTGTGTGTAAGTATAAGTGTGTAACTCTCTCTCTCTCTCTCTCTCTCTCTCTCTCTACAAGTGTAACAACTCTCTCTTTTTCTCATTTTCTTTTCCCTCTTCTTCTCCCTTTCTACAAGTGTAAGTGTGTAACTCTAACTCAATTCTCTCTCTCCCTCTCCTTCTCCCTTTCTAGTTTCTACAAGACTACAAGTGTAACTGTGTGTGTAAGTGTAAGTGTGTAACTCTCTCTCTCTCTCTCTCCCTCTCTCTCCTTCTCTTTCTACAAGTGTAACAACTCTCTCTTTTTCTCATTTTCTTTTCCCTCTTCTTCTCCCTTTTTACAAGTGTAAGTGTGGAACTCTAACTTAACTCTCTCTCTCCCTTTCCTTCTCCCTTTCTAGTTTCTACAAGACTACAAGTATAACTGTGTGTGTAAGTGTAAGTGTGTAACTCTCTCTCTCTCTCTCTCTCTCTCTCTCTCTCTCTCTCTCTCCTTCTCTTTCTACAAGTGTAACAACTCTCTCTTTTTCTCATTTTCTTTTCCCTCTTCTTCTCCCTTTCTACAAGTGTAAGTGTGTAACTCTAACTCAACTCTCTCTCTCCCTCTTCTCCCTTTCTAGTTTCTGCAAGACTACAAGTGTAAGAGTGTGTGTGTGTAAGTGTGTAACTCTCTCTCTCTCTCTCTCTCCCCTAAACCTAAGTCCCAAGTTCTAGTTTTCTTTTTATTTGTAGTTTAATTTCTAGTTTCTAGTTAGTAGCTAGATAGTTACTTTTTAGTGTTAATAGATACAGTGATACACACACCACCATCCACCATCATAATGTCTTCTTCCCAATTTTCCTCTTTGAGGCCCAAGTCGAATGACCCGGGTTGGAAGTATGGGCACTACCGTAGTGCTACCGAAAAGACTCATATAGTATGTGATTTATGTGGATTTGTGAGTTCCGGTGGCATTGCAAGGCATAAGCAACACCTTGCACATTTATCTGGGTCCAATGCAAAAGCATGTGAGAAGATTACTCCAGAAATCCGAAGGGAGATCATGGAGTATGTGGAAAAACAATAAAAAAAGAAATACGATAGTGCCATACGTCAGGAGGAATATATGGAACAAGATGCATATGAAGATATAAATGTAGTACATGTCGATGAAGCTAGTCCCACTCCTACTTTGACAGGCCGGTCTAGACCACAAGTACAACCATCGAAAAGAGCCCGAGGGCATGGACCCTTAGATAGATGGTGTAGACCACACCCTGAGGATGTGGTCGACCAAAGGGGTAGAGGGAAAGGGTCGGCTCAAACAACTTTAGAGAACCTGTATAAACAAAAAGATAGGAAAACCACAATCCAATATATCGCTAAGTGGTTTTACCAAACCGGCATTGCTTTCAACGCCGTTAAATCGAAAAACTTCAAAGTAATGATTGAGGTTATAGGTCAATTTGGACCTGGGTTTAAACCCCCTTCATATCATGAAATGAGGGAGACATGCCTTAGAACTGAAGTTGAATATACACAATCCTTCATATCTGAATATAGGGAATCATGGAAAATATATGGTTGTTCATTAATGGCCGATGGATGGACCGATAAATCCGGTCGGTCTCTCATTAACTTCTTGGTAAATTGTCCAGCTGGGACAATGTTCTTGAAGTCGGTGGATGCGTCGGGCCATTCGCACACAGGAGAATATTTGTTTAACTTACTAGATAGTGTAGTTGAAGAAATAGGTGAGGACTACGTTATACAAGTAATTACAGATAACGCAGCCTTGTATGTAATGGTCGGTCGTCTTCTTATGTAGAAGAGGCGACGTTTATTTTGGACCCCCTGTGCGGCCCATTGTATTGATCTCATGTTAGAAGATATAGGTAGATTATTTATAAATGTGATTGCAAGGGCTAGAAGAATCACGGTTTTTATGTACAAACACGCCCTTCTTCTCAGTCGAATGAGAAAACACATTGGGGGTAACTTGCTACGTCCAGCAGTCACCCGTTTCGCTACAACCTTTTTAACACTACAAAGGCTACATGCAAAGAAATCAAAACTTAGAAGCTTTGTAGTGTCGGCCGATTTTACAAGTGGGCCTTGGTCAAGGAAGGCTGAAGGGAAACAGGTTCAATAAACAATTATTTCTCAAAGTTTTTGGACTCAAGTGGTAAAGGCGCTAAAATCATCTGAGCCCTTAGTCACTGTGTTGGGATTGGTGGACGGGGATGAGAAGCCCGCAATGGGCTATATATATGATGTGATGGAGAGGGTGAAAAATAAGATCATGGACCATTTTAAATATAAAGACTGTGAGTACAGGCCAATTTTAGAAATTATAGATAGAAGATGAGGCAGCCAAATGTCATCTCCATTGTATTCGGCTGCTTACATCCTTAACCCAGCCTGTTTATTCGCTTCTGCTAATCTAGCAGAAGCACTAATTATGTATATTGTTGGATTTATTGATGTCTTGGAAAGAATGATTCCAGATAAAGGAGAACAAGACAAGATATCAACTTTACTGGACTTTTACACAAAAAGTGAAGGGATATTCTCAAGGGATACTGTAATAAGACATTGGACAATGAAAGTACCCAGTAAGTACTTTTATGAATGAATGTTAGTGTACACTGTCAACTGTGTACTGAACTCTTACAAAAAGCTTTTCTACAAAGTGTCTCTAAGAGATCTAACTTATATTTAAACTATTTTTCTCAGCTGACTGGTGGGCTGCCTATGGAGTGGACCCGAACAGGAAGGATTCAGATCTAAAAAAGTTGGCCATGAAGATTCTTGGACTCACGTGTTCTGCCAGTGGTTGCGAGCGCAATTAGAGCACATTCGAGGCGGTAAGTTTAGACTGTTTAGTAAATTTTTTTTGTAGACTTTAATTTTTTAGTGGCCTAAGATAAATTAATTACCTCAATAGCTAATGCTAAATGTGCTTTCTTTCTTGCAGATTCATACCAAGAAAAGGAATCGTCTTGAGCAAAAAAAGCTCAACGACTTGGTTTTCGTTCAATACAATCAAAAATTGCGAGAACGATTCCAAAGTAGGAAAGGAAAGCCCGACTTTTTTAACCTTATCTGCTTAGATGTGTTGGATGCAGGTAACGAGTGACTCGTAGAGACAGAGGACCCGGTATTTGCTGGAGAGGATCTGACATGGGCACAAGTTGAAGATGCCGCATATGGATCGACACCTGGTGAAGGTAGTAGTACTACTCAAAGGCGAAGGATGAGGGGAAGCTGGGGGGCGAGTAGTAGCCGTCAACCCATTGATGAGATTGAGGAGATTGAAGAAGGAGAAGGTGATAACGATGATCAAATTGAAGACCATCCACCATTAGTTGTTGATGAAGTATTAGTACGTACAGATGACGAAGAAACGGAAGGAGAAGAAGTGTATGTGGAAGAAGGAGATGACTCGAATGATGATGATGGTGGTGGTGGTGGTGGACCTGGTGATGATGTGCCACAATGGATGCTAGATCAATGTATATCATGATAATTGATTAAATAAATAATAAATACATAACTTCTTAATTTTATTTAATGGTCTCATAAGTCTAAGTGTGTTGATGTTGTCGATTGTTTGTTGATAACTTGATATTGAATCATTGATAACTAACTTGATATAGAATCATTGATAACTAACTTGATATATTATGTATTGTATGATTGTATCATCTATCATTCATGTACATCAGTACATCAGTACAGGTAGTGTTGAATGTTGAAGATGGATATTCCATATTTGATATTTCATAAATCATATTTCGTATTTCATATTTGTTATTGTTAAATGTAAGTTATGTAACTACTAACTACTAACTAAAATGTTAATTGTTAATGTTAAGACTTAAGATCATTTAAGAAGTTAACTATATTGTAATTTGTAAATTACTAAATTGTAAATGTATGATGTTATGTATCATGTATCATGTATGGTTTTATTTTTATTTTTTTACTTAAATTAAATGTATTTCATGTCTCAATGACATAATAATTTATTTTGATTATTTTGATTTTTCTGATATTTTTTTTTTTAAATTTTTTGAAAAAATGTGAAAAAAATAAAAATAAAATGTGACTACATATGCTATTGTGCAATCGCATATGCACACCTGCATATGTGATCGCACAGGATCGCATATGCTATTTGACAACATTGGTTGTATGTATGTTACAAGCGCAAATACCACAAACAACTTCCACAGCCTTTTCGGGTTCTACCTTCTTAAGTTCCACGGCCTCAAACTTTCTTATGAGTTTGGCCAATCTTGCATTTACATCATCTTTCTCTTTTAAGACATAAATTCCTCCCCTTTCTTTTGATTGAGTAGGACTAAAAGTGGTAGTTCTTGAGGAGGTATCCTATGATTGCGCGTTTTTAGCAAGTTTATCAAAATAATCCCACGCATCGTCGGCTTGTTCATGAATTCCTCATTACACCATCTCCACAAATTGACGCATGGATGAGGTCAATCCCTCATAGAAAAATCTTGTTATACGCCATGTTTCGTAGCCATGTTATGGACATGAATTTATGAGATCCTTAAATCGCTCCCAACATTGGAAGGTCTCATCTTCTTTTTGCGCAAAATTCATGATTGCTTTCCTTAAGGTATTCGTTTTGTTATATGGGAAGAACTTTTTAAGGAACTCCTTTGTCATCTCAACCCATGTGCCAATGGACCGTGGTCTTAAGGAATGTAACCACGACTTAGCCTTTTCTTTCGAAGAGAAAGGAAACAATTTCAGTCTTATCGTGTCCTTAGACACGTTTGGGAAGTGAATGTAGATATTATCTCATCAAACTCTTTCATATGCAAAGTATGAACTTTCAGATTCTAGTCCATGAAACTCAAGGAGTTGAATCACCCTCGGTTTGACATCCACAGTTCCTGCATTCAATGGAAATATCATGTAGGAAGGTGTACTCACCCCTGCCAGTTGTAAATAATCTTGTAGAGTACGAGGCGGGGGTGCATTATGCACCTCGTTTTCATCTTGAACTTCTTCAACTGGTGGTTGAGGTTGAGGTTGAGGTTGATTTGCAGCTATTACTTCTACTGACTCAGAGGATCTCAGGTGGTGTATAATCCGGTGATAGATAGACAACCCCTCAACAAGTCCTTCACTTAAGAGATGGAGAGTGTTGTCACGGACCCACTTGGGCATGAAACACTCACAACCCTCAAATAACTAAATAACTGAACCTAAAAAGAAAATTAGAAAAACTAAAACAAATAAGAGATCTAGAAAAGGTAAGAGAGAGGGTTGGAATAAAATTACTGAATAAGAGCTTCTATGTTAGGATCCTACAAAATAGGAAACAGAGTTAGTCTTTAAAAACAATTTCAGAAAAAAACCCTAACCTAAAAGCATAGCAGAAAAATAAACCCTAATCTTAACCTAATTCTAAAACCAATTAATCTCAGAAAAACGCAGCCGTAATCCCTGACAACGGCGCCAAAAACTTGTTCACAACCCCAAGTGTAAGGTCACGATGTAGTAATAATCTTGGTGAGACCAATGTCGAATCCATAGGGACTAATCTTGTACGTATTTTGAAAGTAATTAGAAATAGAACTAGAAAAAGATCTAAATCTAAATCTGGAATATAAGGAAATAATTGTGAAATGGATTTCAATAATCAAAAGGGAACTAGAGTGCCAAGGATCCACTTGTAGCTATCAAGATGCTACCTTGATTGATTCAAGAAACACAATTGGAATTGGAGTCTTATCTTATCCAATTGGAAGATAAAGCATTCAAACCAAATATGAACTTTTCATTGACCTAGCCTCACATGGAGTATTGTGATGCTTGGAAGGGATTCCATCACCCTACCATTCCCAAGAGTCGATGGTGAACAACAGGATTTACCGATCTCACAATCTCAAAACAGTAAGAGAAGATATTCAAAGCTATTAAAGCATCTATTGTAATTTGAGTCACAAGAAATCATAGAAAACTGAAAATATTCCTTTAATATCAAACTAGAAATCAATAAGGTTCAACAAGAATAAGAATCAAAGCAAGAAAATCATCTCAACACGCTACAAGCTTCACCTCTTAGCCCTAGCTAAGAGGTTTAGCCAACCATAGACATGATTGGATCTAAAACCATAAAAGAAAGTATTAAAAATGGGAAATAAAAGAAGAAAAACTCTTAAGAGGCTGCTTTACCCTTTTGGTTTGCTTCTCAAAACCTAATTCATGTTTGGAACTCATAGGAAAACCCATATTTATAGCTTTGTCCGTCTAAAATTGGAAAATCGCCTCAAATTTATGCAGTCCGCGTAACTCTACATAACGCCTTCGATGTCATCGTGTGTAACTTGAATCCGGAGGTTGCACGTTTTCGCACTGCATAACGCCTTTCGCACTGCGTAACTCTTCTTGTCATCAAATATACTTTCAATGTCATCGAACTGCCTTTGATGAATCAAGAATGTGTCCAGAGTGTTTTAGCGAGTTGCTCCAAAAAATTTGAAAAAAGTTCGATGTCGTCGAATTGCCTTAGATGTCATCGAACAGGTCTTCGAGCAATCGAGAATAACATCCAATTAGTCTAGCAACCAGACTTGATTTTCAGTAATTCTTCGATGTCATCTACTGGTGGTCGATGACGTCGAACATTGGCTTCGATGTCATTAAAAGCTGGTTGATGACATATACAGTGTGAATTTTTGCGTTTTGTACTTTCGACTTCCTTACTTCTCTTCTTGGTTTCCTTGAATCTTGGGGTCTTGAAATCTTCAATCTTAGTATCCTAAGATCAATTCCTTACTTTGGTGATTCTTGAGCATTAAATCCATACTTTTAACATTCTTTTCAATCCAAGCCCTCAGATTCACCTTGCAATATAAACATGTATAAATTATACCCATTAAGCGTTATCATGTTCATAAACCAAGATATAAATAGGGGGAAATATGTAATATTTGATGCTCAGCACATAACACTTGTACCTTTTTTGACTCTGAGTGTACCTTAAGAAGACACATTTAGTTGCCCTAGGGCAAAATTTATCATTACTACCATCCAAAATTTGAACGAATAATGTGTAACCAAAAACTTTAGGAGGTAGAGGAAAGAGACTGTCATGAGGATATAACATAGTAAATGAAGATTTATAAGACAAGATATGTGAAGATATACGATTAATAAGGAAAGTGACAATTAGAAGAGCATCAACCAAACAATGTTTAGGTAGGTGCATACGAAGGAGAAGGGTACGAGCAACTTCAAGAAGATGTTCGAGACAACATCATGCTCCTGTGAGAAGGACACAAAAGTAGTGGACATGTATCCCCCCACCCCCTCCCCCCTCTCAATTATCAGAATGAAGGGTTTTGATTGAGCATTGAAACTGAGTGTAAACTTCATAATAAAATACTTTAAGTACATTAGACACTTCACTTTTAAATTTCAAAAGATAAACCCAAGTCATGCATGAATAATCATCAATAAAGATGGCTAAATATTTAAATCCACAAGTGGAGGTAACTGGGATTGGTCCCTAGACATCTGAGTGTACCAATTCAAAAGGGTGAGGTTTCCTTCAAGAAGAGCTAGGAGAAAACGTAGTGCGATGATGTTTAGACAATTCACATTCTGGCTAATGATGGATGGCTTAAGCGATAGTGCCACCATGTCATGGACTCTCGATATAGAGAAAGGGTACTAGAAGTGACAACAAGTGTATCATTGAGAAGATAAACACCTCCCCACTCATGCCCCCCACCAATCACTCTATTTGTCTGTAAATCTTGAAAAAGACAATGAGATTGGAAGAAGCTAATGGAACAATTCAATGATTTAGTAAGAGAGCTAACATACAATTAGTTTGATGGAAAATGAGGCACATGGAAGACTGTGGACAATGGAAAGGAGAGAGAGAGAGAGAGAGAGAGAGAGAGAGAGAGAGAGAGAGAGAGAGAGTTTGGGTTCCATCTGCGACAGTGACATACTGAAAGTGGTGAGAAGGAGAATAAGAGGAAAAAAGTTGTAACTTATCAGTCATGTGGGAGAATGCTCCAGAGTTTATGACCTAGGAGGTAGGAGACGAAGAAGCAAGAAGAACGGTATTGGCTGGGTTGAAGCTGCATGAGAAGGCTCAGGAACATCACGAATATGAAGTCGCATCAGGGCATCATATGCAGTTCGAGAAATGATAAGAGACTCCTCTGAAGAAGGCTGCTCAACTGCAAGGGTGGAAGGTTGTCCCTCAGGAGCAATTATGATAGTAACAGAAGTAGCAACACATATTGGATGACCATGGAGCTGCCAATAGTAATCAATAGTGTGATTGGTTTCACCGTAATGCAAATAAATGCGGGAACCATCACCTCCTCATCCATGTCTACCATGACCACGAAGATTATGATCGCCTCGATTGTGATCTTCCTCGCGGCCTCTACCACAACCATTATAACCGAAAGTGCGCTATGTACTCAAGGATGGTGATCGAAGTCTAGGAAGAAGAGAATGTTGATCACCAACAAGGTGTGCCAAATGCTCTGGTGGCACTAATGAATGTGAAGGAAGAGCGGAGACAGTAGCACGTTGGCACATGGCATAGACTGTCGTCACTCCGAACACTGAGGTAATCGGAGTTCAACCCGGCTAGGAACTGCATGATGTGAGTGTCATCTTGCTGCTTACGTGCATGTTCATGACCACCTTTACATTTGGAAGGAAGAGGTCGATACAGGTCTAGCACATCCCACATGCCTCAAAGTGTTGAATAATAATCTTTTAATGATCTTGAGTCTTGTAGGAACCGACCAATTTCTCGAATAAGTTGGAATCAATGTTGTCATGTGCGGTCGCATATGTGAATATGCAATTGCATATGTGCATATATGTGGGCCGATCGCATATGCGGCAGTGGCATATGTGATCCCTGCACATGCGATCGCATATGCCACATGTGCCAGCATATGCGATCGCATATGCGATGTATGCGATCACATACTGCATATGCGATCGCATAATGGCCAACGGTCAGATTTTTGACCTTTTTTGACCCTTTTTTTTAAAAAAAAATCTGGATTTTTACTCTATAAATATGCATTCTAAGCATTCCTACATGCAAAAAACGCTCAAACTCTCTCTCTATTCTCTATTTCTCTTACTACATCCTCTCTTACATATTTCTAATTCTAACTTCTAAGCACTTTACAATCTACATTCTACATCCACTCCTCTCCATCCATATTCCATTTCTATATTTCTTTTCTTTTCTTTCAACTTTCAAGAATCAGGAATCAAGGAAGGGTACAAGAATCAAGAATCAAGAATTCAAGATACATGATACATGATACATGATACATCATACCATCCATATTCAAGACTCATGATTCAAGAGTCAAGAGACTCCTTACTCCTCTAGTCCTCTCCAATGTCCATCCATTAAGTTTTCTTAGTTCTAACTTCTAAGTTCTAAGTTTCTAATTCTAAGTTTCTAACAACTTCTTTCTATCAATTTTTTTTTTTTAAATATTTTGTTTGTTAATTGATTTGTTACTTTGTTAATCGTTAGTTGTTACGACTTACAAGTTTGAAGTTACAACTTACAAGTGACAAGTTACAACTTACAAGTACAAGTTACAACAAGATTTCAAGATCAGTACTCAAGTAAAGGGGCAAAGGTGAAGAGAAGACAAGTAGACAACTTAAGAGTCGAATTTGGAAGTTGAAAGTTGGAAGTTGGGAACCTCTTTTAGATTTATTACATTACATTTGTAATTTTACTTTTAATTGTGTGTAAATCTCTCTCTCTCTCTCTCTCTCTCTCTCTCACGCATCTTTCTACAAGTGTAACTCAACTCTCTCTCTTTTTCTCATTTCCTTTTCCCCCTTCTCCCTTTCTACAAGTGTGTAACTCAACTCTCTCTCCCTCTTCTTCTCCCTTTCTAGTTTCTACAAGTGTAAGTGTAACTCTAAACTCTCTCTCTCTCTCTCTCTCTCTCTCTCTCTCTCCCCCAAGTCCCATCTCTTTAGGCTCTTTATTCTTTACTCGTTCTTACTCTCTTAGATCTACTTCTTTCTTACTTCTTAGTCTCTCTTACTTTAGTTTTCTTTTGACTTGTAGTCTATTTTTCTAGTTTCTAGTTAGTAGCTAGCTAGTTACTTTTTAGTGCTAATATACATACCACCATTCACCATCATAATGTTTTCTTTCCAATCTTCCTTTTTGAAGCCCAAGTCGAATGACCCGGGTTGGAATATGGGCACTACCGAAAAGACTCACATAGTATGTGAGTTATGTGGGTTTGTGAGTTCCGGTGGCATTGCAAGGCACAAGCAACACCTTGCACATTTACCGGGGTTAAATGCAAAAGCATGCGATAAAATTACTCTAGAAATTCGAAGGGAGATCGTGGAGTATATGGAAAAACAATCAAGAAAGAAATGCGATAATGCCCCAAGTCAGGAGGAATATATGGAACAAGATGCATATGAAGATATAAATATATTTAATGTAGATGAAGCTAGTTCCACTCCCCTGACTTTGACAGGCCGGTCTAGACCACAAGTACAACCATCGAAAAGAGCCCGAGGGCATGGGCTCATAGATAGATGGTGTAGACCACACCCCAAGGATGTGGTCGACCAAAGGGGTAGAGGGAAAGAGCCAACTCAAACAACTTTAGAGAATCAGTATAAACAAAAAGATACGAAAACCACAATTCAATATATTGTTAAGTGGTTTTACCAAACCGACGTTGCTTTCAACGTCGTTAAATCGAAAAGCTTCAAAGTAATGATTGAGGCTATAGGTCAATTTGGACCTAGGCTTGAACCTCCTTCATATTATGAAATGAGGGATACATGCCTAAAAACTGAAGTTGAACATATGCAATCCTTCATAGCTGAATATAGGGAATCATGGAAAATATATGGTTGTTCACTAATGGCCGATGGATGGACCGATAGATCTGGTCGGTCTCTCATTAACTTTTTGGTAAATTGTCCAGCTGGGACATTGTTCTTGAAGTTAGTGGATGCGTCGGGCCATTCATACACAGGAGAATATTTGTTTAACTTATTAGATAGTGTAGTTGAAGAAATAAGTAAGGATTCCGTTATACAAGTAATTACAGATAACACAGCCTTGTATGTAATGGCCGGTCGTCTTCTTATGGAGAAGAGGTAACGTTTATTTTGGACCCCCGGTGTGGCCCATTGTATTGATCTTATGTTAGGTAGATTATTTATAAATGTGATTGCAAGGGCTAGAAGAATCACGGTCTTTATGTACAAACACACCTTTCTTCTCAGTTGAATGAGAAAACACATTGGAGGTAACTTGCTATGTTCAACAGTCACTTGTTTCGCTACAGTCTTTTTAACACTACAAATGTTACATGTAAAGAAATCAGAACTTAGAAGCTTTGTAGTTTCTGCCGATTTTACAAGTGGGCCTTGGTCAAAGAAGGCTAAAGGGAAAAGGGTTCAACAAACAATTCTTTTTCAAAGTTTTTGGATTCAAGTGGTAAAGGCACTAAAATCATCTGAGCCCTTAGTCACTGTGCTGCAATTGGTGGACGGGGATGAGAAGCCCGCAATGGGCTACATATATGATGCGATGAAGAGGGCGAAAAATAAGATCATGGACCTTTTTAACTATAGAGATCGTGATTACAGGCGAATTTTAGATATTATAGATAGAAGATGGGGCAATCAAATGTCATCCCCATTGTATTCGGCTGCTTACATCCTTAACCCAGTCTATTTATTTGCTTCTGCAGATCCAGCAGAAGCACTAACTATGCATATAGTTAGATTTATTGATGTCTTGGAAAGAATGATTTCAGATAGAGGAGAACAAGACAAGATCTCAACTTTACTTTACTTCTACACAAAAAGTGAAGGGGTATTCTCAAGGAATATCGTAATAAGACATCGGACAATGAAGTTACCCAGTAAGTACTTCTATGAATGAATGTTAGTGTACTGTCAACTGTGTACTGAACTCTTACAAAAAGTTTTTCTACAAAGTGTCTCTAAGAGACTAAGATTCTAGCTTATACATAAACTGTATTTCTCAGCTGACTGGTGGGTTGCCTATAGAGTGGACCTGAACAGGAAGGATCCATCTCTAAAGAAGCTGGCTATGAAGATTCTTGGACTCACGTGTTCTGTCAGTGGTTGTAAGCGCAATTGGAGCATGTTCGAGGTGGTAAGTTTAGACTGTTTAGTAATTGTTTTGTTTTTTGGTAAACTTTAATTTTTTAGTGGCCCAAGCTAAATTAATTACCTAAATAGCTAATGTCAAATGCGCTTTCTTTCTTGCAGATTCATACTAAGAAAAGGAATCGCCTTGAGCAAAAAAAGCTTAATGACTTGATTTTTGTTCAATTCAATCAAAAATTGCGAGAACAATTCCATAGTAGGAAAGAAAAGCCTGATTTCTTTGACCCTATCTGCTTAGATGAGTTGGATGCAGATAACGAGTGGCTCGTAGAGACGGAGGACCCGATATTTGCTGGAGAGGATCTGACATGGGCACAAGTTGAAGATGCGGCATATGGATCGACACCTTGTGAAAGTAGTAGTACCACTCGAAGGTGAACGACGGGGGGGAGCCGGGGGGCAAGTAGTAGCCGTCAACCCGTTGATGAGATTGAAGAAGAAGGTGATAATGATGATTAAATTGAAGAGCATCCACCATTAGATGTTGATGAAGTATTAGTACGTACAGATGATGAAGAAACGGAAGGAGAAGAAGTGTATGTGGAAGAAACAGATGACTCGAATGATGATGATGGTGGTGGTGGTGGACCTGGTGGTGATGTGCCACAATGGATGATAGATCAATGTATATGATTAATGATTATTGATTAGTTTAATAATAAATACATAACTTCTTAATTTTGTTTAATGCTTGTCTCATTAGTTTAAGTGCGTTGATGTTGATGTTGTTAATTGTTGATAACTTGATATATTATGTATTGTTGAATGTTGAATATGGATATTTGATATTTGTTATTGTTAAATTTAATTAAAATATTAATTGTTAAGAATATAAGATTTAAGAAGTTAACTATATTGTAATTTGTAAATTGTAAATGTATGATGTAGGATGTATCATTATCATATGTATGTAATTGGTTGCTTTTATTTTTTTTACTTAAATTAAATGTATTTCATGTCCCAATGACATATAATAATTTATTTTGATTTTTCTGATTTTTTCAATCGCATATGCGCACACGCATATGCAATCGCACAGGATTGCATATGCTATTTGACAACATTGGTTGGAATACCTATGAAAATTTTTGAGACTTAAAGAACATATCATGAGGTGCATCTCAAATGCCTTCAGATGAGGATAAAAACATCATTGAGTGGCTAACTGAAGAATCCATACTATTCAACAACCATGTAATAACTTTATTATTCTCATTTGTCCAATACTTATAGGTGGCATCTGTTGAGCTTGGAGGATCATCCAAAACATACGGCAGTTTCTCACGGGCTCCCAAGAACACTTTTATAGATTTCACCCATTGAAGATAGTTGTCACCATTCAACTTAATGGAAATGATATGCAGTGGGTTGGATTCAAGAGAGGCCATGCTAAGAGATGGGGGCCCCATTGTCATCCATAGGAGGGCTCCAAGTTACTCTTCAACTAACTGTCTCACTCAATCCTTAAGGAAATGAAAAACTAACCCTAAACAAACAACAATCCTCCAAACCAACACACAATGCAATCATATTTGACTCAAACAAGCCAAAAACGGCATGGCCATATGTCTGTTTGGGGGTAAAACCCACTCAAACATCAATCCTAGCTAAAAACTCTTCCATGATTAGCTTGGGAGGAAGATTTCAGTCCCTCTTGAGAAAAGAGACTGGAGAAAAACTTACCGATTTGAGATAAATCGAAGAAAATCTGATTGGGGGCCCGGTTTTCATCTCTCTCTATTTTGGCCAAAACACCATAAAAAAAGTCTAAAAAATTCCCAAGAAATCATGACAAATCCTCTAAAATCAAGATCTATATCAAACCCTAAAACTTTCAGCTCAAATGTGGTCCCACAACCTAGCTTACATGACTAGTATTTGCAATAGAAATGAAATATTAGTTTGATTAGTGGAAAATATTCCAACTACCATTCGTTCCCACGCTGCTAGGCTCCATTGTGGATGAAAATTCGAGTACGCAATTTGGGTCACTAGCAATTCATACCCATGAAATTCTAGAGCCCATCTTGGTCATTGATCTTCAGCAAGCGGTGTTGGTCAATTGACCCAAACACTTCTAACAACGAACGAGATTAGAAAATGATATGACTATTATATTTCTACATGGACAAAAGAAGAGCCTGAAAAGCAATGAAAATGGTGTTAGGAAATGTGAGAAAAATTTGGGCATTTGAAAACAAAACTTTCAATGAGAGAGAGGTTCTTGGAATTTGTAACCAACTGCAAAGTACACCAAAAGTTCCCAAGCAGCACTATAACCATTGAGAGTTTGAGATCTAAATGATCTTTGGCAGCAAAATCCCCTTTCCTGACCACTATGCCAATTGGAAAGTTTTGGCCGGAAATGCTTTTTAAATTTATAAAAGTAGTTCGAAAACAACTTTGAAGGTGGTCCATGTTTTCGATAGATAATCCCAAAACTGTGTTTGGTTTTGAAAATTCCCGTCAATTTCCAAATGTACTTGTAACATTAGGTAGCATTTTGTAACTCATTTGCAATTTGGCAACTACAAGTGCCTTAAAAAAATGTTTGCAAGTTTTTAATGTTCATATTTTGATTGTAAAAACAACTTGCTTGTTTCAATTGTTTGTAGACCATGGGTGATAGTTGAGAAGGAATGGAGACTAGGCACATTTGAAGGCTTGATGCGCCAACCTGAGGTTAGTTTTCATGGCTGCATTCTGATATCGAACTATTTGTAGGTATAAAAAAGAAAACCAAAAGGAAAAAAAAAAAAAAAAAAAAACTTTCTGCATCTCCCTGACCAAATCCACCCACATTGGGATTGCACATTAATGGTTGATCAAGCTTGATAGATTCACCCAATGAAACAATTAGTTCTGGTCATGGAGGTATAATATCAACCACTTGGTGTCCATCCGATGCATCAACTGTGGTTATTTCATGCCCCCCATTTTCCTTTACGTACTGTTCTGCTTACTATGCCTTCTGCTATTGCATTATAGACCGTATTGTTACTCTTGTTCCCATTTGGATAAATCTGACCTCTTCCCCTGTTCCATCCTACATATATGGGATATTTGAATGCCTTTCTAGATAGCAGGGTCTGGGGAATAGAGAAGGGGAAAATAAAAGAGCTATTCATCCACTACATCTTCTCTAACATGTGATTGTCAATGTAACATTTTTGTTTGTTTGTTTGTTTCTTATTTATTATTTATTATTTATTAATTAATTAATTTATTTTTTTGAAGTGAGTGTAGTTGGAGAAGTTTTAGTAAAAAATTATTTCCATAGAAGGATGTCTGATGTCCAAGTGCTTTCGACCATAAGGAATTTGAGTGTGATTTCCCATAGTCACCCAGCTTGAGAAGTGCTTTTGATCCCTGGCTGGTGTCAGCATTTGAGCTTTTATCTCAACCGTCTGTCCTCTAATTGAAATAAATTCACAATATGCTCGATCTATCCTTTGATTTGTAACGTGAAAGCCCATTCTCTGATTTGTAATGAAATTGAAAATGAAATTGTGATGAGCGGAGTTGGAGAAGTTTTAATAAATCATTGTTTTCATCAAAGGATGTCCATTGTCTGAGTGCTTTAGACCGGAAGGTATTGGAGTTTGATTTCTTATAAACGCCCAGTTTGGGACATGCTTTTGATCCCTGCCTGGGGTCAGCATGTGAGCTTTTATTTCAACCGTCCATCCTCTAATTGAAATTAAAGCACAATATGGTTGGTCTATCCTCAGATTTGTAATGCGAAGATCTATCCTTTGATTTGTAATGAAACTGAAAAAGACATGGTATGCATGAAGCTCAATGTTCCCTAAGGTCTCTTTTGTTTTCATTAATGAATATATCTCAACATTTATTTGATTATTCCATTTCATTGTTACCTTTGCAGTACATTGATGGAAATTAGAACTAGGGGTGACAATGGCACTGGACCTAGATCAAATAATTTACAAATCAGGCCTAAGAGTCAGATTTGGGCCCTGCCCACTATTAACTGGACCTGAATTTAGGGCCTTGGCTGACCTAAATCTATCATAAGTAGGCATGGGCCTGGACTAGAGTGGGCCTCAATTGAAAATGGTTTTCAAAATTTGGCCTGGCCCCACTCATCTGCCAATTAGACATGAAATTCAGGACTGGGCCCCACCTGTGGCGCTAAAAATTAATGCCAAAAGTCCGCTTATGATCGGTCAGACTTGGAACCTTTGACTGGTCAGTGTTAATGGTCTACTATTGATGAAATCATGACTAAATCTTGTGTGGTACTGGTGCGTACAGAAGAAACCACTGAACAAAAACGAAGACCATGCTGACAAAATAAAGGTTGTGCATAAGGGAACTATTGAGTATGAGAAGGGGAAGGAGTTAAGTGAATTGTTTATGGAGTTCTGTCAGCATCTACAGGGCCTCCACAAAAGACTCACACTGGAAGAGAGAAAGATCTTGCAATCAGCCTAGAGAGTGGTGGGAGTGGTGAATGTAAGTCCTGAGATCTTATTTTTGTATGTGCAACCAATTCCGACTACAGGTATTTCTCAATTCTTATTCATTGTGTTTTTTCGCACATGATTTTATTTTTATTTTTTATTTTTTATTTTAACATTTGAATTGCCTGACCATCTTCATTAGAGAATTCACTTAAGGTTGCCTTTGGATGAACAAGTGAATTCAATTGCGATAGCTTGGTCTGGTAAGAGGTAGTAGCCAAAATCAGTGATATCTCCTAGTATTCATTATGAATTTATGAGTAGTAGCTCTCAAATTGCAGATAGGCATGCAACTTGGGTTTGGGTCAACCTGAACCTAATTGATGCAACTTGAGTTTGGGTGAGGTTGTGTTGTGTTGTCAAGGTTGGAAATCTCCAACCCGATTCAAATTCGGGTTGGGTTTGATTGAGCAAATTCGGTTTGGGTTTTGTCATTTGGGTCAGGTTGGTTTGAAACCGGTTGGTTTGTGTCAGGTCTTAGTTGCTTGATCCTTCTGATTAGGTGCCACTCACTCCCACTTCAAATCCCCATTCTGGACTCTTGTTGTTGTTCCCGCTTCCCACCTATTTATATTTGTTTACATTTTGAAAGAGATGCTTCCCCACTCCTGCATTTGAATTCGTTGCTGCTTTGTCTCACGCTTTGTGCAGCTATAGGTCAAGTATGGAGGACCTTGGGTTGGGGATGCTGGGTTGGAATTTCGGTTGGGTTGGGTTGCGGGTTCGGTCCTCTTGAGGTCGGGATTGGCTTGGCTTGGCTTCAAGGTCACCTAACCTGCCCGAGTTGCACCCATAATTGCTGTAGCATTACTTTCGTCTCCAACTTGAGAATAAAGCAATTGCAACTTGGGGCCTAGTTCTATGTGTGACAAGTCATTACTTTTCGGTAATTTCCATTTCATGAGAGTGGTTATTGCAATCCAATTCAATGGTGGATATCCACACACACTTTACGTGCTAATGTGGCTCACATGTGTGAGATTCAATCTGTCCATCCGATGGACCTCATTGTATAGATGCTCTTACCCCAGAGTTAGGCTGGTCTGCTCATGAAGTGCTACACTAGTATGAGATCTCTAGATCTTATTATTATTATTATTATTATTTTTTAATAGAAGAGGATTTCTGTGGTTCTAGTCCCTTAAAATGACAAATCTATCGTAAAATTCATATGCAAGCTATTATATAACGCTTGGCCTGTGAATTTCTGTAGTATGTTCACGATTTAAGTTTGTACAAGCGGAAACCATGGTTCAATGATCCATGCCGTTGATATGATGGTGCCACTATGGATGATCACCCAGTCACTAAAATCATGAGATCCTAGTGATGGAATCTTTGGCCTTTTCTTTTGTTTGTTTTGAACCATTGTTGTATTTTTTCACTATCCGATTTGTTGGCCACCTATTGAAGGGTTAGGATTATGGTAGTAAAAATCAGTTACATAACAGCCATTACGTAATGGTAATGGTGGGAGCCATTACATGATATGGGGCTGTAATGGCCATTTTGAAGGCCCAATAACACTGTTACAAGCCCATGAAGGGCTCATACGGGGTTGATGCATTTTCTTTCTTTAAAAATAATTCGACTGCTACAGGGCCATAATGGCCGTTACTTTAGGTACCGTTACAACCATAAGGCTGGCTGGTATGGCCACCATTACTGTTATTGAATACCTTGGTTAGGATTTTTCCATCAATGAGATTTCCATCCATGGTGGGGCCAATTGCATCAAAGTCTTGGATTGCTGAAAACTCGCTGTAATGTTGACACAGGGAGCATGATATATGGCCTCCTAAATTAATGTCTCGTAATACATTCATACTTCACCGATGCATTGATCGTTAATGGTGTAGCTATGCGTGACATTGTTGTAAAACTCGTTAAGTTGACATGAAACTTGGCTGAGTCAACTCGAACTAGCGAGATTTTGAGTCGAATCATTGGGAAAGTTAGAATTATATTGGACTCAATTGGGACTCGAGAAGAATTGTTGAGTCGATTCCACCACTTTGTTAAATCGACATGACTTGTGGTGACTCAAATCGAGACACTTAGTGAGTCACAATGTAATAAAGTGTGAAGACGTGAGGGATGGAATCAAACCCTCAACCTTATGTAAAGGAAGAGACCCACTTAACCAGTGCATCTTCAAGAAAACAGTTTTTCTATTGTATGTTATTAGTAGAAATTCTAATCTATGTTAAATATATGTTACTATTACTAATATTTGTACATCATAATTATTAAATATCGAGTCGAGTTGAGTTTTTTGGGTTTTGAACTATGATGTAAAGAGCATACATTTCATGAAACTGTAAATGAGACAATCGAAGTGGATCAAACTCATACCGACATCATCATGTTGATGAACCAGAGTTGGATACAAGGAAAATTTTTTCGTGCCTTGAAAAGCCAATTTGATGATCTTATCTGTTGAATTGATGATCTTGATCATGGATCATGGTGACCATGGTTCCCATGTGGACATGGTATTAATTTCATAGCTAATGTGTGGGTACATCTTAATAATGCGTATATAGATGTATTAATGGAATTGGTTTCTTCTGTTATCCTTTGCAACTTCAGTTTGGGCACGACAACCATTAGTCAAGGGAGAGATGTGTTCCATAACTACCTAGTGGGTTTTAAGACGAACCTATGGTTGTTTTATGTGGTCATCTTGTATGAGGTAACCAATGTCAATCGGGATGGAAGGTCTCCACCATCGGGTTTAACGATGAGTCGGTGCCTTTGACCTGTCCCACTTGAGAGTGTTAGTATTCGTGGATATGTGATCTTGTTATTAGACTTGTTGGATATTTGCATTGGAGGATCACTTCAAGTCTTTGGATTGGGAGACCCATTATGCTTGATCTAAATTGACTTGTGTATGTACTAGCTTTGGCTAATCCTTAGACCTAAGGATGTATTGGGAGTTCAAGTTCCTGATGTAATGTGCTTTGGCCCACCTCAGGGAGTCAATTGTAGTGGCTCATATGTGGGTGTTGTTGGGTTCATGCATTAAGATACAGTTAAGGTCTATACGATCCAATAAAGGATCCATTGTACCTAGGAACATTATTATGACTAAGATTTGGTAGATTGGACCATCCATGGAGTGGTTTTTCATTGGTGCCAGCACTCAAAAGGTTTTAAATGGTTTTTAAAATGTTTTTAACCATTGATATTTTGTTTTAACCACTGAAAAGTTTAATTGCACTTGATGGTAATTCCTACAGTTGAGATCTTATGGTCCACCACTTGGTTTGCATGGGTATTAGATCAAGGGTGGATGACGATGATAAGTGGAGGGATTGGGTCAATTTAGGTACATTGTTAGGCAATATTATAAATTTTATATGCAGTAGGGCATAGGGCATACCAAAGTCTACGTGGTGTTGGAGCACTGTACTAGTGTCTCTCCTTGGAAGTCCAATTCCTTCTTATAAACCGATCCTATGCTAGAGGGAATTGGAGAGAGAGCCCTGGATATTCCAACCTCCTGGGCTTCACCACTATAGAGAACACTGAGAGTGAAAAGTGAGAAAGAGAGTGTAGAGAGAGAATCAATGTTCTCTCTACTTCTGATTCCATCCACACATCCATGTGCGGGGTCCGTTTTGGATGGCTCTCTCGTGCTGCCCTATCCCTGCTCTAGGGAGTGGTGTGTTGGCTCTTCTTCCCTCTTATCTAGGATTAGATCTGGGAGAAAGCCCTCTCGATTGAAGGATCGACTGCAACAATTTACACAAAAGTGACTGGCGGCAATCTACAACCAAATCGTAGCATTTATTTTGGTTTTTTCTTCGTAGAAACTTGATGATATCTAGATGGGGATTTGTAGAATTAGGATTAATTAAAATTTGGAAAATTTGGAAATTATTTAAATTCTGCTACGTTTCGAAAACTGTAACAGAAAACACTATCAACATTTTATATGAATGAGCTGGGGGCAGTTTGCAAAATTAAGGCTCTTGAGTCATGGATACTCTACAGCTTAACTGACCGAGATAGTTAACTGGAGTCTTGGATACTTTTCTAGAGGGATTTTATACTGTTGATGCATGAAAAAGTGAATAATTTCATGCTGCACTCATTTTGTGCTAAGCAATTTTCATGGTTTAGTGATTCAGGCTGCGGGTCTTGTGGGACCTGCAGCAAACGGTTGATGACTTCCAATCCTTGGCCATTTTCCTAGAACCTTTGATTAGGGAGATTTTTGGGGAATCTCATTTTGACACCATTCCCATTAGATTCACTACGATCCTATGATTCCTTTTCTTTATATCTACCATCCGAGTAAGACAGTGTATTCTGTTTGTCCATCAGCATTGCATGTGGGTGAATGGTCCAATTATCCAATTTCCCATCTGGTGTGCCTTACTGTCAATTGGTCACATTGCAAAATTCATACTAGTTGAATGATCCTAACCTCGGTGGTATCATGCAAGAAATGATTATAACCAGCCAGGTCTCATTTGTTTCAACCATCATTTGTAGTGCAATGTGTCAGATTGAAAGGGTGATCCAATCAGTCAATCCACAATGGATTCTGTTCACATGGATGCTGGAGATTGGGTGGACGCAGTTTTGGGTGCCTTGATGGAACATCTTCCTTTCTTCTGTAAGGCTAAAAGTGACACTCACAGAGAATGCTAAGCCCTACTACATGCATGGTTAACCCATGATTAATGTTTCAATGACATTGGCTGATATATCCACTGATGTTATCAATATCAGGTGAGATACAAACAAAACTCAGGTATATTTGTAGAAGTCCCCCAAGTCCGTCAATATACTGCATGCATCACACTCTTTCTCACACTTATTGCATATAACGTGTATTGTTCATCTCTCCTTTATAGAAGTCCAAACTGATACACTTTTATATTGCGGGAAATTGAAGAACACTGTCATTTTTTTAATGTCAGATTTTTTGGTGGAAATCATTTCTAGGCGTGTTTTGAGAACTCCACTCAGGTGAGTTGTTTTGCATCATAACACGATTTTGGTGGAGAAATCATGATCTGAGAGCAGAATCTGGTCGAAACCCAATAGGTGATTTTTTATTTTATTTTATTTATTTTAGTTGTTTAAATTCATTATTTGAATATATATTAAGAAAAAAAGTGTAAATCCATATCTATGCATGAGTTTCATGCATTGACATGGATTTGAAGTAAGAAATTTCAATTCTGAATATGGAAAATGGAGGAATTGGGGAAATCTGAATTTCCTCTATTTTCATTCTTTAAATTATAATCATGGTGTAGAAAAGATGTATGTTGATGAGTCACACAGATTCATTATCACGGTATTCCATGACGGTAATGGAGGCCACAACGGCTACCACCATTACCTTTACGATACAACTTGTAACAGCCATTACAGTTTCTTTTTCTTTTTTAGAAAAAATCCAAAAAACCTGGTTCTGTAATGGACTGTTACATGGCCGTTACAACCCCATAACGTGTAACAGTTTCCGCTGTTATGTTTACGTAATGGCCTTTACGGCCGTTACAACATATCATGTTCACTATTCTCTATTTTAGAAAAAAAGTTATCTTTAAATTAAAATGTATTTAAAATTTTTTATACTTAAATAGAGATATGAAGTGAATAAATTATTAAGAAAAGTCCAGGGGTGGGTAGTAAGATAAGACTTGATGACTGACCAATGGTTTTGCCAAGGAAATGGTCCTTGATAGAGTGGAACGAACAAGATTTTTGCAACCCTATTTAGTTGGGATAAGGCTTAGACGATGATGATGACAATGATGCAGTCATATCATTTTCCTAAATAATTGAATATTTTTATTTTTTAAAAAAATAGTGCACATATTTATTAATTAAAAATATTTTTGAAAAAAATTGAGAATATTAATAGTTCTCATTAATATGATAAATATGTAATGGGGAGACCATTACATATTTGTGTTATTAAAAATATTAATTATTTTGATGTAATTGCATCACTTATTTTATTTTATGTTTTAAGTGTGTAATCAATGTCTTTTAACATCTCTCAAGTTCCATTGAAAAATTCCACAGTTTTCTTAACATTTCCCGTATCCTTCCCTCTGACTCCAGTTCGTTATGTGATACATGGTGCGATATTGATACATAGGACATTGGCCCACAGATTGGTCTACCTGAACAAAGCATGCTACTCCTGAGGATATTTTCGTCAAGACGAGATTGAGCCATTGATCATGTGGACCAGACGATTCATCCGGTGCACTGGTAGCTCTTTCCCAATGCCCATGTCTGGCTTTAGCTTCCCGCATACCACGAGAATTGACTTTCTATGCAGAGTTTTCACGAGTGTTGGTTCTGGGAGACTGAAAAAAATGCACCTAAATATCTTTAGACTGCCACTAGAATGAATTCTCAGTATTTTGGAGAAGTGAAACTGAAGATGTTATGTGCAAACCTGGTGTAGATGGGTCAGAGCCATATGGCTATTTTTGTTAATTACAAGGCTTTGGCATCAGGAGATGCAGCTGTAAATATTGTCTGTACACATGAAGATACGGACTGTTTAAGACATTGAATTTCATGCTCATGTATTTATTCTTTTAAATCTTCCATTCCTTTGAAAAAATCTGTTGTGGAGGAATGCAGAGGTTAGTTGGGGTCACATGCCAGTGCAGTGCACATGTGCAAGATCTTGGCTGTTCATCAGGTGGTCAGTGATGTGTATATACCAGGCTAAAATATGTTAGGCTGGCCCACTCATCATTCATGTCTTTCTGTTTTCTATCATTGGTACCTCTGTGATGGAAGCATAGGAGTGGCTTGTGCATGTGAGCCTATAATAAGTGGGAATGTTCAGAGATGATTGGTGCACATGTGCCCATGGAGTACGTTTGAGATCCCAAATGATTGTGGACCCATCACAAATGGCCTGAAAATCAGGCTGCTTGAGTAATCAGGTCTGTTTTTAGTGTTTAACATGGATGGTGTGCTATTTTTCTAAGGGCATTTCTCACACAGGCGCATGCCCATTTGATGAGCTATCGGTCTGAATTTTGGGTTAGCCTGCTAGCCGGGCCGAGCTGGGCCAAGCTTGACTCGGTCCAGCTCGTGTATAGCTCTAAATTTACCCTTGCAAATGGGATATGTGCGGCCTTTAATGCCATTTTTATCATTTCAATCCATCTACACTCACGTCGTCCCATTAATCTAGGAATCATTGCTCTCAAATGAGCCTTAAGGTTCTTGATCACCATTTTAAGAGACTTTTCTAAGCCAACTGCTCAATCCACTTCAATACAACTAGCTCTCCAGTCTCCCCTGACTCGGGTGAGCCGAGGTTTGGCTCAGGGCTGATTGGGTCGATTCGAGTTGTGAGTCTTTTAACCATGGTTGTGAGCCGACGAGAAGCTGCTCATGTGAGTGGGCAGACGACCAGTTAGAGATGCGTGTGGGTGGTACATGCGTTGGAGATCCTGGCCATTCGTCAGGTTGGGGATAGTGAACATATACTAAAAAGTATGGTAGTAAACTGATCTAGTGTGCCACACATGTGCATTGGCCCATGCATTGATAGTGTATCATACTTGATGAATGGTCTGGATCTAAGCACGCGCTCTGCCTTTGAGACGTGGATAGCCTACTGATGCTGCCAGTAGCCAGAATCTACTGGACGGTGTTTTGTGGGGCCTGCCATGATGTATGTGTTTTATGCACTCCGTCCATCCATTTTCCATATCATTTTAAGGCATGGGACCAAAAATGAGGCAGATCCAAATCCATGTGGACCATCCAAATCCATGTGGACCACACCATAGGAAATAGTGGTGATTGAATGCCCACCATTAAAAACTTCTTGGGGTTTACAAAAGTTTTAGATGAAGATGATATTTGTATTTTCCCTTCATCCAGGTCTGTGTGACCTAATCAACAGGTTGGTTTGGAAATAAATATTACAGTGGGCCATAGGAAGTCTTTAATGATTGGTATTCAATCACCACTGTTTTCCCGTGGTGTGGTCTGCTTGAGAGTTGGATCTGACTTATTTTTAGGTTCAAGTTTTAAAATAATCTAGAAAAATAGATGAACAATGTGGATAAAACACATACATCATGGTGGTACCCACAAAACACCAACTTCCATAGCTTCGATAGGCTACGTCGAAATGAAGTAGTTTCCTCCCTTGATTTGCCTCTTTTTTCATGGCCCCCCCAAAGTTTTGAATCAAGGTAAAAGTTGGGCACTAAGGATTCATGGGGTGCTGCATCAGGTGAATGGTTTAGATTTTAGGTTCATATATATATATATATATATATATATATATATATATATATATATATATATATATATATATATATGTATGTATGTATGTTTGTGTGTGTGCGCTTTTTAAAGGTCACTTGTTTTTTCTTTTTTTTTTTTTTTTAAATATTTTAATAACATGATGGATAAATATTTTTAGGTTTGGTTCCTATTATTCTCAATCATTATCAAGTTAACAATTTAATATCAAACTTACATTTTTTATATGGAAACTAGACGTGACATGTTAATTGCATACCTTAATTAATGTTTAAAACTTTCAATTAAAATTAAAACTTCAAATTTAACCCTAAAATCTATCAAATAAATAAAATCTAAGGGCTTTCGTGTGTATTTGTGACTTGGGTTACTGTATATTTGAATTGGAGTTGCCACTAATTAATTATTATGGTCAATGACCCTGCAGAAACCTTAAGAGAAGGATGCATAGATGATGCTAATGCATGTGGAATGCAGTCTACCTTGACTCACTTGGAGAAGCAGTCAAAACTTAGTTGATGTAAGTTTTTGATAAGCAAGATACAAAATATCGGTGACGTAATATCGGTGAGCCACAGAGCATACACTTGGGCTGATTAGACGAGTAAGTGGGTTGAGAGTGGAGATAACGATGCTAACGCGAATGCTAGTAGGGCGAGTGGGTGAATGGGTTTGTTGCAATGATAGACTTGGGTGGACTAGATCAACTTTTTGATGGCTTAGGTGACAAAGGTTAGGGTTTTGACTAAGTTGACCTAATGTTAGAAGAGCTTCCTCTCTTGCAATCTTCTTCTCCTTGGTGGATGGATGAGCTAGATTTCACTCTCTTCCTCTCACTTTTCTCTCCCTTGAGCATTCTTGGTGAATAGTGAATGATAAGAGATGGTGTCAACATAAAATGGAAAAGGGGGTATTTATAGGATTTTGGAGTGGTTTTATAGTTATTTTTAGAAAGTTTAGGAGCAAAAAGACCTTTAAGGGCTGAAATTGGTTGTTGGAATGTGAGCACAACGAGATAGAATATGGATGGTTGGATGAGAGTGACAAAAAGTGTAATTTTAGGCAAAAGCAAGAGAAAATGCATTATTCGAGTTTGGGGGTTGCCCAATGCATGCTTGCTTTGTCATGCCCCATCTAATCCCACAATAAAATATTGCAGGATTTGACATGGCGGGCATCACATCATTATATATATATATATATATATATATATATATATATATATATATATATATATAGGGTGGTATTTTCTTTTGATCTACTCAAATTTGTCTTATCGTGGTCTTTAAGGATTTATGGGCCAGGCCTTGAACTTGATCTAGGCTTGCACTTAGGCATGAACGTCCAATAGATTTTCGCTCAGTTTTAGGGTTTCTAGGGGATTTTTACCTTGCTCTTATTAACTTGTCAGCACAGGGTGATGTCTCTACACTCTTTGAAATCCGTTTATTAGGCATGCCCTATCAAGACTAAGGAAGGCCGGAAATATAAGGCTGATCCAAGGTCCAATGGTTCAGATCACTTGAATTTTGGATGTTTGATGGGAGTTTTACACCGTTTCCATTGTGTGGTCCATTGCAATTTTAGATCAGCTTGTTTTTTGTGATAATTGTATATTTACGGTCAGCATAAACACATGCATCAATATAATCCCACAAATACGGTGAGGTTGCTGCTTAGGTCCTAATGTTTCGGTGCTTTAGTAGAGCATGACATTCGATACACAAGCATTCAAAAAATGTATACGTAGAATATCTCAAATCAAACCAACTAAATTATGGAACCCACCTTTGCTGAGTAACAGTCCAAAATCAGATTCATTGAATAATCCTAACATCTGATTCATAGATATTAGTTCATTTAAATAAGACCGTCAAACCATGATGATGATTCATCCTTCTCACCGGTGACACATCCAAACCGTCTAAATTGTGGGACTTGTGGTGGGTCATATAGATTATAGTTATAAAAAATAATAACCATCTGATTTGGACGGAATAGAGTACAAATGTCTCATATTCCACCGATTTTTCCTGGTTTGGGCAACACTTTTAAAAGAGATTTTTCCTACAGTAAATCTCACCTATTATCCAATGGCTTTTCCAAAATATCCAAACTTTACATTCCGTAACTAAACTACAGTGGTACGGATTAACTCTTTGTAGATAAAAATATCGTTGCTTTTAAGGTGGCACCGTGATATCCACAGTGCTACCATGGGACTCTATCTTGTCCACGGTGGCACTGTCCACATCAGAAAAAAGGCAAAAAGCCGTAGCTAAAAACATATGGCTGTGGATTTTAACGGTAGTAAAGTTGTATCCATTGCTACATTAGATCTGTAGGCCTTTAGTTTAATGGCTACGGACCCAATCCGTAGCTATTCCTTCCGTATCGAAAAGTTCATACAACTATTGATAATTGAGCAAGCCTAACATGAAATTGAGCATTCAAATGAATTGAGCGAGCTTTATATGAAATTGAGCAAGCCTAATATGAAATTGAGAGAGCTTCACATTAAATTGAGCAAGCCTAACATGAAATTGAGCGAGCTTCACATTAAATTGAGCGAGCCTTACATGAAATTTATCGAGCTTTAAATGAAATTGAGCGGGCCTAACATGAAATTGGCTGAGTCTAAAATGAAATTGAGCAAGCTTCAAGTGAAATTGAGAAAGCCTAAAAAGAAATTGAGCAAGATTTTAATGAAATTGAGCATGTCTAACATGAAATTGAGCAAGCTTAATATGAAATTGACAGAGTCTAACATGAAATTCAACGAGCTTCACATGAAATTGAGTGAGCCTAATATGAAATTGATCGAGATTCACATGAATGTATGTGGTCTATCTACACTATCCATCCATTTTTCCATCTAATTCAAGGGGTTGAGCCCAAAATCAAAGTGTATTCAAAGATCAAGTGGATCATACCACAAGAAACAATGGGGATAATCATTTCCACCATTGAAACCTTGCTAGGCCCCATAGTGATCTTTTATTTGTCATCTAGCCTATTCATAGGATGACGTAGACATGGATGAACGGAAAACACAAGCACAAGCTTGATCCAAAACTTCTATGGCCCACAAGAAATTTTTTCGGTTTAAGTTTAGGAAAATTTGATCAAATATACTGTTGTGCGTGCTTTATTCGATGGAAGCATCATTTTTGTCCTTTCTTGACAAACTAAAATGAAGAAAAATAAGTAACGGTTTAGTGGAAGGATATTCTTATATGAAAAAGAGAGAAGATTTAAGAAAATGAGTTTTAGGTAGATAGATATTGTTGTATGAAGATGATAAAAGATTCCAAAAAATAAGTTTTAGGTAGAGGGGTATTGCTATATGAAGAGGAGAGAAGAATCCAGAAAAATGGGTTTTTGTAGAAGAGGAGAGGAGAGAAGATTATAAAAAATGGGTTTGTAATGTAGGGGCACTTTTCGTCCAAAAAAAGGCACTGGTTTAGTCTTGAAAAGTAAAGTTTGGGAGCATTCAGAAAAGCCGGTGAATGAAATGTGAGATTTATATATAGTTGGAAAAATCTCTTTTTAAAACCTGGGTCAGACTATACTCACAGGCCTTACTGGTGCAAACGGGAACATTAGGACACCTTCATGGAAGAGGATTGGGTGGTGACCCCAACACCACTCAGCTAGGTGGTGTTGAGCGCTGTGGGCCCACCATGATGTATATCTTTTATTCACACCGTCCATCCATTTTTCCAGATCATTTTAGGGCATGACCCAAAAATAAAAGGATCAAAAGCTCAAGTGGACCACACTACATGAAACTTCTCGAGGGCCACAAAATTTTGGATCAAGTTAATATTTGTGTACTGCCTTCATCCATTGTGTGATCTTATCAACAGGTTGGATGGCAAAGAAACATTACGGTGGGCCCTAAGAAAGTTTCAACAGTGGGTGTCAGTATTCCTACTGTTTCCTGTGGTGTGGGCCACTTGAATGTTGGATCTACTTCCTATTTGGGCTAATACCCTAAAATGAGGTGGCAAAACCGATGAACAATGTGGATATAAAACATATACATTACGGAGGGCAAACACGACCTAGTTGGTTGGTGTTTGGGTCAGCACCCAATCTTGTCCATTTCATGCCCAAAACTGACGCAGGGATGAATGTGATGAGGTCGAGCACTGTCTTCCTCAAGGATAATTGCTCCGCATCCACGGAACTTCTCTAGACTCCTCACAAAGGCTTCTCAAATTCACGAGGAAAGAAAGAAAGAAAATAGAAATAAATTCTAATAAATTTGAAATTTGATTAATGAATGAAATAAATGAGTTCATAACCCTTTAAATAAGGATATTAAGCAATGTAAGAGAAATCGGAAGCAAAGTAAAACTAAAACTCCTAGAAATTCGCAACTTACTATAAATAGTAAATTTACTTTTTATAGTAAGTTTCATATGTGGCTTAACCATGTTATTCTCCTAATTATTCTAAGCACTTTTCATGTTGGACACAACTCCTAAAGCCCAACGGATGAAAAGTTATAATCAAACTAAAACTTACTATTTATAGTAAAATGGAACTAGACATGGAATTCAGCCATCGATATGATGGAATCTTGCAAATTCACCATGGGCAACCAAAGCCAGGTTGGTTGACTAAAGTATCTTGTCCTACCCCAAAATCATATATGGTGCATCGAGTAACTCATTTCGGTTTGCGAGATATGTCTGTTTTAAGGTTCTGATGGTCTTGACGACTTCTGCCTCTGATCGGGCCTTCTCTAATCCATCTTAGACATGAAAGTGTTTACGGCCCTCACTACATTAGTCCCCTTCACATCAAAAGAGCTCGTCCTCGAGTTCTCGTGCCACTTCAGTTCATGATACTCTGTCTGATGAGCCGTAACGATACCCGGATCAAAAGTTATGATCAATTTGTAGTCCACCTTCTTTTGGTCCAACCATGCTAAGAATATATCTATGACACGTGAAATTCATCCTCGAGTTACTTAAGGGACTTAGTTTATGATTCTGAGATAACTTTTGATGCCGATGTTTATTAACTATTTTCTTGTACTTGACATTAAGCTCTTGAGCTGACATGATACACATACGCATGCTTTCGTTGACTTGGCTAGTTTGAATCAATTCCTTCACTTCTGCCTTCAAGATCTCACATTCCTTCTGATAATGTGGGCAATTATGCAGACTTATTCCTGTGACAAGATAAATGTGGTTTTGTATATCTTGTATGAGAGAATTTATAAAAGAGCTCATTGAACACATTCGCCTTGAACTTGCAATATTGGTTTCAAATCTTTTGGGATATTCACAGGATCCACATATTTTTTCTTTTCAACTAATGGATATATATCTCTTGTTTCCTCAGATTGTTTAATAAAAGTCTGTTCAGTTGTGAGAGATTGTTTCTTTTGTAATACTGGTTCCAAATCCTCTAGGATATTGACAGGTTCCACATATTTTTTCTTTTCAACTAATGGATATATATCTTTTATTTCCTCATATTGTTTAACAAAGCCTTTTTAGTTGTGAGAAATTGTCTATCCACTTGAGAAGTCTTGAGTTAGTTCTCCCTTTCCATAGGAGCGATGATAATCTTTTTACCATCTTTAATAAAGATAAATAGGTTATCCCAATCCCTACGTGTAGTATTAATATTATTTTACTAGGGTTGACCAAGTAACATGTAGCAAGCTTCCATATCGATCACGTCACACATTACTTCATCCTTGTAATATTTACCAATGAAAAAGAATATATGACATTGTTCGGTTACCTCTATTTTGTTGACCTCCTTGATCCATCCAATCGTGTATGGAGATGGGTGTCTTTCTGTTTTCAGTTGTAGCTTTTCTACCATTATTTTTGACATCGCTTATGACATCGATGATTACATTGCAGACTTTTTTGTATACTGTGCACATTGTTCGAAAGATGTTGTCACGCTATAATTCTATTAATTTATACCTTTGGCATGTATAACGACTTCCTTATGATTGAAGTGTTTTGCATAAATTGAGGTTGTGTCGTACAGTGGCCACGCCCGGTTGAGCATCACTTTAATCTCGAGGTGAAATCAGCGCATCTGCAATATGGTTGAGGGTTGCCTGCAGCCTTTGCATAGTCAGCTGACTCTCTTGGTGGAAAGCTTCCATTCTTTACGAAAGATAACGAATTCCTAAATTACCGTCAACAAGATTTTGGTTCATGCCATTTTTGCTTGCCATTGGCCTGAGGGGAATCCTCGCTCTGATACCAATTGACGCAAGGATGAATGTGATGAGGTCGAGCACTGTCTTCCTTAAGGATAACTACGAATCCACGAAGCTTTTCTGGACTCCTCACAGAGGCTTTTCGAATTCACGAGGAAAGAAATCAAGAAAATAGAAATAAATTCTAATAAATTCAAATTTTGGTTAATGAATGAAATAAACGAGTTCACAACCCTTTAAATAGGGATACTAAGCAATGGACGAGAAATCAGAAGTAAACTAAAACTAAAACTCTTAGAAATTCGCAACTTACTATAAATAGTAAATTTACTTTTTATAGTAAGTTTCATATGTGGCTTAACCACATTATTCTCCTAATTATTCTAAACATTTTTCATGTTGGACACAACTCCTAAAGCCCAACGGATGAAGAGTTATAATCAAACTAAAACTTACTATTTATAGTAAAAACAAAACTAAACATGAAATTCGGCCGTCGATATGATGGGATCTCGCAAATTCAGCATGAGCAACCTGACACTAAAGTTGGTCGTCCTACCCTAAAATCATATATGGTGCATTGAGTAACTCGTTCCGGTTTGCGAGATATGCCTGTTTTAAGGTTCTGATGGTCTTGACGATTTCTGTCTTTGATCGGGCCTTATCTTTGATCCATCTTGGATATGAAAGTGTCCGCAGCCCGCTATACATAAAAAATGATGTGGATAGGATTTCTACTTTTCAAAAAAGCAGTGTGGATTGAATTATTGGTCTTGTCATCGAATCTACAAAAAGGGTGGCCTATCAAAATGATGGTTATTATCCTATAAAAAATTGAGGAAAATTTTGATACTCTGGTAGGCTGGTATGGATGATATGCAGGCACTAAGAAGTTGTACATGTGGCATACAACTAATCCAAATTGAACTGGTCAAATTATAGGTCCCAGTTTCGATGTATAATGTATAAAAAATCACACCCATTTGATTATAGGTGGAAACTTATTGAAGGGCTAGAATTAAAAATATTCAATTGTGATAAAGAAACCGTGAAGGGTCTTTATAATGAGACACTGATATTTTACCTGCCATGCACAGACGTGGAAATTCCAGTAAGCTAGGTAGGGCCCAGCGTGATGTTTAAGAAATTCACCTCACCCGTTGCGAATTTTTGTGTTTTCAGTTTATCTAAGTTGAAATGACCTTACGAAGAGTATGAATGGCATATAAATGTCATGGTAGACCAGGGGAGGTTTGGAAGGTAGGCATTTACCTACTTGCATATTCTTGCCACACAGCTCACTTTAGTTTTGTATTTGTATTAGTTTTAGGCTCACGTCTTAACATGGTTTAAGAAAATGGATGCACTGAATGGATTTCCCACAAACATTACAAAGGGGCCTATGTGGGTTCCGTCACAAGAAGTTCTGCAAAAGGCTTTTGTAAAAAATTGATATCTAGTGCAGATGGGCATTACCCAATCCTTTCACATGACTTAGATGACCTTAAAGTTTAAATTCATAATTCTTCTTAAATAATAATTTTCTTAAAATAGAAGGTTTATAAAATAGTAAAAGTTCAATGGAAAGAGTAACTTAATTTTTTTTCTCATGATTTAAATAAGGATTTTAAATTGTTCAAGAAATTACTCTAAAAATAGTAAATTAAAGCACGTAAATTATTAAAAATAAATTTTATCTCGAAACTCAAAACTAATACCTAAAATCTATTTTTTGAAAATTGTTTTAGCATTGTCAAATGTGTATCCACTTGTCAGTTTTTCAATAGTAGAAAATGGATAACCGATCATGAAGTTATATGTACATTACAAGTTATAATGGTGCCCGACCATTGATCCAACTCTCTTACCTAATTTCTTTTGACTATAATCATATATGTAATTGTCCTTGCTTTGTCATACATGAAAATCAATTCAATTGATTTTTGGCAAGTGGCTTTTTAACCCTTATTTAGATAGGTGAAAAATCAGGCGTGCTTGTGAAAGTACATTTAAATGCACAACATGAATGGAGGTTTATCTCAAATTGTATTTAAGTTCAAACTCTCCTTTTGAGGGTGCATCCAAATGGGCCCTAAAGAGTTGCTTTTCCCTTCTCTTCCACCACAAGATGATCCTTACCATTTATCAAGAAAGTCCCATTACGGATGGCCCACATGGCACGAATATCACTAATAAAAATTATCATGAAAAAAATTTAAACTTACATTAGAGGGAGAAAAAAAATCATGAAATAATTAGACAACTACAGGAATTTTATCAATCAAAATGGCTTTCACTGTGGGAAATGCTCCCACAGCACTATAATTTATAGTGCTTCCTGTTGCATCGTGGCAATTGGACATTTTCAATCCATTAATTTAGATTGTTCGTTAGGTCCAACAGACATTTCATGGGCAACCATAAAAGCACCGCACCAATTTGACAAATATTAACCGTCTTTAATATAGACTGTCAAGACGATTTACACAAAAAAGATTCAATCAAAAATTTGATCTATTTATTTGTTAACGACCATTAATGTAGATAACTTATAAATCTAGAGAATTACTTTTGTTAGGCAATCATTAGCCATCCCATCCATAGATTAGAAAAAGATGTCCATGGGAAGATAAGATCAAATCAAGGATGGATTGAATTGTCGTATTAGTGGAACTTTTGCATGGTAGGTTAACAAATGTGTCATTGAATTGAAGGACAGTTCAAATCAATCAAATCATGTAATTGAATTGATGCAACTAAGAGCCTATAACTTGTAAGTACTGTGAAAGGTGGTTGGTGTTAGCCATGACCGTCCAACCTGGCTTTCGGTTAGGCTGAGACCTACTTGCTTGGCCAATGGACCAAGCTTGGAGTCACATGCATGCCCGGTTAATTTTTAGGTTAACCTTGGACTCTAGGGTATTTTAGCTTGACCTACACTACAACAAAAATGGTTAAAACCGGCACTTTGGGTGCACCATGCACCAGTGCTATTTAAAAGCGGGCCCACAGATGTTTCCATATAAAAATAAAATCAAAAAGCGATTTTCATTTCGCTCCCGACTCTCTCTGTCTCCCGACGACTCTCTCTCTCTCTCTCTCTCTCTCTCTCTCCCAACGACTCTCTCTCTCGCGTGCGACTCTCAGTTTCTTTCTACCCTCGACTCTCTCTCTCTCTCGCACGCACGAGCTGCCATTAATTTCAGGGCTTAGATGAAGATCTGAAACAGGTAAGAGTCTAGATTTCATCAATTTCAACCTTAGTGTTTTCCTAATTAGGGATTTACAATGTTGAAACCCTAATTAGGGATTTACTATGTTGAAACCCTAATTAGGGATTTTTTATGTGGAAACCCTAATTAGGGATTTTCAATGTTGAAACCCTAATTAGGGATTTTTCTATGTTGTTTGATGCAAATACATAGAAACGATTTGTTGTGTGGTACAGTTCTGATTTGTTCGATACTTCGATTTGCAGTTTTTCGATCTGAATTCTGTTGGATTTCGGACGGGTGGAGTGTTTTCTGCACTCGATTATGTAGTCGGAATTTTCAGGTGTTTATTTATTTTATTTTATTTTTATAAATGCTCGGTTTAGATTTGCAGTATTTCTGCTGTGTTTGATTCTGATCCAATTAGGGGAAGAGTTATCAGTTTGAATTCTACTGGTTTTTTCATTTGGGACTTTGTGCTTTGGATTTCGCCATGGAAGGTGGCAGTGATCCAGAAGGGAGTCAGTTTCTGAGGTTTCTCTTTTCTCCATTTTCATTTTTTTTTTTTTTCATCTGAGAATATTGAATTGTGTAGAGAAAAAGGGAGTATTTTCTGGTAACAAGGTAGGCTCGGTAGTGGGAGTGGTGCAGAAGACAGAATTGGCACTATGTGAACTTCCATTTCTCTGGGTTTTTTTTTTTTTTTCCCACCCCAAATTGCAAGATATGGAAGGGGCAGTCCGGAATATATCTCACCAGAAATATGGTCATAGATTATCATGTTTGACTTGGGAACTGAGAATTACCAGCACTCTTAAGACACATTTCGCAGTTTGGGACTGGCCTATCTTATCACAAGAAGTTCTGCAATTTAAAAGACTGTAACAGTAGACATCTTTGCAGTCTTAGAGTGTAATATCCCATCTCAATGCTGCTAACAAAAAAAATCTATGCCTCAGTCTAGGTATGAATACTGGCTCCCCCATGTTCAATAAATTAGCAGATGCATACCAGGGATGAATTCATGTTTACTCGCCAGTCTCTGATTTGCAACAGAACCCGTACAAGGTGCCTCTCTTATATATTCCTCCATTGTTATAAGAAATGAAGGAGGTGGCTGTTGAAAATGAGATGCATAAAGAACCATAAAAAAGACGTCCCAGAGTATGAACGACCAAAGTAATCAAATAAAAAAATTTACCCACTTTACCCAAATTTAAACAAATAAATTGGAAGAAAAAAATAAAAACTTGTCTCAAAGTTGGAAATTGGAAATTTCTAGCAAGCTCCAAGCCTTTGCAAAATTCATAAAAATTAGCAAGATTTTGTGCCTGTTGTAAGAATGAGCAAACTCAACAACTGATTCCTGGGTTCCAAAAAAATCTTAGAAATTTGCAGCTGAGCATCAGTTGTTCTTAGCATTAAGCACTTCAAATAAAAATAAAGGGCAATGAGATCTGGTGGCCTGCTCTTTTATAAATGTTGAGGGCTTTGACAGCATCATGTCTTGACATATCAAAAAATTGCATTGAGGTATAAAAATTATCATTTAAATAGAAGGCTCAATGCGATCCATTCTAAGAGGTGAGTATAACATCTAGAATGTTGAAATCACCATACCATATCCACAAGATTGATGATTCCATCATTCATGGAACAATATATTTTAAAACTCTCCTTCAATACCTGCATAACAAAAGTGGAAACGTTAAGAAATTGCATGTATATGTACAAATATAAATACTCTCTACTTTTATGCATTTTCTTCCCATGAATAGGAACCAATTCAAGAGTAGAGCCCAGCTCATGAATCAGGCCCAAGCCTCAGTATTCAGCCCATAATTTGCAGCCCTACTACACTTACATATCTTTATAATGTATGGCACCTTTGCGGCCATGTGGCAAGCATAGGAAATGACGGAAATTTTGAGATTCATTTATAGCTTGGGAAGGTCCTTTTTTATGGTTTTTTAAGTTGTATTTTGTTTTTAGAAATTTGTAGTATGTAGACTCATGGTTGTTCTTAAATGTAGTTAAGAGAGGTTCGTGTAATTGGTCTATGTAAGGATCTATTTGAAATGTGAAGAAAATCCATTTTTGAGTTCTAATACACACGCGTGCACACACACACACATTGACACACACACACACACACACACACACACACACACACACATCATTTCTTGCAATTTTTAGTAGAAGAAAGAGTTGGATGATTCCTCGTTGGTCATGAGTGAGTCCAACCCATACCGGCCAAGTGATTCTTGGTTCATTGGCACCAACTTGGTGATTGCACAAATTTTCGGCTTTGGCAGGTCTATTGCTTGCAACCAATGAATGATGATCTGTCTTGGTTGAATGACTTGAGCCATGAAACCAATGAATGATGTTCAGGAACCCATAAATAGTTGGTTATGGACACTGATTCTGTTTTTCCTCTATATTGGGCAGGAATACTTGCTAATGTTTCAGAGGCTTGTAAGCAAGATCTTGACTTTATGTGTCCCAACCATTGCAGTAATTTGGTGAATTTCTACATAGGAGATAAATTACAATTGTTATTTCTAGCTGACTCCAATTCTAACATGTTTCCAAGTTCAAATGATTGCATTTATTTCATAATCTTGGAATTAGTTTCTAATACAAGGTGACTGTCCAAACAGAGGACATGCAGTTGGTGTGGGCTGTATTTTTTGCATTGGCACATGACTATCGGCTCATGGCCACTAACTATGGTTATATTTTCATGAATGAGGTAATGATTAAAATCACCAAGGGTGCATTTGGATGTGTAATTGAATTGAAATTTTTTTTTTGGTTAGCTTTTTAGTACACCCCACTGTCAGTTCACACATCACTGTTAGCCATATTTAATCTTCATTGCTTGTGTATTCATGTAAATGTAAAAAGGACACTTCTCCTATTTGTTATTAAAAATTATGAGCATGTCACAGTGAGATATTTCGATGCATCGTAACAAACACTTCTCCAATCCACTTGCTGTTTTCTTAAGATTTTCAACTTCTAAGAACTCCGGATCGCTAGTTCACTTGATAGGATCTCAAGAAATAAAAGATGTCGTAAACTAAAATTTTTGGCAACCAGAGGATGAATTAGAACTTGCCTAGTAGGTGAAAATTCTTTGCTTTGGATGGTTGAAAAGGCTGGTTCAAGCACCACCTATATGAAGCATGAACCAGCAAGTTATTACAGTTTCAATTATCTTCATGCTGTAAGAATTAGTTTCCTTTATCTTTAAATTTTGCCATACATAGATTATTGTTATCACACATATGCATTTGATCTTAACCAAGAACTGCCACACAATGGATTTTCATGCTTCTTACATCCAGTAGAGTGCAATCAATTCACATTGATGGTTCTATTTGTATTATTGCAAGAAATTTGACATTCTCATTTAATATAAGATGTTTACACTTTGTTCCATCTTCCCAGGACCCTGCGACAAAGTAGATTGGACAACTAAATAAAAACTCTGATATAATGTGCTGTTACAAGCAGGTTACCTTTGTATAGACTTTTTACAACTAATTAGTTGATACATTTAGTTACATATTTTCTCAGACACACATGTTACTAGTGGTTGTTTGTTGCACATCTGGGATCAATTGAAGCAAATTCAAGGTTTTTTTTTTTTTTCCTTCAGAATCCTAGAAATGGTTATTTGTTTGGTGGCCAAGGGTTTGTTTTGATACATCCATATGCCTGTCATGCTGCAAGTGCAGTGATTGCATTAGCCACAGTAGGTTGGTAGATGTGACTGTCTCTAGCCTGATTAATGGGGTTCGAATTCTGGTTGCAGTCGATCAGTAGCTGGCTCTGTTTCAAGATCTGGCTGCTATGGTGAATCTCTACGTCGGCTACTGGGTCTGCCCTTTGTCAAGCTGCAGGTGTTGTGGCTGTTTGAGGCTGATGCAGTTTTTTTTTGCTTCCAATGTGGGTGATGCAGCTGGGTTAGCATTTATTGAGTCTTTCTTATATATATATATATATATATATATATATATATATATATATATATATATATATATATATATAAATATATATATATAACACACATTTCTCGGACAATCCTAATTTAGCAAATGATGAATGATCAATGTTAGCCACCGACGCATGTATATGAATATTGTGATTAGAGCTACACTTAGCAAGCGATGACCTTATGTGTTTGTGGTTTTCTTAGAACTATAGCAATAATTAACCATGGGATTCAGTTATAGCAAAAATATCTTGTAACGTCTTATGTCTTCTTGTGCAGACACTACAACAAAAATAGGATTAGTCGGCAGAATACTGGCCCCCATTCTGTACGACCAACTTGTAACTTATTTAAACCTTAAAGGATATATCAGAAATTAAATTCGTGCACTTCTTGGTAAGATCCGCAGAATACTGGCCCCCATTCTGTACGACCAACTTTTCCATCTCCTTCCGCACATCTGAGTAAAATAAGCACCTTAGCACACCCTTATACAGAGAAATAGTTCAACAAAAGAAGAAACTATCAGAATATAGCTAACATCATTCTCTAATACAGCTAGACAGACAGACAGATCCAAGGTTCTTTGCTGTTAAGAGGTGGTAAAAGGAGCTTGATGGATTGAAATGAGAGAGGGAACTATACATAGAATTTTATGAGAACATGCCCTTCTCACTAACGAGACGAACAACAATTTAGTTGGCCAATAACAACTGCAAATACTCGAGATGTTCTTGAATATGCAATTTGAATCTCTAGTGGCTTGAGTGTACTATGCAAGCTCTCATCAGACTAGTTGATGAAATAACAGTACATAAGATGATGGGCTGATCGGATGGTTGGAATCATCTGATGGGGAGATCTCTTGGGCATGTGCCGTCTATGATGGACCCACCGAATGAGCTGTTTGGATTGCAAAAAAGGTGGACCCCTCATGTAGAGTTTGGTGTGCCTAGAAAATTGATAGATTGAAAATTGCACATAATGACAACAAATCTGTCTTAATGACGGTATGTTGTTATAGATCTGAGTATTAGAGGTTTCTGATTATGTTGGTTTCCTAGTTAGGTAATGTTTGTGGTTTCTAAATTTTTCTGTTGAGTTAATGCATTGTGCTTAACAGTTTCTTATATGTTTGGATTCCTTTGTGCTTGGCATGTTGGTTCTGTAGAGCTTATCTGTTACTTGTTTCTGTCTTGTTCACCTTGTTAGATATGCCAAGAGTTCTGATTTGCAGGTTAGACACTTACAGCTACATATGTTTTTACAGGTTAGAGATTTTTTTGCTGGTTAGCGTTCAAGAGTAAGACGGCTTGTTCAACTTCACGGGAGAAGACAATTAGATTTAGTCAGCAGGTTTCTCTCCTTCTGTTTGTTTTTGTTTGGTAGTCTTATTTTATGCTTATACCTATGAAGACACTTAATTTAATGGATTTGATATTGAATTTGGTATGCTTATAGGAGTTGAGGCTAGGGGCTTTATATTCGAGCCTCCAATTGTGTTAGTGTTTGGTGCAAAGTTTGTTCCCTTAAGAAAATTAAGAAAATTGCCAGGTATTATTCATCAATCTCTTCCATAAATAATTGATCTTGCTTAATTTATATTTTTGTCACTTCATTTATATGCTTTCCTAGAGGCCCAACTTGTAACTCCTCAGAACCCGCTCTACTGTAAGATATTACGGTGTATGACGGTTCCCAGCAGGTTAAGTTACAAGTTATTATATAGAGTTGGTTGGATGTCTTTTATTTTTATAAATGCTATTAATAGTTAGTTGGATGATGAATGATACTTATGATTGTTTAAGTATAGGATAATCAGTTGCCCATTTGAGAATTTTTATATGGCCAAGCATAGATATAGTGTGCTTTTGGAGGCATAAAATTTCTCAAATTGTCCCACGTTTGGACAATTCAAGGTTGGATAGATTAGAATGCTTTCGGTTCCCTGATTTAAATGCACATGCTAGTTCTGCGTTGTATCTGTCCTTTTCTCTCTGGTTACGTTTCTTATATTTATTTCTAATGTCAAATATCCTCACATTATATGGATACTTGACATGGGAATCAAATGCAAGATCAACGTATTTGGAGAGACATGGGGAGATGCTGCCGAAATTTCAGTGTGGGCATTTAAATGGGAACATGAAAGTATTACAATCTATTCAGTCTTGGATGGGTGACTGATCTAGTTAGTCAGTTAAAGATACCATTAGAGATTCTATTAGATGCCTAAATCGTCGTCACTTGTGGGGTGAACAATAATGGTGCTTGTTTTATTATAATTTCTCTTTAATATTATTCCTTAAATTTCTTTTAAACCCATTTTAGTTTATCTCTCCTAGGAAGCTTTGTCAGGCTCACATTGTATTTCAACTAACTTGTCGAAGTAGCCAAGGAACATAGTGATGGATAAGAGTTGGATTCATTTGTCAAGGTATCTCAGTAACTTCTCCTTCTAGTTGTTGTTGCCCAATGGTTAAGATGCATTGTTTGATATGTCCTCCAATTGCATTGAATGATTTAGGGTAAGCAATGCATACTTAAGTGGAGCTACGGAATTCCTAGACTTTGCATTTACAAATGCAAGTGATAGAGGGAGGATCCTATGTCCATGTAAGAATTGCAATAACAACTTCTGGGTATCTCGACAAGAAGCATACGATCATATCGTGTGTGATGGATTTAATACAAGTTATACTCATTGGCGTTTTCATGGGGAAGCCACGTCTTCTTTTATGCCTAATCTGGATCAAAATGATGATATGCGCGAATTTTTACATGATGCATTCGATTTTTCGGGCCCGAATGATCAAGAGAGTGATGCAACATATAGACCTACACAGGGGCCCATGAAGAGATGGTGGAAGGGCTGTTTTTTTTTTCCGCGATGAGTACTTGTGCCATGGTTATGGAAATTGTTAATACCTGTTGTTAAAACCTCAGTTTTAGAAGTCTTACATTTTCATGTTTGCATTTTGTTTACTGATTCTCACTATATTTTAGCTTCTCTCTTCTTCTTCTTCTTCTTTTTTTTTCCGCTTTCGTGAGGCAGATTTCCAGATTAGGCATAGAAGAAGACTCTTGTTCTTTCTATGTTTCTTTACAACATTGATAGGAGGGCATCACATCAATCTTGATGATGAAAGCCAAGCGAAGGAGAACAACTACATTTATGTAAGTATTGCTGTTGTTATCCTTGGTACATATTTGTAGTATTATAAGTCTTAAGCTCCATTTGGTCATCACATCAATCTTGATGAATATAAATTTTTATCAAACCAAATGGATCTTAAGCCCTTTTTTAACTCCGCCAATGCAACTACTTGCATTGCCGGTCCCAAGCCCGGACAAAGGAGGAGGGAGAAGGGCTTGATTGGCAGTTGCAACTGCAACCTTCCTTATTATTCATAATGAGGAAGTAGTCCTCAATTGGCAGATGGAAAAAGAGGAACTGTCTGATTCATTTTTCACCGATATTGCCAACTATACATTAGAGCAGTGATGAACTGAGATAAGTTCATTCGAAAACATTTGATGATCTGGCCTGAAATTTGTGATTGAGCTTGGACCATTTAGTTCACATGCTGATTTCTTCTCTTCTCTATCCGTTTCATGCATTGAAGATCCTGTGTTCAACTCAAAGTCGAGTGGCCAGGCTGCTGCTTCTGATTCTCTCCAATTCGTCCATTTTAATAAGGTAAGCTCCAATTCCTCTTTGACATTATGGTTGCATTTGGATGTCTCAACTTTGTTGGACTTGCTGGATGCTCCAAATTTGGGTGGTAGGTTCATCTCATATCAATGAACAATCCTCACAATTCAGCTTTTTCTTTTGAGTCATCATCCTCCAATGAGCGTGGGGCATGTAGAAAATGATCATTTTACCATTTAGTGGGGAGTTTCCGTTGTCAGGCTGGCTTCACTTGTTGTCAGACGCTGTCCATTTACAGCTATAAGTACATGTTTTCTGTGTACACAATTTGACTGCCTTTGTTGATGTTGGTGTAACTCGAGTGGATAGATGCCACACATGTATCATTTCATTTCAATTCTAATGAGGTTGGAAATTGGACTCTGGTTAGCATGTATTAAGTTGGTTAAATTTTCAGTAATTCAACTTGAACTGACCATACATATATTGTATTTGCTGTGCACATGCATATAAAGCATCCTATGCAAAGTTAGTTATGGATGTAGATTTGAGATTATCTACAGATCCCAAATGCAATAAAGTGTGTAGTTCCCTTTGTTTGAATTCTAATCAAAGTGGAATGGGATTTGCAATCCTCTGCCATAATGTAAGAACTGTTTCTTTCATGGGTGCTCATGCTATGACAGCATAAGCTTTGATAATCATACACTTTTGGCATCACTCATATATTTTTGTGTGCAGGCTACAATGAAATTCAATCGCAGAGCGTCGCAAAGTCAATAGTAGAGGAAGCTGGTAATTACACTTGACTATCTCGTTTTTTGGTTTTATTATTAGATGTCGTTTGGCTGCATGGATTTGGATTCCAACTTACTAGATTTTCAAACCTGAATTTTGGCAGGATATTGCTGAAGCTGTAATTTTTTAAGGTAAGCTGGATCGAGCTCGTGACCTCAAGGTCGTGACACTAAGCACCATTCAGTTGAACTATGTGCTCAATCTTGTTGGTTCTTGTTTCAGCTTAGTGATACAAAATGCATTAGAATGAGCTTAGTGATACAAAATTCAACTTCCCTGTTCATCTTGTTGGTTCTTGTTTCACAATTTTCAGTGACTTTAACATATCTTCCAGCTTGAAATTACTTCTACATCAATGGTGACGGCATCGAGAGATATTCAGTGATTCTTTACATACACCAAAATTAAAAACAGAGATCCATTTTATGTAAATTAAGCAACAATGATAGGAAAAAACCCAAAAAAGAAAACTGCCCATAGAGGTGACAAGATAAGATTTTCTAAGATCACGTTAGGATGCACAACTGAATTAAATTGCAAGCATTCAGTTTATTCAAAATTCAGTCTTAAGATTGAGTGTGGATGTATTCTAGCATGTAGTGTGGAAGTAACCCTCAAAATGGCAGTTACCTTTATTTTTTGAGTTCAGCTTGAAAGTAAATTACAATTTGGAGCTGAGAACCTAATATGAACTCTTAAGGAAATTAGGATTCAGCTATTTTCACTTTATGAGATTTATAATAGTGAATCCAAACACACCCTAAATCATGTAAGATGACAAATCACAGACCAGATGTCTGTAAGAAAGTTCTACACAACAGATTCGAAACATCTTTTTATTGGGTTCCTTTCGCAAATGTAGAAAAATATCAGATTCCAAACATCTTTTTGTCTCAGACCCCTTCCATGTATGGATAATGGTGAAATTATCCCAGTCATTGGAAAGTCTATAGGCTCTACACTGGATTGTAAACCAGCAGCTAATGCCTTAAAAGATATACAGTTCACATTCTTTAAGCAGAAGTACCATGGTTGGATGAGCAAGATCAAGTAATTGGCATGATTTTCTCAAAGTGGGCCATCTACCATTGGGGCCACCAGATGAATTGTATTGATTGCTAAGATTTGGTAGGGATCTAAGGATTAATTCCATCAAAGAAATTCAAACAAGTCCCTCTCAATCACCAATACCCTGACTGAAACTTCACAAACTCTTTCAACCCTGTCCTAACTCCTAAGGGCTTTTGTTTCCACTTTGGACGAGTGATATAGACCTTATGGATGGGAAACTCCTCTGCCATGACCCAGTTCTGCAGGGTCGAGTTTTCAGCTCTTTTATTATTGTTATTATTATTATTATTTATTATTAATAGATATCATATTATTATCAAATCACAATCGAGAATTATCATGCATAGACAAAGTCTCATACATGTGACATTGTTGAAACGACAGAAACCTGGTCTCAATGTCTGAGACGATGGATGAGTTTTCAGCTGATTTTGGCAGGGTTGCAATTAGCTTTTGTTGATTTTCTGTCGGGGGTTGTTGATTAGTTACCTTGCTGTTAAAAGGGAGTTTTTTTAGCTGTTAGCTAGCATGATTAGCTAGGATCTGGGATTAGTTGGGATCTGTAGAGGTAGTTGCAGAAGCTAGTATAAAAACGAAGCAAAGCTTCTCCAAATTTTTGTTGAAGCATTCAATCAGAGTTTTGTCAAATGAGGCAAGAACACACTGGCCTCAAGAATGCCCCCTCATCCTCCAGCCATCAATGCAAATATCCCAAGCCCCCTTTCTAGTTAAATGTCCAATTGTTCGTGAAAGAAAGATATATGTCAAGGCCCAATAACCCTCTGACACATTGTAACTATTATAGCTACATCGCCATTCCACTATGACTGCTTAGTGCGAATAAAACCAAACATCTAGAAAAAATAAGAAACGCTTTTTCTTTTTTTTCCCCTTATCATGGTTTTGTTGCTGGACAACAACACCAAAGTTGAAGTGGCAGTAACTATTATACCGTGTCGGAAGTTGCCTTTTTATCATTGTTTTCTTCATGCTATGACCAAATGGATACCAAACCATTTGAATTTCTTTGATATCCCAGAAACCTTTTTTAAAAAAATACAAATCATCATAGAAACTATATAAAGAAGAAAGAAAAAGCTACATGGAATCAATAATAAAGCAACATAGGAAGGTAAAAATTAACTTTGTTTCATGCATAAAACCTTTGTGATTGTCCAATTTTAGGCTTGGATACCATCTCCTGCAATCAAATAGAACAAATGGAAATAAGGTTAAATAGATGTATCCAAAAGAATCCAATGGTTCCAACACAATTCAAAGCAAATAGGAAAGGGAGTAGAAACTTGTTTGACATAGGAATCAATGTATATTGAATTCAATAGTTTAAAATTCTGGTGGTGTGGGGATCTAAAGCCTCATTGGCTGAAATACTTCTGTTTTTGGATATCCAAACATGCCGTTGATGTCCATTTTTTGTTCTCAGACACCAAATGCGCCAACCTGAAGCAATTAAAAACTACTACGGAAATCTAACTGATAACTTTAATTATTTCAAGATTGAATCTCTAAAATCAAAGAAATTTTTTTTACTTGAGATCATGTTCTTCTATATGAATTCTGATATAAACTTTTAAAGACCTGAAGTGCCAACATAATTGGACAATAACAAACAAATTACAAATTCAACAATAAGCAGATGCTTAATTTTTTAATCCAAAATCTCAAAAGCACAAGAGTGCACACCTTTTGAGCCAACATGGACAGTTCTGTGCTCAATCAAAGGTAAATCTTGTTGTCCCAACTCTCAAAATGGATAGATTTGGGGCAGATTTATGGATTATCCAGAGGTGTAAGATTGACCAGATTTTGTGACATCCAACAATCCTCTTTGCAAGCTTGTTCCCAAGCTCTATGATGGGGGTAGAGAACCGCAATGAATGAAATGCTACCTGCAAAATTTCAAATATGAAATCAAAACATGCCATGTTGTGCACCAAAAAAGTAGAGAAGACATGGTCAATTGGGTTGGGTGCTAAATGTTTGTTTTCAATTGGGAGGTTTGCCAAGCCCATACACATCTGGAGCACTACCCATTCACAAGCAAGCACGCATGTGAAAAGGCAGATGTGCAAGATCTGAGCTTCCCATGAGGGGTTAAAGGCTTAAACCACAATATGAATTTTCAAGTTTTTGTGAAATAATCCACAACTCAATTAAGGTTTCAGGCATTATATCACAATATTAGAATATTCAATCAGCTTTTTTCATGTTTTTTCACAGGATTTTTTTTTTATAGTGAGATTTGTGCCATGTGGGCCATCTCTAATGGGACTTTCTTGATAAATGGTAGGGGTCATCTTGTGGTGGGAGAGAAGGGGAATGCATATCTTTATTTGGACACACCTTCAAAAAGAACAATTTCTCAGCCTGAAGGACTGCCTCTAAAAGTTCAGGATGCAAGAGGCAAAGATTGGGTATTTCAATTCCTTTTTTGGCCTATTTCATTTCTTTACCTTTCATATGTTTTCTTTTCTTACCATTTTTATCATGTGCTTGCTGCTTACAAATACTTTATGACCTCTGTTTAAGTAGGTCTAACAATCCATTTTGTTTCTTCAGTAACCTTCAGTCGGATAGATCCAGAGGGAAAGTTAGTCATGGGATTCAGAAAGGCTTCAACTGTTCCTTCCGAACAGGTTCGGTATAATTTACAAAGTTCCCTGATTGATTTTATTAAAAAATATGCAGCAATGAAATTTACGTATGAAGATAACTGATGTCAACTTTAGTCACGTCTACAGAGAGTGCAATGACATTTGATATGGGATTGTTGCTCATCATTCTTTTCTTGTATTGCTTGTTCATGTTGCTTCTTGCAGTACACTGCATTTTAAATCATGTTATATTGACGCTTGAGAGCCTGTGAATCTGCAAAATTATGATGGGTTCTTGAAAATCTATTTGTTGAACACTTTGAATTTGAAGCATGAGTGCATATGTTTTGATGCTGAGCAGATGTAATATTGAAAGGAGATTATCCAGAATATTTTGTTGCCCATTAATCTGTATTTATAGTTTGCAGAAAACATGGTTTTTTCCCGTCTTTTGTAGAGTCAAGTTCAATGACTTGCAGTGTCATGTATGGCTTTAAAGTATTTATTCTGGCCTTTCTGGCCCCTTTCCACATGATTTTGGGAAGGAATTGGAATTTTGTAGAGATTATTGTAAGTGTTGTTTATGTATATCTTGTTTTGGGTGTTCTTGCTCCATTTTTTTCAGGATTATTTAGGGCCCAAAATCCAGGCTGCCAAATATAATTCGGATTCCAAAGTTGTTATGCTTGAAAGCTACCTCTGCAGAAATACTTTATAGGTAAATATATCTCTTGAATTTGTGGATGATGTGATTATGACAATATATCTCATGATTTACAAGATAAGTCTATATTTTTCTCATAAAATGAGCTTATGCATGTTTGTATCTATGTATATTAACTTAGCATAGTGCACAATGCGCCGATTGATCCATCCAACTCTGCACAACCATTAAACAATTGCAAATTCATGGGATGAGCCCAAAGTCCTTGTTTGAGCTCTGTACATTTGTTATTGTGGCCATACATGCATCAATGTAGGGCCAATAGATGTAATGGTCATGGGATGAGCCCAAAGTCCTTGTTTGAGCTCTGTACATTTGTTATTGTGGCCATACATGCATCAATGTAGGGCCAATAGATGTAATGGAATTCAAGTTGCAACATTTGTCGCCTTTATAGTTTTTGACTTTTTAAGGATAGGATCAAATGATTGATTATTTTCCATGCATCAATTTGTTGAATGCTACTTTTTAACTTTTTTTTTTTTCCTTGTGTGTAGGATTTTAATCAATTGTGCCTGAATTTAGACTTACAAGCACTTCAGCCTTTTGGTGCCACGAGTAGACCATATAGAGGATTTCTTTTTATTTTTTTATTCAAGACCATGTTTAATTTATTGTAATAAATGTTATATTTTTTTATTATGAAGTAATATAAATTTTATTTAATATTCAGTTTTAATTGTATTGCACCATTTTTAATGGTTTAAATATTAAAAAAACTGCAGGGTTTTCAATTGAATTATTGGCCTATTGTGGCATTACGAATCTATAAAAACACATTTAGCGGCGCTTTTTCGGGGAAAAAGTGTTTCCGACACTACATTTGGCAGCGCTTGTATAGTTACGTGCGGCGCTTCTTACATCTCTACCGGCGCTTTTGTCAGAAATAACGCGGTCACCCAAAGCGCCGCTAATTCTCAAATGAGCGCCGCAAAAGCATATTCATTAGCGGCGCTCAGACAAATGCCGCTAAAGTAGACTAGCGCCGCAATAACCTTTAGCGACATCCCCATTTAGCGGCGCTTGTCTAGCGCCGACAAGCGCCGCTATAGCTTAACAGCGGCGCTTATTTTGTGTTTAGCGGCGCTAAAAAGCGCCGCTAAAGATCCTTCTTCTTGTAGTGCTAGTCCGGCTTAACCCGACTTTATATGTACGTGTAAATTTCTACAAATATGTTATTTTAATCCTTTAACAATTATCTATTTTGAATGTAAAACTTATTTTTTTTAAATTTATTTTTACGCATATATGGTCCACTTCATAAATTTATAGATTAAGAAAATTTAAGAGATTAATGCATTTTACCAAATTTTGAGCCTGATGAGCCTAGGTTCAACCAAAATTCTTGTGTTGGGCTGTTAAGTATTGGACTGGGCCAGACCATTGGCAGCCCTACAATAAACAAGGGGCTGATCTTGTTTATAAAGCCTCACAAAAGGTGATATATTTTTTTTTCCACCGCACCTCATTTCCTCTCATATTTACACATGGCAAACGTGCTAATCAAGCGAAGTGGGTGGAACATCAGAGCCACATAAATGATGGTCCTTATCATAAAGATCACATGCAAAGTCACGTCAAGCTGGTCCACTGATCAAATAGGCCACACATCTACGTTAATTGTGGGTCATTGCCGAGTTTCTTTAAACCATCCATTACTTTTCATATAGGTTTCCATTCTTGATGAGCGAACCAACGTAACTTTTGTGTGGTCAAGATTTTCCATACACTTCTCAGGTTATCTCGAATGATGGGCTTCGGAAACAAGAGAAAATGACCACTACAAGCAAAACCTTTTATCCAGCGGTTTTTATCGAGGAATACAAACTTAAAGTTACCAACTTAGACTAGCACGTGCGGAGACGAGAGCTGACGCTCCTCCAACTGAGAGTTGTACGAACGGCTTAGGAGAGATCAAAGTTACATGGCCCCACAGCTATGTATTTATCATATCCACAACGTTCATCCATATTTCGAAATCATTTCGGAGCATTATCCAAAAAAGGAAAATTCATATCCATAGATCAATGGACCACACCACCGTTAAAAATTTTGTAAGGCCCATCATAACATTTATTTCCCATCCAATCTATTCATAAGGTCACAAAGGCCTGGAGAAAGAGGAAAAACAAATATCATAATGATCCAAAACTTCTGTAACCCCTAAAAGGGTTTCAATGGTAAACATTCAATTCCCCATTACCGTTTACTGTGTGGTCCACTTGATAGCTATATCTGTCTTATTTTTCATCTCAAGCCTTAATATGAGTTCACCGAATAGATGGACGGTTTGGATATAACATATACCTCATAATGGGACCCACAAAAATCGGTGGGGATTACAATAGGGAAAAGGGAAAAAAAGAAAAAGAAAAAGAAGCCAGCGAGTTGGGGTCCAGTCGATGCTGGTTTAGCTTGGCCTATGACTACGGATTATAACCGTAGCCATAACTATAATGCTATGCACTCTTTTTTCTTTTTTCTTTTTTCTTTTTTACAGGGAGAATTTTATTGTACTTACATTTTTCTTTAATACATGTTTATATAAATATGTCTCTCTCTCTCTCTCTCTGTGTGTGTGTGTGTGTGTAAATTTTTTTCTTTTTTTTTTTTTTCATTTCTTTCTTTATTCATTTAACAAGAATATCTTCTAAACTAAAATTAGTTACTTGACGTACCACATATGATTTTGTGGTAGGAGAAGCTACTTTAGCCAACCAACCTAGTTATTTTTAAAGATTCCATCAGGTCGATGGTCGAAAATACATTTCATTCACTTCACGGTCAATTTCAATCACTTCATGGTCAAACTAGAAATTGAGCGAGGCAAAAATGAAATTGAGTGAGAATAAGTTAAGGTTTAGGTTTAGGAAATCAGGTTCGGGTTTGAGATCGAGTTTAGTTTGGATTTTCAAGTTTAAGTTTAGGTTACAGAGTTGAGATTACGATTAGGTGTAAGTTTAGGTTTAAGGATTTGAGAATACATTTAGGTTTTAGGTTTAGGTTTACGTTAAGGTTATAGGTTTAGGTTAGGTTTAGGTGTAGGTAATAGGTAATAGGTTATAGGTTATAGCTTTAGGGAATTGAGAATAGGTTAAGGGTTTAGGTTATAGGTTTTAATTTAGGTTAGGTTTAAGTTATAGGTTTTTGGATTTGAGAATGGGTTCTGGTTTAGGTTATGGGTTTTGGTTTTGATTTAGGTTATAGGTTTTGGTTTTGATTTAGGTTTAAGTTATAGGTTTTTTGAATTTGAGAATGGGTTCGGGTTTAGGTTATAGGTTTTGGTTTTAGTATTGGTTATAGGTTTTTGGATTTGAGAATGGGTTTGGGTTATAGGTTATAGGTTTTGGTTTTGGTTTAGGTTATAAGTTTGGGTTTTGATTTAGGTTATAGGTTATAGGTTTAGGTTAAGGTTATAGGTTTTTGAATTTGAGAATGGGTTCAGGTTTAGGTTATAGGTTTTTTGGATTTGAGAATGGGTTCAGGTTTCGGTTATAGGTTTTGGGATTTGAGAATGGGTTCGGGTTTTTGTTATAGGTTTTGGTTCCTGGGATGTTGCAATCCCATGGATCTTAAGACAATCGAGAAATTTAGGATTGTGGATCTCACCTTTTAGCCAGCTGTTTTTATGGAGGAATACAAACTTTGTTTTGCAACTTAGACCCGCACGTGCGGATTCAGAATTTCAGGATGAAAATACCCCTCCTTTCAAGGAAACGAATTGAGTACTCTGCCTGCCACCGGCCGTCCATATGTGGGCCCCACCTTGATGTGTGCTTTTCATCCATGCCGTCCATATATTTTTCCAGATCATTTTATGGTATGAGAGCAAAAATGAGATATATCCAGTTCTCAAGTGTACCACATTACAGGAAACAGTGTTGAATGAGCGTCAACCATTAGAAATTTTAGGGGGCCCACTGTGATGTTTGTGAGAAATCCTCCTCGTCTAAGTTCATTCATAGGGTCAAAAAGACCTGGATGAAGAGGGAAAAGAATTTCATAATGATCCAAAACTTCTGTAACCCCTAAAAGGGTTTCAATGGTAGACGTTCAATTCCCCACTGCCTTTTACAGTGTGGTCCACTTGATAGTTAGATCTATCTTATTTTTCGTCTCAAGCCTTAATATGAGGTCGTAAAATATATGGACGGTTTGGATATAACACAGACATCATGATGGGACCCACAAAAGTAAAAAAAAATATTCAGTTTTCCTCGCTCAATTTCTAGTTTGCCCCGCTCAATTTCCTGTTTGCCCCGCTCAATTTCTAGTTTGCTTGAGCGGGGAAACTAGAAATTGAGTGGGGCAAACTAGAAATTAAGCGGGGCAAACTGATTTTTTTTTTTTTTTTTGCTTTTGTGGGTCCCATCATGATGTATGTGTTATATCCAAACCGTCCATATATGAGCGGGGTAAACTGAAAATTGAGCGGGGTAAAATAGTAATTGAGCGGGGCAAACTGAAAATTGAGCGGGGCAAACATGAAATTGACCCCACTGTTAAAATCTAGTTTGCCCACCTTTTATCCAGCTGTTTTTATGAAAGAATTCAAACTTACTTTTGCAACTTAGACCTCCACGTGCGGAGACCCAATTCCAAGACGAAAATACCCCTCCTTTTCACTGCTGTCCACTTTTTCTCTCCCTTTTCACTGTTTGATTTTCATCTCCCTTTCCACTGCTGCTTTCACGTTGCTTTCACCTCCCTTTTCATCCTCCGGTTCCACAAGAAAGATGAAAAAAACTCATTTTGTGGGCCCCCTTATTAGCATTTTGTCTTCTTCTGAAAATGGTCAGTCCAGGGAAGAAATCATGCATCAGTTGGGCCTACATTGAATGTATGTAGTATAGGAAACAGATTAGCTACTCCCCCTGACACCAGCCCCGTGGCTAGTGGTCAGTGCTTTGTGGGCCCCACCATGATGTCTTTGTTTCATCCATTCTGTTCATCCATTTGTAAAGATCATTTCAGGGCTTTATCCTAAAAATAAGAGGGATATAAATCTTAGATGTACCATGCTACAGGAAAATAATAGCGATTGGATATCCATCATTTAAATCCATCAATTTAAGTTTCTCCCGCTCAAAATTCAAATTTCCTCCACTCATTTTCTAGTCTGCCCTGCTAAATTTCATGTTTGCCCCGCTCAATTTCATGCTTGACTGCTCATTTCCTAGTTTGCCCCTCTTAATTTCATACTTACCCTGCTCATTTCCTAGTTTTCCCCACTCAATTTCATGCTTACCCTGCTCATTTCTTAGTTTGCCCCGCTTAATTTCATGTTACTCCTGCTGAATTTCTTGTTTGCCCCACTGAATTTTTATTTTGACTCGCTCAATTTTCAGGTTGTCCTGCAGAATTTCATGTGTGCCTCGCTCAAACTGATAATGCTCCCCTCGCTTAATGGCATGATAGATAACGTCACAAAATTAAACAAGCACCACTTATTTTTCATGTTTTTTCCGCTCAATTTCTAGTTTGCCCCACTCAATTTCATGTTTCCCCCGCTCAATTTCATGTTCACCTCGCTGATTTTCTAGTTTACCCCCACTCAATTTCATATTTGCCCCAGCTCAAAACTTAAACCTAAACCTTAACTTATTCTCAATTCCCTAAACCTTAACCTATAATCTAACTTAAACCAAAACCTATATTGTACACTTGTAACCTAAAACCTAAATGTATTCTCAAATCCCTAAACCTAAACCTTAACCTAATCTCAATTCTCTAAACCTTAACCTATAACCTAACTAAAACCTAAACCTATAACCTACACTTATAACCTATAACCTAAATGTATTCTCAAATCCCTAAACCTAAACCTACACCTAATTCTAATATCAACTCCTTAACCTAAATCTAAACTTGAAAACCCAAACCTAAACCCAGTCAAGACTAAAATAGAGCATATGAATTGTAATTTTAGTAATAATAAGAATGAGAACGAGGAATTAGTCAAGATTGCTTAGTTAGATTGACAATTCATGAGAGTGGATAGATTGAGAAGGATGTTGCGCATAGAATTCGAGCAAGGTAGAAGAAATGAAGATTTGCCTCTGGAGTTTTATGTGCTCTTCGTGTACTCACTTAAATTGCCCTGATCCCATTGACTAAGGATCGAGGCAAGCAAGAGCCCTGAAGCAAGGGAATAAATTGAAGAGGCATATAATCCCCCTTCCCCTCTTTCCTTACCATCATCGTCAAATGAAAGTAGAATTATGGCTGCTCTCTACTTCTGCTTGTAGACTTCTTCTCATTCGTGCTTCAAGTGACAAAATGTGAAGCAGAGGTAGGTGAAGAACATGTGGTACATAGCAAAAATGGTTATGAAATAGATGTTGAACAAGGAAGTTCAATTTTAGAAAAGGGCCATCACTATGGGAATGTACACAAGGTAAAAAAGGTTACGTCAATCCGTTGAGATATGGTATGCTACAAGTGAATATTTGAGACAAAAAATGCATCCTAATTTAGGATGACTGATCCTTCTAATATAGTCCATATAATGTCCTTTTCGGGAGTGTACATGTGAAGAAATGATCAAAAGGGTCGTATTTGTTAGGAAATTGGGAGTTCAATACTTATAACCTAAAACTATTTCCAAATCCCAGAACCTATAACCTAAACCTAACCTAAACCTAAACCTAAACCTAAACCTACAACCTATAACCTTAACCAAAACCTAAACTAAAACCAAAACCAAAACCTATAACCTAAATCCGAACCCATTCCCAAATCCCAAAACCTATAACCTAAACCAAAACCAAAACCTATGACCTAAACACGAACCCATTCTCAAATCCCAAAACCTATAACCTAAACCTAAACCTAAACCTTATCCTATACCTATAACATATAACCAAAACCAAAACCAAAACCTATAACCTAAACTTAACCTTAACCTAAACCTAAACCTATAATCTATAACCTTAACCAAAACTTATAACCTAAACCAATACCAAAACCTATAACCTAAACCCAAACCCATTCTCAAATCCCAAAACCTATAACTTATCCTTAAACCTTAACCTATAATCTAACCTAAACCTATAATTATAACCTAAAACTATTCCCAAATCCCAAAACCTATAACCTAAACCTAACCTTTCCCTTAACGTAAACCTTATCCTGAACCTATAACCTATAACCAAAACCAAAACCAAAACCTATAACCTAAACCCGAACCCATTATTAAATCCCAAAACCTATAACCTAAACCTAACCTTAACCTAAACATAAACCTGTAACCTATAATCTTAACCAAAACCTATAACCTAAACCTGAACCCGTTCTCAAATCCCAAAACCTATAACCTAAACCTAAACCTTATCCTAAACCTATAACCTATAACCTAAACCAAAACTAAAACCTATAACCTAAACCCGAACCCATTATCAAATCCAAAAACCTATAACCTAAACCTAAACCTATAACCTAAATCAATACCAAAACCTATAATCTAAACCCGAACCCATTCTCAAACTCCAAAACCTATAACCTATAACTTAAACCAAAACCTAAACCTAAACCTATAAGCTAAACCTGAACCCATTCTCAAATTCCAAGACCTATAACCTATCCTTAAACCTTAACCTATAACTTAACCTAAACCTATAGTTATAACCTAAAACTATTCCCAAATCCCAAAACCTATAACCTAAACTCAATTCTCTAAAGCGAAACATACACCTAATCCTAATCTCAACTCCCTAACCTAAACCTAAACCTAAACTTAAAAATCCAAACTTAAACCTAAACCTAAACCTAAACCTTATCCTGGAAAGGGAGATGAAAATCAAATAGTGAAAAGGGAGAGGAAAAGTGGACAACAGTGAAAAGGAGGGGTATTTTCGTCCTGAAATTGGGTCTCCGCACGTGGAGGTCTAAGTTGCAAAAGTAAGTTTGTATTCTTTCATAAAAATAGCTGGATAAAAGGTGGACAAACTAGATTTTGACAGTGGGGTCAATTTCATATTTGCCCCGCTCAATTTCTAGTTTGCCTCGCTTAATTTTCAGTTTGCCCCGCTCAATTTTTAGGTTATAGGTTATAGGTTTAGGTTTAGGTTATAGGTTTAGGATAAGGTTATAGGTTTTGGGATTTGGGAATAGTTTTAGGTTATAAGTATAGATTTAGGTTAGGTTATAGGTTTTGAGATTTGAGAATGGATTCGAGTTTATGTTATAGGTTTTGGTTTAGGTTATAGGTTCTGGGATTTGAGAATGGATTCGGGTTTAGGTTATAGGTTTTGGTTTTGGTTTTGGTTTAGGAATTTGAGTTTAGGTTATAGGTTTAGGTTTAGGTTTGGGTTTGGGTTTTGGGATTTGAGAATGGGTTCGGGTTTAGGTTATAGGTTTTGGGATTTGAGAATGGGCTCGGCTTTAGGTTATAGGTTTTGGTTTTGGTTTAGGTTATAGGTTTTGGAATTTGAGAATGGGTTCGGGTTTAGGTTATAGGTTTTGGTTTTGGTTTTGGTTTAGGGATTTGAGTTTAGGTTTAGGTTTAGGTTTGGGTTTGGGTTTTGGGATTTGAGAATAGGTTCGGGTTTAGGTTATAGGTTTTGGAATTTGAAAATGGGTTCAGGTTTAGGTTATAGGTTTTGGTTTTAGTTTAGGTTATAGGTTTTGGGATTTGAGAATGGGTTCGGGTTTAGGTTATAGGTTTTGGTTTTGGTTTAGGTTATAGGTTATAGGTTTAGGTTTAGGTTATAGGTTTAGGATAAGGTTATAGGTTTTGGGATTTGGGAATAGTTTTAGGTTATAAGTATAGGTTTAGGTTAGGTTATAGGTTTTAGGATTTGAGAATGGGTTCGGGTTAGGTTATAGGTTTTGGTTTTGGTTTAGGTTATAGGTTTTGGGATTTGAGAATGGGTTCGGGTTTAAGTTATAGGTTTTGGTTTTGGTTTAGGTTATAGGTTTTGGTTAAGGTTATAGGTTATAGGTTTAGGTTTAGGTTATAGGTTTAGGATAAGGTTATAGGTTTTGAGATTTGGGAATAGTTTTAGGTTATAAGTATAGGTTTAGGTTAGGTTATAGGTTTTGGGATTTGAGAATGGGTTCGGGTTTAGGTTATAGGTTTTGGTTTAGGTTATAGGTTCTGGGATTTGAGAATGGGTTTGGGTTTAGGTTATAGGTTTTGGTTTAGGTTATAGGTTCTGGGATTTGAGAATGGATTCGGGTTTAGGTTATAGGTTTTGGTTTTGGTTTTGGTTTAGGGATTTGAGTTTAGGTTATAGGTTTAGGTTTAGGTTTTAGGTTTAGGTTTAGGTTTAGGTTTGGGTTTGGGTTTTGGGATTTGAGAATGAGTTCGGGTTTATGTTATAGGTTTTGGAATTTGAGAATGGGTTCGGGTTTAGGTTATAGGTTTTGGTTTTGGTTTAGGTTATAGGTTTTGGGATTTGAGAATGGGTTTGGGTTTAGGTTATAGGTTTTGGTTTTGGTTTAGGTTATACGTTTTGGTCTAGATTATACGTTATAGGTTTAGGTTTAGGTTATAGGTTATAGGTTTAGGATAAGGTTTAGGTTTAGGTTTAGGTTTAGGTTATAGGTTTTGGGATTTGAGAATGGGTTCAGGTTTAGGTTATAGGTTTTGGTTATAGGTTTTGGGATTTGAGAATGTGTTCGGGTTTAGGTTTATAGGTTTTGGTTTTGGTTTAGGTTATAGGTTCCGATTTAGGTTATAGGTTAACAGTTTAGGTTAAGGTTTAGGTTTAGGTTTAGGTTTTAGGTTTTTGGATTTGAGAATGGGTTCGGGGTTAGGCAATAGGTTTTGGTTTTGGTTTTGGTTATAGGTTTTGGTTTAGGTTATAGGTTTTAAGTTTAGATTTAGGTTATAGGTTATAGGTTATAGGATTTGAGAATGGGTTCGGGTTTAGGTTATAGGTTTTGGTTTTGGTTTAGGTTATAGGTTTTGATTTAGGTTATAGGTTATAGGTTTAGGTTTAGGTTTTGATTTAGGTTATAGGTTATAGGTTTAGGTTTAGGTTATAGGTTTTTATTTAGGTTATAGGTTATAGGTTTAGGTTTTGGTTTTGATTTAGGTTATAGGTTATTGGTTTAGGTTAAGGTTTAGGTTTATGTTATAGGTTTTTGTATTTAAGCATGGGTTCGGGTTTAGGTTAAAGGTGTGTTCCCTACAAATACAAATATAAACACGGCCTGTCCAAATGGCTAGGCCCTTCCAATGCCGTCCATAGGAAATGGTCAGCTTCATCATGGTCATAATAGCGGTTCCCACATTCTAGGGATTCCTGCTCATCCGGATAGCTCCGACGCACATCTGGGTGTGCTCCATTAATTTCGAGCAAATACATAAACACGGCCTGTCCAAATGGCCAGGCCCCTTCAATGCCGTCCATTGGAAATTGACAGCTTCGTCATGGTCATAACAGCGGTTCCCACCTTCCAGGGACCCCCGCTTTTCCAGATAGCTTCAACGCACATCCGGGTCTACTCCATCAATTTTGAGCAAATACATAAATATGGCCTGTCCAAATGGTCAGGCCACTCCAATCATGTGCTTTCTTGACAAGAGACGTACCGGATGCTTGAATCTGAAATATGTAGCTCCAATCCTCCCACATGCAACATTCACCTGAAAGAATGCGCATAACCGTCATGCTTAAGTAATCAATACAGGAACTGCACCATGACTATGTAGTAACAGGAGAAGTTAATTGATGAAGGTAACAGTGCTTACTGTGCTTAATAAGAAATCATGTATTTCACTAACACATCCATAAAACATTTGAATGTATCTAGGAAGTATTCCAACGGTTCAGTTCACTGATACATGGCCCAAATGAGTAAGTGTTGCATTGCTAGTCTACATAGGCCCATTTGCATTGCTAGTCTACATAGGCCCATTTGGAGGAGAAAATCAACTTTGAAGCAGCCAATTGTATGATAAAACACAGGACATCTTCTATGATTTCAAGAACTAACAACAAAGTGAAGTTCCCATTGCACCATTCCACAAACTCTTTGATCCATAATTTCCAAATGATCAAGAATAGAGCGAGGAAAGCAAGCAATACCATTAGTTGAATTATGGGCTGTTGGAGAACATTATTTAAGATTTTGGGATGTTTGGTGCATTTTTCGATTTTAGGCCAAATCTTTGGAGATTGTTATTATCTTAAATAAACTAGATTGATCTGAAATCAATACAATAGTTGGGAGATCTTCATTATATCTTCATGGGCATTGTCTTTTAGTATCTATAAAAAGGGGGTGGTGTAGGAGGTGTGGCAAAAAAAAACCTAGGATTTGAGTGAGGTAACCTAGGATTTGAGCGGGGAAAGCTAACAATTGAGTGAGGGAACCTAGAAATTGTGCGAGGTAACCCAGGAATTGAGTGAGGCAATGTAGGAATTCAGCAAGGTAACCTAGGAATTGAGCGAGGGAAGCTAGAAATTGAGCGAGGCAATGTAGGATTTGAGCAAGGAAAGCTAGAAATTGAGCGAGGGAACCTAGAAATTGAGCGAGGCAACCTAGGAATTGAGCGAGGGAACCTAGAAATTGAGCGAGGCAACCTAGGAATTGAGCGAGGCAACCTAGGAATTTAGCGAGATAACCTAAGAATTGATCGAGGGAAGCTAGAAATTGAGTGAGACAACCTAAGATTTGAGCGAGGCAACCTAGGATTTGAGTGAGGGAACCTAGAAATTGAGCGAGGCAATATAGGAATTGAGCGAGGTAACCTATGAATTGAGTGAGACAACATAGGAATTCAACGAGGTAACCTAGGATTTGAGCGAGGCAACCTAGGATTTAAGCGAGGCAACCTAGAAATTGAGCGAGAGAACCTAAAAATTGAGCGAGGTAACCTAGGAATTGAGCGAGGCAATGTAGGAATTGAGCTAGGAATCCTAGGATTTGAGAGAAGCTAGAAATTGAGCGAGACAACCTACGATTTGAGCTAGGTAACCTAGGATTTGAGCGAGGAAAGCTAGAAATTGAGTGAAGGAACCTAGAAATTGAGCGAGGCAACCTAGGAATTGAGTGAGGCAACGTAGAAATTCAACAAGGTAACCTAGGAATTGAGTGAGGGAAGCTAGAAATTGAGCGAGGCAACCTAGCATTTGATCAAGACAACCTAGGATTTGAGCGAGGAAAGCTAAAAATTGAGTGAGGGAACCTAGAAATTGAGCGAGGCAACGTAGAAATTGAGCGAGGAATCCTAGGATTTGAGCGAGGGAAGCTAGAAATTGAGCGAGAGAAGCTACGATTTGAGCGATACGACCTAAAAATTGAGTGAGGCAACGTACGGATTGAGCGAAAGAAGCTAGGAATTGAGCGAGGCAACGTAGAAATTCAGTAAGGAATTCTAGTTATTGAGCAAGGGAACTAAGAAATTCAGCAAGGCAACCTAGGATTTGAGCGAGGCGAGGGAAGCTACAAATTGTGCGAGGGAACCTAGAAATTAAGTGAGGCAACCTACGAATTGAGCGAAGAAGCTAGAAATTGAGCGAGGCAACCTAGGATTTGAGCGAGGGAACATCGAAATTGGAGAGAGGCAACTTAGGAATTGAGCGAGGGAAGCTAGAAATTGAGCGCTAGAAATTGAGCGAGGGAAGCTAGAAATTGAGTGAGGCGAGCGAGGCAACGTAGAAATTGAAGCGAGGATTGAGCAAGGGAACCTAGAAATTGAGCGAGGAAACCTAGGAGTTGAGTAAGGCAACGAAAAAAATTTAACGAGGCAATCGAGAAATTGAGCAAGGGAAATATCAATTTGAGCGAGGCAAGCTTGAAATTGGGTGAGACTAACATGAATTGGAATGAACTTTAAATGTAATTGACCTAGCCCAATAATTTGCTTTGTTGAATTTGACCGATCAGTTAATAAAATTGACCGAGATTTACATGAAATTCTCTTCGGTGAATTTGATCAAGCAATTAATGAAATTGACCGAGCGGTTCATAAAATTTTCAGTACGTACTTATAGTGCTGAGTTAACTAAGTTGGGCACACCCAGATCCATAGCTCAATTGGCAGACTAAGTAGAGATACCTCATGTCAACACTTGAGGTCCTGGTATCGATTCCTAGTGGGGGTGGCTAACATGGAGTGTGTGTATTGACATGGGTGTGTACTAACAAGCTAACATAAAAAAACTAAAACAAAAAAAAATAATTGTAAAATATAAAAAAATAAAAAATATTGAGTTGGGCCCGCCTTGAATGTATGTGGACTATCCATGACGTTCATCCATTTTTCCATCTAAAGCACAGGTTTCAGCCCAAAATGGTGGCATATTGAAATATCAAGTGGATCACACCACAGGAAACAATGTTTCCACCGTAGAAACCTTGTTATGGCCCTACAATGATGTTTTACTTGTAATCCATCATGTTTATAGGATGATTTTCGCATGGATGAACCGAAAACCAAGATGGGAGCTTCATTCGGCATTTCATGGCCCACAAAAAATTTACGCCGTTTAGGTAAATGTATATCATACCTGTCATGCATACTTTCTTCCGTAGAGGGACCAATTTTAGAAAAAACGAGATAATGTTGATGAACAGAGTGGGTGGGATCCAGCTAGAGCGTGGAGCGATCCAAGCAACGGATGCAGCGGTGGAGTTTTCGTCCTTTTTTTTTTTAAATGGAGCGAGTAGAAAGGAGGGGTAGTTCCGTCCTCAAAGCCGCTGTCCGCACGTGCTAGTCTAAGTTGGTAACTTAGGTTTGTATTCTCGATAAAAACCACTGGGTAAAAGGTTTTGTCTACATTGGTCATTTTCTCCGGAAACAAGGGTTCAGATCAGCTGATCAGTGTGTGGGTCACCCATCCTGACCTGCTTTTAAGCTAGGTTAGGGCCATGAGAGCCTAGAGGGTGTACTATTATGCCAACAATAATATTTATTTGCCATCCATATCCTTAATAGATTTCTTTTAGCCCCCAAAAGGTTTTTAATGGTCATTCACCATTATTTTCGGTGGTGGGTCCACTTGAAATTTGGATTTTCTTAAGTTTTGGGGTTAGGCCCTATAATGAGCTGAAAAATGAATGGACCGCATGGATATAAGAAAAAAATGATCAAGGTATGCCCCCCACACAGTAAGGGTAACCCCTGCTGAAACGTTGGTTAACACATGCTCATTCCCATCATTTTCCCGTAAGCCGAATGCGTCGTTCCCCGCATATACACTAATCCATCCAGGTAGGGCTCTGCAGGGCCTATCATGATGGCTTTCATCCACGCCGTCCACCCATTGTTTTAGATCATTTTAGGATAGGAAACCAAAACGAGGTTAGATCCAAGGCTCATGTGGACCAAAGTGTGGAAATTGAAGGGTCACCGTTAAAAAATTCTTAGGAGCCACGGAAGTTTGGATCAAGCTCATATTTATGATTTCCCTTCATCCAGTTCTATGTTATCTTATGAACAGGTTGGATGATAATTAAAAAACACAGTGGGCCCTAAGAAGGTTTCAACAGTAAGCCTCATTGTCATCTCTGTTTCCTATATTATGGTACAATTGAGCCTTGGATCTACCTCATTTTTGGGTTGATATCGTAAAATGATATTACAAAATAGATGGACGGAGTGGATGAAATCCAGACATCACAGTGGGCCCCGCAGAGCGCTGATGGAGGGGGCAGGACGCAATCTGCTTCTATTTTTCCCATATTGAGAGAGAGGGAAACGAAAACCCACTTCTCTCTCGCCGATTGGTTATTTTCCCTGCCATAGATCGGATCTATTTCTTCTTCTCTTATTCCGATCAGGGTACGCTACACCATGTACATTTGATTCAGGACTTTTGTATTCGAGGGTTTTAATTTGGTAATTTGATTTGAGGATTTTAGTGTGAAGGTTCTTCTACTGTGACAATTCTATGGCATTTGAAGTAGCATCGTATGATGGTGCATTGCTTGAAACTATTGATTATTGATTAATAGTTATCCTGTTTTTTATTTTCTTTAACCTTTACGCAACAATAGAGAAAATGTTGTTTGCTTGATTAGTTCATTTTATTAATGTTTTTCAGGTCATTTGTGTTATGGATAAAAAGGGATTGGCCAGGGGTGACCTGTGTGAGATAAACTACAATGCCCTTAGAGAAAGAGTCTACCTCAGGAGGGCCTCGGACTTTCAACCTTAAGGTTGGTATTGTTTGGTTGACCTCGACTATCTATGTAACTCCCTTTGGGCTTTCCAACCTGTTGATCTTATCGCTAAGATTGTTTCAAAATTCGTGTCGAGGATCTCGGAAGATAGTTACTTGCCAAGTAAGGGAGCCTTCTAAGGAGGGTATCCCATGTCTATAAATAGAGGTCCACCATATAGAGAAAGGTACGCTCTGAAACCCTAGCACACATATAGACCCAAATTCCCTATCTAACTTAGCCATTGGAGGGTCTTCTGTCTCGGCCAGGGTCTCCATTGGAGTTCTACTTGTGTAGGTCCTTAAAGGTGCGGCCAGGACGACCATATTTCAACATCAACAGTTGGCGCTGTTTGTGAGAAACAATAACAAAGCCGTTCTCACCACTAGTCAATGGCAAAAGGAAAGAAGAGGGCCTTGATCGCCATTGTAGTACCTGCATAGGCTTTGGTCGACATTCGAAATGCACCAACTCAACATCAGGCGGGATCTGCCCCCATAGCACCTACTCCGAGGTCTTGTAGCTGGAGTGGTCAACTTGTCTCTCTGGAGAACTAGGTCTAGTCCTTAAATAACAACATGAACCGATTAATGCAAATTCTGGAGAGGTAAGATCCACTTCCTGGCCACGGGGCAGAGGTCAGCGCTACTACTGAGCAGTCCCGACCACTTCGAGTTCCCTCGAGCCCTTGCGGATCTGGGACATAAATAGGGCACAACCAAGCATCAACCCTGACCACGAAGACTACTAAGCTTAACGACTCCAATTTACGCCATATGTTGGAAAGTCAGAGATGAGGGAAGGCCCCCGAGATACTCTCCGAGACAGGAGAGAATGAGGTCCCTTGGGATGTTGAGCTCAAGGAAATTGTTTACAACCCCAAATGTAGGGTCGCGATGTAGTAATAAATTATGAGAACGAGGTCGAATCCACATGGACTAAACTTGTATGTATTCTCAAAAGAACTAGAATTAGAATTAGAAGAAGATTTAAATCTAAATTCTAGAATAAAAGAGAGTAATTGTGAATAATGTTTAAACTATCAATTAAAGGTGGGAACTAGGGTTCCAAGGATCCACTTGTAGCTATCAAGATGGTACCTTACTTGATTCAAGGAACACAATTGGAATTGGAGTCCTATTCTATTCAATTGGAAGATAAAACAATTAAATCAAATCTGAACTTTTCATTGACCTAATTCTCAATGGAAAAGAATTGTGATGAATGGAAGGGATTCCATCACCCTACCATGCCCAGGAAACGATGGTGAATAACAGGATTTATCAATCTCATAATTTTAGAATGGAAAAGAGGATACTTAAAGCTATCACAACATCTATTGTAATTTAAATCACAACAAACCATAGAAAACTAAAAGTATTTCTTAAATTCAAACTAAAAGTCAATGAAATTCAACATAAACAAGAATCAGAGCAAAATAAACATCCAAACACGCTACAAGCTTCATCTCTTAGCCCTAGCTAAGTGATTTAGCCAACCAAACACATGATTAAATTAAAAACTCTTAAACAAAGCATAAAAACTAACTAGAAGAAAAAGATTGAGGAAGAAGGAAGGACTTCTTGAAGTTCTCTAACACTTTGCTCCATTCTTCCAACCCTAATTCGTTCTTAGAAATAATTAAAGGACCCATATTTATAGTATTTACTTGGATCGACTTTGAAACCATTTCAAATTTATAAAAAAAGTAATGCTTCAGTCGGACTGAATTAAGGCGAAAATTCTATTTCTCGCTGGATTGTTTTGTCCGATTTTGGTTGGACCGAAATTGCACTTCGCTCAAACCAAAAGTCTGTTTCATGAAAATTCTGCTTTAAACTTAGAATTCTAGAATATATTTTTTCAGGACAATTTTCAGTAATCTTTTGTTTTGAAGATAATTTTTAGGATTTCTTTTCTTCACTTCAGATCTTCCATTCTCTTCATTCCTCACTTAGTTTCTTTGGATCTTTGACTTGTAAATTCTTCATTAATGACTTCTAAATATCCAAATATTCATTTAATAATCTTTTGAGTATAAATCTTCTTTTTGGTATCACTTTCACCTTAAACTCTTGAAATCACCTCGCACATAAAAACATGCAATATTTCACACTCAACTGAAATGCGAGGTCAAATCGGTGACATCGGCTAGGCCTACCGCGTAGAAGTCCCGACCTCCATCGAAGCCATGCTGGAAGAGACCGAGCATCCATTCATTGACAATATTATGGGAACCCAACGCCCGCCTAGATTTCAGAATTCACAGATCACCTCCTACTCTGAGACTGACAATCTTGCTGGGCACTTAGAATCATTTAGGGTTTAGATGGAGCTCTATGGCGCTTCGAGCTCTGTTATGTGCGGATCTTTCTCCCTGACCTTGTCAGGAGCAGCGCGAAAGTGGTATCGACAAATGAAACTGAAGTCTATAAACTCATCCGCAATGCTCAGTAAAACCTTCATCACGCAATTTATTGGTGGGAAGGATAGACGGAAACCAACGACTCATCTCCTCACTATTACCCAAAGGGAGGACAAGTTGTTGAAAGACTACATTACACGGTTCAACCCGAAAGCGATGCAAGTAGAAGGTTACTTAGACCAGATAGCTCTAGCTGCCATGATAATCGGTCTCAGAGAAGGAAGGTTTTTCTTCTCGATCGGCAAAAACCCTTCAACGACCTTAGCTGACCTCCTTAACTGGGCCTAGATATACTCCAATGCTGATGAGCTTTTTAGTTCGCGAAAGGCCGTCCAGAGTGCCTGGAGTTCGGCGAAGGATAAGAAACGTAAAGAGGTGCAGCTGCAGGCCATCAACAACAAGAGAAGAAGGGATGAGGACTCGAGTAAGAGCCAATGCCTGAACTGAAGCAGGTCCTACACTCCTTTAAATGCCACCACGGAGCAGGTCCTTATGGAAGTTCATGACAAAAGGATCCTAAGGTGGCTGAAGAGGATAAAGATCGATGTTGAAAAGTGAGATAAGAGAAATTATTGTCATTTCCATTGTGACCATGTGTCACGCCCCAAACCCGGGAATCGGATTAATAAGAATTCTGATTACTGAATCTGGTGCCGACAGCCTCCGTAGTACCGCATTCTCGGTTCCTAGCATTCATATGCCAGATTCCGATCCTGGGATCCTACAAGGAGGATTTTTTTTTGTACATGTAACTAGTAATAAGCATAACCACAAGATTACCCAATTCACAAAGACAATATCATTATCACATATCCACTAATATAATCGTTTGAGTACAATACTGAAAGGGAAATACATAAATAAAAGTCAAGCTCCAGAAGACCACCGCACGCTCCAGGCTCAACACTGCTGCAGCCTAACATCACCTGCATGCATCTATCGTGCATAAGCTTATAGAAAGCTTAGAGGGTGGTGTAAGTGTGTGCACAAGATAAGTGCCAAGAATTCAATACAATGCCCTAATCATACAATACCGAAAAAGTTGGTAATCCACAAACCATACAATGTCTGAATAAGCAGAAATACTGACAAGATATAAATCATACGATAACAGAGTAAGTGGAAGTATGAACAAATCTATAAGTCAATCAATATCAGAATACGCAATATAGAACAACTATGCAATAAGGAGCCATAAGGAACCAAATATCAAATGTCAAAGATGCAATGCAATATGCAAATCCCGCTAAGTCTGTCTAGGCCATATAAGTGTGAAAATATAGTAATCCAAAATGTCATATGCCTGCGGATGTAATGTAATATGCGATGCGAATGAAATGACCATGCTTGGAGTGTGAAGTCGGGATGATAGTACGTAGTATCGCAGGCTACGGGGTCCGCCACAATGGACTTTTATCCAAACTAGTCCCATACCTAAATTTGGATAGTCAGACTCAACGTGATAAACTCCTGATCTCATGTTGGTCGCGCGCCCAACCGAAATTCTTGCCATAACGAAGGTACACAACAATTAGTTATGCACCACCAGCCCGAGTGGATAGTGAATGAATGAATGAATGAGTATGCAACTCCTACTCGATAAGTCCACATATCAGTACGGTTCCTTTCTAAAAAATCACCGGGGTCTATTACACTCTAAACCATATTGCTGCCCTTATCGCGCGCAATAAGGTGAGTGGAAGAGACCTCACTATCCGCCTGCCAATATCGGGCCCGGCTCATCGATAGCGGACCCATTCCTCGAGCTGGTCAGACTCGGCCTAGCATTGCTCCCTCCTCTCGGGCAGGTAAGGTCGCACCTCCTTCCAACCGACCACGACACAGTGGAGAGCGCAGCCATCTGGTAATCGGCACTCGGCGCTCATCTACCCACTCAGTCTAGACGTTGGAGTAACCTCTAGAACTAAGAGGGTTTAGGGACTTTCACCCAGGGATATCTATAGCACCCCATGTAGAATAGATTTTCGGTGTCCCATCTGGCCATCCACGATATACCTGTGGAGGCTACGACCCTGATGTCGCTAGGGCATATAGTAATCACAACACACAATGCGAGATACATGAGTCATACAATCCAATCATGCATCAGTCCTAGGCATACCGTGCGCTCATGAAGGACAATCACCGCCTATCAGGGAGTCTCATAACAACCAGCACTATGACATATGCAATGGTCAATCATATCTCATAACAGACATGCAGATGATGCGTATGGCCATGTATCATGATGCTATGCAGTCACATACTCATAATCAGTATCAATAACTGGCATCAACAATCGGCCTCGACAATGTGGACATCTAACCAACATTGTCCCAAAGAGTGACCCTCACAGATCCAAACGTATAATGGGCCTACTATACAACACAATGGGCCTTACTCAAGGGTTGCATGTACACAACAGGTGGGCCCTGCTCATGGGCCTAACATACATTACAATGAGCTCCTTTGACTGACCCTCAAATGATCACAATGGGCCTCATCACCTAGGCCTCAATATACATCATATTGGGCCTTAGACACGGGCTGAATACACATTACATCGGGCCTCAAATACGGGTCGCATGTTCATCACATTGGGCCTCGACAATCATAATCGAAAATCGACCATGACAATTCAAAATCGGTAATCGGCCTTGATCGATAATCAGCCCCGATTGATAATCGGCAATCGGCCTCGATCGATAATCGGCAATCCGCCACAATAAATCAGAATCGGTAATCGGCCTTGATCGATAATCAGCCTCGATTGATAATCGGCAATCGACCATCAGAATTGGTAATCAACCATGATAATTGGCCTCGATCGATAATTGGTCTCGATCGATAATCGGCCTCGATCATTGAAATTGGCAATCGGCCATAACAATCGGTATCGGCCTCAACACTTGGATGGACAAGGCCTAACGGAAGCTCACAATGTGGACATTAAACCATCATTGCCCATGTGGCCATTTAACCAACATTGCTCCCAAGGAGTGGCCCACATAGAGTTAAACATATAGTGGGCTCATGGCTTCACACAAAGGCCTAATATGCATCGTCATGGGTCTCGTTTATGGGGCATACGCATCACATTAGGCCTCACTCATGCGCTAAATATATAATATCAGGTCGAATCAATAGACCGGATCAAATGGGTCGAGTCACATGGACCGATTCGAATGGGCCAAGTTAGATGGGCCAAATCAATGGGCCGGATCAAATGGGACGAGTCAAGTGGGCTGATTCGAATGGGCCACAGTACATCATATCGGGCCTTGAATACACAATGGGTGGGCCCCGTACATATGGGCCGGGTATACGTCATATTGAACTCAAACATGGGCCACAATGTATAACAGGTGGACCTTGCATATGGTCCCTAGGCCACATCACATGGGCCTTAAATACAAAACAGGTGGTCCCTATCACATGGGCCAAAAATACAAACAAGTGGACCCCGTACATGACCAAAAATACAAACAGGTGGGCCTCGTACATGGCCAAAATTACATCATGAGGGGCCCCACGGATGGGCCGCACCAATGGGCCTCAAATGGGCTTGGACCACGCCAGAAATCATTTCAATAATTGCAGGTGTACATGTGTATCATGTACACTCATTCCATGAGGCACATGACCGACTAATGATGATCAGCATCATCCAAATGTTTCCTATGTAAATCGGCACCATCTAACCATTGTCCACATAAATCAACACCGTTCAACCATTGTCCACGTAAACTAACACCATTTAAACATTATCCAACAATGAATCATATCAAAAGATCATCTGGACCATATCACAAATAATAGTGGTGATAATGATTCCAACTGTTGAATTCCAGTGGGCCCCACCACAGTACTTATATTCCATCCACACTATTCATAAGGTCACAAGGACCTGAACAGGGAAGGCAAACAACTATTATATTGAATCAAAGCTTCTATAACCCAAAGGATTTCAATGGTGGGCATTCAACATCACTATTATCTGTAAGGTGGTCCACTTGATGCTAGATCTATCTTATTTTTAGTCTTAAGCCTTAGGAGTGGCTCACCAAATGGATGGACGGTTTAGATGAACCACATCCATCAGGGTGGGGTCCATGAACATGGCCCACCTAAGACAGCTCGTCAAAGGGATGGACGGTTTAGGATGCCACATACAACAACGGTGGGTCCCATCCGTACATCACAGTGGCCTGGCATAAATGAATGGATGGTATGGATACAACTCATGCATCATGCTTGGGCCATACCTGGCACGCCAAACAGATGGACGGCCTGGATGGAATATAGCCCATGCATCATGGTGAGGCCGGTCACCAAATGAATCGGATGGTAGGGATGCAGCACATGCATCATGATAGGGCCGCTCACCAAAATGAATGGGCGGTGGGATATCTCGCCTGCTGCACCGTCCAGCAACTGGACGGTGCAGATGTAACCATACAGCAGGGTACGGCCCATGCAGTGGCCCACCAATATAATGTTATAATATATTATATATTATATAATATAATATTATATATTATATGAATATCTTCACCGTGGCAGCTGAATGCCCAGGCTCACCGTCCAGATGGATCTGGACGGTCTATAGATCATGATGAGGGTGGGTCTCACGTGGACTACGAGGATACAAGTCGGATATATTAAACATGGTGCATGCCCTGCACGTTCAGCACCCCCTATTTTTTTTTTTGTATAAATTGCCGGTTATCACAAGTGGGGCCTGAGGTGGGGTCCACTTTATCATTCCAAGTAAAAGGACGCTGACAGCAGCAGCGTCAACCACCCCCTTTTATTTTATTTTATAAATTGCCGGTTATCACAAGTGGGGCCCACAACAGTAGAATCCACCCCGTCGGTTGGATTCTCAGGCTCGAGACAGGCCTAATAAGCTCAAACTTAAGTGTATTTGATGCATATAAACATCACAGTGGCCCCTAGCAGTTTATATCACCAAAGCTGCTATTTTTCATGATGTGGTTCATCAGATATTTGGATTGGCATCATTTTTTTTTTTGCTCATTGCCTAAAATGGACTAGGGAATGGGATGGACGGTGTGGATTAGTTCCATACATCAAGGTAGGGCCTGCATAAGTAGCCCATCCAAAAAGCTTAAACCAAGCTATTATATTTTCTTTTTGTTTTTGACAGAACATGTCCAGACGTGTTTTAGTGCATTCCACCGTCTGTACACACTTCACTGGGCACATGACTTCCATATATTTGTCAAGGTGGGTCCCACATGTGGAGACCACCCATGTGGACGTGACCCACTTGTTTTCGATCAATTTGATATTTGTGCTTTCCCATCTCCATTGAGGTAGGGCCCACATGACTTGGCCGGTTTGGGTAAGACATGCATCAAGATGGGGTCCATCCGGGTGGGCCACACATCACACTAAAATGAGAGAGAGAGAGAGAGAGAGAGAGAGAGAGAGAGAGAGAGAGACCCACCAATTTCACTTCTTCTAAGCTCCATGGACACCTTAACTCCTTGTCTTTAACTTTAATGGAGGAAGATGATGATTGGATGGCTAAGATGTAAGATTGAGTAGTAGGGAGTGGGCCACACAAAGCTTCTCTCATGGAGCTCTCTTGCTTGGACGTTGGATGCTTCCTTGGTGCTTGGGATGGAGTGAGAAATGAGAGATATGATGGGTTGTTATAAGGGAGATGGGATGGAGGGTATGGTTTCTTTTGACTTTTGGTAAGAAAGGAATGGTTGGGCATGGGTATTGTTGACTTGGTGAAGAGAGAGGCATGGGTGAGTGATGGCTTGTGATGGAATGTACTTGATTTGTACATTGGTTGATTGATGTGAGGTATCGTAGAGATTCCCTCGATACTCGCAACACGCGGCGTTTTCGTCAAACTAAACGAGGGCCCACATCTCCTGTCCTAGGTACCGCCTCGGCGCGCGAGACGCGGCATTGGAACCGCAGCGACGGCGTGATTACACTGATAAAGATCTTGGGTCGAGTCGACTTCGGGTTGACGGCGTACGAATCAGGGTCGCGCGCAAATATCGATTAAGGGTCGAAGGTTGCCAGAATTTGACCGGTAAGATCGCGGAAGTCTACGAAACGGTACGGACTAAGATATGGGTCTTACACCATGGCCACGCCACCAGCGATTGCTTCGACCTCAAGGAAGAAATCGAAGATCTAATCCGTAATGGACATTTGTGGGAATATGTCTATAGGAGGAGGGAAGAGCGACCAGATTAAAGGGTCGAGCATTAGAGTCATCAAAACGATAACGAAGCGACAGGGAAGATCTGCACCATATTCGGTGGACTCACGAGAGGAGGGGATTCTAACAGAGCACATCGAGCTCATGCTAGAAGCATAAGAGGCAACAACTTAGAACATCATATTAACATGGTGGCGCCCACAAAGCACCGTCTAATAACCACTTAAATGAGGTAGTACTTAGCAAATACATCTCATACTAAAGCTTTCAAAAGGAAAAAAAAAGCCAGTTGGATATTGCTTCATGGTGGGCCTTCTCCCCCATTGTTTACATTGTTGTGGCCCATCTAACTTCAATTCTTTATGGTTTTACCAAATACACATTCTTTTTAAATTCATGAATTTGGCGGATTCTTGTATTTGTATCGGATCGGGATTAGCAAATAAAGTCTATTATTTGGGATCAAACTACAAATACATAGATTTTGAGAGCATTAATTTGTGCATGATAGAGAATTTAATATCACACACACACACACAAATTTGGTCTCCTGCACACAAGGCCGCATGAACCTTTTATGTGAGCTTTTATATATGCTATTAGATTACACTCACGGCTGAGATTCAATAGCATTGAGAATGAGGGTTTTGAAAAATAATGACTTGCAGAGAGACTCCAGCATGCTCACGGGAATGGCACGGTGTCCGTAACTAGGTAGCTATCGGACAGTGCTCTGTGTGCCGATCATAATGTTTGTGTTTTATCCATGCCGTTCATCTAATTTTTCATATCATTTTCAAACATGAGCCCAAAAACAAGGTAGATCTAAATCACCAACGGACCACACCACAGGAAAACAATGGTGATTGAACACCCATCGTTAAAAACTTCATAAGGCCCACTATAATGTTTATTTGCCATCCAACCTGTTCGTTAGGTCACACAGACTTGAATGATGAGAAAATAAAAATACTCAATTTATCCAAAACTTGTGGAGCTCAAGAAGTTTTTAATGGTGGGCGTTGAATCACCAATGTTTCCTGTAGTGTGGTCCATTTGAGATTTGGATCTACACCTCATTTTTACCTCATGCCTTAAAATAATCATTCAAAATGGATGGACGGCGTAGATTAAACACACATTATGGTGGGGCCCACAGTGTTCCTTGCAGTAGCCACCTGCGTCACAAGGCAATCCGTGTCCCTTGGGTGCATGGGTATCACCGGGACCGGGATTTCTAGTGAAAGCCTTTCCCAGGAAGTTCCTGCGCTAGGATGCTACATGGGGCCCACTATTATGTTTATGAAATATCCACCCGTTCATCATTTTTTCAAATAATTTTAGGAGATGATACCAAAAATTAGGTGGATCCAAAACTAAAGGTGTACATTACTGGGCTCCACCTTAATGTTTATATGCCATCCTAACTGTTCATAAGTTCTTTTGCAGTGGGATGAAATGAAATCACAAAACCATTAGCCTTATACTCAACTTTTGTAGCCATACAAATGTTTAAATAGTGCTCATTGAATCTCCATTGTTTCCTCTCGTGCGACCCACTTGAGGTTTGGATCTACCTAATTTTTGTTCTAATGTCTTAAAATGATTTGAAATAATGGATGTATGGTGTGGATTTCTCATAAACATCATGGCCCCACGTAGTATCCCAACACAGGAACTTCTTGCGAAAGGCTTTCTTAGGAAATCCGCATCCGGTACCACCCCCATCAAGATGGGCAGATTGGTTGGTGTAGCACACACCACCAATCTAACTGGTGTGGGCATGTTGAGTTGCATGAACGGTTCAAAGCAGATCAAAGTTACATCGGCCCCACAATGATGTATTTATCATATCTCACCGTTCATCATCCATTTGGCGAGATCATTTTAGATCCTTCTCCCAAAAAATGAGTAATTTCCAAGGCTCAAGTGGACCACACTACAAATAGCAGTGGGGCCAATGATTCTCACCATTAAAACATTCGTAGGGTCCATTGTAGTGTTTACTTTGCATCCAATCTTTTCATCAGGTCACACAAACATGGATGAAGAGAAAAAAATAAATATCATTTTAATCCAAAATTTCTATTAACCCCCAAAAGGTTTACAATTGCAGGCGTTCAATCCCCCACTGCCAATTACAATGTGGTCCACTTAATTTTTAGATGTATTTTTTTTTTCTTCAGTTCATGCCCTACAACGAGTTTACCAAGTGGATGGACGGTTTGGATATAACTTGAAATAGCGGTGAAGACCGCTTTAGTACTTTTTAAATATTTTAAGCTTATTAAAAATCTTATTAAACTAATCCTGAGTAAGTAGACATGAAAAGCATCAGGATATCATTAGAGTAACTTAAATGGCTTCCAAGCCAAATTGAGGATCCAATCACAAAACTATTGAATGATGAACATGAATAGTTTATAGTTTATGAGGGATGTGACTGTGTGTGAAGTGTGATCAAATATAAGAGCATTTAAAGAAATCACACAAATAGTAAGAGACAAAGATCAATCACAAACACAGTCATTTTTATAGTGGTTCGACTACTTGTCTACTTCACTCCAGGCAGATGCACTCAACCCTTGACTGTGTCGGATTTCATTAAGGAGGTTTCACAGCGATTTACCTCAAACCTAAGGTTTTAAATCAGGTTCACCTTCTACCTTTACAACCTACACCTAGGTTGACTGTTTATGCTCTCTGAGCAAGGGTTAACATATAGCACCCGATTTTAGGCACACTGGCCAATGATCCACACAAGGAACCTAACTGTTTACGCTCTCATGAGCAAGGGTCAACACAATGCACCCACTTTTAGGTACACTGGCTAAGGATCTTCCACAAGACCTTAACTGTTTATGCTCTCTACAGAACAAAGGTTAACACAACGCAACCACCATGTACACTCTCGCTGGAGGCCTTTCAGAGGACTTGCAAGGGTGAGAAACACCTTAGACCCAATCCTACAAAGGAATGATCAAAGGGTCCTCTAGACTCTAAATACTTACAAATAAGTGGATGAGTCTCATTCAGCACGTTGACGAAGATCTCCTCTTTGTTGATGAAGAGTCTTCTGCTCCCTTGATCTGTAACTCAAATGATATACCAATACATGGCGACGGGTTGGGTCAAGGTTATGATGGAATCTTACTCTCTAAATGTTTTCCTATCAGGAAGATAGAGTGATTCCAATCATCTATGCATTCAAGGCATCCCAGCTTAATGATTTTCCATTAAGGTGGTAGTTGGAGGATCCTTGAATGTGGAAGTTCATTCCCCAATCCACTTCATTGAATATCAATGATGAGGGTGGATTCGATGATGAACTCCCATGAGAGAAAGGGCTTTGGGTATATAATCTAAGGTAAAACACTCAAAAGTACCCTCTTCTTTCTCTATCAGTAATAATAGACAAGTCCTCTTATATAGGCAAAAGTTTCAACGGATATAAAACGGTCACATTTATGATAGAGTTCGATATCATCGAGCTTATACTCTCGATTGCATCGATAGTCCGCTCGATGACATAAACTCCAATGTCATACGCTTTTGAAACCTCTTGCCAGCTGGTCGATGAATCGAAACGCGTGTCGATGTCATCGGATTTCAAACTCTAATTTCGTCGATGTGCAGTTCGATTCCTTGACATTTGAAAATGAGAGAGACTTGCATTGAAATATTTCAGGTTTACAAGAATAATCAAGGGACCTTTGATATCATCGGAATTTAAATGTCGATGATATCGATAGCTGTGTCGAGGCATCTGTAAATCCAAAGAATTTTCATTTAAGCTTGCTGGATAGTTTTTGTCCCTGTTTGATGCCATCGAGACCGTACAAATATCATCGATATTTGAATATCGATTCTATTGAGTGACCCTCGATCATAGATAAACTACCTTGAAATATTTTGTTGGAAAACTTCGCGCCCATGACCAATAACATCGAGAGCCTTCTGATGTCATCGAAATTTGAACATTGATGGTATCGAAGAGGCTTTGATATATTGAAGCATATATAATATTCTTACGTAAAAATAAGGGCGCTGAAGATCTGCCTATCGATATTATCGAGTCACCTTCGATGGACTCGAAATTCAAATATTGATGGTATCGATAGGTATATCTATACATCGATAATTCTGTCCAGATATATATGTAGTTGTTAGACACTTTTGTCCTCATTCTGATGGAATCGATTTGTCATCGAGGACATCAACGGGTAGGTCGATCATATCAGGACGTATATCGATAAAATTGATAAAGCAAAAAAACTTAGAGATTTTTTGATTTTTGAAAAAGTTTTCCTGCTTAAAACCCTATGATATTCTAGCTTGTTTTAAGAGTTTTATGTACCTGGTGTTTTGGGACATGGGATGTGAGGTTTAGATTTACCTGTGGCGAGCTTGTATACATCCGGTTGAGACAGACGCTTTGAATTGATCTTCCTATACGGCTCTGTAGTCTGGCTGACTCAATACTCACGCTAATTGACAAACCAGGACACTTTCAATCTCCCCCTTTGTCAATTACATGACAAAATACCAAAACACCCTAGACCAGCTTCTATACTGACATTCTAAATTGTGTGTACATGTACTTTACACAATTTTACAATTTAATCTAGTGGGCACACACATAGTCATTCAGAAGGATTTAGAAGCTGTTCCCCCTATTTGCAAACTCTCCCTCGCTTGGTGCAGCTGCTCCCCCTAACACCTGCAACACCATACTCAAGCAGATGTACGTTTCCTAACGGGGTGTTTGAGTCGTTCTCCCCCTTTTTGTCAGTCATTGACAAAGATTGCATTACAGTAGATTTTGACTGAAGTTTAAAGTCATGTGGGAGAACCAACAGATATGGATGTATAAGGATTAAAGCAGTTTCAAGCATACATCATTTTGAGAAAGAATGGATGCATATTAGATCAAATAAAGCAATGATGAAAGTAGATAAAGTAATCATGAAAACCACATGCACTCCATATCAGAGACTAGATAAACTAGGGAAGCATAATTATGGCAGTAAAAAATGAGAATTATATTCAGCCACATTCAACATCATCCAAAAAAAAAAACATATACCGCTCAAGATTGGCAGTAGATTAATAGTCATTCCAAAAAAAAGGCCCATCCATGGGAACCCAGCAGTAGCAAGCCCACACGAGGCATATACAACCTCCACAAAAAAAATTTGTCAAACTGTTAGGGGGCTATCACATTCACTCATGAGAGCGTAGAGCACTAAAAAGATACTTATGCTCATACGCAGAGACAAGTGTGGGTGAATGTGACAGCGTTCAGAGTCCCGTACTACGGCGGAGGAGCAGTGGTAGATGGTTCCGTATCATTTCAACGACAGGTGATTATCTGGACTAATTGTTGCACTGTCTACTGCACTCACTATGTGAAAAATGGAAAAAAAGGATAGATTTCGAGACGGTTCTGGACCGTCTCTAAAATTGCTTGGTTTATTGACGCTTTAGAGATGGCCGTAAACCGTCTCTAAAATTTTAGACGGTCCCTGACCGTCCTTGATATTGTCTTAAAAACTTGAATGTCTACAAATCATTTAAGATGGTCATTGACCGTCTTATATGCGACCATCTGAGACGGTCATTGGCCGTCCACATTAGAGACGGTCTTTGACCGTCTTATATGTGGTCATCTGAGACGATCATTGGCCGTCTGCATTAGAGACGGTCATTGGCCGTCTTTTACTTGAAATCTGAGACTGTCAAAGACCGTCTCTATTAGAGACGGTCCTTAGCCGTCTTATATTCTTGCAAAAGACTATCTTTGTTAGAGACTGTCAAAGACCGTCTCTAATAGAGATGGTCCTAAACCGTCTTATAGCCCTGTCAAAGACCGTCTTTATTAGAGACTGTCAAAGGCTAGCTCTAATGCTCAAGTCAAAAATTAAGAAGCTCAAAAAAATTATAAATTAAAAAAAAAAAAAAATAGTTGAGAAGCTTAGAAAAAATAATTAACAGTGTTTAAGAAAATTTTAAATTTTGAAAAAAAACTGTAATTTTATAAAAATCTAGATTTTGAAAAAAAAATTAAGAACTTTAAATAATGTTGGTAATTTTGAAAAAAAAAAATTCGATAAAAAAAATGATATTTTGAAAAAGAAAATTTTAAAAATTAAACAAAATTGTGAAAAAATTGACAAATTGTAAAAAAATATATATTTTTTAAAAAAGAAAACAACATTTTGTATTTTAACAAGAAAAATTAAAAATTTATATAACAAAAGTGAGCTTTAAAAAATGATATTTTGAAAAAGAAAATTAAAAAAATTAAATAAATTTGTGAAAAAATTGACAAATTGTAAAAAAATATATATTTTTAAAAAAAGAAAACTAGAATTTTTATTTTGACAAGAAAAATTTAAAAGTTATATAATAAAAGTGAGATTAAAAAAATGATATTTTGAAAAAGAAAATTTAAAAAATTAAACAAAATTGTGAAAAAATTGACAAATTGTAAAAAAATATATTTTTAAAAAAAGAAAACTAAATTTTGTAAAAAAAAAAATGTTAAATTTATAATAAAAATGATATTTAGTTAAAAGAGAAAAAAAATATACATTTTGAAAAAAAAAAATGTTAAATTTATTTGTAAAAATTAAAATTACTAAATTATTAGGCACACCCACTAATTGAACCTTTAATCATTTTTGGACAATCTAATCAGTTCAAATTGAAGAGTAAATAACTTTAGATGTTTAAATCAAATTTCACTAAAATTGTTGATCAATCTTCTATGCCCAATATCTTTCTCATATGTGGCCTGATTGAGGCAAGTAACTAGTCAAATTGAGAGTATTGATTAGTAAAATGGAGTGAATGGACTATGCATGTAAAATGAGCCAAATATTAGATTTTGAAAATTAAGAACTTTGAATGATGTTGATAATTTTGAAAAAAAAAAGATTTCGATAAGAAAAATGATACTTTTGAAAAAGAAAATTTAAAAAATTAAACAAAATTGTGAAAAAATTGACAAATTGTAAAAAATAAAAATAAAAAAAATTTAAAAAGAAAACTCAAATTTATATTTTGACAAGAAAAATTGAAAAGTTAGATAACAAAAGTAAAATTTTGATGATGTGTTGTATATCCTTACCGCCCATACGTTTCTCCAACCCATTTTTGGGCCGGGTATAAAAAATTGTGTAGATTTAAATCTTAAGTGGACCAAAATTTTTAATATCACATGAAAAAGAATATTGAGAAGTTAAAAATTTTAACAATGTTTGAGAAAAATTTTGAGAACAAAATGATTCTTTTGAAGAAAAAAATCAGCAATTTGAAATTTTTGAGAAAAAAATTTAAAATATGAGAAAAATTTTGAGATTTTGAAAAAAAAAATCAGAATTTGTATTTTAAATATTTTTAAAAATATTTCTTAATAAAAATGATATTTTGTTAAAAGAGAAAATATATACATTTTGAAAAAAAAAATGATATTTTTAAAAGGAAATTGAAATTTATCTATGAAAAGTAAAATTACTAAATTATTATGCACATCCACTAATTGAACCTTTAATTGTTTTTAGACAATCTCTACAGTTTAAATTGAAGAGTAAATAACTTCAGATGTTTAAATCAAAATTCACTCAAATTGTTGATCAATTTTGTTTGCCCAATATCTTTTCTCATATGTAGCCTGATTGAGGTGAGTAATTAGTTAAATTGAGGGTATTGAGAGTGAATGGACCAGACATGTAAAAGGAGCCAAATATTTTGGTCAAAATTATGACCCAACTTACTGACCTCGTGATAACCTAAGAATTGATGTTAGTAAGTTTTGTGGGCCTCATCATAATGTGTGTCGAACATCGACATCGTGGATTTGATGTGTCCCATTTAGGTTATGAGATATCTCAAAAATCATCTGTATACGAAACTCAAGTGGGCCATACCATTTAAAACTATGTGAAGACATCCTAAAATATATAAAAGCACTTGGTGGGGCCTACATGAGTTTTGGATGTGATTGAAACTTGGTTTGACCCCTCATCCAAGTGGGACACACATAATGAGTGGGTTGGATATGTGAATCACATTTAGGCATGCCCAATATATGATTATGAAAGTTTTAAGGCTTGTTTAATTTTCTATGATCCTAGTAAATCCCTGGTAAAGAAGTAATTATTATTTTTTCACTTGTTTGAAAATGAGTTTGTAATTCCACCTAGAAAATCGGTCCAAAAATGTTGACTTAAATCCATGGTCCCCACCATAATGTATATAATATATCTATGTCGTCCATATGTTTTATTAGAATATTTTGGGACATGATCCGAAAAAATTAGGAAGATCTAATGCTCAATTAGCCCACATGAAAGGAAACAATAGACTTAATTTGTCCACCATTGAAAGTTGATTCTTTTACTGGGCCCACATTGAGGTTTATTCACCATTAAACCCATTCATAGGGTCACATAGACATGGATAAAGGAAAAATATAAATATAAGCCTGATGTAAAACTTTTAAGGGCCTCAACAAGTTTTTAATGGTAGGCATTCGATTCTCACGATTTCGTGTGGTGTGGTCCACTTGAGCTTTAAATTTGCCTAATTTTTGGGCTCATGCCTTAAATTCATTTGGTATACTGAATGGGTGGTGTGGATAAGCCACACACATTATGGTGGACCCCATATTTATTTTACAAATTCCTCAATTTAAGTGTTTAAAAAGTAACCGGTCAAGTCAGCATTGGGAAAGATGCAAGTAATTACCTTGGTAAATAATGATTACTCATTTATAAGATAATTATGTTTGAGCCAGAAAATCAAACGGGCCCTTAAGGAAACCCCTATCCGCATATATTGTGGTGTGACCCACCCATGTCATTGATTGACATTCTTCATACCATTCAATGCTTTTCTCGGATCATTTTAAGATGTTAACTAAAAATGGGGCGGGTCCAAGGCTTAAGTGGACTACAAAGTGGGGATTGAACATCCACCATTAAAAATAACATTCATAGAAGTTTTGGATCAAGCTGATGTGTTTTCCCTTCATTCATATCTTTTTGATATTATGAACATGTTGGATGAAAAATAAACATTACTGTGGGCCCAAGGAAGGTATCAACTGTGGAAATCATTATTCCATACTGTTTTATGTGGCATGGTCCACTTGAGTTTTGGATTTGCTTAAAATTTGGGATCAATCCACACCGTTCATCCATTTTTCGAGATCATTTTATAAAATTATTCCAAAAATGAATCATATCCAAAGATTAAATAGACCACACCACAAATAAGGGGAACGAATTGGCTACTCCCCCTGCAACATCCAATGGCAGGTGGTTGGTGCTGTGTGGGCCCCACCATGATGTATGTGTTTAATCCATGCCGTCCATCTATTTTTAAAGATCATCTTATGACATGAGACAAAAAATGAGGCATATTATAATTTGAAATAGACCACATTACAGGAAATACTATTAAATGAGCGTCAACCATTTAAAACATTTTGGGAGCCATAAAAGTTTTGGATCGAGATGATTTTTTTTTTCCCCTTCATCTAGGCCTGTATGACTTAATAAATAGATTGAATGCCAAATAAACAGTACAATGGGCCTTAAGAGCATTTTAATGATGGATATCTAATCACTATTGTTTTCATTTTGGGGGCCATAAAAGTTTTATATCAAGCTGATATTTGTGTTTTACCTTATTTCATGTCTTGTTTAACTTTTGAACGGGTTGGATTTCAAATAAAAATTGTAGTGGGCCTTAGGATAGTTTCAACGGTGGTAATCACTCTCCAGTGTTTTCTGTGGTGAGGTCCACTATATCTTTTTATCCGCCTCATTCTTTGGCTCATGCCCTAAAATAATATCTCAAAATGGATGGACGGTGTGGATACAACACATACATCATAGTGGGGCCCACGGAAGTTGGTGATGTCACTTCAGTAGCCAACTCGCTACTCAACCTATAAGCCGCGCGCCCTCTCCCTCGCTCACTTTCACTGTCTCGCACCCTCTCCATCCTCTCGCTCTCTCTCTCTCTCTCTCTCTCTCTCTCTCTCTCTCTCTCTTCTTCTCTCTCTGATCTCTCCACCGTCTCCTCTCTCTCTCTCTCGCAACCTCTCCCTCCTCTATCTCTCTCTCTCCGTCTCTCTCTTCCTCTCTCTCTGATCTCTCTTGCGGTCTGTTGGCGAACGCCCTACCCACGCACTCACGCCCTCTCTCTCTCTCTCTCTCTCTCTCTCTCTCTCTCTCTCGCTCTCAAGCTCGGTTGAAGGTCATTCATGACAGTGAGGTATCTCTCTCTCTCTCTCTCAATCTCTCTCAATCTCAATACCGATTTAGGGATTTGGGGATTTAGGGATTTAGAGATTTGGGGATTTAGGGATTTGGAGATTTAGGGATTTAGGGATTTGGGGATTTAAGGATTTGTGGATTTAGGGATTTAGGGATTTGGGAATTTGGGGATTTAGGGATTTAGGTTTTAAGGTGGGCCCTACTGAGTTTACTCCTAGTTGAATGAAGAGACATGGATTATCCAATCAATAGATCTGGATTGTCCATTAGGTTCAGCCACACTTCATGGGCCACCATGCAAAATACACTGATTTGATTATCATAACTGTCCAAAAGTTGAAAATGGGATGATATTGCTCATGAGGAATTATATGATGCATGGTTTCCATTTCTATCAGGTGGGACTCATTTTTTGGTAATCCGAAATATTATCTGCTGCATCCTGCCATTGATGAGTTGTGTACCAGATATATACTCAATAAGACATTTTAACCTTTTGATTTCTTGATATGTATTGATGATTAAGAAGAGAAATGCAACAACCATCCAATTCAAACTGAAAAAAGACAAAAAAAAAGTCTCATGATTAGTCACTGGGATCTTCTAATCTGGAAGTCTTTTGGGTCATGATCCATTCACAATGGCATGTAACAGAGCAAGGTTTGGGCCATACAAAACCATAGGCCCTACTTGTCAGAACTGAAAGTTCATGTATGTTGTACAAAGATGCAGATTCTACATTGTATTATGTATCTGTTTATTTTGCTAAGTAGTTTCATTTTAAAAAATAAATTACTAAGCAGTGAGAGGAGCAGGTGTCCACTTGCCAACTAAATTGTTATTCAAAATGCTTTGGATTTCGTGCTCATCCATAACAGCCTTTCTATTTTTGCTACATCACTCATGTTAAGGGTCATGCGTGCTGAAATTGATATGGTTTTCTTGGTGCATGTATATGTAACCGCCTGGTTTTTTGTTGTTCCATCACATTGGAATGGTTCCTTGTTTGTTTGATTTTTTTTTTTTTTTTTTTTTTTTTTGTTGTATTCACAGGGCTAAGGTTCCCTGTTTGTTTGATTAGAAAACCCATTAAAAAGAGACAACACAAAGTATATGAAAAAAAATGCTCTGCATTTGCTCCCTCCATATGCTTGTAGGTGTATTATGCTTGCATCATCTGAAATTTCTAGTGGTTTTTACTTAATTTTCCCTGCAATCAGTTGTTTGCATTGATGTAATACTAATATCACATGGGCGAAATAGTCGATTGTCCTAGTTGGGTTAGCATATGAAAATGGAAGATGCTCTATAAGATGTCATGAGAATTTTCATGCTAGTCTCTTGCTATTTTCTAGTTACCATGTCCAAGAAAATGTAGTCCTTAGGAGAAGCTCTGCATTTTGCTGAGCCTCAATTTCCTTATCTTTGTTTTGGTTGCAGTCCCATGTTTAAAATGTTATGACGAGTTTCGTGATTTCTTTTATTGATAATATTAGTGAGTTATAAGCTGCTGTAATATGGGATTTAAAATGTTATGATGAGTTCCGTGATTATTTATTTTATTTTTCTGTGATGTCATGTAAGAATCAGTTCATGTTGTTTATCATGTTGGTATCAACACATTAGCAATCATTTTTGGACTTTTAGGTTTTTCTAAATCATGGTTGAAGCACCTAGGTTGTGCCTAGTGTTGTGAAACTTGGTTTGCCATCGTTTGTTGGTTGGCTTTAATAATCCAATTTTGCCAACCTATGAAGGCCCTATCATTGTTGATTTCAACATCAAAAGCATTCCAATTCAGTCTTTCTTCATTTGAATCTCTTACCTGCAGAAAATGAGAGATGTGCCTTGATTACGTTTGCATTTCTTGGGCTTTTTAGGAGTGAAGGTGGTGGAGATTGAGCTATGCAAGAAGCTGAACGAGGTAGGATTTCCTGTACATGATTAAACAAGTGCTTATTTAAATTTGAAACAAATCTGACATCCCATGTACACCACAAAAACAAAAAATAAAAATAAAAATAAAAAAATCAAAGCAACATACTCACCCATGAGCCACACATGTACATTTAAGTATGGATTGTTGAACTATTTCTTTTGTTTTTCTTTTTGAAAGATGAAAATGGATTCTTAATGGATAAGCTCACTTGTGTATTGCCATTGCATTGTATGTTTAACTGCTGATTTATATTTGTTATGGATTTCATTACGATACTCTTGCTAGGCTATTGTTGGGATTTCATTGCAGTACTCTTGCTGGTGTGATCAGTAAGAGCAATGGGGATGAGGATAAATGCCTTGAAGGTCAACTACATGATGCCAAGGCTGCTATTAGGAAAGTTGAGACAATTGAAACAATTGAAAAAAAAGATAAGTCAGTTTTATTTTGTTCATAGAAAGTTCTCTTTGTATATAGACAATTGATGTTTCTTTTGCCTCTCTCTGTCTATCTTTTTTTTTTTTTATTAATAAATACAGGAGACTTCTAGAGGATATGAACCCAAGGGTAGCATACTACTCTTCATCCTTCCTCTTGAAGGCAGGCCATTTATCCTTTTGACATTAGAGGCAAGATAAGATAAACACTGATTAGATAGTGCACACAACTGGATTTTCTGTTTTGATTTGCTTAATTTGTGCATTTTAGGACTATGGAAACTGATGAACATTGTTAAGGTCAGAACTAACACTTGAAAGCGAAAAGAATCCCATGAAGTGTCCTTTTGGGAGGTATTCATAGGTGGAGATGCATGTTGCCTCGAAGCTAGTTGGATGCTCTGCCATTGCTTTTCATTTGTGTGGGCTGCTGAATTTTGATATACATATTTCATTCTTAAAAGTGTGTTCATGCTGTGTTGGTGGCCATCAAGCCTAATCTTTGGCTGACCTTTGGGCATTTTGGTTGAAAACAAAGCAATGAAGACCTGATAGTAGAATAACCAGTTGTTGAAGAGGACAAATGGTGGGGCATTTCTTACATACCACCCACTTTATTTAAATATATATCTTAATCTTACTTTTTGCTAGTATGTTCCTTTGTACTTGCAACCTTATTAGAATCTATGACCTGTCTAATAGTTCTCTTCTTGTAAACCTTAAGAGTAGCACATGGATTCGTTTCTTTATCAACATGACATGAACAGTTTATTTGATCTTAGATCATGTCTTCTTTTTGATGTCTCTTTAAGTGACTTAATAACTTGTCTACTTCATGTAGAGAAGTAGCTTTCTTTTCATATATTTTCACCTTGCTTATTTGTAGGTACCCTCTTATAGATGCAAACATGAAAGAACTATCCACCACTGGTTTCATGTCAAACTGAGGACGATAAGTATGGCCTGTATTTAAGAATTTCCTTTTTTACTTAACAAAGAAGAAATAAATCCAATGTAGACAACTGTAAATTTTATTTTCTAAAGTTTAGTAAATCTAATAAATCCAACTTAAGCCTATACCTAAACCTAAAACCTTACTTACAACCTAAAACTATTCTCAAATCCTTAAACCTTAACCAATAACCTAACCTTACTTCTTGTAAATTCAGTCACTACTTCAAATGGAGGGACTGTACAAAGATTTGGTTAGGAAGACTACTGATGGTGAACTAGCAGCTGCAACAAATATGAGAGTTACAAAGGTGAAAAGAAACATAAGGCGGTCAGTAAGATAAGATGCATGATTTTTCTTTTCAATTGTTAGTCATAGATTGACAGTACTTGTTTCAATTTTCTTGGATGAATGATGAATGTATTTGGGAATGTAAATAAAAATAAAAAACATAATATATATATATATATACATATATATATATACATATATATATATATATATATATATATATATATATATATACATATATATATATACATATACATATATATATATATATATATATATATATGTAGATGTATATATATATATATATATATATATATATATATATATATATATATATATATGTTATCAATGGAGGATACCTTGTTTAGGGGGACATGAAATTCTTGTAGCTTATGGTATGGTGCCCCATATTGGTTGTATGTTACTAGTATGTAGTAGATAATACTAGGTTTAATAGTAGATAATACTAGAGAATCCCTAAACCTAAACCTACACCTAATTCTAATCTACTCCTTAACTCGAATCCAAGCCTAAACCTATACTTATAACCTAAAACTATTCTCAAATTCCAAAACTTATAACCTAAACCTAAACCTATAACCTAAACCCGATCTCGAACCTGAACCTGATTTTCTAAACCTAAACCTTAACGAATTCTCAAATCCTTAAACCTAAACCTACACCTAATCCTAATCACAACTCCCTAACCTACACCTAAATCAAAACTTGAAAACCAAAAACTAAACATAAACCTGAATCCGAACCCGAATTCCTAAACCTTAACCTAAACATATAACCTATAACCTATAACCTAAGCCTATACCTAAACTTAAAACCTAAAGCTAAACCTAAACCTATAACTTAAACCTAAACTCAAATCCCTAAACCTTAACCTAAACCGACAACCTAAACCAATCCTTAAACCTTAACCTAAACCTAAAACCTAAACCTAAACTTATAACCTTAACTCAAATCCGTAAACCTTAACCTATAACCTAACCTAAACCTATTTATAACCTAAAACTATTCTCAAATCCAAAAACCTATAACCCAAAGTCGAATCCAAACCCGAACCTGAATGCCTAAACCTTGACCTAAACATATAACCTATAATCTATAACTTAAGCCTATACCTAAACCTAAAGCCTTACTTATAACCTAAAACTATTCTCAAATCCTTAAACCTAAACCTAAACCTAAACCTAAACCTTAACCTAAACTTATAACCTAAACTCTATTCCCTAAACCTTAACCCATAACCTAACCTAAACCTAAACCTAAACCTATAACCTTAACCTAAACATAAAACCTAAACCTAAACCTAAACCTAAACCTATACTTGTAAGCTAAACCTATTCTTATAACCTAAACCTATTCTCAAATCCCAAAACCTATAACCTAAACCTAAACCTTAACCTAAACCTAAACCTATAATCTAAACCTAAACCTACACTTATAACCTATAACCTAAACCTATAACCTAAACCTAAAGCTAAAACCCAAACGTAAACCGATCTCGAATCCAAACCTGATTTCCTAAACCTAAACCTTAACGTATTCTCAAATACCTAAACCAAAACCTACACTTAATCCTAATCATAAGTCATTAACCTAAACCTAAACCAAAACTTGAAAACCAAAAACTAAACCCGAACCTAAACCTGATCCCGATTTTCTAAACCTAAACTTATGACCTTAACCTAAACCTATTCTCAAATCCCAAAACTTATAACCTTAACCTAAACCTTAACCTTAACCTATAACCTAAACCAAAACCAAAACTTATAACCTAAACCCGAACCCATTCTCAAATCCCAAAACCTATAACCTAAACCTAAACCTAAACCTTAACTTATAACCTATAACCTAAACCAAAATCAAAACCTATAACCTTAACCCGAACACGAACTTGAATTCCTAAACCTTAACCTAAACATATAACCTATAACTTATAACTTAAGCCTATACCCAAATCTAAAACCTTACTTATAACCTAAAACTATTCTCAAATCCTTAAACCTTAACCTATAACCTAACCTAAACCTATACTTATAACCTAAAACTATTCCCAAATCCCAAAACCTATAACCTTAACCTAACCTTTCCCTAAACCTATAACCTAAACTCAATTCCCTAAACCTAAACCTATAAACTAAACCTAAACCTATAAGCTTAACTCAAATCCCTAAACCTTAACCTATAACCCAACCTAAACGTATACTTATAACCTAAAACTATTCTCAAATCCCAAAACCTATAACCTAAACCCGAATCCAAACCCGAACCCGAACTCGAATTCCTAAACCTTAACCTAAACATATAACCTAAGCCTATAACTTAAACCTAAACTTAAACCTATAACCTAATCCTAAACCTATAACCTAAACTCAAATCCCTAGACCTTAACCCAAACCTACAACCTAAACCTAAACCTGTAACCTGAACTCAAATCCGTAACCTAAACCTATAACCTTAACCTAAACCAAAACCTATGACCTAAAACCTAAATGTATTCTCAAATCTCTAAAACTAAACCTACACTTAATTCTAATCTCAACTCCCTAACCGAAACTTGAAAACCCAAACCCGATTTCCTAATCCTAAACCTTAACCTATTCTCAATTCCCTAAACCTATAGTTTATAACCTAAACCTAAACCTAAACATTAACCTAAACCAAAACCTATGACCTAAAACCTAAATGTATTCTCAAATCTCTAAACCTAAACCTACACCTAATCCTAATCTTAACTCCCTAACCTAAACCTAAACCTAAACCTAAACTTGAAAACCCAAACCCGATTTCCTAAACCTAAACCTTAACCTACTCTCAATTCTCTAAACCTATAGTTTATAACCTAAACCTTAACCTAAACCTATAACCTTAACCTAAACCAAATCCTATGACCTAAAACCTAAATGTACTGTCAAATCTCTAAACCTAAACCTACACCTAATCCTAATCTCAACTCCCTAACCTAAACCTAAACCCAAACTTGAAAACCCAAACCTAAATCCGATCCCGAACCCGAACTCGATTTCCTAATCCTAAACCTTAACCTATTCTCAATTCCCTAAACCTATAGCTTATAACCTAAACTTATAACCTTAACCTAAACCAAAACCTATGACCTAAAACCTAAATGTATTCTCAAATCTCTAAACCTAAACCTACACCTAATCCTAATCTCAACTCCCTAACCTAAACCTAAACCTAAACTTGAAAACCAAACCTAAACCCGATCCTGAACCCGAACCCAATTTCCTAAACCTAAACCTTAACCCATTCTCAATTCCCTAAACCTATAGCTTATAATATAAACCTAAACCTAAACCTTAACCTAAACCTAAACCTGTAATCTTTACCTAAACCAAAACCTATAACCTAAAACCTAAATGTATTATCAAATCTCTAAACCTAAACCTACACCTAATCCTAATCTCAACTCCTTAACCTAAACCTAAACCTAAACTTGAAAACCCAAACCTAAACCCGATCCCGAACCCGAGCCCGATTTCCTAAGCCTAAACCTTAACCTATTCCCAATTCCCTAAACCTATAGCTTATAACCTAAACCTAAACCAAAACCTTAACCTAAACCTATAACCTTAACCTAAACCAAAACTTATGACCTAAAACCTAAATGTATTCTCAAATCTCTAAACCTAAACCTACACCTAATCCTAATCTCAACTCCTTAACCTAAACCTACACCTAATCCTAATCTTAACTCCTTAACCTAAACCTAAACCTAAACTTGAAAACCCAAACCTAAACCCGATCCTGAACCCGAACTCGATTTTCTAAACCTAAACCTTAACCCATTCTCAATTCCCTAAATCTATAGCTTATAACCTAAACCTAAACCTAAACCTTAACCTTAACCTAAACCTATAACCTTTACCTAAACCAAAACTTATGACCTAAAACCTAAATGTATTCTCAAATCTCTAAACCTAAACCTACACCTAATCCTAATCTCAACTCCCTATCCTAAACCTAAACCTAAACTTAAAAACCCAAACCCGATTTCCTAAACCTAAACCTTAACCTATTCTCAATTCCCTAAACCTATAGTTTATAATCTAAACCTAAACCTAAACCTTAACCTAAACCTATAACCTTAACCTAAACCAAAACCTATGACCTAAAACCTAAATGTATTCTCAAATCTCTAAACCTAAACCTACACCTAATCCTAATCTCAACTCCTTAACCTAAACCTAAACCTTAACTTGAAAACCCAAACCTAAACCCGATCCCGAACCCGAACTCGATTTCCTAAACCTAAACCTTAACCTATTCTCAATTTCCTAAACCTATAGCTTATAACCTAAACCTTAACTTAAACCTATAGCCTTAACCTAAACCAAAACCTATGACCTAAAACCTAAATGTATTGTCAAATATCTAAACCTAAACCTACACCTAATCCTAATCTCAACTCCCTAACCTAAACTTAAACCTAAACTCAATCCCGATCCCGAACCCGAACCCAATTTCCTAAACCTAAACCTTAACCCATTCTCAATTCCCTAAACCTATAGCTTATAACATAAACCTAAACGTAAACCTTAACCAAAACCTAAACCTATAACCTTTACCTAAACCAAAACCTATGACCTAAAACCTAAATGTATTCTCATATCTCTAAACCTAAAACTACACTTAATCCTAATCTCAACTCCCTAACCTAAACTTAAACCTAAACTTGAAAACCCAAACCTAAACCCGATCCCGAACCCGAACTCGAACCCGATTTTCTAAACCTAAACCTTAACCCATTCTCAATTCCCTAAACCTATAGCTTATAACCTAAATCTTAACCTAAACCTAAACCTATAACCTTTACCTAAACCAAAACCTATGACCTAAAACATAAATGTATTCTCAAATCTCTAAACCTAAACCTACACCTAATCCTAATCTTAACTCCCTAATCTAAACCTAAACCTAAACTTGAAAACCCAAACGTAAACCCGATCCCGAACCCGAACCAGATTTCCTAAACCTAAACCTTAACCTATTCTCAATTCCCTAAACCTATAGCTTATAACCTAAACCTTAACCTAAACCAAAACCTATGACCTAAAACCTAAATGTATTCTCAAATCTCTAAACCTAAACCTACACCTAATCCTAATCTCAACTCCTTAACCTAAACCTAAACCTAAACTTGAAAACCCAAACTTATACCCAATCCCGAACCTAAACCCGATTTCCTAAACCTAAACCTTAACCTATTCTCAATTCCCTAAACCTATAGCTTATAACCTAAACCTAAACGTAAACCTTAACCTAAACCTATAACCTTAACCTAAATCAAAACCTATGACCTAAAACCTAAATGTATTCTCAAATCTCTAAACCTAAACCTACACTTAATCCTAATCTCAACTCCCTAACCTAAACCTAAACCTAAACTTGAAAATCCAAACCTAAACCCAATCCCGAACCCGAACCCGATTTCCTAAACCTAAACCTTAACCTATTCTCAATTTCCTAAACCTATAGCTTATAACCTAAACCTAAACCTAAACCTTAACCTAAACCTATAACCTTAACCTAAACTAGAATCTATGACCTAAAACCTAAATGTATTCTCAAATCTCTAAACCTAAACCTAATCTCAACTCCCTAACCTAAACCTAAACCTAAACTTGAAAACCTAAACCTAAACCCGATCCCGAACCCGAACCCGATTTCCTAAACCTAAACCTTAACCTATTCTCAATTCGCTAAACCTATAGCTTATAACCTAAACCTAAACCTAAACCTATAACCATAACCTAAACCAAAACCTATGACCTAAAACTTAAATGTATTCTCAAATCTCTAAACCTAAACCTACACCTAATCCTAATCTCAACTCCCTAACCTAAACCTAAACTTGAAAACTCAAACCTAAACCCGATCCCGAACCCGAATCTGATTTCCTAAACCTAAACCTTAACCTATTCTCAAATTCCTAAACCTAAACCTACACCTAATCCTAATCTAAACTCCCTAACCTAAACCCGATCCCGAACCCGAACCCGAATTCCTAAACCTAAACCTTAACATATTCTCAAATTCCTAAACTTAAACCTACACCTAATCCTAATCTCAACTCCCTAACCTAAACCTAAACCTAACTTGAAAACCCAAACCTAAACCCGATCCCAAACCTGAACCCAATTTCCTAAACCTAAACCTAAACCTTAACCTATAACCTAACTTAAACCTAAACCTATAACCTACACTTATAACCTAAACCTAAACCTATAACCTAAACCTAAGCCTAAAACCTATACCTATGACCTAAAACCTAAATGTATTCTCAAATCCCTAAACCTAAACCTACACCTAATCTTAATCTTAACTCCCTAACCTAAACCTAAACCTAAACTTGAAAACCCAAACCTAAACCCGATCCCGAACCCGAACCCGATTTCCTAAACCTAAACCTTAACCTATTCTCAATTCCCTAAACTTATAGCTTATAACCTAAACCTAAACCTAAACCTTAACCTTAACCTAAACCTATAACCTTAACCTAAACCAAAACCTATGACCTAAAACTTAAATGTATTATCAAATCTCTAAACTTAAACCTACACCTAATCCTAATCTCAACTCCCTAACCTAAACCTAAACCTAAACTTGAAAACCTAATCCTAATCTCAATTCCCTAACCTAAACCAAAACCTATAACCTAAACCTTAACCTTAACCTAAACCTAAACCAAAACCTATAACCTAAACCTTAACCTATAACATAAACTTATAACCTATTACCTAACCTTAACCTAAACCTAAAACCTAAACCTAAACCTATAACCTAAAACTTAAACCTAAACCTAAACCTAAAACCTAAATGTATTCTCAAATCCCTAAACTTAGACCTACACCTAATCCTAATCTCAACTCCCTAACCTAAACCTAAACTTGAAAACCCAAACCTAAACTCGATCCCGAACCCGAACCCGATTGCTGTAATAATGTAGCCCATTCACATGGCAACAAATAAGAATGTATCCCTTTCAACACATGCCCCTTTTTACAAAGCTTTAATTTTTTTTCTTGTTTCTATTAATTGAAACACTTTTTTGCATTATTTGCTCGTATTAGTTCTATTTTAATGATTAGTTTTGTTTTAAAAAAGTGCCCACTTTTTTGGAAGAAGTTTATGCAATTCTTCATGATTTTGAGTTATAATGTTTTGTTGGTTGAATATTTTTTTTAGTAGATGAAAGACAAAAAAAGAAAATTGTTGCTGTTTTTTTCCTTTTTTTTTTTTAAAAAAAAACTTATGATGTTAAACTTATATGTATTATGCGTGGATGAATGTAATGTGGATAAGATTGTTTGTGTTTCGATAGATGTATAGTTTATGTTTGGATGAATTTACGTAGTTTGAGTTTAGATGGATGTAAATGTGAATATTGTATAACAAGTGTATATCAGGAAGAATACGATAAAATATTGTATAACAGGTGAACGTGAATGTGAATATTGTATAACAGGTGAATGTGAATATTGTATAACATGTGTATATCAAGAAGAATATGATGAAATATTGTATAAAAGGTGTGAATGTGAATGTAAAATTGTATAACAGGTCAAATTTGCCCTTAAGGGTAAGAAGAGACGGTCCATGACCGTCCTTTAAAAGGATGGTCCGTGGCCGTCCTTTGAAGGCTCATGAGAGACGGTCTATGACAGTCCTTTATAAGGACAGTCCATGATCATCCTTTAAAAGGACGGTCCGTGGCCGTCCTTTGAAGGCTCACAAGGGACGGTCCATGACAGTCCGTCCTTTGAAGGCTCATAAGAGACGGTCCATGACAGTCCTTTTTAAGGACGGTCCATGGTCGTCCTTTGAAGGCTCATAAGAGATGGTCCATGACAGTCCTTTTTAAGGACGGTCCATGACTGTCCTTTTTTCGTTAATAAGAATGACGGTTGAAAACCGTCCTTTAAGTAATACGATACGTCAAAATTTGACGGCCCATGCGACGGTCCATGGCCATCTTTTTTTGTCATTTGAGACGGTTTTGGACCTTCCTTTTTTCGCTGTTTTGGCATAGTGACTCCTTGGAACAGTCGTTCTAAGATGGTAAACCTCTCGTGCACCGAGTGGACATCCCTTTGAATTGCACCAATCTGATCCTGGTGGAACTTAAATCATTTAGCCTACCTAGAAGCTGATGTTGATGGTGCTTGATGCGGTTCATAAGCTTCTTCTCTAGCTGTCTCAGTCCCTTCCATGGGAGCATCACTTGTCCCACTTTCCCTCTCTACTTAAATGCCTTCTTTAAGTGGCAGTATATTTATGAAACTTCAAATCCATCATTCGAATGTTACTTTTATTGAAGGTTTGGAGAGAGAGTACAGGATCACTTATAGTTGAGAATGCTATGGCATTGCAAATCGTATCTATGATCCAGGGATATGGTAAGAGAATGTCCTTAGCCCTATGAAAATCATAAACCAACTGATACAAGATGAGGCTAGGCAGACAAATCTTGATCCCAGCGGTGACCGAATAAATTATCATACTCATGAAGCCCGTGAGATCTGCCCTGTTTGAACCCTTAAAGTAAATGTTCGAGGTAAGAATATCATATAAGACCCGACAGTGTGGTTCCATGAATCTTACTTTTAGGGCATTCCCTTGGTGCCACTGGACATCATGATCATGACAGACGAATTTGGTGACCTTGGACCAAACCTCAATATTTTCCATGTCCATATTTGAAATTCCCTCAGGAGATAAGGTAAGATTGAATATCCTTGTGATAAATTCCGGAGTGATCAACACATCATCACCATCGACGGATACGATGATGGATGGTGGATCAGATATCGGAGAATGACAGGCAGCAAAGAAATTATAAGTCCGTTCAAGTTGATATAGTCCCCCAAAGTCGAGAACTAGTAACCAATCTATGGCGGTAAATAGAGGTTCCAGATTATATGGAATCAGACAACTTCGGTCGACTTTTCTCTCGGGAATAACCTTTATCCCAACAAACTTTGTCAAAATCAGATTAACTTGTACCGGTGGGGGTGCCTACACCTTAGACTGGGACCCACTCTGTCTTGTGCGTTGCCTTGTGGGGGTCCCATGTTCCAGGGCCCTTGTGCTTCCTTTTGAAGCAAGCAATTTTTGTCAAGCGGATCTCAATGACTCACTTGGACCGGATACTTTTCCTTTGTCTTTTCCCATGAGAACAAAAAAAAAGAATTTGGGAAAAAAGGACACAACCCAATAGAAATGGAAATACAAAAAAAAATTACTCTTGATGTCTTAAAAAGGTATCCCCGTATTTGTGGGATGGTTGGGCTGCCTGAAAAAGGTTCGAGTGGTCCGGTTGAGAGGAGCGAGTAGGGAAGAGGAACAGAAACCCTGGAACAAAAAAACCCTTTTTCACGCTCCACTAGCTTATATCGGGCGACATCTGTCGATATCATCGATCCTTATCTTGATGATATCGAGGGACCATGATCGATTTCATCGATTCTGTCTTTGATATTATTCACGATCACACGAATTTTCTTATTCTAAGGAAGCGTCGATGATATCGACCCTCTATCGATTAATTGGAAATGACATATCGACAGTCATATCGAAGTTGAATATTTTCAATTTGTAGCATTTAGACGACCCTTCATGTATACTTTTAATATTTCTATGAATCAATAGTATACACAACAAAATAATATACAATCACTGTACACATCAAAATTATAAACATTAAAATGTTTATATACAAAAGTTGAGGTGAGGAACCTTAGATATATCATTTAGAGCTCAGCAAAAATTTCATCATTTTAGCAAATATCCAGATCTAGATGCATGACTTGGACTTGTCCTTTCATTCTTGATATTTCAGGGTATATGGATAGCGTTAGTTATCAGACAATTCAGTTTTTCTTTTACTATCCATTTTGAGACAGAATTCTTTACTATGGTAGATTTAGTTTTCATGTTTGCCTTACCCACTTGATCCAATAATTCCGTCATTGTCTTTCTCTTTAGATGGTGATGGACGAGTGTTTCTCTTAGGTGGACTTTTAACATTCTGTATTTCTCTGGTTAGTGTGAATTTACAAATGTGATTTTGACTGGAGTTATGTGAAGTCCTTCTAGGTGTCAAGCATTCAAACTTGTAATGACCCAAACACCACACAAATGATATACTGGAGTAGTTTTAGTTTTACTTGTTGAAGCAACAGATCTTTTAGTTATTGGTGCTGCATTTTCAGTTTTTCTTTTAGTTTTATCATACCCTATACCACTCTTGTCTTTTCCTCATCTTCTCATCCCTAACAACTTTTCTAGTTTTTCACCACTCTGGAAAAATTTGTAATTTATTTCAGCAAATTTTCTGGATTTCTCTAAATCATAATGGAGTGTGTGATTCTCATTCTTGAATTGCTCATTTTCATCTTTTAATAATTCAACTTGTTTCATAAGCTTTGATGATCCATTTTTAGGGATAGATTGATTCTTTTTAACTTGTCATTGTCTGAATGATATAGCTATAAATCATTGATTAAATATGTATTAATTTCCAAGGTTTTGTCCAAGTCTTTTTGCAGTAATTCCTTTTTGTTTTCAAACATTACAAGTCTTTTAAGGATGTGGATGCTATGAATATACAGTTGATTTTAAGCATCTTGTAGTTTATCCTGTTTCTCTTCTTCCTCCTCTGTTTCCTCATTATCAGACGGGAATGATTCAGAGGCTTGCTATTTTTTCTTGCTTTCAGATTCTGTGGGAATGATTGGAGCAGTGGAGACCATAAGAATTTTCAATGATTTCTGATCTCTATCGCTCTCTGAGTCACTAGATTCTGAATTTGACTCTTCTGTATCATCCCATGTGGCAGCCATTGCCTTACTCTTAGTTTTTTTTGTTTGGGCATTCAGTAGAAAAATGTTTATACTTCTGACAGGCATAACATTGTGGTTCTTTGGTCTTTTTTACCAAATTTGTCTATAGAAGGTCTGTTGTTCACCTTTCTTCCTTTGGAGGGACGGTCGCGATTCTTCTGAAAGAACCTCTTGAATCATTGTGTTAGCAAAGCCACTTCCTCATCTTCATCTTCATTTTCACTTCCACTGTCCTCATTTATTATTTTCTTTAAAGTTTTTAAGACAATGTTTTTGAATTTTTGGGATTATTTGAAGTGTAGTTCAAATGTTTGTAGGGAACCTACCAGTTCTTCTACTTTTATCTCGTCTATGTTCCTACATTCTTCCATAGTTGTAACTTTGGGATTAAATCATTCTGGTGGGGATCTTAGAATTTTTTTACAAATTTTCTATGTCGGAACTTTTTCTCCCAATCCACCCATGGAGTTGCAGATGATATTTAACTTTGTGAAAAACTCCATAAAAGTCTCATGCTCTTCCATTCTGAGATTTTCGAACTGTGAAGTCAGAAGTTGGAGTTTAGATCTCTTCACAGTGCTTGTGCCTTCATGGGTTGTTTCCAATAGATACCATGCTTCCTTAGATGTCCCACATATACTTATTTGGTTGAAGATGTCTTGGGACATGACGCAATAGATGACGTTCATAGCTTTTGCTTCAGTGGTCTATTTTTCTTTATTGAACGTCGTCTACTTTTTTTTGGGTTTGGACTTTTTGATGGTTGTGCCACTATCAAGTACAATTTGTTCAGATGGTGACACATATACACTCTCAATTATATCTCAAACATCATGATCCAAAGATCTCAAAAAGTAGTGCATCCTAGCCTTCCAGTATGCATAATTTGAGCCACCAAATAATTGAGGCATAGTGATTGATGAGCCCTCTCCTTTGGCCATAATCCTAACTTCGGTCAAGATCACTCTCTAGGCGGTGAAGCCCTTAAAGAGATAACCGCTCTGATACCAATTGAAATAGCGGTGAAGACCACTTTAGTTGAAGTAGGAATATGTCAATATGTCCTAGAAGGGGGTGAATAGGACTTTTTAAATATTTTAAGCTTATTAAAAATTCTATTAATCTAATCTTGAGTAAGTAGACATGAAAAACATCAGGATATCATCGAGTCACTCAAATGACTTCCAAGCCAAATTGAGGATCCAATCACCGAACTATTGAATGATGATATTAACAATTTATATTTTATGATGGATGTGACTGTGTGTGAAGTGTGATAAAATATAAGAGCATTTAAAGAAATCACACAAATAGTAAGAGACAAAGATCAATCACAAACATAGTCAATTTTATAGTAGTTCGACTACTTATCTACTCCACTCACAACAGATGCACTCAACCCTTGAGTGTGCCGGATTTCACTAAGGAGGTTTCACAGCTATTCACCTCAAACCTAAGGTTTTAAATCAGGTTCACCTTCAACCTTTACAACCTACACCTAGGCTGACTGTTATGCTCTCTGAGCAAGGGTCAACACACAACACCCAGTTTTAGGCACACTAGACAAGGATCCACACAAGGAACTTAATAGTTTATGCTCTCACGAGCAAGAGTCAACACAATGCACCCACTTTTAGGCCCATTGGCCAAGGATCTTCCACGAGACCCTAACTGTTTATACTCTCCATAGAGCAAGGGTTAACACAACGCACCCACCATGTACACTCCCATCGGAGGCCTCCTAGAAGACTTGCAAGGGTGAGAAACACCTTAGACCCAATCCTACAAAGTAATGATCAAAGGGCCCTCCGGACTCTAGATACTTACAAATAAGTGGATGAGTCCCATTCAGCACGTTGACGAATATCTCCTCCTTGTTGATGAAGAGTCTTCTGCTCCTTTGATCCACAACTCAAATGATGTACCAATTCATGACAATGGGTTGGGTTAAGGTTATGATGAAATCTTACTCTCTAAATATTTTTCTATCAGGAAGATAGAGTGATTCCAATCATCTATGCATTTAAGGCATCCTAGCTTAATGATTTACCATTAAGGTGGTAGTTGGAGGATCCTTGAATGCGAAAGTTCATTCTCCAATCCACTCTACTGAATATCAATGATGAGGGTGGATTAGAGGATGAACTCCCATGAGAGAAAGGGCTTTGGGTATATAATCTAAGGTAAAACACTCAAAAATACTCTCTTCTTTCTCTACCAGCAATAATAAACAAGTCCTCTTTATATAGGCAAAAAGTTTCAATGGATATAAAACGGTTACATTTATGACAGAGTTCCATATCATCGAGCGGGTTCGATATCATCGAGAGTATACTCTCGATTGCATCGATGGTCCACTTGATGACACAAACTCAAATGTCATATGCTTTTGAAACCTCTTGCTAGCTGGTCAATGAATCGAAACACGTGTCGATGTCATAGGATTTCGAACTCTGAAAATTCAAATATCAATGGTTTTGATAAGTATATCGATACATCGATAATTCTATCCATATATATATATATGTGGTTGCTGGACATTTGTTCTCATTATAATGGAATCGATTTGTCATCAAGGATATCGACAGCATAGGTTGATCATATCGGGACGTGTATCGATAAAATCGACAAAGCAAGAAAACTTAGAGATTTTTTAATTTTTGAAAAAGTTTTTCTACTTAAAACCCTATGATATTCTAACTTGTTTTAAGCGTTTTATGTACCTGGTATTTTGGGACATGGTATGTGAGGCTTAGATTTACCCGTGGCAAGCTTGTACACATTCAATTGAGATAGACACTTTGAATTGATCTTCCTATACGGCTATATAGTCTGGCTAACTCAACACTCACACTAATTGACAAACCAGGGCACTTTCATAACTCATACCTCATGATGGGACCCACAAAACTTGGTGACGTCAACACATTAACCACATCGTTGGTGTGTGGAACACAAGCCAATTTGCTTCCCATAAGGATTGTAAGCGTATTGAGCAAATAAGTATGCTTACCGTACGAAGTAAACTCTATGGAGCTCACCATGATTTACCTATTTTATCCATTCCATCTCTGTCCATCCATTTTACTAAATAATATTACACAAACATGGATGAATGGAAAACACAAATATTAGCTTGAGCCAAAATTTCTATGGCTCGAAGAAATTTTCAGAGGTGGACATTCAATTCACACTTTTTCCCGTTGTGTGCTACACTTGAGCTTAGATATGCTTCAATTTTGGGGTCAACCCATAAAATGAGTTAGAAAAATGGATGGATGGTGCAGATAAACCACATACATTCATTTTGGGCTGAAGACACGTGTGGAGACTTTAAATTGAGAGTCTCAGAGAAAGACTCACTTTTCCTTAAGTTCTTAGTTATGGGTTGCATTTGGACCATCAAAAGGATCCAATGACAATGCAACTCGATGCGCTCGGAAGGGCATGTGGTCTTGCTCGTAGGAGACTGGGATTCACTCTCTCTCTCTCTAGATCTCTCTCTCTCTCTCTCTCTCTATATATATATATATAGTTAGGCTCTAGGGTTTCATGGGGTGCTACATCAGGTGGATAGTTCGAATTTTAGATTCATATCACGGGAGATGAGTTCTCAAAAAGTTCTCATGAGTTCTCATGAGAACTACTGCATAGGTGAGCATTCCTCCCTCTCTCTCTCTCTATATATATATGCGCTTTTTAAAAGTCATTTTTTTTTGTTAACATTATGGGCAAATTTCTCAGGTTTGATTATTATCATTCTCAATCATCATCAAGTTAACAATTCAGTATCAAATTTAGATTTTAATATGCAAACTAGATGTGACATGTGAATTAAATGGCTTAATTAATGTTTAAAACTTTCAATTAAAAATCAAAACTTCAAACTTAACTTTGAAATCTATTAAATTACTAAAATCTAGGGGCTTTCGTGTGTATTTGTAGCTTGAAGTATTGTATATTTGACTTGGAGTTGCCACTAACTAATTACTTAAATTTTTATAGTTGGCTAGACCTTGCAGAAACCTTAAGAGAAGGAATTAGGAGAGATTTCCTATCTTAAAATGGCTTCTTATCTGCAACCAAAAATTGTAGGTAAGGGACAATGGTTACAAAGGGAGAAGGTGTTAGGCACTCTCTTTGTCCTACAAGCGTACTATCTCTACTTCATATGATATAACGAAATATCAGGGATTGAATCAGTTCTTCTGAACAAATGATGCCAATGCGTGTGGAATGCATTGTGGTGATGCAATGCTACTGTAAGCGATGGATTGGCTTAGAGAAGTCTACCCGAACTCACTTACTTGGAAAGAGGTCAAAACTTAGTCAATGTAAGTTTTTGATAAGCAAGATCCGGTATATTGGTGAGCCACAGAGCATACACTTGGGCCGACTAGACGAGCATGTGGGTTGAGAGTGGAGATAATGATGCACTGTGTGAATGCAAGTATGGATAAAGTTGATTACAGTTGGGCGAGTGCATGAGTGGGTTTGTTGTAAGGATTGACTTGGGCAAACTAGATCAACTTTTTGATGGCTCAAGTGATGAAGGTTAGGGGTTTGACCAAGTTGACCTAATGTTAGAAGGGATTCCTGTCATTAAAAGAAATAGTGCTTTTACCGATGAAATTTTTGCCGACGTAAAAACATTTCATCGGTAAAAGGACTTTACCGATGAATTTTTTTTTCGTCGGTAATAATGTTTTTATCTACAAAATTTTTTGTCGGTAAAACTGTTATAATTTTTACAATAGAAAATTTTTGTGCTATTTTGAAAACTTTTGCGGTAAGAGTTTTACCAATGAAAATTTTCATCAGTAAAAACATTTTTCCTGGCGAAAAAAATTTTCGTCAGTAAAAATCCACTTTTACCGACTCAAAATTTTCATTCATAAAACTGTTATATTTTTAAGATAGAAAACTTTTGCGCCATTTTGAAAACATTCGCGATAAGAGTTTTACGGACGAACTTTTTCGTTGGTAAAAACATTTTTCCCGATGAAAAATAATTCTTTCAACAAAAAACCACTTTTACCGATAAAAATATTCATTGATAAAACTGTTATATTTTTAAGATTGAAAATTTTCGTGCCATTTTGAAAACCTTCGCGGTAAGAGTTTTACTAACGAACATTTTCGTCGGTAAAAACATTTTTCCTGACAAAAAAAATTTCGTAAGTAAAAAACAACTTTTACCGACGAAACTTTTTGTCGGTAAAACTGTTATATTTTTATGATAGAAAATTTCCGCGGTAAGAGTTTTACCGACGAACTAAAACCGTCGGGAATAATGTTTTTACTGACGAAAAAAATTTCGTCGGTAAAACACTACTTTTACTGACAAAAACTTTTTCGTAGGTAAATGTTTTTCTCGACAGCTGAAAATCATCAATAATAATGTTTTTACGGGAATTATGTTATAATTTTTAAGTTAGAAAATTTTCCCACTAAGTTTTATCGATGAACCAAAGCCGTCGGGAATAATGTTTTTACCGATGAAAACAATTTCGTTGGTAAACCTTATATTTTACTGACGAAAAATTTCATTGGGAGTAATTATATAATTTTAACTTCGAAAATTTTCCCGTTGACTCGAAGAGTTTCGCGGTAAGAGTTTTACCGACGAACCAAAGCCGTCGAGAATAGTGTTTTTACCAATGAAAAAGGATTTCATCGTTAAACCTAATGTTTTACCGATGAAAAATTTCGTCGGGAATAATGATATAATTTTAACTTAGAAAATTTTCATCGCTCCCTTGAGAAGTTTTGTAGTAAGAGTTTTACCAACGAACCAAAGCCGTCGGGAATAATGTTTTCATCAACGAAACAAATTTCGTCAGGAATAATGATATAATTTTAACTTAGAAAATTTTCTCGTTACTTTGAAAAGTTTCACTGTAAGAGCTTTACCGACGAACCAAAGCCGTCGGGAATAATGTTTTTACCGACGAAATAGGATTTCATCGGTATAAGCATTTTTTCCCGACGGATGAAAACTGTCGGTAATGTGTTTTAGCGACGAACAAAAATCGTCAGTAAATGCAGTATGTTTTTGTGTGTGTGTGTGTGTGTGTGTGTGTAGTTTTTATATCATATGAGTGAAATTTTTATATATATATAATTAAAAGGTAATATTTAAATGATTTGTAATATCACATGATAAAGAATATTGAGAAGTTTAGAAATTTTAACTATATTTGAGAAAAATTTTGAGAACAAAATGATGCTTTTGAAGAAAAAAATTGGAATTTTGAAATTTTTGGGAAAAAAAAATAAAATATGAATTTTTTTTTAAGATTTTGAAAATAAAAATTCAGAATTTGTATTTCAAATTTTTTTTTTTGAAATATTTTATAATAAAAATGATATTTTGTTAAAAGAGTAAAAAAATATACACTTTGAAAAAATAACGTTATTTTAAAATGGAAATTGAAATTTATCTGCGAAAAATAAAATTATTAAATTATTAGGCACATCCACTAATCGAACCTTTAATCATTTTTGGACAATCTAATCTGTTCAGATTGAAGAGTAAATAACTTCAGATGTTTAAATCAAAATTCACTGAAATTGTTGATCGATCGTGTATGCGCAATATCTTTCTCGTATGTAGCTTGATTTAGGCAAGTAACTAGTCAAATTAAGAGTATTGATCAGTAAAATAGAGTGAATGGACTAGACATGTAAAATGGGCCAAATATTCTAGTCAAAATTGTGACCCAACTTACTGACCTCGTGAAAACATAAAAACTGATGTAAGTTTTGTGGCCCCCATCATGATGTGTGTCAAACATCAACATCGTGCAATTGATGTGTCCCCTTTAGGTTATGAGATATCTCAACAAATCATCTGTATATGAAACTCAAGTGGGCTATACCATCTAAAACTATGTGAAGACATCCTAACAAATATAAAAGCACTTAAGTGGGGCCCACATGAGTTTTGGATGTGGTTAAAAGTTGGTCTGACCCCTCATCCAAGTGGGACACACACAATGAGTGAGTTGGATATGTGAATCACATTTAGGCAGGCCCAATATATGATTATGAATGTTTTAAGGAAACCCTTCTCCACTACATTTAGGTGAGTTACTCGTTACCCTTACCAGAGTAAACTCTGTGGGGTCCACTGTTATTTATTTATTTTATCCACTCCATTCATCCATGTTAACAGATAATTTGAGGTCTAAAGAACAAAAAGGAAGCATATCCAAAGCTCAAGTGGACCACACCACAGGAAATAATGTGATTGAATTTCTACCATTTAAAATTTCTTGGAGCCCATAGAAGTTTTGGATCAAGCTGATGTTTGCGTTTTCTATTCGTTCATATATTTTTGATATTATGAACAACCTTTAACCATTTTTGGACGATTTGATCAGTCCAGATTGAAGAGTAAATAACTTCAGATGTTTAAATCAAAATTCACTCAAATTGTTGATCAATCTTGTTTACCCAATATCTTTCTCATATGTAGCATGATCGGGGTGAGTAACTAGTCGAATTGAGGGTAATGATCAGTAAAATAGAGTGAATGGACCAGACATGTAAAATGGGTTAAATATTCTGGTCAAAATTGTGACCCAATTTATTAACACCTTGAGAACTTAAGAATTAATGTTAGTAAGTTTTATGGGGCCCATCATGATGTATGTCAAACATCAACACCGTGCATTTGATGTGTCCCCTTTGGCTTATGAGATATCTCAAAAATCATCCGTATATGAAACTCAGGAGGGCCATATCATCTAAAACCATGTGAAGACATCTAAAAAATTATAAAAGCACTTGGTGGGCCCCACTTGAGTTTTGAATGCGGCTGAAACTGGGTTTGACCCCTCATCCAAGTGGGACACACATAATGAGTAGGTTAGATATGTGAATCACATTTAGGCAGGCCCAATATATGATTATGAAAGTTTTAAGGAAACCCCTCTCCACTATATTATGTGGTGTGGCCCACCCAAGTCATGGATTGACTTTATTTTTAAGCTCTTGGCCCACCCAAGTCATGGATTGACTTTATTTTTAAGCTCTTGGCCCACCTAAGTCATGGATTGACATTCTTCATAACGCTTTTCCCAGATCATTTTAAGATATTAACTAAAAAATGGGTTGGGTCCAAGGCTTAAGTGGACTACAAAGTGGGGATTGAACATCCACCACTAAAAATAACATTCATGGAAGTTTTAGATCAAGCTGATGTTTGTGTTTTCCCTTCATTCATATATTTTTGATATTATGAACATGTTGGATGACAAATAAACATTATTTTGGGCCCAAGGTATCAACGGTGGAAATCATTATTCCACACTGTTTTGTGTGGCATGGTCCAAGTTTTGGATTTACAGAAAATTTGGGATCAACCCACACTGTTCATCCATTTTTCGAGATCATTTTATAGAATTATCCAAAAAATGAATCATATCCAAAGATTAAATGGACCACACCACAAATAAGGGGAATGGATTGGCTACTCCCCCTACACCATCCAATGGCTGGTGGTTGGTGATGTGTGGGCCCCACCATGATGTATGTGTTTAATCCATGCTGTCCATCTATTTTTTAAAGATCATCTTATGGCATGAGACCAAAAATGAGGCATATCATAATTTGAAATGGACCACATTGTAGGAAATAGTGTTGAATGAGCGTCAACCATTTAAAACATTCTGGGGGCCATAAAAGTTTTGGATCGAGATGATTTTTGTTTTTCCCCTTCATCTAGGCCTGTATGACCTAATAAACAGATTGGATACCAAATAAACAGTACAGTGTGCCTTACAAGGATTTTAATGATGGATATCTAATCACTATTGTTTTCATGCGGTGTGGTCCACCTGATATTTATATACCTCTCATTTTTGGGCCCCACCATGATGTATGTTTTATATCCACACCTTCCATCCATTTAGAGAGATCATTTTGGGGCAATATCCAAAGATAAATCCAAAGCTCCAGTGGACCCCAGCATAGAAAATAGTGGGGACAGTGACACCCGCCATTAAAAACTTCTAAAGGCCACGTTAGATCAAGCTGAAATTTGTGTTTTACCTTATTTCATGTCTTTTTAAACTTTTGAACAGGTTGGATTTCAAATAAAAATTATGGTGGGCCTTAGGATAGTTTCAACAGTGGAAATCACTCTCCCCACTGTTTTCCGTGGTAAAGTCCACTACATCTTTTTATCTGCCTCATTCTTTGGCTCATGCCCTAAAATAATATCTTAAAATGGATGGACGGTGTGGATACACGCATACATCATAGTGGGGCCCACAAAACTTGGTGACATCACTTCAGTAGCTAACTCGTTACTCAAATTGTATCTAAGCCGCACCCGTGAGACTCTCTCTCACACCCTCTCCCTCCTCTCGCTCTCTATCTCTCTCTTCCTCTCTCTCTGATCCCTCCACCCTGTCCTCTCTCAGTCTCTCTTGCAGCCTCTCTCTCTCTCTCTCTCTCTCTCTCTCTCTCTCTCTCCCCTCAGAGCTTGGAAACTCGATTGGAGATCTCTCAGCTCAACTCTCTCAATCTGTCTCCTCAAAGCTCAAAAACTGAATTGGGGTTTCAACTCAAACCCTCCTCTCATTCTCTTCCTCTCACCTCGAAAGGTAAAAACCCTAACCCATGACCCAAGCACACACCGACAAAATGAAGGTGGGCCCTAATCTCATTTTGAATTTGGAAATTTTGTTACCTTAATCCCAAATCAAATTTGGTGGTTTTGAAATTGGGGATTTGGGTACCCAACTCCCACTTCGAATTTGGGGATTATGGTACCCTAATCACATTTCGAATCTGGGGGTTTTAAAATTGGGGATTATGGTACCCTAATCACATTTCTAATCATATGCTGTAATGGATCCAGCCATATTAGTAGTTCAATGGGTTTGGTGCATGCAGCCTTTTTTGACAACAGAAAGTGTGATTCATACTGCATTGTGGGATAGTGACTGTTCATCATTGCTATTGAGTATTCTATTTTATGCATTTGTTTGAATCAGTCCGCTGACAGATCTCGTCCCGATTTTAGAATGCTGATTGAGGACTTTTGAATATGAGTGTGTTTCTTGATTTGAATTGCATGTCATCTCTGTCGGCCCACCTGTTCAGACCTGAAATGATGAATGCAGCAGATGACTTTGGAGGTCTTAGATAGTGTGATCCTCAACCTGAGATATGAACATCTTTGTACAAGTGGGTGCCCATGTTTCACTGCATCCAGAGCACTTCTCTGTTGGCGCTACCTTTTGATGGGCCATGCACTGTAATTCTCCTTCATTTGACAATCATAACCATCTGTAGGAAGATTGTAAATAAGCCGTTAACAGAGAAGTTTGAGCAATGGTCCGCTTTCAACTGATAATGTAAGACCCGTAACATAGTCCGTACCATTCCGTTGGCTTTCGCGGTCCTTTCGGTTGAATCCTGACAACCCTCGACCTGTATCCAATGTTTGCACGTGATCCTAAGCCGAGTCGTGCACACCGATGCCGGCTCAATCCGAAACTTGTATCATAGTGACCGCACTGTCGCCGCGGTTCCAACGCCGTGACTCGTACACCGAACCGATACCTAGGCTAGAAGATGTGAGCCTGCAAACACCACATGTTGTGAATTACGAGGGAATCTCTATGAGATCTCCATCAATCAATGTCAAGTACAAGCCTTACCCAAGTGTAGGCAACCCATCCCTCTCTTTTTAAAAGTCAATTCTCTCTCTCCTCTCACCATCCCTCCTTTATCAATTTTCAAACCTAACCATACCTCATTAATTACAACCACCACATCATCCCATCCATATCATTCCATCCTCTCTCTCTCATTTCTCAAATCTTCCAAGTAAAATTCATACGTCCAAGCCCCCTCTATCCCAAACCACAAGTGTAGCCCACCTTCTCATCTCTCATCTACACCATCAAAACCCCATCAACCTCCATCAAAGTTGGAGGCAAGGAGCCTAGGAGCCTAAGGGATCAATGAGGAGTGCAAGAGGTAGGTGATCCATCGTTCATTTTAATTTTAAGGGTCTACTTATTGTGGGACCCACTTGATGTATGTGTTGTAACCATGGAGGGCCCATAGTGGCGGGGTCCCTCCTCTTTATCACCGTCTCTCTCCCTATCCTTATCCTTTCCCTAGAATGATGTGGGCCTCACCAATCTATGTTAAATCTACTCCATCCATCAAACGGTGTGGCCCACCACATTTTAGGTGAAATCCACTGTCCATTTTGGGATGGTGGGAAGTCCCACATGCTATATAATATATTATGTTATTTTATATTAATATATATTATATATATACATGCATGGTGGGCCATGTACATGTGAGACCCACCATAATGTTTGTGCTGTATACAGACCGTCCAGAGACGCTGGACGTGGCCAAGCAAACCATGAAGTGTGACAAAAATATCAGCTTGGTTCAAGACTTTTGAGTGCACCATTCATGCGGACCCCACCTTGATGTATGTATAAAATCCACGCCGTCCATTCCATTCTCAGCCCATTTTAGGCATTGAGTTAAAAGATGAGGCTGATCTGATAATCAAGCAGGCCATACCATAGAAAATAGTAGTGTGTACGTTAAAACCCGCCTTAGTGTTGTTATTTGTCAAAATATGCTGCATATTGGGCTTGATGCGTTTGAATTGAGCCACAAGGCACCAATGGGTAGGACGGATCTCCTTGATGCGGGCCCCACCTGTGAAAAACCATGGAAAAATATTTTTTCTTTTTTTTTCTAAAAACAAAAAACATCAGGGCAGCGCCTGTTGCCCTGACATGTGAGGATGCATGGCGTCCTACTGCCGTGGATGCTGGAGGCAGGGACCCACGGTCCCAGTCATGGGCCCCACCGTGATATGTGATGTATATCCACACTGTGCATCGGGTGGGCCCCCTTCCGACTGTGGGCCACCCAAAAAATCATCCATATTTGGAACTCAGGTGGTCCACATCATAAGAAACAGTTGGGTTGAACGTCCACCATTGAAACCCTTTTGGTCAGAAGTTTTGGACCATATGAAATTTCTTTTTCTTCTTCATTCAGGTCCATGTGTTCTCATGAATGGTTGGGAGGCATATAAATATTTCGGTGGGCCCCTGGTCCACGTAACCTTGTGCACAGGTTGGATGTCATATAAACAGCACGGTGGGCCCTAGGTCTGAGTGACCTCATGAACAGTTTGGATGGCAAATAAACATCACTGTGGGCTTAGGTCCACGCGATCTTATAAACAGTTTGGATTACATATAAACATCACTGTGGGCCCTGGTCCACGTGACCTTATAAACAGTTTGGATTGCATATAAATATTACGGTGGACCCTGGTCACGGGTGACCTTATCAATGGGTTGGGTGGAAAATAAACATTATGGTGGGCCCCACATGGGACCCACTGATGTATGTATCATAATCCACACCCTCCATTAGTTTGGGCCCCACCATGATGTATGTGTTTCATCTATGCCGTCCATCCCTTCCATCCCTATGGGACTCACCCTTGATACATGTGGCATCCAAACCATCCAACCATTTGGCAAGCTTGTCTTAACAGGCTTGAGATTAAAAATAAGACAGATCTATAGTTCAAGTGGACCCCACCTTAGTATATGTTGATGCCTGCCTTAATAAATATGAGACCCATATTATGAGGCTCATTGTGATGTATGCAAGGCCCACGTAACTAGGCCCATCTTGACGTATTTGTGGACCGTTGTTGTGGCCCACCTTGATTTACATGTGGCCCGATGTTGAGGCCTGCCTTTATAAATATGAGGCCCATATTAGGAGGTTCATTGTGATGTATGCAAGGCCCACATAACTAGGCCCATCTTGACATATTTGTGACCCAATGTTGAGGCCCACTTCGATATATACGAGACCCATGCTATGAGGCCCATTTGATGTACTGGAGGCCCATGGGTTGAGGCCCATTAGGACGTACCTAAGGCCCATTATAGCATGTTTCTGCCATGGTATATGTGTTGACCTTTATAGTAGGCTATACCTTGGGAGTAATGATGGTTTGATGTCCACGTTGTAAGGATGATGTTGGTTAAATGTCCGCATTATCACTCTCCCTAGGGCCCATTAATAGGCCCATACCTATAGTGCGTAGACCGTCTAGGCCCATCTTCGTTTTAATCAGAGCTCATCACCACATAACATGTATAGTATAGATCCATGATTCATGACCATACGCATCATATGTATGCCTGATATGAGAAGTGACTGATCATAGCATATGCCTTCTGGCAGATCGTTTATGGGCTCCCTGATAGGCGGAGTTGCCCTACATGAGCGCACGATACACGCAGGATTGTTGTATGTCTGGTAGTATGATTCATGCATTGCATTTGTGTGATTGTGATTATTGTATGCCTTAGTGACATCAGGGCCATAGCCTCCACAGACACATCGTGGGTGGCTGGATTGGATACTGAAAATATTATTACTAAGCATCGGGGCATCATAGATGTCCCTGGGTGAAAATCTCTAAACCTAATGGTACCAGAGGATGACTCTAACGTCGAGACCGAGTGGATATATGAGCGCACAAGAGCTGAATACCAGGAGGTCGCGTCTCCCACTATGTCATGGTCGGTTGGAAAGGGATGTGGCTTTACTCACCCGAGGGTAGGGAGCAATATTAGACTGAGTCTGACCAGCTCGTAAATGGGTCTGCTATCGACGAGCTAGATAGGTATTGACAGACTATTGGCCAGTGGATAGTGAGGTTTCTTACACTCACTTGGACTATACGGCTGGGAGAGCGGCAGTGCCATTTGGAGTTACTAAACCCCGGTGATTATCCAGAATGAGAATTGTACTATATATGATGAGGATTGGTATGCTTGAGTTGCATCTCGCATCGTATGGCCGTGTTATGGCAGATAGCATTTATATCTTGCACCATATAGCCTTGGTACGGCTGATTGCATTCATGTATTCACCAGCATGATTTTTCATTTCTCTGACCTTGTATTCTAAGTACGCTCTTATTGCGCACATACTAACACCACCCTCTAAGCTTTCTATAAGCTTATGCACGATCGATGAGTGCAGGTGATGCCAGGACGTAGCCATAGTTGGAGCATACAGTCCATAGTTTGGAGTACACAGTTGAGCTTTTGGAGTTTCCTGTCATTTTCATTATCCTATATTTCCCTTTCATATGCATTGTACTTAAAAGTTTTTAATCATAGTGAATTGTGTGATAATGTTCTTGTGGTTATTGTTCGTGGGTTATGCTCATTATGAATCAGATTGATGATTAAAAATCCTCCTTGTAGCATCCCAAGATCGGAACCTGGTGTATGGGTGCCGGGAGCCAAGAATGGGGTATTACGGAGGCTGTCAGCGCCGGATTCGGTGATCAAAAATTTTGTGAGCCCGAATTCTGAGTTCGGGGCGTGATAGATAAAAGGGCTAAAGATTGAATTGGCTAGATTCTTAATTGGGAGGCTTTTGGTGCTACCATTTCAATGGTCTAGATCACAGGACCTTGGCCCCACTTTTACAAATTGAAAATCTGAGTATACTATATATGTCCCATCATCCTATGGTAAATGATCATATGATTTTTAATCTTCCTTAGTGCTGTTTGGATGCAACTTGCAAAAGAAAAATCAGTGTTTTCATTTAGTAGGTGAAAACCAATCTGATTGATTTTCGGATGGGTGGCATTTTAATTCCTATTTCATCTTTTGATCCTGAAAACTGATCTTGAAAACTATGTTTTCAAGTGGGTTTTCCTATGACTACCAATTAACCCTTGTTTCCCATCAAAATGAGGTTTTCTTCTCCAAACATGGGTTTTGATAGTGCACAAAAGGGGCCCTCAGAGTTTGTTTGGACCTGAGGATTATCATAATACATCATAATAATGTAATAAAAAGTTCTCTCTCTCTCTCTGTGTGTGTATTATCTATCTTCTGAAAACATTTGCATTTTGATTAACATTGTTATATTTTCATCGGTGTTAAAATTGTAACAATGGCACTTTAAAAAAAATTAATATTAAATTATCAAATACGTTCATTGATGTGTTGTTTAGGTTTGAGATTTCCACCCTAATCAATTGAAAAACACAATAATTATAAATTTCTTTATCCATTAACCAGTAATTGCCGTGCTGTTTGACTAGATTGCGTGATTCATGCATCTCGTATTATATGACATGTACATTGTATGCCCTAGCGACATCAGGGCCATAGCCTCCACAGGCACATCGTGGTTGGTAGGATTGGACACCAAAGATCTTTTTCTACATGGAGTGCTATAGATATCCCTTGGTGAAAGTCCCTAAACCCGTATGGTAGCAGGAGGTTGCTCCAACATCTAGACTGAGTGGGTGTATGAGCACTAAGTGTCGATTACCAGAAGGCCACACTTTTCATTGTGTCGTGGTTAGTTGGAAGGGGGTGCGGCCTTACCCGCCTGAGAGGAGGTGGCAAAGCTAGGCTAAGTTTGACCAGCTCGAGGAATGGGTCCACTATCGACGAGTCGGGCTCGATATTGGCAGACGGATAGTGAGGTTTCTTCCACTCACTTTGTTACGCCCGATGGGGTGACAATCTAGCTTGGAGTGTACTAAACCGCAGTTATATTCTAGAGTTGAACTGTATTGACTTGTGGACTTAGATGAGGATTCGTATGCTTGAATTGCATCTCATATCGCATGGCCTTAGTTTGGCCGACATTATTCATGCCTTGCATCGTATGGCCTTGGTTCGGCCCATAGTATTCATGGATTCATCATCGTATTCAGCATTACTCTGATATTGTATGATTGTATTACTACATTGTGCACACACTTTCATCGCCCTCTAAGCTTTCTATAAGCTTATGCACGACCGTTGCATGTAGGTGACGTTGGACCGTAGCAGCGCTAAGGCAGGAGCGCTTAGCAGATCATCTTGGAGCTTTTTGTTCATCATCATTGTATTTCCTTTATGCACTTTATACTTGTAAATATTTTTTATAGTGAAAATGTGATGGAGTTTTTGGTTGTTGTTTGTGGGTTATTTCTTTGGTTATGCCTATTACGAATCAAATCGATGTTGAAAATCCTCCTCGTAGCATCCCAGGATCGGAACCTGGATGGGTGCTGGGAGCCAAGAATGGGGTTCTACGGAGGCTGTTGGTGCCGGATTAGGTGATTAAGAATTTTGTGAGCCCGATTTTTGAGTTTGGGGTGTGACACGGGCAGTACGAGCCTAACACGAGCTGGGAAATACTCGGCTTAGCTCGACTCGTGTACAGCTCTAATCACAACATCTATTGTAATTTGAGTCACAATAAATCATAGAAAACTAAAAATATTCCTTAAATGAAACTAGAAATCAGTGAAATTTAACATAAACAAGAATCAAAGCAAGATAAACATCCCAACATGTTACAAGCTTCACCTCTTAGCCCTAGCTAAGAGGTTTAGTTAACCAAAGACATGATTAAGACTAAAACCCTTAAATAAAATATGAAAAATAAATTAAGAGAGAAGTAAAACTCTTGGGAGGCTTCTCCACCCTTTGGCTCTGCTTCTTGAAACCTAATTCATGTTTAGAACTCCTCAAAGAACCCATATTTATAGCTTTTGTCCAGCCGTCTTTGGAAACCACCTCAAATTTACACACTATGTAACGCCTTTGGTGTTATCGAACAGCCTTCGATTTCATTGAACATAAATCAAATCTGGAAGTCACTCCTTTTTGCATTGCGTAACACCTTTTCGCATTGTGTAACACCTTTCGCACTGTGTAACTCTTCATGTCATCGAACATACCTTCGATGTCATTGAACAGTCCTTTGATGTCATCGAAGGGTGTTCGAGTAATCGAAAAAGTGTCCAGAATGATCAAGCGAGTTGCTCTAAAAATCTCCAAAAATCTTGATGTCATTGAACGGGTCTTTGAGTAATCGAATCAGGGCTGTAATGTGATCTAGAAATGCGTCCAATTTGTCCAGAAACCAAACTCAATTTTCATGTAATTCTCGATGTTATCAACCCGTGTTCAATGTCATCCAACATTTGTGTCACGCTCCAAACTCGAAAATCGGATTCACAAGAATCCTGATTGCTGAATCCGGTGTTGACAGCCTCCGTAGTGCCCCATTCTTGGCTCTCAACACCCATATGCCAGGTTTTGATCCTGGGATCCTACAAGGAGAATTTTTCAACATGCATTTATCTCGTAAAAGGCATAACCACAAGTTTACCTAAATTACAAAGGCAACATTATCATCACATATCCACTAATATAAACATTTGAATATAATGTTGAAAGAGAAATACATATGTTAAAATCAAAACTCCAGAAGTCAGTTATATGCTCTAAGCTCCACGCTGCTGCAACCTATCATCTCCTGCATGCATCTATCGTACATAAGCTTATAGAAAGCTTAGAGGGTGGTGAAAGTGTATACGCAAGATAAGTGTCAAGCATACAAATACAACTTCACAATCATACGATGTCAAAAATACAGCTAAGATCATAAATCATTCGATATCAGAGTATGCAATACAGATTAGCTATGCAGATGAGGAGTCATAAAGAACCAAATATCAGATGCCGTATTTATATCATATAAATGCAGAACACAGTAACACAAAATACCATATGTCGCGGATGTAATGCAATATGCGGTGCGAATGGAATGACCATGCTGGAGTGTGAAGTTAGGATGATAGTACGTAATATTGTAGGCTATGGGGTCCATCACAAGGGACTTCTATCCAAATCAGTCCCATACCTAATTTGGATAGTCAGACTCAATGCAGTAAACTCCTGATCTTAGGTTAGTCGTGCACCCCAATCAAAATCCTGACCATTACAAAGGCACACGTAACAAATAGTTGTGCACCACCGGCCTGAGTAGATAGTGAATGAATGAATGAATATGTAACTCTTACCCAATAAGTCAACATATCAGTTCTGTTCATATATGGAATCATCGCCGGGGTCTAGTACACTCTACACCAGCTTGCTGTCCCATCAAGCACACAAGTGGGTAAATGGAAAAGACTTCACTATCCGCTTGGCCAGTAGTTGGCTAATATCTACCCGGCATGTCAATAGCGGACCCATTCACGAGCTGGTCAAATTCAGGCTAGCAATACCTACTCTCTCAGGCGAGTAAGGCCACACCCCCTCCCAACCAGTCATGACACTGTGAGAGACGTGGCTTACTGGTATACGGCCCTCATGCGCTCATATATATCCACTCGATCTCGACGTTGGGGCATCCTTTGGTACCAAAAGGGTTTAGGAGTTTTCACCCAGAGCCATTTATGGCAGCCCGATGCTACTAATATATTTTCAGTGTCCCATCTGGCCATCCACGATATGCGTGTGGAGGCTATGACCATGATGTCGGTAGGGCGTACAGTAATCACAATACACAATGCCAGATGCATGAGTCATACAATCCAGTCATGCATCAATCCTTCGCATACCGTGCGCTTATATGAGACGATCTCCTCCTGTTAGGGAGTCTCAAACAACTAGCCCAATGATATATACAATGGTCAACCACATCTCATAACAAACATGCAAATGATGTGCATGAGCATGTATCTGAAAGTACCTTGGTTTGTTAATTAGCGTGAGTATTAAGTCAGCTAGATAGAGAAGTTCCATAGGAAGATAAATCAATCGTCTGCCTCAACCGGATGTGTGCCCGAACTCACCACAGATAAATCTAAGCCTCACATCCCATGTCCTAAAATACCAGGTATTTAAAACCCTTAAAATTAATTAGAATATCATAGGGTTTTTGGGTTAGAAAACTTTTTCACAAATTCAGAAAATCTCTAAGTTTTCTACCTCTGTCGATTTATCAATAGACTGGTCGGTGTAATTGAGTAGTGTTGTTGATATCCTTGGAACTCACTTGATGATATTGAATAAGGACTTAAGTTGTCCAGCAACCGCATATACCTCTGGACAAAATTATCGTTATATCGATATCATCGAAATTTGAATCTCGAGTTTATCAAAGTTGACTCAATAAAATCAACAGTAGAGATTTTATATCCCTATTTTTTTTATAAAAAATTATAAAGACCTTCGATATATCGAAGTACCCCTCGATATCCTCGAAATTCAAATCTCGATGATATCGGTCTTGGACACAGTTATCCAATATATATTTTCAGGTGGTTTTTATCTCAGATCGAGGGTTACTCGATAGAATCGATATTCAAATATTGATGATATCGAGGCCTGGTCGATTGCATCGAAAAAGGACATAACCTGTCCAGTAAGCTTACTGAAAAATCCTTTGGATTTATCAATGCATCGACACTGCCATCTATATCATCGTCATTCAAATTCCGATGATATCAAGTGTGCCTCGATCATACCCTGTTGACCTGAAATATTTCAAGGCAAATCTCTCTCTCATTTTCACGTGTCGAGGAATCAATCCTCGTGTCGATAAAATCAGAGTTTGAAATCTGATGTCATCGACGCAGGTCTCGATTTCCTCGACCAGCTGGCAAAAGGTTTCAAAAGCATATGACAATTGAGTTTGTGTCATCGAGTGGTTAGTCGATGCAATCGAGAGTATACGCTTAATGATATCGAACCTGCTCGATGATATCGAACTCGATCATAAATGTGATTATTTTATATCCGTTGGAACCTTTTGCCTATATATAGAGAGCTTGTCTTTAGTTATTGGTAGAGAAAGAAGAGAGTGCTTTTGAGTATTTAACCTTAGATCACATACCCAAAGCCCTTTCTCTCATGGAAGTTCATCCTCTAATCCATCCTCATCATTGACATTTAATAGAGTAGATTGGGGAATGAACTTCCGCATTCAAGGATCCTCCAACTACCACCTTAATGGCAAATCATTAAGTTGGGATGCCTTAAATTCATAGATGATTGGAATCGCTCTATCTCCTTTATAGAAAAATATTTGAGAGTAGGATTTCATCACTACCTTGACCCAACCCATCACCATGCATTGATACATCTTCTGAGTTATGGTTTAAGGAAGCAAAAGATTCTTCATCAACAAGGGAAGAGATCTTCGACAACGAGCTAAAAGGGACTTATCTGCTTATCTGTAAGTTATTAGAGTCCAGAGGACCCTTGTGATCATTTCTTTGTAGGATTGTGCCTAAGGTATTTCTCACCCCTTACAAGTCCTCTAGGAGGCCTCTGGCGGGAGTGTATGTGGTGGGTGTGTTGTGTTGACCTTGCTCTATGGTGAGTATAAACAGTTAGGGTCTTGTAAAAGATCCTTGGCCAGTATGCCTAAAAGTGGGTGCATTGTATTGACCCTTGATCGTGAGAGCATAAACGAGAGATGTTCCTTGTATGAATCCTTGGCCAGTGTGCCTAAAATCGGGTGCTATCTGTTGACCTTTACTCGTAGGAGCATAAACTGTCAGCCTAGGTGTAGCTTGTACTAGTTAAAGGTGAACCTGATTTAAAACCTTGGATTTGGGGTGAACCGTGTGAAACCTCCTTAGTGAAATTTGATATACTCAAAGGTTGAGTGTGGTTGCCAGGAGTGGAGTAGATAAGTAGTCGAACCACTATAAAAATGATTATGTTTAAGATTGCTATTATTTTTCATTTTCTTATGTGATTTCCTTAAATACTTTCATATTTGATTATCTGAGACACCTCATGCACACAGTCATATCCATCATAAATTACTTTGCATATTGATTCATCTCTCAAATAGTTGTTGATTGGATCCTCTACCGGGCCTGGAAGCCAGTAAAGTTACTCTTGAGTAATCCTAATATTTCCTTGCTGTTAGGATTAGAGTGATAGAATTTTAAATTGTTATAAAATTATTAAAAAGTCCTATTCACCCCCGTCTAGGACATATTGGCATATTCCTACTTCAACTAAAGCAGTCTTCACCACGATTTCAATTGGTAACAGAGTGGGTCTTTCTTGACGGCCTAGAAAGTGATCTTGATTGAAGTTAGGAATATGGCCAAAGGAGAGGGCTCATCAGTCTTTAGACCTCCAGTATTTGATGGATTAAATTATGCATACTGGAAGGCTAGAATGCACTACTTTCTAAGATCCTTGGATCATGATGTTTGAGATATAGTTGAAAGAGGATATGTGCCACCATCTGAACAAATAGTACTTGATAATGACACAAATATTACCAAACCAAAATCTAAAGAGAAGTGGACAACATTCGATAAAGAAAACCAAACTGCTGAGGCTAAAGCTATGAATGCTATCTACCGTGCTGTGTCCCAAGATATATTCAATCAAATTAATGTGTCGGACATTCAAATAAGCATGAGATTTGTTAGAAACAACCCATGAAGGAACAAGCACTGTGAAAAGATCTAAACTACAACTTTTAACATCACAGTTCAAAAGTCTCGGAATGGAAGAGCATGAGACCTTTATGGAGTTTTTCATAAAGTTGAATATCATTTACAATCCATGGGTGGATTAGGAGAAAAAGTTCTGGTACCAAAAATCTGTAGAAAAATTTTAAGATAATTACCTGAACGGTTCAATCCTAAAGTAACAACCATTGAAGAATGTAAGAACATAAACGAAATGAAAGTAGAAGAACTGGTAGGTTCCCTACAAACATTTGAACTACACTTCAAACAAACCCCAAAATCCAAAACTACTGTCCTCAAAACTTCAAAGAAAATAACAAATGAGGACATTGAAAGTGAAAGAGAAGTGAAGATGAAGAAGTGGCTTTGTTGACACAACGATTTAGGGAGTTCTTTCAGAAAAATCGTGGTTGTCCATTTAAAGGAAGAAGGGTGGACAACAGACAGTCTGCAAGTAAATTTGATAAAAAGACCAAAGAACCATAATGCTACACCTGTCAGAAGTTTGGACACCTGTCTAGTGAATGCCTAAATAGAAAAATTAAGGGCAAGGTAATGACTACCACTTGGGATGATACAGAAGAGTGAAACTCAGAATCTAGTGACTCAGATAGTGATGGAGACTAGAAATCCATGAGAATTCTTATGGTCTCCACTGCTCCAATCATTCCCAGTGAAGATGAGAACGAGAAAGAATCACAAGTTCCCATCAGATAATGAGGAAACTGAAAAGGAAGAAGAAGAAAAAAACAAGCTACCAGATGCTTACAATCAACTTTACACCCATAGCGTCAACATAGTTAGAATACTTGGAATGTCTGAAAACAAAAGGGAATTACTGCAAAAGATCTAGATAAAACTTTAAAAATTAATACACATCTAATCAATGATTTATAACAATATCATTCAGATAATGATAGACTTGAGAGAATTAACGCCTTCCTTAAATCTGAGTCTAAAAAAAAAACAAACAGGTTGAGCAATTAAAAGATAAAAACATGCTCCTACAAAATGAAAATTATACACTCCTGTTTGATTTAGAAGAATCCAGAAAAATTGCTAAACTAAACTATAAGTTTTTTCAGAGTGGTAAGAAGTTAGAAAAACTCTTAAGTATGGGAAGACCTAGAAAGGATAATAATGGCTTAAGATATGAGAAATTTAAAACAAAGACTGAAAATGCAGCACCCATAACTAAAAAATTTGCTACTTTAGGTAGTAACACAAGAACTACTCCAGTTTGTCATTTATGTGGTGATTTGGGTCATTATAAGTTCGAATGCATGTCTCCTAGGAAGACTCAACATAGCTCTGGTCAGAATCATATTGGAAAATTCAAACTAACCAGAGAAATGCAAAATCTCTGGAGTCAACCTAGGAATATGGATAAAAGAGATTCACATCCACCACCACCTAAAATAACTAACAAGGAGCTATTGAATCAAATGTCTGAGTTAAATAAGAAAACTAATTCTACCACAGTAAAAAATTTTGTCACAAAATGGATAGCGAAAGAAAAGAAAAGTTGTCTGATAACTCACTGTATTCATATGCCCTGAAAATATTAAACATGGAAAGACAAGTCCAGGTCATGCATCAAGATCTGGATATTTGTTGAAATGATGCAATTTTTGCTGAGCTCCTAATGATACATCTGAGGTCTCTCACCTCAATCTTTTTATATATAAACATTCTAATGTTTATAATTTTGATTTGTATAATGCTTGTACAAAATTTTGCTATGTATACTGTTAATTCAAAGATATACCATACTATACATGACAGTCTATTGATCTGTGGAAAAATGAAAAATTCTCACCTTCGATATGTCTGTCGATAAGTCATGTGCATTTTTTATCAAATTGATCAACAGTTGATATCATCGACATCTCTTTAGAATTTGGAAAGTCACATGATTAAGACTGTTATCGAAGCCATTGTCGATAACATCAAATGAGGACCATCAATATAATCAAAACTAAGTTCGATGATATCGAAGGATGCAACCCGATAAAAGGCGGTCGAGCAGAAAAAAATTTATTTTCTTTTCAAAAAAAAAGTATTTCACTTTTTCCTTGCTCATCCCCTCAGCCGGAAGTACATTAGTGGGTCTCAGAAGCTCCTCAAAATTGGTATTACCCCTTCCATTCATTCTTTTCAAAATTTCATCTTGCTTTTGGTTTAGGTATTTTCAGGATTTCAAGAAGAAATTTTGTCCAATTTTCCTCAAATATTTCAAATATCTGTCGGTTAAAATGGAAAAGGACAAAAGAAAGATGTCCGGTCCGGGAGAGTCTTCTAGAGCCTCTCGAAAAAAAGTTCTTGCCTTAAAAGAACGAGCAAGGGCTCCTGAACGCGGGATCCCTACACGCTAACACAATAGACAAAGATTGCGTGGCAGGTCCCAAATTGAGGCTCCAACACCTCCTCCAGTTAGAGTGAATCCGATTTTGGCTAAGTTCACTGGTAGGAAGCTTATTCATGAGCAGAAGGTAGACAGGGACTATTTAATACCGTATAATCTGGAACCCCTTTTTGCTGTAATTGATTGGTTGCCTGTTCTTGACTTTGGTGGGCCATGTCAATTTGAATGAACGTACAATTTTTTCGCTTCCTGTCATTCTCTTGTGTCTGATCCACATTCCATCACTGTGTCTGTTGATGGTGATGACGTGGAGATCACCCTTGAGTCTATTGTTGGAATTTTTAGGCTTACACTATCACTAGTTGATCTTTCTGACTTGGACCTAGAGAACCCCGAAACTCGATCCATGGTCACTAAGTTTCTCTGCCATGGTTGTGACATTCCTTGGCACCAAGGAAATGTACTAAAATCCAAGTTCATGGAACCACAATTTCAGATCTTGCATGGTATCTTCGCTTCAAATGTCTATCTTAGAAGTATCAACCATTCCGATCTCACTGGGTTTATGATGATGATAGTCTACTCCATAGCCATAGGAATCAAGGTCTGCCTCCCTACCCTTATTGTACATCAGTTAGTCTATGCCATTCATATATCTCCGGATCTTCATTTGCCCTATCCCTGGATTATACACACTGTGTGCAATGCCATTGGCTTTCCAACTACAAATGATCCGAAACTTCCTCTGCATGTCTTCAACAAGAACAACATTCACAGGATGGATTTAAAATTTCATAAGTTCCCCGAGGATCCACTGGAGGAGGGAATTCATGAAGAAGGAGAAGGAGGTGAAGGCGATGCTCCTGCTGAAGGGGCTGGAATGGCTGGGGAAGAACCTCCTGTGCCCCATCAACACCGTCCACATCAACGCCCAGGCATGTGAAAAGATTTAAGCTCCATCGGGATAGGATTGGAGCAATACAACGAGATGTCTCCCAGTTCAAGGAATCAGTGAACAAAAGGTTTACCATCTTGGAACGCCTGGTAAATGGAGTGCAGCAGACCGTGTAACAGTTGGTTGATCTGATCACCTGCCGTCGAAATGATACGACACCATCTTCCTCTACTCCATAATGCTGGTCTCTAGACGCTGTCACATACACCTTACTCTTATTTCCGCGTATGAACATTAGTATCTTTTTGGATGTTTTACGCTCCTATGAGTGTATTTGATAACTCACTAACCTACATAGTCTGATAGTTATTTTTTGATGTGTTGTATATGCCCATGGAAGGGCTAAATACTGATGGTTGGTGTTGGGTGCCCATGAGTGGGCTTCGTAATTTTGTTTGGATAACTGTTATACTATTACCAATCTTGGGTAGTATATATGTTTTTAGATATTTTGGATATGGTTGGTTATGAATCACAAATATTTTCTGCCTTGCTTATATTTTTCCAACCTCTATTTTATCTGATCATCGTGTAAATGGTGTGGAATGCATGTGATGTTTTGATCATTATTCTATTTTCTTATATCACTGCTCTATTTGGTCTGCTATGCATACATAGTTTCTAAAACTGATGTCTGATTAATCAACTGTTTTGATCCTTATACATCTATCTTTTATATATGTATGTTCTCTGCATGATGGTTCTCCCGTGTTGTCTAAACTTTAGTTAATATTAACTGTTATATTTACCTTTGTCGATGACTGAAAAAAAGGAGGAGAACAAATTAAATACCCCGACGGAAAAATTGTGTATACTTGTTTGAGAATGGTGATACAGGTGTTAGGGGGAGATGCATCAAGATAGGGGGAGAATGCTGTTAGGGAGAGTAGCTATTGATTGTGTGTATGGTTTCACTAAACATTGTAAAATTGTGTAATTTACATGTACACACAATTTAGGATGTGTTTGTCTAGATGTTGTTCTAGGGTGTTTTGGTATTTTATCATGTAATTGACAAAGGGGGAGATTGAAAGTTCCCTGGTTTATCAATTAGCGTGAGTATTGAGTCGGCTAGACAGAGAAGCTCCATAAGAAGATTAATTAATCGTCTGCCTCAACCAGATGTGTGCCCGAACTCGCCACAGGTAAATCTAAGCCTCACATCCCATGTCCCAAAACACTAGGTATTTAAAACCCTTAAAATTAATTAGAATATCATAGGGTTTTTGGGTTAGAAAACTTTTTCACAAATTCAGAAAATCTCTAAGTTTTCTACCTCTGTCGATTTATCGATAGACTGTCGATATAATTTAGTAGTGCTGTCGATGTCCTCGAAACTCACTTGATGATATCAAATGAGGACTTAAGTTGTCCAGCAATCGCATATACCTTTGGACGGAATTATCGATGTATCGATATCATCAAAATTTGAATCTTAAGTCTATCGAAGTTGACTCGATAAAATCAACAACAAAGATTGTGTCCCTATTTTTCTATGAAAAATCATAAAGACCTTCGATATATCGAAGTACCCCTCGATATCCTTGGAATTCAAATCTCGATGATATCAGAAGGCCTTCAATGATATTGGTCGTGAACACAGTTATTTAGCATATATTTTCAGGTGATTTTTATTTTGGATCGAGGGTCATTCGATAGAATCGATATTCAAATATCGATAATATCGAGGCCTGGTTGATTACATCAAAAAAGGACATAACCTGTCCAGCAAACTTACTGAACCGTGTGAAACCTCTTTAGTGAAATCTAATACACTCAAAGGTTGAGTGTGGTTTCCATGAGTGGAGTAGATAAGTAGTCAAACCACTATAAAAATGACTGTGTTTGAGATTGCTATTGTCTTCCATTTACTTATGTAATTTTCTTAAATACTTTCATATTTGATTATTTGAGATCACACCTCACACACACACAGTCATATCCATCATAAACTACTTTGCATATTAATTCATCTCTCAAATAGTTGTTGATTGGATCCTCTACTGGGCTTGAAAGCTAGTAGAGTTACTCTTGAGTAATCCTAATATATCCTTGTTGTTAGGATTGGAGTGATAAGATTTTAAATTGTTATAAAATTATTAAAAAGTCTTATTCACCCCCCTCTAGGACATATTAGCATATTCCTACTTCAACTAAAGCAGTCTTCATCACGATTTCAGTATCATGATGCTATGCTATCACATACTCATAATTGATATCAACAACCGACATCGACAGTCGACCTCAACAATGTGGACATTTAACCAACATGGCCTCCAAGGAATGGCCTGCATAGAGCCTAACATATAGTGGACCCATGGCCTCACACAAGGGCCTAATATACAACACCATGGGCCTCACTCAAGAGTTTAATATACATCACGATGGGCCTCTCACATGGGCCTAAAATACAATATAACGAGCTCCATCACCTGACCCTCAAATACACCACAATAGGCCTCATCATATAGGCCTCACATGCATTAAGCCGAGGCCGAATGCTCATCAGAATGGGCCTCAAATACGGGCTGTATATATATCAAAATGAGCCTTGGCAATCGGCCTCGATATCCGACCTTAACAATCGGAGTCAGCCTCGATAATCAGAATTGACCTCAATAATCGGAATCAGTGTTGATAATAATCAGAATTGGCCTCGATAATCGGAGTTAGCCTCGATAATCAGAATTGACCTCAATAATCAGAATCAGCCTTGATAATAATCAGAATCGGCCTCGACAATCAGAGTCAGCCTTGATAATCAGAATCGGCCTCAATAATCAGAATCGGCCTTGATAATCGGATCGGCCTCGACAATCGGCCTCGATAATCGGTACTAATAATCAACATCGATAATCATCCTGTAAGCAAGACAGGGTCCATATATGAATAGCCGATCGAACCATAATATAAAAATCATCCCTCGACCGTGGTTATATCAAACTTGATAGCACAAAACCATCCGTCTATGAAAAATGGGGCCTACAGATTAGGGTTAACCCACGAGAGAATGATGAGGAAGAGCCTAACAAGGCCTAAAGGAAGGTCAAAATGTGGGCGTCCAACCATAACTAACATTACTACCAAGGAATGATGCTCATAAGGTCAATTGTATAATGGGTCCACAGTCTCCTACGAGAGTCTAATACATATCATTATGGGCCTCGCTTATAGGGCATATACGCATCACATTGGGTCTCACTCATGGGCCAATGTATATAACATCGGGCTGTATCAACGGGTCGAATCAAATGGGCCGGTACAAATGGGCCAAATCAATTGGGCCGAGTCAATGGGCCGAGTCAATTGGGTCGATTAAATGGACCGATACAAATGGTCCAAGTTAATTGGTCGAATCAAATGGGCCAAGTCAAATGGGCCGATCAAATGGGCCGAGTCAATGGGTTGAATCATTGGGCTGAATCAAATGGGCCGAATCGAATGAGCCAATTCAAATGGGACAAATCAAATGGCCCGAATCAATTGGTCGATTCAAATGGGCTGATCAAATGGGCCTAATACACATCACTATGGGCCTCTACCCATGGGCTCCAAATACATCACAATGGGCCTCAACCCATGGGCCCAGAATACGTCATATTAGGCCTCTCAAATACAACAAGTAGGCCGCACAACTTGGGCCGCATCATTCATCCATCTATAAAGATCATTTTAGATTATTATCCAAACAATGAATTAAATTAAAAGATCATCTGGACCATACCACATATAGCAATGGTGATAGTGATTCCCACAGTTAAAAATTTAAAGGGTCCACCATAGCATTTATTTCCCATCTAGACTATTCATAAGGTCATCAAAATGCTGGACGGGGGAAAAACAAATATCATATTGATCTAAAACTTCTGTAACCCAAAATAGGGTTTCAATGGTAGACGTTCAACACCACTGCTTTCTGCAGTGTGGTCCACTTGATACCAGATCTGCCTTATTTTTAGTCTCAAGCCTTGAGACAAGCCTACCCAAAGGTTGGATGGTTTAGATGTAACACATATATCAGCAGGTCCCACGCAAGGGAACTGATAGACGACATGGATATAATAAATACATCACCGTGGGGTATGCAGCTGCTGCTGTACGTGCAGCAGCATACATGTGGGGTCCCACTGTCTCTTGGTGTAGACGATGATGGAGTACAAACATCAAGGTGAGGGGTGGGCCCCACTTACTTGCTGACGTCATTACATCAGCTATATAGCTGGTGTGTGGACGTCCAGCTACCGTCCAGCCATTCCACTTCAACGTGGATGATTGCCACGTGGGGCCCACAACAATGTAATATTAAATGCATTATATTATATATCTATTATTTATTTATTTATTATTATTACATTGTTTTTTTTAATAGGGCTGCAACATCTAATGTCCAGATGTACGGCTGGACAAGATGCACACGCATCATGTAGATGAAATCCACTTCAACGTGGGTCCCACATAGGAGTAGCCCACCATAATATGTATATGTGTGTGTGTGTGTGTGTGTGTGTGTGTGTGTGTATATATATATATATATAATATTAGTGTATTATATATATTATATACTTAAATATAATACACACACACGCACACACAGAGCAGATCCACCATCTAGATACATCTGGACAGTGCAGATTGTACAGATTAAAGGTGGCTCCCACGTAGGAGTGGCCCACCTTATATATTTATATTATAATATATATTATATTATATAATATTTTATATATATATATATATATATATATATATATATATATATATATATATATATATATATATATAAGTGTGTGTGTGAGAGAGAGAGAGATGGTGAAGGGTTAGCTTGTTAGTATACACCCATGTTAGTACACACACTTCATATTAGCCACCCCCACTAGGGATCGATTCCAAGACCTCAAGTGTTGAAACGAGGTATCTCCACTCAGTCTGCCAGTTGAGCTATGGATCTGGGTGTGTCTAGGCCCTGGACAGCCAGAATGCAGATGCACTTCACGGTGGAGTCCCATAGATCATGATGGACGATGCGGATAAAACAAAAATTAGTGGGGCCCACATCATCCAAATGGATAGAGAGAGAGGAGAGAGAGAGAGAGAGAGGAGGGACCCTGCTACTATGGGCCATCCATTTCTTACATTGCATACTTCAAACGGGTCCCACCACATGTGGTACCAAAAATGAAAATTAACGGTGGATCACCTACCTATCTGCCTTCTCCTTTAGCTTCTTGGACTCGTAGTCGTCTTATCTTCGATCTCAACAGAAGATGATGAAGTTTTGATGGTTGAGATCTGAGATGAGAGGGTGGGAAAGTGGCCCACACTTAGTTTTTGGAAGAGGGAGCTTGGATGTTGGAGCTCTCATGGAAGTTGGGAATTGCTAGAGAATGAGAGAGAGAGAGAGAGAGAGAGAGAGAGAGAGAGAGAGAGAGAGAAGAATGATGGATTGATATGGGATGAGTGTTGTAAGGAAGGGGAATGGGAAAGCATGGGTTTGTTTGAAATTTTTTGTAAAAGAGGGATGAGTAGGGGAGAGAGAGAGTTGACTTGTGGAAAAAGAGCTAGGGTTTCTTGTACTTGGAATAGGGTGAGGTGGCATTGAGGTATAATGTACTTGATTTTATGTGACATGTTGTAGAAATTTTCTCAAAATTCGCAACGCGTGGCATTTCTTCTAAATGAACGTGGGCCCACATCTTCTGGCCTACGTATGGATCGGTGCGCGAGTTGCGGCGTTAGAACCGCGGCGACAGCACAGTCGTTAGGGTACAAGTTTCGAGTTGAGCCGACTTTAGTATGCAGGACTCGGCTTAGAATTGCGCGTAAACGTCGGATATAGGTTAAGGGTTGTCGAAATTCGACCGAGAGGACCGCGGAAGCCTAAGGAATGATACAGTTTAGGATACAGGTCTCACAATTTGCTTCGATGTCATCGACTAGTGGTCGATGTCATAGACAGTGAAGTTTAGATTCTTTGAATTTCTGCACTTTGCACTTTCGACTTCCTTCCTTATTCACTTAGTTTCCTTGAATCTTGGGGTCATAAAATCTTCAATTTTGGTCTCCTAAGATCTATCCCCTGCCTTGGTGATTCTTGAGCATCAAATAATGTTTTAACATTCTTTTCAATCCAAGCTCTCAAATTTACCTAGTAATATAAACATGTATAAAATATACCTATTAAGCATTATTATGTTCATAAAACCAAGATATAAATAAGGGAAAATATGCAATAACACTCAACAGTACTCGAAAAGTATGACATGAAAAACCATGCTCCTAGACAGTGGCCCATTGTTAATGGTGATAAATTCGGTCAATTTCAGTATCCTATGAATGATTTAGGAAATAATCGAATGAAGAAATTTCCATACGCATCAGTAGTAGGAAGCATCATGTATGCTCAAGTCTGCACGTGACCAAATATTACCATTGCAGTTGGAATGTTGGGCAGGTATCTATCTAATCTAGGAATGTAACATTGGATAGTTGCAAAGAAGGTGTTACGCTACCAGCAAAGAACAAAGGACTTCGGACTCACATATAGAAGATCTGACCATTCAGAGTTGGTTGGATACTTAGACGTAGATTATGCTGGTTGCGTTGATACTGAGAGGTCCGCCTCAAGTTACATCTTTACGATGGTTGGTGGGGTTGTGTATTAAAAAATCGTGAAATAGTCAATCACAATCTCATCCACCATGGAAGTTGAATTCATTGCTTATCATGAGGCATCTAATCAAGCATTGTGGTTACAACGTTTCTTCTTAGATTTGTAGGTACTGGAGCCTATTCCGAAACCATTAAGATTTTTTTACGATAATTCAGCTGTGATTTCCTTGTCTAGTAATAATAAGCATTTATCAAGTTCGATGCATATCGATATCAAGTATCTTGTTATAGATGAAAGAGTTCAGAATCGTCAAGTGTTTGTGGAATTCATCGACACTAAACAGATGATTGAGGATGTAACATCCCAAATTTTTACGGACAGAGTTTATATTCATGCTCGAAAAAATTAGATGTTAATAATGTATAAATTGGATGCTTTAAAAATTATATATTTTTTTATATTATTTATTATTTATTATTTTTATATCACATTTAGATACATTCATGAAAGTAACATTTACGAGAATAAAATCGACTGTATTGATTATTTCATCAGAGTAAAAGAATTTAATAAATAAGCAAATACCCTCTCAGTTGGAGCTTATTACATTTATCGAGTTTGCAGTGGAAGTATAAAACTAAACCATAAAATTATTTTCTTATTCTTTCAGTATAATCTTTCACAGGGAGATGGTCCTCTAGGTCTTCAATTTATACATCACCCGCATCATGTGTATGGTTGGAGAGGGTCAACGCCCTACTCATGGTGATGGTCATCCTTTAAGATTAACAATAATTCAAGAGAGTAATAAAAGCAATGTAAATGTTCTAATACGACACGTACTTCACTACTACGTGATGCATCAGTATGAACAACCAATATATATATATATATATATATATATATATATTGAATGCATGCCTAGCAAACTCTGTGCGGCTCATTATAGATAGTGATCATCACAATCTGGAATATAATTCATAGCAAACCCGACTCGACCCGCATCTCATAACTAGAGATATTTATTGGTATGTGCAACGCTACCGTTGATTTACGTGAACACCTTAAGGCGGCACAACACATGAGTTGGATGAATTATGTGACACAATTTGTTCATGGAGCACTATTTGTGACATACAATTCTGAAAGTGATGTAACACGCGTTGTGAATTATTTATATCGATTTGTACTCCACTACCCAAAAACCCATGGAATTACACGACGACCAAGAGGGTCTCTACCGAGAGCGCATTACGTCCATGCTATAATATTAGAATCACTGGTTGTGAAACCTTCAATACATCACTTGGATCAAGAGAATGTGAACTATCAGTTCAAATCTATGGTGACACCGACACCATTGCACAACTATTATGTTTTAAACCGAAATAAATTTTATTTTGAAACATGCAGGGGAATATTGTATTTTGTTTCAAAATTTATATTAAAGAAAATGGAATTTCAAATATTTTAATTTTCCTCCACATTTAAAATTTTTGGTACTTTGAGTTATGGATTTAGTTCCACATCGGAATTTCCAAAGAAAATCTTCTTGTATATAAGATACGATTTTGCCTTAAGGCTTGAGCCCCATTCAGGGGGCATGTGAATTTGGTCCTTGAGAGGGTAGGCTATGCCACTGACTTTAATCTATGTCATTGACCATACACGCGCGCGCTAAACTGAGCCACGCAGTGGAAAGCCAAACTGAATCCAAGTTCGTGTTCATGTCCGTGTGCGCGTGGGCATATGCGACGGGACAAGGCGAGGCGCGGGCGCGAGTGTACTCACGTGGGTATGTGTGTGTGTGTATGGGTACTCGCGGGATGCAAGAGTGTACTTGCACTGTGCCTTTTCTTTTTAAATTAGAGAGATGTGACCATTTAGTTGGTCACACCCGTTGGGTTTAAACCTATCAGACCAAGCCATTTCGAAAGGGTATTTAATGCACTAATTCAGAGTCTATATAAGGACTTCCGTTCCATTTTCAAAATATGAAAAATCTTTCTTCTATTGTGAAAACTCTCCTCCTATTGTGAAAACTCTCACTATCTTCTAATTTATAAGTTTTGGTTGCTAAGTTATAATTCAACACTTTCGTATTAAACTGCAAGTGATTCGAGCCAACATATAGTGAGTGTACCGCTGAGATTAGATTATGGTCGTTGTATCCTGGAGGTCGATTACTCTAAAAATCTGTCACATTTGGAACATTGTACAATGGGAGAAAATTCAATTTCAAGTCGAGTGACTCAAGTCACACCTCGACTATAAGTCTTCTATTTCTAATTTTATTTTCTTTTTTATTCTTGATTTTAAATAATTTATCTGATTCAATCAAAAATTTCAATGGCAAGCCCATTGCCCAACCTTGTGACTTTTTTGTATATGTTTTTTTTTTTTCAGTTCTTTACCTACTAACCGTTGAGTGATGCGCATATAAATTTCGACTGTTTATTTTAATAATTGTCTAGCATCAATCACACTCTGCAGAGCATCAAAGTCTTCCCCGTCGTTTTCATATGTATTGACGATCACGGTTGCCAACTCTCCAGGCCGTCGAACATGTGGCGTTTGATCACGTCCAAGTGTGTTGTCATATTAGCCGCTCACGTAATGACATACGTCACTTGAATAAGATACGGTATGCATATCTGCGATGGACATGGTTTAATACCGCACCTGCCTGACCGAGTTCCGCATGGCTAGATTTGATTTGATTATAGTGAGTAAACTCTGTGGGGCCACCTCTGATGTATGTGTTTTATCCACACCGTCCGTCCATTCTTTTCGGCTCAATTTTGGGCTCATGGTGGACAGCACCCTAGGAAATTAAGGATAACGATGTCTACCGTTGAAACCTTTCTAGGGCTGTCCAGTGATGTTCATTTGACATCCAACATGCTCGTCAGGTAGACATAAACGAAGGGAAAACACAAATAGATCCAAAATATTTATTGCCTCAAGAAGTTTTCAACGGTGGGCATTCAATTCACACGGTTTCTAGTGGTGTCATCCACTCGAGCACTGGATATGCTTCAATTTTAAAATAATGCATTAAAATGGGTCAGTAAAACCGATGGAGTGCGCATAAAATACAGAAATCATGGTGGACTCTACGGTGTTTACTCAGTACGCGACCTTACATGTCTAATCCACGCTGTCCATCAGTTTTCGTACTTCATTTTAAGCGACGGAGATTGCATCATACCTCTGGGAACGGATTGGCTACTCCCCCTGACACCAGCCCCGTGGCTGGTGTTCGGTGGTCTGTGGGCCCTACCATGATGTATGTGTTTCATTCATTCCGTTCATCAATTTTTAAAGATCATTTTAGGGCTTCATCTTAAAAATAAGAGGGATATAAATCTTAAGTGGACCACACCACAGGAAAACAATAGTAATTGGATATCCATCATTCAAATCCTCCTGGGGCCCACTGTACTGTTTATCTGACATCCAATCTGTTTATTAGGTCATAAAGACCCAGATGAAGGGAAAAAACAAAGATCAGCTCGATCCAATACTTTTATTGCCCCCAAAAAGTTTTTAATGGTCGACCTTCATTCAACACTGATTCCTGTAATGTGCTCCACTCGAGATTGGGATATATCTCATTTTTTGTGTAATATCATAAAATGATTTATAAAAATAGGTGGACGGCATTGATGAAATATATAAATCATGGTGGGTCTCACAGACCACCGAACACCAGCCATTGGCTGGTGGCAGGGGGAGTAGCCAATCCGTTTCCCCTACCTCTGCCTGTCTCTAGCTCCGAAGAGGCAGTTTTGAGGGCGGGCTCACTGTGATGTATCGGATTATCCACGTAGTCCATCCCTCCTTTGGGATCATTTTAAAGAATAAGCATACAATTGAGGCAGATACAACGCTCAAGTGTACCACAATAAATAATAAGCTTGGGTTGCATGAAAATGACGAAGCATTAAATGCCAATTGTATTCAATGCAAGAGTCATCGGTGGTGTGGTCCACTTAAGCATTGGATCTGTCTCATTTATGTGCTTTTTACCTTAAAATGATCTAAGAGGAGGAATGAACGGCTTGGATAAACTGATACATCACAGTGGGCCTACTCACAGAACTGCCCCCGTTCGTGGCTGGAAACGGCAGGGTAGGACGCAATCACCATCCGATTTCAAGTCATGGACCTAAAATTAAAATTGAATTATATCCAAAGAATAGGTAGACCACACAGGATAATGGATAATGGCGTACACCACTGTTGAAACCTTCCTAGAGCTCACCTTGAAGTTTATTTATCATCAAACCTCTGGTTATGGGATAACACAAAAATTGACAAAATAAAGATACAAATATCAACTCCATATAAAACTTACGTGGGCTCAAGTAGTTTTGGACAGTAAACATTTAATTTACATGGTTTTCTGTGGTATGGTCCGCTGTTTTATGTGGGATGGTCCACTTTAGCTTTGGATATGCTTCATTTCTTGGATTATAACGGTCTAAGATAGATAAACAGTATAAATAAAATAAATAAATAAATCGTGGCAGTCATTGCAAAAGTTTACTTAATACCCTATACTGTACGGTCGTGGATCAGCTATTTATAGGTTGAGCAGTGGGACTTGCCATGTAAGTGATGTCACCAAGTTTCATGGGCCCCACCATATGTAATGTATGTTTTATAATCACACCGTTCATTCTTATTTAGAGATCATTTTAGAGCATTAGCGTGAGAATGAATCAGATCAAAAGTTCTAAGTGTACTCCACTACAGAAAACGGTGGGGAGAGTGACGCCCACCATTAAAAACTTCTAACTGCCACGAAAGTTTTAAATAAGTTGATGTTTATAGTTTTCCTTATTTCATATCTGTGTTAGCTTATGAGCAGTTTAAACAGTAGACCTTAGGAAGGTTTCAACGGTGAGTGCCACTCTCCCAACTGTTTTATGTGGAGGGTCCACTTCACATTTGGATCTACCTAATTCGTTGGCTCATACCTTAAAATCACCTATCCAAATGGATGGATAGCGGATACTAGCTTGATGACGTCACTTCAGTAGCGATTCAAGCTACTCAACCTGTCAGTAGCTAATCCACGCGCGTACTGTACAGAGTTAATTACTCCCCATGGGGGAACGGATTGGCCACTCCACTGCCACCAGCCCGGTGGCTGCTGGTCAGTGCTCTGTGGGCTCCACCATGATGTATGTGTTTCATCTATGCCGTTCATCCATTTTTAAAGACCATTTTAATACGTGATCCCAAAAATTAGAGGGATGTAAATCTCAGGTGGGCCACACCACTGGAAAAAAATAGTGATTGGATATCCACCATTAAAATCCTCCTAAGGCCTACTGTATTGTTTTTGGACATCCAATCTTTTGATTAGGTCATACAGACCTAGATGAAGGGAAAAAACAAAGATCATCTTGATCCAAAACTTTTATGGCCCCAAAAAAGGTTTTAATGGTCGACGTTCAATAAACAGTGTTTCCGGTAATGTGACCACTTGAGATTGGAATATACCTAATTTTTCGTCTCATACCATAACATGATCTATAAAAACAGATGCACTCCATGGATGAAACACATACATCATGGTGGGTCCCACAAAGCACCAACCATCAGCCATTGGCTGGTGGCAGGGGAAGTAGCCAATCCGTTTCCCTGCATGGAATCCGCGTCCATCCATATTTCGAGATAATTTATTACGTGGGCCCAAAAGTTAGACAGATGTGAAGGTCATGTATACCACATTACAGGGAGCAGTAGTAAATATGTGCCTAATCTGGTGTGGATTGCGTCCTATCCGGTCCAAGACGTAAATGCCTATGACGTGGACCAATAATAACGCATGGTATTGGAATCGTCTGCGCCTTCAGACCGCACTCCGCTCCTATATGTGCACCACACCAGAGACTCCACCTTCAAATCAAAATTCAGTGCACCACACCAGACACCCCACCTTCAAATCAAAATTCAGCCATCTTTCTTTTGAATCCTTCTTCTTGAAACTCACCATGGCTTCACAAGATTCCCACCAGCCTCACTTCATCTTCATTCCTTTCCCTGCCCAAGGCCGCATGATCCCCATGTTCGACATGGCCCACTTGTTCGCAAGGCGTGGCGTGCTAGTTACCATCATCACCACAACCCTCAATGCTGCTAGATTCAAGAACAGAATCGACCCTGCCATTGAATCCGGTCTCCGAATCCAGCTTGTCGAATTCCGCTTCCCATGTCAGGAAGCTGGTTTGCCAGACGGAAGCGAGAACATGGACGTCATGGTTCCCGAATTGCTCACGAATTTCATCAACGCTGTAAATTTGCTGCAACAGCCAATAGAAAAGTATCTTCAAGAACAGCAACCGTGCCCGAGCTGCATTATTTCGGACTCTTCGGTCTTATGGACGTGCGAAACTGCTAGCAAGTTGGAGATACCGAGGATCTTTTTCCATGGTATGTGCTGCTTCTCTCTCTTGTGCTGGCACAACACACACCATTACAAGTCTCACGAAAATGTTGCATCTGAGACGGAACCAGTCGCTGTGCCGGGCTTGCCTCATCGAATTGAGATACCAAAATCCCAGCTGCGGCATTCGACCCTAAAAAACCTTGCTTTTCAAAAGTTAAACAATAGATCCATAGATGCCGATGCAAAATCTTACGGCGTGGTGGTGAATAGTTTTTCTGAATTGGAGAATGAATACCTTGAGTACTACCAAAAGGCTATGGGAAAGAAGGTATGGACCGTCGGGCCTGTATCTCTCTGCAATAAGGAGATGTCGGATAAGGCAGCAAGAGGGAACAAAGCGTCTATCAATGAGCATGAATGCTTGAGTTGGCTCGATTCAAGGAAGCCCAAGTCGGTTGTTTATGTTTGTTTTGGAAGTCAATGCCGCCATTCTCCTTTGCAGTTGATACAGATTGGTTTGGGCTTGGAAGCTTCAAATCAACCGTTTGTTTGGGTGATTAGAGACGTTGTGGAACCGGCTAAGGTAGACGAATGGCTTTCTGAGGGATTTGAGGAGAGGATAAAGGAAAGGGGTCTTATAATTAGAGGATGGGCGCCACAGATACTGATATTATCGCACCCGGCAATTGGAGGGTTCTTGACGCATTGCGGTTGGAATTCAACATTGGAGAGTATCTGTGCTGGTGTTCCCATCTTGGCGTGGCCTCTGTTTGGAGAGCAGTTCCTCAATGAGAAGTATCTTGTGCAAGTACTGAGAATTGGAGTCGATCTCGGCGTCTTCCTGGGTGCCAATAAATGGGAACGAGACGATAATGTGGATGTGTTGGTGAAGATGGAAACTGTTAAGAAGGGTATAGAGAGGTTGATGGATGAGGGAGATGGAGGAGAAGAGAGGAGAAAGAGAGCAAGAGAGTTTGGGGAGAAGGCAAGTAGGGCTATGGAAGAGGGTGGGTCTTCTTACATCAACGTGACACTTCTGATTGAAGATATCATAGAGCAGGCTAGCAAGAAGTGGCCCACCAAAGATACCAACTTGGAGATAAATGGCCTTTAGAGATGTGGAAATTGTAAGCGAGTGAGAGATGAGATGAAAAATGTGCTTATAAAGGACAGGCTTTTAGATGACCAGGCCTTATCCATTGCTTACGACTGAAGTTAAGCTTATCTTAAAAATAGGGTATTTTTGTATTTTCACAATAAAAGTTGGTACTCCCAGCTTGGTTTTTATAAATCTTTTTCTTCGTTATAGTTATGCCACTAGATTTTGGTGAGCATTTTGAATTCGGAAACGCAGCCCACCTCAATTACATCTAGTTATCAACATCGTCAGTACCGTCAGTACTTTTGCTCGTGTATTTCTTGATTATGGACGGAAAAATGCCGCCGACCACAAGAGTATATGTTTCATCCAAACATTATCTTGTCTACAATTTTTTAATGGTCATTTCTCACAGTTTGGAGTCGATTCACCCGATATTTTGATATGCTTAAGTTTTTGGTCCACCTGATTTAAGTCCATGAATGGAAACTCTGGAAAATACCATTAATCTCTTCTTCTTCTTCTTGTTGATTTTGTAGGCAATACAAGCTGATAGTCTTGAGGTCATCCAGGTCTTTGTGATGTTATTAAAAATTATTGACACTGTTGATGTATGTCAAATACTGTTGGGGATTACACAGTGGAATCACATAGAAATGAATTTAGGATAGCAATCCAAGAGCACCCAGCAAACACAAAGATTTAACGAGGAACACCCTTTCGGAAAAAAATCACGGCACAAAGTAACAAATATACACTAAGAAAGCAGATATTACAAAAAGAAAGGACTTACCGGACTTGAGCAATTCTCAAATCTCACATCACTCCACCCTTTTGATAATCCTAAAACCCTTTTAGAAACCATGCAAATAGTTTCTAAAGCCTTAGAATCCCTTAAAATACCTCCCATTCCAATATACATCTATTTATATAGGTTTAGAAATTAAGTGGACTACAAAGTGGGGATTGAACATCCACCATTAAAAATAACATTCATAGAAGTTTTGGATGAAGCTTATGTTTGTGTTTTCCCTTCATTCATATCTTTTTGATATTATGAACATGTTGGATGACAAATAAACATTACCGTGGGCCCAAGGAAAGTATCAATGGTCGAAATCATTATTCCACACTGTTTCGTGTGGCATGGTCCACTTGGGTTTTGGATTTACTGAAAATTTGGGATCAACCCACACTGTTCATCCATTTTTTGAGTTCATTTTATAAAATTATCCAAAAAGTGAATCATATTCAAAGATTAAATGGACCACACCACAAATAAGGGGAACGGATTGACTACCCCCCCTACACCATCCAATGGCTGGTGGTTGGTGCTGTGTGGGCCCCACCATGATGTATGTGTTTAATCCATGTCATCCATCTATTTTTAAAGATCGCCTTATGACATGAGACCAAAAATGAGGCATATCATAATCTGAAATGGACCACATTATAGGAAATAGTGTTGAATGAGCGTCAACCATTTAAAACATTCTGAGGCCATAAAAGTTTTGGAATCGAGATGATTTTTGTTGTTCCCCTTCATCTAGGCTTGTATGACCTAATAAACAGATTGGATGCCAAATAAACGGTACAATGGGCCTTACGAGCTAGGATTTTAATGATGGATATCCAATCACTATTGTTTTCATGTGGTGTGGTCCACCTGATATTTATATACCTCTCATTTTTGGGCCCCACCATGATGTATGTTTTATATCCACGCCTTCCATCCATTTGGAGAGATCATTTGAGGGTAATATTCAAAGATAAATCCAAACTCCAGTGGACCCCAGCATAGAAAACAGTGGGGACAGTGACACCCACCATTAAAAACTTCTAAAGGCCACGAAAGTTTTAGATCAAGCTGAAATTTGTGTTTTACCTTATTTCATGTCTTTTTTTAACTTTTGAATAGGTTGGATTTCAAATAAAAATTATGGTGGGCCTTAGGATAGTTTCAACGGTGGGAATCACTCTCCCCACTGTTTTTTGTGGTGAGGTCCACTACATCTTTTTATCTGCCTCATTCTTTGGCTCATGCCCTAAAATAATATCTCAAAATGGATGGACGGTGTGGATACAACACATACATCATAGTGGGGCCCACATAACTTGGTGATGTCACTTCAGTAGCCAACTCGCTACTCAACCTATATCTAAGCTGCGCCTGTGAGACTCTGTGTGTGTGTGTGTGTCTTGCACTCTCTCCTTCCACTCGCTCTTTATCTCTCTCTTCCTCTCTCTGATCTCTCCACCCTGTCCTCTCTCAGTCTCTCTCGCAGCTTCTCTCTCTCTCTCTCTCTCTCTCTCTCTCTCTCTCTCTCTCTCCCCTTAGAGCTCGGGAACCCGATTGGAGATCTCTCAGCTCAACTCTCTCAATCTGTCTCCTCAAAGCTCGAAAACCGGATTGGGGCTCCAACTCAAACCCTCCTCTCGTTCTCTTCCTCTCACCTCGAAAGGTAAAAACCCTAACCCATGACCCAAGCACACACCGACAAAATGAAGGTGGGCCCTAATCCCATTTTGAATTTGGAAATTTTGGTACCTTAATCCTAAAATGAATTTGATGGTTTTGAAATTGGGGATTTAGGTACCCAACTCCCACTTCGAATATGGGGATTATGGTACCCTAATCACATTTCAAATTTGGGGGTTTTGAAATTGTGGATTATGGTACCCTAATCACATTTCTAATCACATGCTGTAATGGATCCAACCATATTATGGTACCCTAATCACATTTCTAATCACATGCTGTAATGGATCCAACCATATTGGTAGTTCAATGGGTTTGGTGCGTGCAACCTTTTTTGACAACAGAAAGTGTGATTCATACTGCATTGTGGGATAGTGACTGTTCATCATTGCTGTTGAGTATTCTGATTTATGCATTTGTTTGAATCAGTTCGCTGACAGATCTCATCCCAATTTTAGAATGTTGACTGAGGACTTTTGAATATGAGAGTATTTCTTGATTTGTATTGCATGTCATCTCTGTTGGCCTGCCTGTTCAGACATAAAATGATGAATGGAGTAGATGGCTTTGGAAGTCTTAGGCAGTGTGATCCTCGACCTGAGATATGAACATCTTTATACAAGTGGCTGCCCATGTTTCCCTGCATCCAGAGCACTTCTCCATTGGCGCTACCTTTTGATGGGCCATGCATTGTAATTCTCCTTCATTTGACAATCATAACCATTTGTAGGTAGATTGTAAATAGGCTGTTAATAGAGAAGTTTGAGCAATGGTACGCTTTCAACTGATAAAAGGGCCAATGATTGAATTGGCTAGATTCTCAATTGGGAGGCTTTTGGTGCTACCATTTCAACGATTTGGATCATAGGACCTTGGCCCCACTTTTACAAACTTAAAATCTGAGTATATTATCTATGTCTCGTCATCCTATGGTAAATGATCATATGATTTTAAATCTTCCTTAGCGCTGTTTGGATGCAACTTGCAAAAGCAAAATCAGTGTTTTCATTTAGTAGGTGAAAACCAATCTAATTGATTTTCGGATGGGTGGCATTTTAATTCCTATTTTATCAGTTGATCTTGAAAATTGATCTTGAAAACTATGTTTTCAAGTGGGTTTTCCTATGACTGCCAATTAACCCTGGTTTCCCATTAAAATGAGGTCTTCTTCTCCAAACATGGGTTCCTTAGAGTTTGTTTGGACCTGAGGATTATCATAATACATCATAATAACGTAATAAAAAGCTATATGTGTGCGTGTGTGTGTGTGTGTATTATCTATCTTCTGAAAACATTTTCATTTGGGTTCACGTTGTTATGTTTTCAACGGTGTTAAAATTGTAACAATGGCACTTAAAAAAATAATATCAAATTATCAAATACATACATTGATGTGTTTGTTTAGGTTTGAGATTTCCACCCTAATTAATTGAAAAACACAATAATTATAAATTTCTTTATCCATCAACCAACAATTGCCGTGCTTGATTTTCAATCATTACATTACTATTGTCATTTTCAATCTTTGTCTGGATGTTAGAGTTTTGAGGGTTCATTCCCCTGGTAGGATTTTTGCTGGAGAAACTGCTAGTTAGGATTGGGTAGTGTGTTGCGAGCCAGCGTTTGGCAATTTTGCTGTAGGTTTTTTTTGTTTTATTTTCTGTGGTTGTAGATCATGTACATCTCTCTATATCAAGATACGTATGGTGCCCTTTTGTTTTTTGTTGGGGCCTGCTTATCTAGTTGTAAATGCTGCTTCCATTTCTATAATATTATAGGTGGTATGCTCCCACCTTTTGCCCCAAAAAAAGTGCCCCTTGAAAACTCTTTGATTATTTAAAAATTAAAGGAAGTCCTCCATATTCAAACAAAAAGAGTCAAGCGATCAAAAAGGTTGAAATATTCGGGTCTAAGAGTTTTTATTTTTTGGGTCCACAATCAAAGGCTGAGATGAATGTATTAGAAAATCAATTTAGTTTCATGTCAAGGAGGTCTACACAACCGAAGCTGTTTAGCAAAGGATAAGTGATGGACTAATACAGTGAGAGGAGGATCTCCTCATGATCTTTATTGACTTACAAGGATGAGTGGTGAGATGAGAAATGATAGAATTATAAATTAATGCATTTGAAAAACTTAGGAATAGCACCAATAGATAATAAGATGAGGGAAAGTAGACTGAAGATGGTTTGGTCATGTGCAATGGAGACTTAGAACTGTGTTAGTTAGGAGTGAGTTGGTGCAAATCGAATGCTCTAAAATGGCAAGGGAAAGGCCCAAAAGGCATAGGTGGACGTAGTAAGAAAAGTCTTACTGACCTGTGGTCTAACTGAAGATATAGCCCTTGATAAAGAGGAATGGCAGAACATGATTCATGTAGCTAACCCCAATTAGTTGGAATAAGGCTTAGATGATGATGATCCACAATTTATGCGCGGTGACGCCTATCATATAGAAGGTCATTGATATATAACCTCATATCAAAAGGCTAAAATCTTATTACGGATTCTATAGGTAGGACCTGTTTGGATGCACACTCAAAGGGGTTTTTGAGGCCTAAATTCCATTTTAATCCAAACAGCAATTGACAGTGTGCATTTAGATGCACTTTGCGAGCCCCCATCTCATCTCTTACTCGAGAAAATAGGTGCTAAAATGTTGACTTGGCAAAAACCAATCAATTAACTGAAAAATTAAGCTTGAAATCCCCTTTTTAGAAGCCTCCTTTTTAGGAAGTGTATCCAAACTGGCCCTTACCAAACTGGCCATTTGGTGATCTATAACTGTCCAAGTGATCGCTTTGAAGGAATATAGATACATCAGTAATGCAACCATCATCACATATAATGTAATATTAACATCTTAGTCATAATCAACTCAAAATCAACCTAGTACATAGAAGGAATATAGATACACTAGTAATTCCTCTCAATATCTTCATATGGATGTTTCTTGCTTTACTTACCTTTTATGTTGTTTTTAAATGTATTAAATCGAAATTGATGGAGTAGATTTGGATATGCGTTGGAGTCATCTGGATGTTGAGCGGGGGTCCCTGGAAGGTGAGAACCTCTTTTATGACCATGATGAAGCTGTCCATTTCTTATGTACAGCATTAGAGTGGCCTGACCATTTGGACAGATCGTGTTTATGTATTTACTCAAAAATTATGGAGCTGACCCAGATGTGTGTAGGAGTAATCCAGATGTTAAGCAGGGGTCCCTGGAAGGTGAGAATCGTTGTTATGACTATAATGAAGCTGTCCATTTCCTATGGACAGCATTGGAGTGGCCCGGTCATTTGGATATGCCATGTTTATATATTAGCTCGAAATTGTTGGAGCAGACCCTAATATAACCCTAAACCTAAACGTACACCTAAAACTAATACCTAAAATTAAACATCATAGTAGGAACAATTCCCCCGACCATTGATTCCTTCCTGGGACATGGTGGTTATTTGAGATCCAACCTATTGGTAAGTTCACACAGACCTAGACTTGAAGAAGGAATAACACAAATATCAGTTTGTTCGAAAACTTTTGTGGCCCCAATTCGTTTCGAGGTCCACTTGAGCTTTGGATCTACCCTAAAACCTAAACCTAAACCTAAATCTATTCTCAAATCCCAAAGCCTATAACCTAAACCTAAACCTAAACCTATAACCTTAACGTAAACCAAAATGTATAACCTAAACCTTAACCTATAACCTAAAACTTATAACCTATAACCTAAAACCTAAACCTAAACCTATAACCTAAACCTAAAACCTAAAATCTAAATGTATTCTCAAATCCTTAAACCTAAATCTACACCTAATCCGAATCTTAACTCTCTAACCTAAACCTAAACCTAAACTTGAAAACCCAAGCCTAAACCCGAACCCGATTTTCTAAACCTAAACCTTAACTTATTCTCAATTCTCTAAAGCTATAACCTATAACCTATAACCTATAACCTAAACCTAAACCTAAACCTATAACCTAAACCTTTAACCTTAACTTAAACCTAAAACCTAAACCTAAACTTAAAACCTAAATGTATTCTCAAATCCTTAAACCTAAACCTACATCTAATCCTAATCTCAACTCCCTAACCTAAACCTAAACCTAAACTTGAAAACCCAAACCTAAACCCGATCCCAGACCCGAACCCCATTTCATAAACCCAAACCTTAACCTATTCTCAATTCCCTAAAGCTATAACCTATAACCTAAACCTAAACTTAAACCTATAACCTTAACCTAAACCTAAAACCTAAACCTAAACCTAAAACCTAAAACCTAAATGTATTCTCAAATCATTAAACCTAAACCTACACCTAATTCTAATCTCAACTCCTTAACCTAAACCTAAACTTGAAAACCCAAACCCAAACCCGAACCCGAACCCGAACCGGAACTTGATTTCCTAAGCCTAAACCTTAACCCATTCTCAATTCTCTAAACCTTAACCTATAACCTAACTTAAGCCCTAAACCCTAAACCCTAACCTAAACCGAAACCTTAACCTAAACCTATAACCTACAACATTAACATAAACTTATAACTTAAACCTATAACCTACAACACTAACTTAAACCTATTCTCAAATCCCAAAACCTATAACCTAAACCTAAACCTATAACCTAAACCTAAACCTTAACCTATAACGTATAACCTATAACCTAAACCTATAACCTAAACTCAACTCCCTAAACCTTCACCTATAATCTAACCTAAACTTAAACCTATAACTCACACTTATAACCTACAACCTAAACCTGTAACCTTAACCTAAACGTAAAACCTAAACCGAAATCTAAAACCTAAATGTATTCTCAAATCCCGAAACCTAAACCTATAACCTACAACATTAATATAAACTTATAACTTAAACCTATAACCTACAACATTAACATAAACCTATACTTATAACCTAAACCTATTCTCAAATTCCAAAACCTATAGCCTAAACTCAATTCCCTAAACCTTAACATATGACCTAACCTAAACATAAACCTAAACCTAAAACCTAAAACCTAAAACCTAAATGTATTCTCAAATCCCTAAACCTAAACCTACACCTAATCCTAATCTCAACTCCCTAACTTAAACCTAAACCTAAACTTGAAAACCCAAACCTAAACCTAAACCCGAACCCGAACCCAATTTCCTAAACCTAAACCTTAACCTATTCTCAATTCCCTAAAGCTATAATCTATAACCTATAACCTAAACCTAAACCTTAACCTAAACCTATAACCTAAACCTAGACCTTAACCTAAACCTAAACCTATAACCTTAATCTAAACCAAAACCTATAATCTAAACCTTAACCTATAACCTATAACCTAAACGTATAACCTATAACCTAACCTTAACCTAAACCTAAAACCTAAACTTAAGCCTATAACTTAAACCTATAACCAAAAACCTAAACCTAAACCTAAAACCTAAATGTATTCTCAAATCCCTAAACCTAAACCTACATTTAATCCTAATCTCAACTCCCCAACCTAAACCTAAACCTAAACTTAAAAACCCAAACCTAAACCCGATCCCGAACCTGAACCCGATTGAATGGGCCCACATACAATCTTAAAGAATTATCTTTATTCAAGTAGATTATTCATAGCCTATTTCCTGTATGATTTTAATTGAATACCTTGTTAAGACATTAGCTGTTGTCTCTTATTATGATGATTTTGTAACACCCCGGATTTTGGCCAACCTGGGATTAGACGTCCTTAGGCAATGGGTCAACTAAAACACCTGAAAAATCGCTCAGAACCCAGTTCCATAGCCAAAGAAATCACTTAAGATTAATTCCTTTAGAAACTAAGCATAAGTTAGCTAGTGCGACGCTAGAGTGGCTGGGAAACAGTCCCTGATCACTTTAAATACATTCTACAAGATCCAAATCAAGTAGAACCAATGACTCTATAATACTCTATAACTTGGGATCAAACTCTAAGCAGGTTTGTTCTCTGGACCACTTTGAAACTTTGTATTGGATCTAGACCGCGCGTCGAAAGTCCGATACCTATTATCTTAGACCGTTAGAACTGCCTCGCTGGACTTGACAATCATTTCGAAAATCAAGTCCAACCGATAATCACAGGCTATTTCATTGAGCCCAGACTGAAGAGAGTGCGAATAGGGACAGATTTGGAATTTGAAATTCAAATCTGGCACACGACGTGATGCGTCAGTATTAAGCGTTCTGACCGTTAGAATTCAGTCAAATTACACCCTCGGATTAGAAAAAATTTCTATTTCATATCATGAGACTTGCAGGCCTGATCTACGTGCGGTGACCGCTAAACTGAAACTGGACTGCCACGTGCGATCTGCGAACCCTGCCGGACTGAAAACTTGATGTATGCTAGATCCAATATGCATGAGCTTAAGTCCGACCGCATTTGGCCAGGGGACCACTAGAAATCATCTTTTGGACCGAAACAGCCCCGATTTGGTTACCCCTCAAGTGAACCTTGTTTCCGAGCCTATTTCGGGCAAGTTTGGGCTTATAAAAGGGCTTGAAACCCTCACTCCTCTCTCCCATCCGAATTTGCAAAAAGCCCTAGATTGGGAGAGAGAAAAGGTGAGAGTTTGTGAGAGAAGGTGGGAGAGATCTCCTGCCACCTGCTGCTACTGCTGTACATGCTTACGCGACGCACTCCAATCACTTTTCCAGCGATTCCTCCACATTTTTAGGTAAGAAAATACCCTAAAAGTTGCTAATTTAATGTTTCTTCGTTTCCGTAGCTAGATAGCTGATGTATGTTGTAAAACAGGTTCTCTATTCGCCGTACACGAAGCGTATACGCTCCGTTCGAATTCACACCCCTAAAAGGGAAAAGGTACGGATTTTAGACGCTTTGATTGACTGTTTCCAAAGCTTTCAATGTCGTTTAATAGTGGATTATTGACGGCATCGCCGTTTGACATGTACAACATGCTGTCTGTTTCCTGTTTTGTAAATCAATGAAGAATATGAGATTTAGGGCATTTTAGTCATTTGTACGAAGTGCTGATTTTATTCATATTTTGCTGATGTGATTGACATGAATTGTTGTCGCATTAGGATATTAGGAATGCGTGCATAATTAGTTTGGCGAAGAGATTCGCCTAAATGCGCACTTCGGGTCGACATGCTATATGTAGACTTAAGTGTGTAGTGTAAGTGTTTGTATAAATGCTTGTATTAGTATGTATTGAATTAAATGGTGTTATGAATTAGTTTGAGATCGATTTCTCAATTAATATGCTGATGTAAATGATTTCCTACATGTTAGCCATATGTACGATTTCATTATATGTATGAAATGCATATGCTTGATGTTGTACTTAAGTGGTATGCTATAACATGTACTTGACGATTTCCTTATGATTTAGTTTGAGATTGAATTCTCAATTAATATGCTAATGGAGAGGATTTTCTATATGTTGGCAATATGCATAATTTCATTATATGTGTGAAAGACATGTGCAAGATGATTTACTTAAGTTGTACGTTATAACATGTGTTAACATGCTCACATGTTTGTATTCCATTTCCAATACTCTTACCTGATTGTTGATGTGATTTCATAAATGTTTGGGACTATGCCTAGTCCAGGCAGTCGGTAACCAAGCGAATTCGTGGTTGGCTTATCTTTGCCACGAACGACGCGTCGATGAACGCGAGCCGTGTTCTGGAGTTGGCGGCAGTGGTTAGGCCACATGAAGTATTTTACGCACTTCATGTCATTCGACTTGAGATGCGATCGCGCTAGTCGAGCCTGTCAAGTAACTCGACTGGCCGTTGTATGTTCACCCTGCATGAGTCATAACTACTTGAACCTAGGGTACTGAACTTACCATTGTAAACCCTGTTAACCATGGTACCTTGATCCACGAAGACTCATGAGCCGGGCATGGTGGTATGGGACACCGTGGTCGAGCTGTCGACCTACGCTGGGGCCACAAACCTCCCCGTAGTGACCAGTGAGCACCAATGACTCGTGAGCAGATTATGGTGGTATGGGACACTATATTCTTGCTGTCGGCCTACATTGATAAGGTGATAGGGGAGCAGTGCAACGAGTGCGAGCAACAGCCCTGGCAGCCCTTTGTAGTGACCGCGAGCGTATTCTGAGTCTACGGGAGGCAACGACCCTTCAGTAGCAGTAGAGTACAGTAGGCCTGTATTGATAAGATGATGGAGGAGCGGTGCAACGAGTGCTAGCAACAGCCCTGGCAGCCCTTACAACGACCTGCAAAATATACATCGTATGAGATTACTAGGAGTGAGGACCCATTCTCTTGGATTTTACAACGCGCGGCGTTTTTCTCACACCAAACGTCGGCCTACAACTCTTGACCAGGGTATCGCCTCGGCGCGCAAGTCGGGCATCGGAACCACAGCGATGGCGCGGTTGCTATGGTACAGATCTTGGGTTGAGTCGACTCGAGTTGACGACATATGATTCAGGGTCGCGCGTAAATATCGGTTAAGGGTTGAAGGTTGCCGAAATTCGACCGGTAAGACCGCGGAAGTCTATAGAACGGTATGGTATAGGATACGGGTCTTATAATTTCGACGATTTTCCTTCACTTCACTGTCAATTCAATTCATTTCATGGTCAATTCTCTTCACTTCATGGTCAATTTCATGCATTTTATGGTCAATTCTGGCGATTTTCCTTCACTTCATGATCAATTCCCTTCACTTCACGGTCAATTCCATGCATCTCAAGGTTAATTTCGGTGATTCCCATTCACTTCATGGTCAATTCAATTCATTTCACAGTCAATTCCCTTCACTTCACGGTCAATTTAATTCATTTCACGATTAATTCCCTTCACTTCAAGGTCAATTCCATGCATTTCATGGTCAATTTCAACGATTCCCCTTCACTTCATGGTCAATTCCCTTCACTTCACGGTCAATTCCCTTCACTTCATGGTCAATTTCGTGCATTTCACAGTCAATTCCCTTCACTTTATAGTCAATTCCCTTCATTTCATGGTCAATTCCAGTGATTCCCCTTCACTTCACAGTCAATTCCATGCATTTCACGATCAATTCCGGCAATTCCCCTTCACTTCACAGTCAACTCAATACATTTCACGGTCAATTTGTTCCACTTCACGGTCAATTCAATGCATTTCACGGTTAATTCCCTTCATTTCATAGTCAATTCTGGCGATTCCCCTTCACTTCACGGTCAATTTAATTCATTTCACGGTCAATTCCCTTCACTTCATGGTCAATTTTGTGCACTTCATGGTCAATTCCCTTCCCTTCACTTCACGATCAATTCCATGCATTTCACTCCATTCACTCCCTTACACTCAAATACATGTCCGAACTCATCTTTGTCATCCCTATGTAGATTTAATGAAGAAAATGGATGAAAAGAAAGAATGGGAATGACAGAGATGAGTTCAAATGTGAATTTGAGTGTAAGGGAGTGAATGGAGTGAAATTAATAAAGCACCGACATTTTTGACTTGTGAAAAGCTGTCTGGGAGTGGATGCGTCGTAGAGAAAGAAGGAAATTGAGTGAATGAAGTGAAGTGGACTCGCCATGTTATAAATACACGTGTTTCTTTGATATATTGAATGTCACTCACTATATTGAAGGGAGTCCAATGGTCGAGACAAAAGTTTTAATAGTTTTTTGAGGTATTTGCAATCGAGTAAACTTTGAGTGATATTGAACTGTACATCGATATATTGAAGGTCACTTGATATCATCAAAAATTCGTTTTAAATGAACACAAGCTCTCTGGATAGTTTTGAGTCTTTTTCGATATATCGGCAATTCGATATATTGAAGAATATCATATCAAAGAGGTTTCGATATATCATAAAATGTAGTGAATGGTTTAGTACGATAACATCGAATAGACTTCGATGTTATCGATAAATTAAGCTCGATATCATCGAGTAGTCTTCAATAACATCGAAGAGCACTTGATAATTTTACCTTTGACATCATCAATAAATTCAAGCTCTTTGTAATCAAGTAAACTTCGAGTGATATCAAATTGTCCTTCGATATATCGAAGGTCACTCGATATTATCGAAAATTCATTTTAAATGAACAAAAACTCTCTGAACAGTTTTGGGTCTTTTTCGATATAATTGAAGAATAGCATATCAAAGCGGATTCGATATATCGAAAAATTCAGTAAATTTTTCGTGTATAAATTTCTGGACAAAACTGATTTAGTTACGATAACATTCGTTATTTAATGAAGAAACTCACTTACGATACACAAAAAGTAACTTTTGACAGCATCGAAGAGCCCTTCAAAATTCAGTGAAATGCATTGAATTGACCGTGAAGTGAAGGAAATTGAATGTGAAATGCATGGAATTGACCGTGAAGTGAAGCGAATTGACCGTGAAATGCATGGAATTGACCATGAAGGGAATTGACCGTGAAATGCATGAAATTGACCATGAAGTGAAGTAAATTGACCGTGAAGTGAAGGGAATTAATCGTGAAATGAATTGAATTGACTGTGAAGTGAAGGGGAATCGTCAGAATTGACCGTGAAATGAAGGGAATTGACCGTGAAGTGAAGGGAATTGACCGTGAAATGCATGAAATTGACAGTGAAATGCATGGAATTGACCGTGAAGTGATGGAGAATTGCCGGGATTAACCATGAAATGCATGAAATTGACCGTGAAGTGAAGGGAATTGACCATACGATGATTGAAATTGTCCGCGAAGTTAATGAAATCCACCACAAACTGATTGAAATTGACCGCAAAGTAAATAAAATTAATCACAAAATGAATGAAATTGATCGCGAAGTGAATGGAATGGATTTTCGACAATCGTCTTGATGGAATCTTGGAAAATAATCAAGTTAGTTAGATAAAGTAGCTTATCCTACCCCAAAATCATATATGGTACATCATGTAACTAATTTTGATTTAGAAGATATTCTTGTTTAATGAATAAAGAAAGAAGCGAAAAAAGAGACAAAAAAATCTTTATGTGCTTATATATACATATTTATATAAATTTGTATTAGGGAAAATGATATGTATAATAAAGTTCTCCATGTAAATTTATATATATATATATATATATATATATATATATATATATATATATATATATATATATATGAGAAAAGGTACAATGCGCTCGAGCTCACGGCTTCGTCCCATGCGGTCGAGCTGTGTGCGCCCCACTGTGATGCCTTTCGAACATCTACCCCATCAGTCAGATGCGCCATTCCATCGTGGGCCTAGGTCTCAAAAATCAAGTCAATCCGTGACTTGTGTGGGCCACACCACTTACAGAAGTGGAGAGGGGCCATGCACCATTAAAACATTCATAATCATTTTTGGGGCCTACAAAAGATGTGGTTTGCAAATCTAGCCCATCCATTATGTGTGTCCCACTTGTATGAGGGTTCAGACCAAGTTTCAGCAGCATTCAAAACTCAGGTGGGCCCCACCAAGTGCTTTTATATGTTTTAACGGTATTTCACATGATTTTAGATGGTATGGCCCACCTGAGTTCCGTATACGGCTGATTTTTAGGATATCCCATAATTTAAAGGGTACCCATCAAATGCACGGTGTTGATGGTCGACACGCATCACGGTGGGGCCCACACAGCTTAACCTCACGGGAGCTTATCGTGAGGTTGATCACATTATACCTTTTCCCTATATATATATATATATATATATATATATATATATATATATATATATATATATATATAGTGCACAAACTGCCGTGGCACTATGGGTCTCACTACGGTATAATCCATAGCCCTAGGATCCTGTCTTTTTATTTTTATTTTTCATGTTAAAATTCTCACCACTTTTTGTGGGTCCTCTATTATGAGGTATATGTTATATTCAAACCGTACATCTATTTGGAGAACTCGTATTAAAGCTTGATATGAAAAATAATACAAGTCTAGCTATCAAGTCGACCACACTATAAAAGGCAGTGGAGGATTGAACGTCTACCATTGAAACCCTTTCCCTGAGAAGTTTTGGATCATTAGAAATTTGTTTTTCCTCTTCATCCTGGTCTTTGTGACCTTATGAATAGATTGATGGAAAATAAATGTTAGTGAAAACCAATTCCCCCGCTGCTCTTTGTGGTGTGTTCCAGTTGAACTTTAAATATGATTTTATTTTATTTTTTAATAATGCTCCTAAATGATCTCGAAATATGGATGAACGTTGTGGATATAATAAATAGATAACTGTGGGGCCATGTAACTTTGATCTCTTTTGAACGGGAAAGGATTGGCTACTCCCCCTGACACCAGCCCCGTGGCTCGTGGTCAGTGCTATGTGGGCCCCGCCATTATTTTTGTATCAAGCATAAAATGATTTGTAAAAATAATGAATGGATATTCACAATTAAAATCCTCCAAAGGCCCACTGTAATGTTTATTTGACATCCAGTCCGTTGATTTGGTCATAAAGACCCAGATGAAGGGAAACAATAAATATCAGCTTGATCCAAAACTTTTATAGCCCCCAAAATGTTTTTAATGGTCAAAATTCATTCAACATTGTTTCTTGTAATGTGGTCCACTTGAGATTGAGATATACTTCGTTTTTTCTACCATATCATAAAATGATATATAAAAATAGATGGACGGCATGGATGACACACAAACATCATGTTGGACCCTACAGAGCACCGACCACCAGCCAATGGCTAGTGTCAGGGGGAGTAGCCAATTCGTTCCCTTTTGAACCGTTCGTACAACTCGGAGTTCGAGGAGCGTCAGCACCCGTCTTCGAGCACCAGCCAATAGTGGTGCACATGGTTCGGTTTGGACCGATTCTGGGGTGAAACCGGAACCGAACCATTCCTAACGGTTCTGAAAATTTTGGAACCGGAAGCGGACCGTTGGCACCCTAGAACCGAACCGGATCCGAACCGTTAAAACCGGTTCGGTTCTGGATCGGTTTCACGGTTTTGGGCTTTTTATAATCTAGCCCAATTACATGTTTAATTTTATTATCTAGCCCATGTCGATTCATCTTATGGTCCATTTGATGAATGGTTTAGATATTGTATAAGGTGTGCAAAAATACATTTATGAAAATAATTAAATGGTGCATTATAAACCATAAATCATGAGTCAAATATGGAAACAATCAAAGGATTCTTGGTTCGGTTCCAGGTTCGGTTTCACGGTTTGGTTCTACGGATCGGATCCACGGTTTGGTTCTACGGATTGGTTCACGGTTCGGTTCGGTTCTACATACCCCCAAACCGAGAACTGAACCGATGTTAACGGTTCTTTGATTTTTGGAACCGGAACCAGAACCGGTGCACTTTAGAACCGGACCAAACCGGACCGTTTGGTCGGTTCCGGTCTGGTTCCACGGTTCTACCGGTTAAATGTGCACCCCTACCAGCCAATCCTCTTGCAGGGGGCATTTTCGACCTTTGGCAAGTCATCCGTACGTATGAGGATTATTCTGAGGAGGTAAAAAGAAGTCGGCTAAAAAAGTAAATGGGCCATAAATGGGTCATACGGTTGGAAATTGCTCAGTTTATAGGTATTACCAGCTGAACAGGTAAGTCAAAGATCTGAACCGTCTATTAAGGCCAGAAGAACACATTGTATGGACTACCATGCAAAAATATAACACTTGCCCAATGGTCCAATCTATCCTTTGGTTTGGTCGTTTCACTTACCAAATGGTCCAATCTATCCTTTGATTTGGTCATTTTTTCTATATCTATGTTTTTTGCAGGCCATCGTTGGGATGGTTAAGATCCGCTAACAAAGGCAGTTTTTTTTAAGAATCATATGGAATTCATGATGAGTCCTTAGAAATAAATGGATTAATTATTGAAATAGCTCATTTTCATTTAAAAAAATCTTGACTGTTCATATTATAAAGATAGTTAACACTCGTGAGATCGAGGTAATATTTCTATAGTAGCCCATCCTTGATGTAATGTTTCTATAGTAGCTCATGAGATATTTTTTGGGCCTAATGAACAGTCTAGATCAAGGGACTATGCTATGTAAGTATAGGTGGGAAGGATTCGACTCGATTAAATTAGTTAGATTTGATCCGACCTGAACCGAAAGCCAGAGTTGAGTCAGATCGAGTAGACCCACTTAGATTTGACATTAAATCGAATCGAGTTTGGGTCATGTAACAACTCGATCTAATTCAATTCAAAATTCGATCCGATCCGATCCGATCTGGACCGGAATCAGGTGGTATAAAATTATATTTTACTTCTTTTTTTTTTACTTTTACCCTTCTTCTACCTAAGTTGGCGCTGCCAGATGAACTTTTGTGGCATATAACAGCTACAACCATGCTAGCCTTCCCATCCTGCTGGTTGAAGCACGACCAAGGAACAGAACGTAGCCTGATTTTAAGGTCCTACCCATGTGAGAGAAGAGTTTAGATTGCTGACTCGGGTTCGACGAACAGCCTAGCGTGGTGTGGCACTGCAGCCTTAGCCAACTTCCTCTCATTCTCTCATTCTTTCTCTCCTCTCATGTTTCTTTCATAGCAATAGAGTCTCCGACTCAACTTGACTTAGCCCAGTCCGAATTAATCGGACAAACTTAACTCGATCCGACTCAGTTTCCCTTACTGAGTCGGACTTAATTCAGGTCAAACCAACAAGGAATCAGTTCGGATTGAGTCAGCCTTGTTGGATTCAATTCCAAATCAAATCGAATTCGGATCAAGTACTAACGAAAACCGGATCAAGTCGAGTTGGACCAAATCCGGTCCGACTTGACTCCATGCCCACTTATATGTGTAAGTATCCCAATGCAACTAGGAACACCATAACTAATAGTGCTCTAAGAACATTTGAGTAATTTTGGATGGAAAATATCAATTTTTGAAAATATTGTAGTGCTCTACCAACATCATATGTAGTGTTTCATGAAATTTCATTATGAAAAAAAAAAAATTTCATTGAAAAAATTCGATAAAGATGGTTATAAAAAAAATTTAATGAAAAAATTTGATTAAAAATTATAAAAGAGACATGATAGTGATGGTAAGAAAAAAGAATTACAAATGATTTATATCATTTAATTGGAGATACAATAACGATGATATTGTTACTAATGCTTTGATATACTTTGTTATAATCTGGCAGGGCTCATTGTTGCATGAGCACACTTAAATTGTTCAATCAAATAATACATCAGGTTCTGCATAGTTCAACAGGTAACCATGAAAATTACATAGACTTGACAATCTCAAGCCACCTTATCTGTAGTATTTTATATGGACGGCTAAGATCACTTACATAAAAATAAGTTTAATCCTCTTTTAATCCATCTATTTGTTTGGCCCATCATCATGGACTTATGATTCTAAATGATCACTTTTGTTCGGCAATCTTAACCGTCCCATGCATCTGCAGCCTGGAAACAGGAAGGCTACGAAAATTAAGGCCAAATTGAGAAAATTTTGGATAATCTAATTAATGTGGTTTTTGCATAGTATCTTAAGAAATGTATTATGAACTTTATGATCAGCTTAGATTAATTGATTGGACTATCCAAGTGGCTTGATTTGAAAATTTTAAATTAGAAGATAATATTAATTTATGTTAATAATGATTTAACTTTGAAGTAATAAAAAAATAATTAGGTCCCTCATTGCAGAAATGATCTCGTGTGAACACCTTAAGAACACTTGCATAAGCAGGGTTGTACATGAACCGAGTTAACTCGGTTAGCTCACTCGACTCGACTTGACTCGAAAAAGCACGATATGACTTGGTTCGAAACTGAGTTCAAACTTAATCGAGTTGATTTTTTTAGCTCGAAAAAAATTTGAACTGAGTTTGAGCTTGCCTGAGCTCGACTCAACTCGAATCAAACCCCAACTCAAATCGAACTCGAATAAATCAGTTCCATGACTCTGGTTACTTTGATATTGATGTTACTCACCAAGCGTTTGATGAAATGACTCAACGAAGTGCCGAGCAATTACAATTTTTTTCTTAATCTTATATTTCCTACAAGGTATTTGATAAAATACATGTAATCAGCTATTGTTGTTTGTTTTACACATAGTAAGAAATTTAAAGTGCACTTCATGTGTTTGTGAAAATGTTTCGCATGCTCAATCTTGGCTCGAACTTGGCTTGAATTGGCCTGAGTTACTAATCGAATTAAGTTGAGCTAGCCAGTCAAGCTCAATTATCCAATCAAGTTGAGTTTGAGCCGGGGTTGTCTAGTGGCCAGTCGAGTTGTGCCAAGCTCAACTCGTGTACACCTCTATGTATAAGCTCACTGTTGGTGCCGACACATGAGATTATGCTCGTTAGACGGGCCTCACCACACCGAAAGTAGAACGGGTTGCCCATCTGGTGAGCCATGAAGTTGTTATAAAAAATAGATGGATGAAAGGTTTGATCAATGGTTAGAATTGCCTGATTTTTCTCCCACTGAATCTATATTATTGGGCCCTCTGGATGAGCGGCTTGGATCAGAAAATTGGCTGCGAATGCACTTGCAAATGGACATGCAAAGCGCACTCGCGCGAGTGCACTTGGCATTTCCGCACGTGCATGTGTCGGTGCCTTAAAAGCACTACGTAAATTTGCCGACGGCTCCGGGCCCTCGGAGACAGGCCGAATAAATAGATGGGCTGACGTTGTGGGCCAGAGAATGTTAATGGTTGGCCCCTTCTGGTATGCTACCACAGCAAGGTAACACTATTACCCTGACCGTGTGGGGCCCACCTTTTGTATGTCCACGTCCGTCCGTGCATTTTTACAGATCGATTTAGGACGTAATCCCAAAACTTAAAGCTGATCCAAATCTGAGGTGGACCACACCACTCTGGAAACACTGGTGAATGACCATTAAAAACTTTTTGTGGGCCACAAAGGTTTTGGATCAAGCTGATTTTTGTATTTTCCTTTCATCTAGGTCTGTTTGACCTTATCAACAGGTTGGATGGAAAAGAAACATTACGGTAGGCCAATGGTGGGAATTCAATGACCACTGTTTCCTGTGGTGTTGTCCATCTGATATATAAATTTGCTGAATTTTTAGCAGCACGTCCTAAAATGAGCTGGAAAATTGGATGGACGGTGTGGATATATATTGCATCATGAAGGTGGGCCCCGCAGGTAAGGGTAACACCTACTAAGGTGTTACTCGGGTAACACCTAAACCGCTTCCCGCAGCAACCAGGTCTTATTATCAAGCGTGGCCTGATCTGATGTATGGCCCACCGAAAGGATCTAACAATTTTCTCATCTGACAGCCTGATCTGGGCCAATGAAAGATAATGGGTCTAGAACTGATATGGTCCAGCTTCAACAGAAAAGTTCTAAAACTTGGGCCTGAGTCAGGCCCTATTTATCCTACGGCTGAGATACGTTCAATAAATAATTGAGCTGAGGCTTGAATTGGATGAGTGTCTGGGTCTGGCATTGCAGCTTTCTGCTTACTGGTGGGAGAATGATCACATACATTCTAGTGTATCGTCTAATTAACATACATTCGGTCTCCATGGGGCCCACCCACTGTGTTTATGTTGAATCCAAACCATGCATATGGTCTACCACCATATGTTCATAGTACATTTCAAGAATCATCCTTTTCAAAATCTCAATTGGGACACCCCAGGGAAGAAACACAAAATCACAGTTAAAACCTATGTATTGATCATGTAGTGCCGTCCATCTGAGTTTTTGTGGGTGCCTTCATTCTGGTGGGGCTCACTAGATGAATGGTTTGGATAGAATATGTACAGTGTGGTGGACACTATCTTTTGCTTGCAAGTTTTTATCTGCGGATGAATTGCGGTGTATTTTACAATTTTTAAACATTAACTACCTGTGATGGATACTCACGGTGAAAGGAATGCTCTTTTAGGGAAAAAATTAGCACAGTAGACGGTCTGTATTATGTGCAGATGAGCTGATGTTTTAAGTCTTTTCTTATCCCCAGTGAAGTTTGTGACAAAGATCTTGCTGAGCTCTATGAACGAGCTAATCGACCTCGACTTGAGTTGCTTGAACCAAAGTTGGGCATCGTCGATTAGGATAAATGAGAAGGCTCGGTGCATTACCCCGTCCGAGGCATTATGCAATGCCATATAGGTTAGGAAGGACTCCATATATTTTGTTGGGTCTGCCTTTCCAATGTAAGGTGCGATATGAGGTACGTGAAATCATTCTGGCAGCCTAGCCTACATTATGTTGGCCACGAATGGGGATTCTGTCTCCTTCATTCCGGACGGATTGACTGGATGACTCTGCTTTATGTCCACAATATTTTTCTATAGGTTTTGGATCTCGGTCTTTCATGACTCTTCATTATCTACCGTCCCTTCGGCTGGGGGCTGACTTCATCTCCTCCAATCTATTTCATATTGTAGGTCGGAAGCAGGCAACGGAATTGTCCCCGAGACATGAGTCGGAGCCGGCTTGGCCGGGTTCTGATGCTGGCTTGGATGAGGAGCAACTCGTGGGGCAGACTGCTGAGGGTTGGTGAATTTCGAACATCGCACGACCTTCCGTCCCTCTGGCCAGGCTCCAGCATCTGCCTCATATAATTCAGGTCAGTCCTAATGTCTCCAACCTCTCTTTCCAACTTGTTTCGTCGCCCGTTTCCTCCACGGTTCCGTTGAGCGCACCTGGTCGACCCAGAGGTTGCCTGGAGGGATGGGGAGCCCTGACAGCTCTCCTGTCATTTCGATCGATCCATGGATCATGGTGCGCGGTTTGTTGCCAGTAGGGTCGTGATCGGGACCACTTCTAGAGGGGTTTGGGCCTTCTTTCTTCCTCTTGCCATGACAGGTTCTGCAGCGTTTTTGGTAGAGTGAAAACGACTTGCAATGTTGTTCCCACGGACAACGCCAAACTGTTGATGTAGTTTTCGGCTCACCCCCTTTTGTTACTCGAACACCTGCACAGGAAGAGGACAAAGGATACTCTAGCTAGTGCAGGGGACCCTCCAATGCTAAAGTCAGGCCTAGAATCTGGGTCTAGTAATTTGATAAGGGTTTAAGGTGAGAAAGTGTGTGTGTACCTTTCATCGTTAGGTTTATCCTATTTATAAAGGAGATATGATCTCGTGGATTCGGGGTCCTTCCCTAGAGGGGATTGATCGTTATCCAAGACGATCCTGAGATCTTCGATCTCCTAGATTTTCGGGATCAGAGATTATCTTTTAAGGATCACGGAGGATGGATCCTCAATATCAAGCCAAATCCTTGGCTCGGCTTCGGGTTGAATGTGACGGCGAGTGTTCATATGGGAACAATTGACGGGGCTCGGTTTGTCGTCTCAGGATTCACCTCCTGCTCGTTGACTGACTTTGTAGAGTCAGTATATCCGAATGGCTCATACTGGCTAGTTCGTAAATTGACCATGTTATGGCCAACTGAGGATTGCCAACCCTTAATCGGCTATTAGGTAGGCCACGGTCGATCCGTAATCAACCCATCGTTGGCCGATGGCCGATTTATGACTGACCTAGAGGGTAGGTCGGACTTGGGTTAGGCCAAGGTTTGGTCGGTCCGTACCTGATTTATAGCCGACATAAGGATTAGGTCGGTATTAAATGGCCTCTGAGAGGCTCTTTGAGTGTCTTTAAAGGTGCATCGGCCTCCTTGGAGGTCTTGCCTTTTGGCTCAGGACATGTGGGCCTCGGTTAGGCTCGGTGCCTAGAGAGTCCAGGCCATATCAATAGAGTTGGTCTATTCAAAAAGCCGACTTGTCGACTTGTCAGTTTTTTCCCCAACAAAAACTAAAGCAAAAAGAAGAGATAACAGACAAATATTTACATATATACCTATATCTCGGAGGCAATAACATAAAGTTTTCTTATTCATTAAAATAAAAAAGTAATAAATATAGAGTTTACTTCTCTTGCATTCCTTTATATAAAAACCCACTCACCAAGAAATATTTTAAAAGAATATACCATCTTTTCTTGTATTTTTAATTATAAAGGAGTATATACATGTAGACACCCCACCCAGGCTACATCTTGAGAAGGCTAAGACCATCTAGGAACCATAATCATACCTTGAACCGGAATCGCAACTCAAATCGAACCCTGATCCAAAAGTCCCCAATCCGCAACCCAAAACCACGATCCAAACCATTTAGCGCGTATGCAACCCTGCCTATACCCTATACCCTGACTAGGATCCCCTTTTACCTAAGCCTAAATCCACTTTTTTGAGTCGAAAACTCCAAAAGGAGACTTCTAGGTGAACCCGCACAACATACAAAGCCCGGACGTGCGAACCCGACCCAAACTGAGCCCGGGCGGTAGTCTGACTGCCGCCGGCGGTAGTCTGACTACCGCCTGCGGTACTTCAAGTGCCACCGCTCGTGGCTCACGTGTGGACAGCTGTCCCAGCGTCCAAAAGTCAACTTTTTCCTGAATTTACCCCCCCAATCTTCACTATTTACTATTTTACCAGCCTCATAAGCCAATGAGAGTGTGCCACGTGGCGTTCCTCTCTCCTAGCCAATCACAAGCCTCCATTCTAACTTTTTAACCCTTACCTACCACCTATTTACCATTCAACCATTAGAGAAGGCTATAAATAGCCATCTCCTCTTCTCATTTCAACACACCCCAACAACCAAGAAACCCTCTCCCAAGCTTAAGAGAGAGTGAGAGAAGAGAGCGAAGGAATGGGAAGGAGCTCTTAAGCCTTCAAGTCCAGATTTTCTTAGCTACCCCCTAGCCTTCCTCTCAACCTCTCTAACCCATAAGCCTAGCCCGGATTGGTCATGTTTTGGTCCATGTCCTAGCCTACTCAAGATCTATCCAAAGATCCATTCATTTTACATACAAGCATTCATCATGACATTTATTCCCTTATCAACCCCCCTGCTTTTCTAGATCTCTAGTGAACGTATGCTCTGTGACTTGTCATATATCAAATCCTATCACATCAGAAATTCTTAGTGATCTAGTCCATTTTTCGTACTTCTTTGCATAAGCATCATCACATCCTCCCTCTAAACACGCCGTTGGACGTATGCTCTTTGGCTTACTGAAATCTCGGATCTTGCCGCATCAAAAATCCACGTATGTGCCTAGTCCTAATCCGACCATATCATTCATTCCTTGAGATTTTTTTTACCATACTAAGTAGAGACTGTACATTTGTACGGACAGAGAGGGTGCCTAACACCTTCCCTCTTTGTAACCGAGGTCCCTTACCCGGAATCCCGGATCTCAGACCAGGAATCAATCTAAGGCAAGAGAGTTTTCAAATTTCTCCAACCTTACATATTCCGCGGTTTTAGCCGACCATGGGATTCTGAGATTATTCGGCTAGTGGCGACTCCAACATACACAAATTAGCCTAATCACCCCCACCATAAAAAACATACAAATACAAATCAGTGTGGGCACCGATTTTTCAGTGTCTACAGAATGGCGACTTCGCTAGGGATTTGCTAGCTCGCACTAGCTAAGACCCGACTCGAAAGTGTGTGGTACTTTAATCTCAAGGGACATCATCACTGCATTCATACAAAAAAAACATCTTTGGCTTACTGTAACATCCTGAAAATCGGGGGGTCGAGTAAAAACCCAACTTTCAAGTTTCAAAATGTTATTTATGCAACATAGATATGTATGATTGAATGTTGTTTGTATTAATGTATTAAACATGAATGAGATTAAGCCAGAACAACATATCATACTCCAGAGACAGTTAAATTTACAAGCGAAAGACTGTGATAGTATGTATAAGATATATAAACTGTTGTATGTCTCCAGAGTGTGAACATGTTACCAGGTTATATACATACATGTATACTCCAAAAGTAAACAAAAAGAATATACATGAGTGCTCTAAAAATATAAAATGACAAGTGTCAAGGTATCTAATCAACCTCCCTATATTCCCGTCAATCAGAACACGCATAAAGGAGGAATCCTCCTCATCATCATCAAGTCCAGCTCCGCTTCTCAAGCAGCGCCATCATCTGCAACCAAAATAGGGACTGGTGGGTGTCCGAAAACACCATCCCGTAACGTGGGAGTGAGTAGCTAACTCAGTGGAATAATAGAGCAAGGATTAACATATTCTCAAATCAATCATGCGATAATAGTAAAGCAGTAAATCAAACAATCCTAATACTGTTGTTAATGCAATATTAGTCCATTCAAACAGCAGGATTGGAAAACTAAGGTACTTCCCTTATATCAATCCCAACACAGATCCTGTCTAGGGTCGTCACTCCTAATAATCTCATACGAAGTATATTTTGTAGGTCGCTACAAGGGCTGGCAAGGCTGTTGCTCGCACTCGTTGCACCGCTCCCCCATCACCTTATCAATACAGGCCTACTGTACTCTCACTGCTACTGAAGGGTCGTCGCCTCCCGTAGACTCAGAATACGCTCGCGGTCACTACAAAGGACTCGTCGCCTGATCAGTGTAGGCCGACAGCAAGAATATAGTGTCTCATACTACCATAATCTGCTCACGAGACATAGGTGCTCACTGGTCACTACGGGGAGGTTTGTGGCCCCAGCGTAGGCCGACAGCTCGACCACGGTGTCCCATACCACCATGTCCGGCTCATGAGTCTTCGTGGATCAAGGTACCATGGTTAACAGGGTTTACAATGGTAAGTTCAGTACCCTAGGTTCAAGCAGTTATGACTCATACAGGGTGAACATATAACGGCCAGTCGGGTTACTTAACGGGCTCGACTAGCACGATCGCATCTCAAGTCGAACGACATGAAGTGCGTAAAACACTTCGTGTGGCCTAACCACTGCCGCCAACTCCAAAACACGGCTCGCGTTCATCGACGCGTCGTTCGTGACAAAGATAGGCCAACCACGAACTTGCTCGGTTGCCGACTGCCTGGACTAGGTATAGTCCCAAACACATATGAATTCACATCAGCAATCATGTAAGCGTATTGGAATTGAAATACAACCATGTGAGCATGTTAACACATGTTATAACATACAACTTGAGTAAATCACCAAGCACATGCATTTCATACATACAATGAAATCATGCATATAGCTAACATGTAGGAAATCATTTACATCAGCATATAAATTGAGAAATCAATGTCAAACTAATTCATAACATCATTTAATTCAATACATACTAATACAAGCAATTATACACTTAAACTACACACTTAAGTCTACATATAGTATGTCGACCCGAAGTGCGCATTTAGGCGAATTTCTTCGCCAAACTAATTATGCACGCATTCCTAGTATTCTAATGCGACAAGAAGCCATGTCAATCACATCAGCAAATTATGGATGAAAACAGTACTTCCTACAAATGACTAAAATGCCCTAAATCTCATATTCTACGCCGGTTTACGAAACAGGAAACGGACCGCATGTTGTATATGTCAAATGGCGTTGCCATCGATAATCTACTATTAAACGACATTGAAAGCGTTGAAAACAGTCAATCAAAGAGTCTAAAATCCGCACCTTATCTCCTAGAAGCGTATCGTTTCGAACGGAGCGTATACGCTTTGTCTACGATGACTAGACAACCTGATTTACAAGATCTATCAGCTAACATGCTATGGAACGAAAGGAACCTCAAATTAGCAACTTATTAAGGTGTTTTCTTACCTAGAAATGTGGAGAAATCACCGGCCAAGTAATTGGAGCGTGTTGCTAAAGCACGTGCAATAGGTGGCACGACAGCACGAAAATTCTCCTCCAGTTTCTCTCACAAACTCTCACCTTTTCTCTCTCCCAATCTAGGATTTTTCTCAAATTCGGATGGGAGAGAGGAATGAGGGTTTCAACCCCTTTTATAAGCCCAAATGTGCCCGAAATAGGCTCGGGAACAAAGTTTACTTGAGGATATCCAAATCGGGGCTGTTTCGGTCCAAAAGACCATTTCTGGTGGTCTCCTGGCTGAACGCGATCAGACTTAAGTTCGTACTTGTCGGATGTCGCTCTCATACCGTTTTCAGACCATCAGTGTTCGTAGATCGCCCGTGGCGGTCCAGTTTCAGCTCAGCGGTCACCGCACGTAAATCAGGCCTGCAAGTCTCATGATATGAAATAGAAATTTTTCCTGATCCGAGGGTGTAATTTGGCTGAATTCTGACGGTCAGAACGCTTAATACTGACGCGTCAAGTCGTGTGCCAGATTTGAATTTCAAATTCCAAATCTGTCTCTATTCTTACTCTCTTCAGTCTAGGCTCAATGAAATAGCCTGTGAATGTCGGTTGGACTTGATTTTCGAAATGATTGTCAAGTCCAGCTAGGCGGTTCTAACGGTCTAAGATAGTAGGAATCGGACTTTCGACGCTCGATCTAGATCCAATACAAAGTTTCAAAGTGGTCCAAAGAACAAACCTGCTTAGAGTTTGATCTGAGGTTTTAGAGTATTATAAAGTCATTGATTCTACAAGTTTTGGATCTTGTAGAACGTATTTAAAGCGGTCAAGGGCTATTTTCCAGCTACTCCAGCGTTGCGCTAGCTAACTTACACTTAGTTTCTAAAGGAATTAATCCTAAGTGATTTCTTTGGCTATGGAATTTGGTTCTGAGCGATTTTTCAGGTGTTTTATTCGATCCATTGCCTAAGGACGTTTAATCCCAGGTTGGCCAAAATCTGGGGTGTTACACTTACACTTGTCTGGGCATCAATCTTAGCCACGACTACTCGATCCCATGCAGTTATGGCTACCCATGAAAAAGAGCCGGCAGCTCTGCCAACTCCTGAAGCATCGGCACTGGTACCGGCACCGTCACCGACGCCCGCGTTGCTACCAGTAGATCCAACAAACCCACAAGCCAATACAACCACACAAGAGCTACTACTTCGAACGATGCAAGAGCTACTACTTCGCTTAATGCCAAATGTCACACTGAATACAAAGGCAACCCAACCTAGCGTACAAAACAGTTCACTCCCATAAACTCCTTTTGTTTTCTCCCTCAATCCTCCAATAAATCATGTTCTCCCTCTTCCTGCAGAATCAGCCTAACATACAAATGTGAGCAACCCTGCCACACATCTTCCTCATAATAGGAGATCCAATCAATTCCAAGGGGCAAAACCTCTCTCGACCAGTCCCTCTGAAATTGAAGAGCTCCGAGAGCAATTACAAGATATGCAAAGGAAGTTACCGAAGCAGCAGGGGGTGGATCTCTCATCCACCAAGTTCAGGGATCTTTGTCCCTTCCCTGATGCAATGGTACCTTAAAACTTTGAGGTACCAAAATTCAAAAGGTATGATGGTACGGGGTGTCCTATGGACCATTTAAGAGCATTTTGTGGAGAGCTTAATACTCTGGCAGGTAATAACGGAGCGTTGATCCGGTTGTTTCAAAATTTCTTGAAAGGCGATGCACTAGATTGGTACACGTCATTAGACTACCATCAAATTAAAACTTGGGAACAACTTTCCTAAGCTTTCATTGATCGATTTGTGTACAATCTTAATGTAGTGCCTAAAAAGGCGAATCTTGTTACCTTAAGGCAAAGAAATGATGAGTCATTGTCAGCTTATGTTGGATGGTAGCAGGCCATGGCCACCAAAATAAAAATACCCATTGATGACGAGGAGCAAATCTACATGATCATCCACTCGGCAAACCCGAGTATATTCGGATACCTCGTATCGTATCCATATGCCAACTTCACCCAACTCATCCATGCTGGGGAACGAGTCGAAGCTGGAATAAGGGCTGAAACAATTTTCCCTTGGTGGCCTCATTAAGCCCCCCAGTATAACGGACAGTGGAAGAAAGGCCTACTGGATACGAGAATGGTAACAGAAGTGTTCCTGACCTCCATCCAACAGAAGAAGACAATCCTGTCGAATCTGCCCAAGGTACTCAATTCGCTCCTCAAGAAGGATAATGGCAACAACAACAGCAAATGGAGATTCCTCAGTACCCTAATCATGGTTAGCAGATGAGGATGACCCGAAAATCTAGGCAGTTTACACCGATAGCCCAAACTTATAGTGAGGTACTAGCCATGCTAGTCCAAAGGCAAATACTTATACTGCTACTACCTAGGCTCCCCCAAACCCTCTGCCACCAAATTATAATGAGAATAGTACTGTGCATACCACCAATCCTGAGGCCACACAACGAACCATTGTTTCGCCTTGAAACATGTGATCCAAGATCTGATTGACAACTAAACGATTGTGGTTACCTCTCCTACTGTTGCCACCACCAATTACACTCTTTAGAATCCCCTTCCATCATATCAAGTATGCCCCAGTTCATCAGAACCCCTACTAATAATATCAATCAAGGAGAGCCACCCCCGATCAATCCAATCCAATGCATTCATTCAATCACCGCCAGCCCAACAACAATACCCCCAAGTCTACAAGGGGCACACCCTACTAGTCCAATCTCTTCACTCTCAAATATGCAAGGGGCATCTTCAGTAGGTCCAGTCTCCATGCCCCCGAGTCTACAAGGGGCACACCTTTCCAGTCCAATCTCTTCGCTCTCAAATATGTAAGGGGCATCTCCATCTGGTCCAATCTCCATGCCCCCAAGTCTACAAGAGCCACCACTGATCAATTTAGTCCATACATCCTTTATCTCATAAGGGGCACCACTTACTTATTCAGCCCCTACTCCAACCCTCGTAATCCAAGAAAATGCTCCTTCCCCGACCAACATACCGCATGCCTTAGCAAAATCAGGGCCCAGCTTCAATCATGTGGTAACTTTCCAAGAAGGACATTTTGCTACTCAAAGGGTTTTGCCTAGCTCTACTAAGTCTTCAATCCTTCAAGAGAAGAGTATGGGGCGAGCGGTTCCCGCCTATAGGAGAAAGGTCGAGGAAGAGATTAACGTCGAGATCATGATTAGCCCCAAAGCATCAACCATCACTTTTCAGGTCTTTGACATCACAGCTTCATTTCATCTCCTCCCCGATCGGTCTTGGATCCATAAAGTCAAGGCTCTCTCTTCGACTCTTCACCAAAAGGCCAAATACATTTTCGGAGACAAGGCACTGACCGTTTTGGATGATCCCGAACAAATCTTTCCGACTGAAGCAGTCAACCGTCGAGAGCTAGATATCCCGATCATAGACATACAATATTCCAATGAAGACATCCCATACCATAGTCTTGAGTTCAAGACTATGAATTGAATTCCTCTTTCATGTCCCATCAGATCAAACTATGTCTTTCCTCCAGTCAAGCACCAACATTTTTATTATCAGCTCGAATATCAAGAGAATGTAGGCATGAGAGAACTAGAATATTTGCCTCCTATGGGTGAGATACCAAAGCACAAATGGATCGGAGGAGAGCAAGCTCGACAAGAGGAGGATGATCCCCTCATCCATGCATCAATCAAATCTATCGGAGAAGGGATCATCTATCCGGTTGGTAGGCCGAGATCCACCATGGAGGATCAAGTAAGCAAAATAAGTTCAACTGGACTGTTTGGAAATGACTCAGGCAAAGGGCAAGAATTTTCTCTGATTGATTGGACCACTTGAGAGGAAGAATGCAAAGACTCACGATGCATCGAGGATGAGCTGAGGAAAGTAACATCCAACACTAACTCAAAGTCCAATCTCAAACTCATCACTACATTTGGGTATAACAATGAGTGCCCACCTACTGATCTGTCTAGCCTTACCTCCTGAGAGGAGGGAGTGCAGGGCAATAGCTGGTTCGCAGTCCCTAAAGATGGCACAATAAAAGCAACGTTTGACTCCTCAAAGCCGAATCAAGCTGTAAGACCCGTATCCTAATCCATACTGTTTCGTCGCTTCCCGCGATCCTTCCCGTCGAAGTTTGGCAATCCTCGACCTATAATTGACGTTGCGCACGACCGTAAGTTGTATCCTATACATTTGAGTCAGATTAATCTGAGACTTATACCATTGCGACCGCACCGTCGCCGCGGTTCTAACGCCGTGACTCACGCACCGATTCGATACCTAGACGAGGTGATGTGGACCCATGTTCAGTTCAAGCAAAAACACCGCATGTTGTAAATTTCAAGGGAATCTCCACAACATATCCCATCAATCTCATCAATCAATCCCATCAATCACCTCTCATGTCAAGTACAAAGCACCCATACTTTCTTTCTCCACAAGTTAAGCAAACCCAAAGTCAACCAATCCATCACCTCACCCATCACTCACCTCACCCTTCACTCACCTCACATCCATCACTCACATCTCTTCTTACATCTCACCTCTCTCTCTCTCATTTCTCATCACAATTCCAAGTAACCAAGAGAGGCTCCCACGTCCATGCATTCTAAGTGAGAGAGTGCATGTTAGTGGCCCACTTTCCCATCCCAAAACCTCCATCTTAGCCATTCAAATCTCATCATCCACCATCAAAGAGAAGCACAAGGAGACCGACATCTCAACGGACCAAGAAGATCAAGTGGTGGGTGCTTCCATAGACTAATTTTTCATGTTTTTAATATGAACCAAGTGAGGCCTACCGATCAATGGTATGGATCTCACTTTGGACCCTAAGATGTGGCTAATGACCCATCTTGATCATCAAAATCATTCCATGATGGGGCCATTCTCTATGGACCCCATCATAATGTTTACTTTCTTGCATTAAAGAGGTTATATAGACCGTTCATTTTGGATGGAGAGGGATCTCCAACGTTGATCTTTTATTTGGAAGGCTCATATGCAATGGGATCCATTGATGTATGATTGGATGGTTGAAACAGAGGGCCCATGTGCCGGGGTCCCTCCATCACGCGTGTCCCACTCTTTTACTCTCTCTCTCTCTTCCTCTCTTTTTTATTTATTTTCTTTGTATGTTGATGTGGCCATGTGGCCCACTTGAATGAGCCCCGCCATGAAATATGTATTTTATCCAAGCCGTCCATAAGTGGGGCCCATCTTAGACGTATTGTACTTACACCATCCATCCTGTGGTGGCCCACCTAAACAAAAAAAAAGGAAACGTCTAGCGTCTGGACGCTGGACATAGAAGGAAAACACAAATATTGGCATGATTTTACAAGCCATTGGGGTGAATCACTTGTGTAGGCCCCACCTTGATATATGTTTCTAATCCAACCCATCCACCTTACTCCCTGACTCATTTTAGGCGTTGAGCCAAAAGATGGGGTTAATCGGAGTATTTAGTGGGCCATAGTGTTGAAAACAATATTCTTACCATTGAAATCTATTAAGATTTCTTCTACACGTCGAAAGAGGCCCGATATCGGACTCATTGGATTTATTATGAGCCATAGAATCTAATGGTTAGACTGGATTCATCAGATGCAGGCCCCACATGATAAAAACTCCAGAAAAAAATAGTTTTTTTTTTAAAAATAAAAATAAAAGAAGCAGCAGCAAGTTGCTGCTGTGTCAGAAGGCTGGCCGCGCCAGCGGCTGGCGGGCGGAAGGAGGCAGACCCACGGCTCCAGCCGTGGGCCCCACCTTAATGTTTATGTTTCATCTAAACCGTTCATGTGGTGGGCCACCCTCTGTAGTAGACTCAACCCAAAAATCGGCTTGATCCAAATCTCAGGTGGCCCACACCATGAGAAACAGTGAGATTGAACATCAGCTATTGAAACCTTTTTGGGGTCACCAACGGTTTGGATTGTTTTTCCTTTCCTCCAGGTGTGCGTGACCTTTATCAACGGATTGGATGTAAAATAAACATTATGGTGGGCCCCACGTGGGACCCACTGTCCCCGTCCAGTCCAATCGCTGGACTGGTGAACGGAGTGGAGATACCTCGTTTTCAACACTTGAGGTCTTGGCACCGATCCCTGGCAGGGTGGGACCCACCACGTTGTATGTGTTCTCTCCACACGGTCAGTGGACCCCACTATGATGCACGTGCGGCATCCTATTTCCTAAACCATTTGATAGATCATTTCAGTGCATGAGCTAAAGATTGGGACAGATTTAAAGTTCAAATGGACCCCACCTTGGCATATGTATGGGGCCCATCTTGATTTACTTATGGCCATCCATTGAGGCCCACCTTGGTATATATTTAAAGCCCATGGGATTAAGCCCATTTGGCACATATAAAGCCCATCGGATTAAGCCCATTTGGCACATATAAAGCCCATGAGATTAAGCCCATTTGATACATATAAAGCCCATGGGATTAAGCCCATTTGATACATATAAGGCCCATGGGATTAAGCCCATTTGATGTGCATGGGGCGCAAATGGAGTGTCCCATTTGATATATATATAAGGCCCATGGGATGTGGCCCATTTTGAAATATTGTAAGGCCCATTGTGATGTACTCTAGGCTCGCAGGTTATGGACCATTGCAATGTACATAAGGCTCGTTGGTGAGGCCCATTGATGCAGCCCATTTGATGAATGTAAGGCCCATGTGATACTGCCCATCCAATGTATCCAAGGCCCATGGGTCGAGGCCCAACGGGATGTCCTTAGAGTCCATTGCAATGTGTGATTTTCCATGGTTCATGTAATGATATTTATGGCGGGCCGTGCCTTGGGAGCAATGTTGGTTTGACGTCCACATTGTAAGTATAATGTTGGTTAAATATCCGCATTATGACTCTCCCTAGGACCCATTGATAGGCTCATACTTGTTGATAGTTCATCACTTTATAACATGCTTAGTATAATCTCATGATTCATACCCATACGCATCATATGTATGCTTGATATGAGGAATGCTTGATCATAGCATACGTCATTGGGCAGACCATTTACGAGACTCGTTATGAGACAGAGTGCCCCACATGATCGCGTAGTACGCGCTAGATTGCTGCATGATTTGACGGTGTGATTCATGCATCTTGTATATGTGTGACTTGATCACTGCACGCCCTAGCGATATCAGGGCCGTGACTCCACAGGTACATCGTGGATGACCGTATCAGATACCGAAAATACTTTATTCTAGCACTGTGGGCACTTAGGATGTCCTTCGGTGAGAGTCCCAGAACCTTTTTGGTACCAGGAGATGCTCCAACGTCTAGACAGAGTGGATACACGAGCGCCCAAGTGCCGAATACCAGTAGGCCGCGTCTCCCACTGTGTCGTGGTCGGTTGGAAGGGGGTGTGGCTTTATCTGCCTGAGCGAGGGGGCTATAAGCTAGGCTGAGTTTGACTAGCTCGCAAATGAGTCCGCTATCGACGAGCTGGGTAGGTATTGACAGACTGCTGGTCAGGTAGATAGTGAGGTCTATTCTGCTTGCTTGGCTATATAGCTAGGGAGGAGGCAGTCAGTGTGAGTGTATTAGACCCCGGTGGTATCCAAAGAGGAACTGTACTGATATGTGTACTTGATGAGTACAGACTTGCTTGGATTGCATTTCGCATATGACATTCGGCTATGTAGGCCTTGCATTGCATCGGTGTGGCCGATGACATTCGTATCTCGCATCACATGGCCTTGGTATGGCTGATAGTATTCATGTCTTATATCACATAATATTGGAATGGTTGATTGTATTTATGGACTTACCGCATACTTCCGCATTACTCTAATATTATATACTTGACAATTGCCTTACGCACACACTTACACCACCCTCTAAGCTTTTGTAAGCTTATGCATGACAGTTGCGTGTAGGTAGCGTTGGACAGCAACAACGCTGAGGCAGGAGCGCGTATCAGGCCATTTTGGAGCTTTTTGATCATCTTGTATTTTTCTTTCTGCATTGTACTTAAAGTTTTTAATATAGTGAATATGTGGTGATGTTGTTTTGTGACTTGGTTATGCTTGTAGTTATGCTCCATTACAAAAAATAAATTCATTCTAAAAATCCTCCTTGTAAGATCCCAGGATCAGAATTTGGCGTATGTTTGCCAGGAGCTGAGAATGGGGCACTACGGAGGCTGTCGGCACCGAATTCGACAATCAGGATTCCTGCGAATCCGATTTCTGGGTTTGGGGCGTGACACAAGCAATCCCTGGTTCACATCGCCATCGTTCTAAAGAAAAAAAATCAGAAAATTTCAAAAATCCAAAAACATTAGATATTTTTAAAATGCCAAAAAAAATCAGATACTTGTTAAAAAAAAAAAAATTCCCAAAAGCTAAAAACATTTGATATTTTCAAAATGCCAAAAAAAATTAGATACTTGTTAAAATGCAAAAAAATCATATATTTGCCAAAATCCAAAAACAATAGAAATTTCTCAAAACACAAAACAATAGAAAATCTTCCAAAACTCACAAGCAATGATGTGCCAAATGCGTCTGTTACAAAGTTTGAAGTCAAGTCATATGATTTCAATCTAGAGTTAGAATTGAGGGAAACGATGATCTGAGTTTCGAGCTAAAGGATTCCCTCCGAAAGTTCGAAACAAAGGCTAATGTCGTCACGGATGATTTTAAAATTGTGAACTTGGGATGCCTTGAGCTCCCTAGAACAGTAAGTATCAAGAGATCCTCGCCTCCTGAATATACGCAGAGGATGATAGAATTCCTGAGGCTCGGAGCTATCTAACTTTGGGTTTTCCTATGAAGCCTTACCCGGATCGAATAAAGAACTAATCATACACCATCTGCTATGAAGCCTGAAGTCAAGCCCATCAAGCAAAGCTGTCAAGATCATGTCTGAAGTCCACAATGAAGTCCTACTGATGAATGATGAAGATAAGTTATTGTAGCATATCAGGAAGTGCTTTAAATATCTAAAGCTTGTACAACGAATCCATGTGCATGCTTTGAGTCTTTATAACTTGGCAACACCTTAACCCTTTTTCAGGATGGGGTGTTGACATCATCGAAAGAATGAACCCGAAGGCATCCAATGGTCATGAGTGCATTCTTGTGGCATATAAAAGCGGGCATCGACAACATCCTACATCATCAGTATGAATGAAAAAGAGAAGTCAAGAAAAATGATTGGTGGTAATCTTGATGCAACTAACTACATCTTGCAGATGTACAGCACACAACAATCACTAGGACGAATGACAAGTAAGTCTGAAAGAAAGGTTAACAACATGGTAACAATGCACATCTTATCATTGCACCTACTAAATCTAGGGGGCAACTCCAGGCCATCCTGAGACGATCCGTTGATCATCCTCGAGGATTCTTCCGGGAGGTGACCTTCGTCTCACCATCATTAGGGGCAAAGATCTTCCAGAGCCCATTAACGCCGACAACATGGGTAATCTTACCTGACTATGTCAACAACCACAATCGTAAAGCTAAAGTCAAATGATAAAAGGTTAGCATCCTGAGGTACATTCCATCATCATTCCTTCCCTCCAATAAGTGTTTCAAAAAATAAAGGGTTTAAAAAAAAGGAAAAAAAAAAAGATGAAGAAAAAAAAAGGACAGAAAGCGCGCAGTCAAAAAAAGAAAAAGAAAAGAAAAAGAAAAGAAGAGTCGAACCCAATGAGTGAGAACATAAGTCACCAACCCATTTCCCCTCAGGATAGTTTAACTCAATGTCAACGGCTTCACGATCGTGATTGAAGACAAATTTAAGTAGCTCACCAATCGGCCGGCAATGAATGGAGTCTAGCCTCCCTCCTTTGTACAAGAAAAAGAGAAATTAAAAGAAAAGTAATGTGCCTAAGTAAAACGGGCGAGTTAAAAACCTGAAAGGGCGCCTCGAGTAAAAATAGCGGGCATGTAGCGGACTTGGTGAAAACCTGAAAAGGCACCAAGGGTAAAAATAGCATAACTGTCAAGAGGCAGGCAAGAGCAAAAACTCGGGACATAGTGAAAATCTGAAAGGACGCCATGGGCAAAAATGACGAGAAAGCTAGTTGTGGTGAAAACTTGAAAAGGCGCTACGGGTAAAAAGGGCTATAAAAGAAAAAAATAGAAAATAAAAAGTATAGGTACAGAAGGAGCCAAGACAACGAGCAAAGTGAAGAAGCACAAGGAAAAAATAAGTCTTAAATCAGAATTCTGTCAGACTCTACCCAAATTTAAGGGGCATGATCCTAATATGCGCTACTCTCAGGGAACAGAGATCCCTGGTAAACAACTCAAAATATCGGATTCGACAATCCAAAGCACAAATTCAAACACAAGCAAACACTAACAAATTTGGCACAAAAAAAAAAATAAAAATTCATTCCTTTCAAAAAAGTCTTTTTAATACATCGCTTTCTTTTCTTTACAAAAAAAAAGGTATTCATGCATATACAAGACAAGTAGCCAACAAAGTCGAGGATCAACAAAGTCAAAGTCAAAGCCCCAAAAGGCCAAGATTTCAAAGCCCCAGAAGCCCACAGTTCAAAGCCTTAGAGGCCCACATTATAAAACCCATAAGGCCCACAAGTTCAAAGCCCCAGAGGCTCACATTTCAAAACCCACAAGTTCAAAGCTCCAGAGGCCCCACATTTCAAAACCCACAAATTCAAAGCCCCATAGGCCCACATTTCAGAACCCAGAAGCCCACAAGGCCCACAAAGTCAAAGCCCTAGAATTTCACAAGTTCAAAGCCGCAGAGGCCCACATTTCAAAACCCACAAGTTCAAAGCCCCAAGGCCCACATCTTAAAACCTACCAAGCCCATTGTTCAAAGGCCCATGGTTCAAAGACCATGTTTTCAAGCCCATTTCCTAGGCCCACATATCCAAAGCAAGGCCCACTTCACAAGCCCTATTTTAAGTCCCATGGTCATAGGCCCACATGTCCAAATCAGGCACATGTTCCCCAATTACCCCATTAATTCATTAGTGGAGGCCATCTAGCTATTCGATCCAGACTATACAATAAAAATCGGACAACGACACCCTCCCGCGAGATTGGACAGATGTTTCAAAAATCTAAAAAATATCTCAAATAAAAACCGTTAGCCCCACCAACTCATCAATGGAAGCAACGCGACTGTTTACTTGTGCAATAGAAACCGAACAACGACGCCCACCCGCTAGATCGAACGAATATTTTCCAAAAAATCTAAAAAATACATTTTCAAATAAAATCCCTAACGAGTCTAGCTCTAAAGGGAATAGTTTTCAAATAAAGTTTTCAAAAATGCACGCGGCGCGCAGTAAACTAAGGAATCTTCTATATTCTCCAGTTACGGTCAGTGCACACAGCTAAATAAGATTCGATCTCTTTCAATTTTCCCGAAGGACGATTGAATCTGTATATGATACATGTACGATTGACCAGATCTCTATATCTGGATAGTCGTACGAATGCTAGTAAAATGAGTAGATCTATCTCTGAAAAGAACTATCAAACTCGAAGTGACAACAATCCAATGTAACCAAAGTATCAGAATCAGCAGGCTGTATGGCAACAGATCACTCGCACATACCTAGTCTAGGATATTCAAAAAATTTGATTGAGTCTAAGTCGACGTAGTGAGTTCCCTATAAGGTCGCACAAATGCGCAGGGTAGCTAACTACTTTGACAATCAAACAGACCGAATACTCCTAGGGTGATTACGTAGCAAAGGAACGACAAACCAAACAGTAAGGGAATCCTTGTAAAGCTGCAAGAAATGCGCAGAGGCCTTTACTTTTCAGACTGACCCTCTAATGCTATTAACAATCTGAAGTGAAAGGGTTGTGATTGGTAATCCGTAAACTCGTAAAAAATGCCCAGGAGGCAATCACAACATTTTCCTCAACCCTCTTGATATGTGTAAGTCATCTCTTTTCCAAACAGTCGACTAACAATGATACAATGACAGGCAATAGATTCGAGTCATTACCTTTTTTTCTGACCAGAAGGGTGGGGTGTCCACTCGCTTTGACCGTCGGTTCCTCGCAACCTCGGTCAAAGAGGGGCATCTGTAGACACCCCACCCAGGCTACATCTTGAGAAGGCTAAGACCATCCGGGAACCAACCATGATCATACCTTAAATCGGAATCGCAGCTCAAATCGAACCCTGACCCAAAAGTCTCCAATCCCAACCCAAAACCATGATCCAAACCATTTAGCGCACATGCAACCCCGCCTATACCCTATACCCTGACTAGAACCCCATTTTACCTAAGCCTAAACCCACTTTTCTGAGCCGAAAACCTCAAAAGGAGACTTTTGGGTGAACCCGCACAACATACAAAGCCCGTACGCGCAAACCAGGCCCAAACTGAGCCCGGGCGGTAGTCTGACTACCGCCTGCGGTACTTCAAGTGCCACTGTTCGTGGCTCGCGTGTGGACAGCTGTCCCAGCGTCCAAAAGTTAACTTTTTTCTGGATTTACCCCCCTCCCTCCAATCTTCACTATTTACTATTTTACCAGCTTCATAAGCCAATGGAGTGTGCCACGTAACGCTCCTCTCTCCCTAGCCAATCACAAGCCTTCATTCTAACTTTTTAACCCTTACTCACCACCTATTTACCATTCAACCATTGGAGAAGGCTATAAATAGCCCTCTCCTCTTCTCATTCAACACACCCTAACAACCAAGAAACCCCCTCCCAAGCTTAAGAGAGAGTGAGAGAAGAGAGTGAAGGAATGGGAAGGAGCTCCCAAGCCTTCAAGTCCAGATTTCCTTAACTACCCCTAGCCTTCCTCTCAACCTCTTTAACCTATAAGCCTAGCCCGGATTGGTCGTGTTTTGGTCCATGTCTTAGCCTACTCAAGATCGACCCAAAGATTCATTCATTTTACATACAAGCATTCGTCATGACATTTATTCCCTTCTCAACTCTCCTGCTTCTCTAGATCTCTAGTGAACGTATGCTCTGTGACTTGTCATATATCAGATCCTGTCACATCAAAAATTCCTAGTGATCTAGTCCATTTTTCTTACCTCTTTGCATAAGCATCGTCACATCTCCCTCTAGACATGCCGTTGGACGTATGCTCTTTGGCTTGCCAAAATCTCGGATCTTGCTGCATCAGAAATCCACGTGTGTGCTTAGTCCTAATCTGACCATATCATTCATTCCTTGAGATTTTTTTTACCACACTAAGTAGAGACTGTACATTTGTGCGGGTAGAGAGGGTGCCTAACACCTTCCCTCTTTGTAACCGAAGTCCCTTACTCGGAATCCCGGATCGCAGACCAGGAGTCAATCTAAGGTAGGAGAGTCTTCAGATTTCTCCAACCTTACATATTCCGCAGTTCTAGCCGACCGCGGGATTCTGAGATTATTCAGCTAATGGTGACTCCAACATACACAAATCAGTCTAATCACCCCCACCACCAAAAACATACAAATACAAATCAACATGGGCGTCGATTTTTCAGTGTTTACAATACAAAAACCTAGGAAAACTAAACTTCATGTACAATTTATAAGGAGTGGATGCAAAAGCTTAGGAAAACTAAGCTTCATTTACCAAGGAGAGTGGAGGAGCATTACAAGTTGTACCACCATAACAATTGGGGAAGTAGATTAGGTGAGACCCCAGCCTCACCCAAGATGGTGCAGCCCCTAGCATGGGGCCCACCTTGATGTGTGTATCTTGTATCCACCCTGCACATCCATTTTTCCATATCGTTTTAGGGCATGACCCTAAAATGAGGAAGATTCAATTATCAAGTGGACCATACTCTAAGAAAAAGTGGTGATTGCACACTCTATTATTAAAAATTTCTTAGGGCTCACCTTAATGTTTTCTCTGTATCTATTTTCCATCCAATCTAAGGTTACGTGAGCCTTGATGAAGGTACAAAAACAAATATTAGCTTCATCCAACTTTTGTGACCCATTAACTTATAATATGGTCTCATGATAATAAAATGTTTTTTTTTTTTTTTTGGATAATGCCCTGAACCGAACTGAAAAATGAATGGACCGAGGAGAGGCAGCTTTCTCACTTAATCCATTTCTAACATTTAGTGGAATGTCTTTCTCAAAATATAATGTTGATGGGATGGGAGAAGTAGACGCATTGATTGGATAGGAAAAAGAGACAGAAGTTGTTAATTTTACAAATTTGCTTTCTGAAATTCTCTTTTTCATGGTGGTGGAGAAGTTGTAATTTTATTCGAGAAATTTCCTACTGTACGACCCATTTATGGCCCACAGACCTTTTTAAGCCCACTTTTTTTTGCTGTCAAGAATAAGCCCCAGCTATACGAACAACTTTTCACATGTCAAAAATGCCCCTGCTTTTTCAGAAATGTGATATTGGAAATTGGGGTTTCCTATGACTACGGATTATAACCATAGTTATAATCATAGCCCCTACTTTTTCAATATGTCCTTCGATATGTATCAAAGGTCTTTCGATATGATCGAAAAAGGTCTAGAACTGTCCAGCGAGTTTACCTCAAAAATCCTGCAATTTTCGATATATATCGAAGAGCATTTGATATATATTGAAGGTGATTTTTCCTATCGCTACGGATTATAACCATAGCCATAACTATAGTCCGTGAAATCCGTGCAAAATTTTTTTTTTTACGTGGGGAACTTTATTCTACGTACATTTTTCTCTAATACATATTTATATAAATATGTATATATAAGCACATAATTTTTTTTTTCTCTCTCTCTTTTTTTTTTTAAATTTCTTTCTTTATTCATTTAATAAGAATATCTTCTAAACTAAAATTACTTACTTAACGTACCATATATGATTTTTGGGTAGAAGAAGCTACTTTAGCCAACCAACCTGGTCATTTTCATAGATTCCATTAGGTTGATGGTTGCAAATCCATTGGTCAATTTTAATCAGTTTGCAGTCAATTTTATTCATTTCATTCACTTCACGGTCAATTTCATTCACTTCGCGGTCAATTTCAATCAGTTTGTGGTGAATTTCATTAACTTCATGGTCAATTTCATTCACTTTGCGATCATGTAATATCTTGAATTTTCACTGTTTTGGATTCCCAAAAATCCTTAAAATTTTTTTAAAAAATTAACTTCTAATATCACTTAAATGACTATTAGCACTCAATGTTAGTCTATACAGGGGTGATACTAGTAAAGAACCCCACAAGTCCAATTAATCAACCATAAGAAACCACCGAATCCGCCCAATCACTTGAACATCAGGTGTAACCCCATGATTTACTCACATAGGACCCAAAACTAACCGACCCGTTGCTAACTAATCAAGATAAGCATAACTAAATTAAAGATCTAACCGAAGCCGAGTCAGATAAGGCCCGAATCTTAACTAATAGATCAAATCAAACCCTGTAACGTTCCGTCCAACCAACATAGTGTCCTGGGGTGTCCACGTAGGATTTGTCGTAGGACCATTCGTTTAAACCGCTTGTGGTGGGGTACCACAAGTTAATTAACCTATGATTAGTCCATTAGAATAGACCAGAAAGATCATGACAGGGCCTAGTGCGGGCTGCCAAGCCAGATAACCATTTACACTTAGCATCAGCCCGTACAGGCTATACCGCGATGCAGGGAGGTCAAAAAATTATAAAAATTTAGAGAATCTTAGATCTCACTGGGTTTGTGGTCCATCGCAGGCTACGGACTCATTGAGCACCCAGAAGTAATTATTTGAGCCGCTCCAACAGCCCATGTCAACTCACCCAAAGCCATATAGTTGGAATCTTACGCGAGATAATGAAACTAAGACTTCGGGCTTTTCAGCCGTCAAATTTCTTCAAAATTTATGGTGAAGGTCTAATGTAGTATCTTACACCTGTCCACAAAATTTGGAACCCGATCGTGGTACGACGACCGTTGATTGTAAATCAGACCCGTACGACCCAACCCCATATCTGATCGTTCTTAAATTTTACATGGCCCTTCATCGGACCATGAACCACCTACACTATAAGTTTCATGGCCAGGGGACCACCAGAACTGTCCTAATAACCGAAATGGGCCCACAGGGCCATTTATAGATCGGAACCTTATGATCAAACCCCGTATTCGTTGATCCGTTTATCCCCAAACTTTGCATAACCTCTCATTGGGCCATGCGACACCTACACACCCAATTTGGTGGTCATAGGAGTGTTGGGGCCACCCCAACACCAATAGTGAGTCTTAAGAGGCTATTTTGGAAATTTATGAAAACTTAAGGTCAAAGGGCCTAACTCTAGGGAAATAAACCCTAGCACTTGTCTCATAACTCTCCCCATTCTCAAACAAAAATACCTCCCTCTCCCTCATATCTTTCTCTATTCTCCAACAACAATCTCTCCCTCATAATTTCCTACACCCTCCTACCATTAAACCCTCTCCCTCATAAACCTCCACCATCCACCCACAACCAACCTCTCTTATCTCATAGCTCCCACCACAACAACCATTGATAGGGGAGTAAAGAGAGAGCAAGAAAGTAGAGTGAGGAGAAGGAGTGTGTGAAGGAAATCCAAGGTGGACCCTAGAATCGAGGTGGGGCCAAGGGCATAAACCCTTTTCAAAACTCTACCTCTCCTCTAAGGAGAAATTCTCTGCCACAACCCTAAAATCATCCATTGGCCTCTAAGTAAGATCTCTCACTCTTTTTCTCTTGAAACCCTTGTATTGAAGAAGGAAGGGCATGAATTTCTCAAATGCTAGACCTTGTTTTAGGGATTCCGGCCTATCAACCCTCGAAATCCATATCTCCTAGGTCGTTTCCAAGCCTCCATCGAATCCGAAGGTGCGGACTATTATCCTTAGGTGGCCTAGCACCAATTATAGTAGGAATTTAATGATTTTGATTGTTTGGATGTTGTGTTGAAGGATCTAGAGGAAAACCTAGGAATGGAATGTTGTTGGAATTGTATGGAATTGCATGTTTAAGTTCTCATTTGATGTTGATATTGTCCCTCATGTGATTTTGTATTTAGATGATTACATGCTCATGTTTGGTTGATTCTCATACATGTGTAGCTTCCTAAAGTGTATGATTCATTGTTCATGTGTATTTGATCCCTTGAGGTGTAGGAAATGCTTAGTTTCCTCCCCAATCCACACAGTTCATGCACGCATAGATTATGACGTTGTAGATAGCTTGTTAGGAATGGTTGAATCATATGTTGAGATATATGTGAACATGATACTGTATGCTAGATTAGAACCTTGATATTGGTATGATATAAAAATTATTCTCAAATCCGTGGGTTGGTTAGGAAATATGAGGAGTGACGGTAGCCTCATTGGTAGCGCTATCCTAAGGCTAAACTCATGGATTTGGGCTGGGGCGCGTGGGTGGTAGTAGTTCGACCACATGGGCCTCTCGTGCCCGATGTCGTCCGTCACGTGCTCGCCCGACTTGTGCGGTTTATCCTACTCACTATCCAATCCTGTTTTGTTAACCATGTTTGCTCACCTATGTATGGAACCTGAACCACCCTGCAACCGTTGTAGCACATCAATAACCCACCTTTAACTGGTCCACAGCCTTGTGAGCCGGAGTATGGTGGAATGAGACACTGTGTCCGAGTTGTCGGCCTACGCTGGGGTGTCGGGCCTCCCCATAGTGACCGCAAGCGATCCCTTTCTCTCTGCACTCCTCATGTGCTTGAAGTCAGGGATGAGAAACCAGATGGGATCACGGACCGCGAGGCCTCGGCCTCACGCATTGGGGGGTCTTGGCCTCACAACTTGCTTAGGGCTTTGATACGTGGGGTGTATCAGACTCCCCAACCTGCTGGATGTCTGGACTTAAATAATAACTCGGCTAATACGATCGCATTGCATCGCATTAGTTAGGGTGACGACTCGAAAGTCGAGCTCGCTTTGAGGGAGGATTGACATACGCGATCGTTAGACGGAGTCACTTGAGGGAGCGTTGTGGCGAGGACATGCATCATATCATTCAGCATGCATACATATTAATAAGATTAGTCAAGTGTTTGAAATTGCCTGCTTTTCATTAAATTTATATTATAATTGATGTCTGTTGTAACTTAAGATTAATAACACCCACTGAGTTGATCACCCACTCCCACTTTGGGATGGTATTTTAAAACACCACCCAGTCCCTTCAGTACTTGCAGGTAGTACTGAGTTCGAGGAGCCAAGCGGCGTGAGTCTCGATGAGGAGGACGAGCTGTCCTACTTCCAGTTGATGGGCGGTTCTCCATCGGTTTAGGAGACTGGATTCTGGAGCGTTGAGTCGTGGGCTTAGCGCACCATTCTTTTAGGCATATGATTCCCTTTGCGATTTGGTTAGGCATCGCCTTGTGCAGCCCATTTATATTCTTTTGAACCTGTATATATTGATTTCTTTCAGTTTAGTAGACTAGTTATGGATGTGCCTCATGTTTCAATTAATTTCATGTTGCGCATTTAAACTTGATAAATCACAAAATCATAAAATTGATGATAAGTGACACTCGGGGACTCGGGAGTCACTCGGGGACTCGGGAGTCAAGCGTATGCACGACCCCCAATTTTCTGGGGCGTTACAGGTCAATTTCAATCACTTCATGGTTAATTCCCTTCACTTCACGGTCAATTCCCTTCATTTCACAGTCAATTCCATGCATTTCATGGTTAATTCCGGCTATTCCCCTTCGCTTCACAGTCATTTCAATTCATTTCATGGTCAATTCCATTCACTTCACGATTAATTTCGATCACTTCACGGTCAATTTCATGCATTTCATGGTCAATTTCGATTATTCCCCTTCATTTCACGGTCAATTCTGATGATTCCCTTTCACTTCACGGTCAATTCAATTCATTTCACGGTCAATTCCGGCGATTTTCCTTCACCTCACGGTCAATTCCCTTCATTTCACGGTCAATTCCAGCGATTTTCCTTCACTTCACGGTCAATTCAATTCATTTCACGGTCAATTTCATGCATTTCACGATCAATTCCCTTCACTTCATGGTCAATTCCATGCATTTCATGGTCAATTTTAGCGATTTCCCTTCACTTGACGGTCATTTCAATTCATTTCACGGTTAATTCCTTTCACTTCACGGTCAATTCTATGCATTTCATGATCAATTCCAGCTATTTCCCTTCACTTCACAGTCAATTCAATTCATCTCATGGTCAATTCCCTTCACTTCATGATCAGTTCCATACATTTCACGGTCAATTTCGGTGATTTCCCTTCACTTAACGGTCAATTCAATTCATTTCATGGTCAATTCCCTTCACTTCACGATCAATTCCATGCATTTCACGGTCAATTTTGGTGATTCCCCTTCACTTCACAATCAATTCAATTCATTTCACAGTCAATTCCCTTCACTTCACGGTCAATTCTATGCATTTCACAATTAATTCTGGCGATTTCCCTTCACTTCAATTTATTTCATGGTCAATTCCTTTCACTTCACAGTCAATTCCATGCATTTCACAGTCAATTCCGACGATTCCCCTTCACTTCATGGTCAATTCAATTCATTTCACGGTCAATTCCCTTCATTTCATGGTCAATTCCAAGCATTTTACAATCAATTTCCTTCACTTTACAGTCAATTCCTGTAAGACCCGTATCTTAGTCTGTACCGTTCCGTAGACTTCCGCGGTCTTACCGATCGAATTCTGGCAACCTTTGACTCTTAACTGATATCGACGTGCGACCTTGATTCGTATGCCGTCAACCTGTATCGACTCAATCCAAGACCAATACCATAGCGACCGCGTCATCGCTGCGGTTTCGATGCCGCGACTTGCACGCCGAGGCGATTCCCTGGTCAAGAGATGTGGGCCAACGTTTGGTGCGAGAAAAATACCGTGCGTTGCGAAACCCAAGAGAATCTCTACGAGATGTCACATCAATCCCATCAATCCATCAATCAATCAATCCATCACATGTCAAGTACATGTTAAGTACACATCACCTTTCACCCATTCCCAAGCAACCACAAAAGTCAAGCTTTTCTTACAAAGCTCATACCTCTCTTACACAAAAGGCCTCAAAAGTCAAGGTTTTCTTACACAACCATCATTCACCACATCCATCCATCACCCATCTCTCTCTACAACTCTCTCTCTCTTTCTCATTTTCAAAATCCAATCCAAGCAAGAGGAATCCCATACGTATGAACTCCCCCTCTCTTCCAAAATCTCCAAGGTGGCCCACTTTCCTACCCCACCATCTCCCATCTCAACCATCCATTTCTCATCTCCTCCATTGAAATCCAAGCTAAGGTGCTAAGGAACTCCTAGGAGCAAGAAGATCGGATGGTGGGTGCTTGATCATATTAGTTTTTCATATTTTTAAGGTGGGCCAAGTGAGGCCAACTGATCAATGGTTTGGATCTCACTTGGGACCCTAAGATGTGGCCGATGGCCCACTAGGATCATCATGATCATTCCATGATGGGGCCATTCTCCATGGACCCCATCATGATGTTTATTTCATTGCAAAGGAAGGTCATTTAGACCGTTCATATCGTTGGGGAACGGATCTCCACTGTTGATTTTCAATTTCGATGATCCCGTGCGTAGACGAATCCATTGATGTATGATTTCATATAAGAGAGGGCTCATAGTGGCGGAGCCCTCCATTCCAAGCGTGTCCCACCCTCTATCTCTCTATCTCTCTCTCTCTGTTTCCATTTCATTTTTTTTATTTATAATATGATTGTGTGGCCCACTTGAATGGACCCCACCTTGAAGTATTTATTTTGTCCAAGCTTTCTTCAAGTGGGGCCCACCTTATATGTTGTACCCATATCACCCATCAGTGGTGGCCCACCCTAACAAGGCCCACCTTGCTTTTTTTTTTAGACCGTCCACGTCCAGGGACGTCCCTGGACGTGTAATGAAACTACAAATATGAGCTTGTTTAAGCTCTTGGGAAGGGCCACCCACACAGGCCCCACCACGATGTGTGTATTCAATCCATGCTGTCCATCCCTTTCACCAACTCATTTTAAGCGTTGAACCAGAAAATGGGATTGAACGGAGCATCTGGTGGGCCGTAAATCAGTAAATAGCGACCTCCACCAACTAAAGTTCCCCATAATTGTTCTACACGCTGAAAAATGTCCAACCTTGGACTCATTGGGCTTGTTTTAAGCCACTGAACACAATGGGTAGAGTGGATCTACTAGATACAGACCGCAGATGCAAAAAACCCCACAAAAATGGGTTTTCTCAAAAAAAAATTTTAAAAAAGTAGAGAAGCAAGGCCTCTGCCTCTGACGAGCTGCAGCAGCACATGCTGCGTGCAGCGGGCGTCCGTACAGCATCCCATGGCTGCTGCCGTGGGCCTCACCATGATGGATATTGTACTTTCACGCCATTCATATGGTGGGCCACCCCCTGAGGTGGGCCCACTCCAAAAATGGGCCTCATCCAACGCTCAGGTGGCCCACATCATAGGAAACAGTGTGAATGAACATCTACCATTGAAACCCATTCTAGGGTCTACAGAAGTTTTGGATCAAGATGAAATTTATGTTTTCCCTTCATTCAGGTCTGAGTGACCTTACGAACGGCCTGGATGACCACTAAACATTTTAGTGGGCCCCACATGGGACCCACAGTGATGCACGTGTTTTCATCCACCGTCCAGGCGGATGGTGGTACTCACCATGATATATTTGTTTCATCCACCATCCAGCGGACGGTGGGGCCCTATGTGATGCATGTGTTCCGTCCACACTGCCCACTCGTGGACGATGGGACCCACCATGCATATGTGTTATATCAGGGTGGTCGGTGATTTCGACCCCACCCCCCTTTGGCCCACCTAACCTCATAAATAGGTTGGATGGAAAATAAACATTACAGTGGGCCCTTTGCCCCTTTTGTTGGCAAATAAACATTACAGTGGGCCCTTTGCCCTTTTTGATGGCAAACAAATATTTCAGTGGGGCCTCTGGGCCCATGGGATTAGGCCCATTTGTCGTATCTTAAGGCCCATGGGATTGGACCCATTTTGAAGTATTCCAAGGCCCATGGGTTGAGGCTCATTTGATGGACATAGGGGGTCCAATTGGTGTGGCCCATCTGTTTCATATAAGACCCATAAGTTTAGGCCCATTTGATTTGTATAAGGCCTATGGGTTAGGCCCATTTGATTTGTATAAGGCCTACGGGTTTAGGTCCAATTGATGCATTCAAGGCCCAACGGGTTATGACCCATTGCAATGCACATAAGGCCCATTGGTTCGGTCCATTTATGTGTCCCATTTGATGAATAAAAGGCCCATATGATATGTCTCATTCGATGTATTTAAGGACCAACGAGATGTACCTAAGGTCCATTGCAATGTGTTATGCCAACACGGATTTATGTAACGATGTTTGTAACGATCGTGCCTTGGGAGTAATGTTGGTTTGACATCCATATTGCAAGTGTAATGTTGGTTGGATGTCCACATTACCACTCTCCCTAGGGCCTCTTGATAGGCAGTACTTGTTGTGTATAGGCCGTCTAGGCCCATCTGCATTGTAAGGATAGTTCATTTCATTATAACATGTTTAGTATAGTTTCATGACTCATGATCATACGCATCATATGTATGCTTGTTATGAGAAGTGACTGATCATAGCATATGCCTTCGGGCAGATTGTTTATGGGACCCCAATTAGGCGGTGTTGCCCTACATGAGCGCACGATACGCGCAGGATTTGCTGCATGATTAGATAGTGTGATTCATGCATTTCACATTGTGTGATATGGTTGCTGTATGCCCTAGCGTCATCAGGGCTGTAGCCTCCACAGACGCATCGTGGTTGGCAGGATTGGATACTGAAAATCTTGTTATACATGGGGTGCTATAGATATCCATGGGTGAAAGTCCCTAAACCCTTATGGTACCAAAAGGTTGCTCCAACGTGCAGACCGAGTGAGTAGATGAGCGTCGAGTGCCGATTAGCAGATGATCGCGCTCTCCACTGTGTCGCGGTCGGTTGGAAGGGGGTACGGCCTTACCCTCCCGAGTGTAGGGGGCAATGCTAGGCTGAGTCTGACCAGCTCGAGGAATGGGTCCGCTATTGACGAGTTGTGCCCGATATTGGCAGACGGATAGTGAGGTCTCTTCCACTTACCTTATTGCATGCGATGTGGCGGCGATATGGTTTAGAGTGTACTAGACCCTGGTGATATCCCAGAGTTGAGATGTATTGATATGTGGACTTATATGAGGATTGTATGCTTGACTTGCATCTTGCATCGTATAGCCTTGGTATGACCGACATCCTTCATCTTTGCATTGCATAGCCTTAGTACGACTCATGATATTATGGATACATCTGCATATTTCGCATTACTCTGATATTGCATGATCATATTACTACCTTGCGCATACACTTTCACCACCCCCTAAGCTTTCTATAAGCTTATGCACGACCGTTGCGTGCAGGTAACGTTTGGGCGCAGCAGCATTGAGGTAGGAGCACGTTGCAGATCATTTTGGAGTTTTTATTCTTCACCATTGTATTTCCCTTTATGCTCATTGTACTTGTAAAGTTTTTGATCATAGTGAAAATGTAATGGAGTTCTTGGTTGTTGTTTGTGGGTTATGCCTTTGGTTATGCTTATTACGAATCAAACTGATGTTGAAAATCCTCCTCGTAGCATCCCAGGATCGGAACCTGGCGAATGGGCGGTAGGAGCCGAGAATGGGGTTCTACGGAGGCTGTCGGCACCGAAATCGGCGATCGAAAATTTTGTGAGCCCGGTTTCCGAGTTTGGGGAGTGACAATTTCCTTCATTTCATGGTCAATTCTGGCGATTCCCCTTCACTTCACGGTTAATTCCATGCATTTCACGGTCAATTCCAGCAATTTTTCTTCACTTCATGGTCAACTCAATTCATTTCACGGTCAATTCACTTCACTTCACGATCAATTCCATGCATTTCGCAGTCAATTTTCTTCACTTCACAGTCAATTTTCTTCACTTCACGGTCATTTTTGTGCATTTCACGGTCAATTCCCTTCATTTCATGGTCAATTCCATGCATTTCACAACCAATTCCGGTGATTCCCCTTCACTTCACGGTCAATTCAATTCATTTCATGCTCAATTCCCTTCACTTCATGGTCAATTCCATGCACTTCACGGTCAATTCCCTTTACTTCACGGTCAATTCCATGCATTTCACTCCATTCACTCCCTTACACTCAAATACATGTCTGAACTCATCTCTGCCATCCCTATGTAGTTTTAATGAAGAAAATGGGTAAAAAGAAGGAATAGGGATGGTAGAGATGAGTTCAGATGTGTATTTGAGTGTAAGGGAGTGAATGGAGTGAAATTGATAAAGCACCGGCATTTTTGACTTGTGAAAAGTTGTCTGGGAGTGGATGCATCGTAAAGAAAGAAGGAAATGGAGTGAATGAAGTGAAGTGGACGCACCGTGTTATAAATACACGCATTTCTTCGATATATTGAATGTCACTCAATATATCGAAGGGAGTCTAACAGTCGAGACAAAAGTTTTGATAGTTTTTCGAGGTATTTGCAATTGAGTAAACTTCGAGTGATATCAAACTGTATTTCGATATATAAAAGGTCACTCGATATCATCAAAAATTCGTTTTAAATGAACACAAGGTCTTTGGACAGTTTTAAGTCTTTTTTGATATATCGAAGAATATCATATCAAAGAGGTTTCAATATATCATAAAATGCAGTGAATGGTTTAGTACGATAACATCAAATAGACTTCAATGTTATCGATAACTCAAGCTCGATATCATCGCGTAGTCTTCGATAACATCGAAGAACACTTGAAAATTTTATCTTTGACATCATCAATAAATTCAAGGTCTTTGTAATCAAGTAAACTTCGAGTGATATCGAACTGTCCTTCGATATATAGAAGGTCACTCGATATCATCAAAAATTCGTTTTAAATGAATAAAAACTCTCTGAACAGCTTTGAGTCTTTTTCGATATATCGAAGAATAGCATATCAAAGCGTATTCGATATATTGGAAAATTCAGTGAATTTTCCGTGTATAAATTTTCGGACAAAACTAATTTAGTTACGATAACATTCGTTATTTAATGAAGAGACTCACTCACATACACATCGAGTAGTTTTCGATGACATCGAAGAGCCCTTCAAAATTGTAAGTTTTTTTTTGAAGAAATTCAAGGTCCATGTAATCGACTGACATTCGATGATATCGAATTTAAGGTCCATGTAATCGACTGAAATTTTGGACAGTTTTTTCACTTATAAGATCATATCGAATTCTGCGAAATGCATGGAAATGATTGTGAAGTGAAGGGAATTGACCATGAAGTGAAGGGATTTGACCGTGAAAGGCATGGAATTGACCGTGAAGTAAAGGGAATTGACCATGAAATGAATGGAATTAACCGTGAAGTAAAGGGAATTGTCCGTGAAATGTACAGAAATGACAGTGAAGTGAAGGGATTTAACCATGAAAGGCATGAAATTGACCGTGAAGTAAAGAGAATTGACCGTGAAATGCATAGAAATGACCGTGAAGGAAAGGGAATTGACCGTGAAATGCATGAAAATGACCGTGAAGTAAAGGGAATTGACTGTGAAATGCATGGAAATGACGGCGAAGTGAAGGGGAATCGCCGAAATTGATTGTAAAATGCATGGAATTAACCGTGAAATGAAGGGAATTGAACGTGAAATGCACGGAATTGAGCGTGAAGGGAATTGACCGTGAAATGCATGAAATTGACCGTGAAGTGAAGGAAATTTACCGTGAAATGCATGGAATTGACAGTGAAGTGAAGGGGAATCATCGGGATTGACTGTGAAATGCATGGAATTGACCGTGAAATGCATGGAATTAACCGTGAAGTGAAGGGAATTGATCGTGAAATGCATGGAATTGACAGTGAAGTGAAGGGGAATCATCGGGATTGATTTGAAATGCATGGAATTGACCGTGAAATGCATGGAATTAACTGTGAAGTGAAGGGAATTGATCGTGAAATGCATGGAATTGACCGTGAAGTGAAGGGGAATTGCCGGAATTGACTGTGAAATGAATGGAAATGACCGTGAAGTGAAGGGAATTGACCGTGAAATGCATGGAAATGATCGTGAAGTGAAGAGAATTGACCGTGAAATGCATTGAATTGACCGTGAAGTGAAGGAAATTGATTGTGAAATGCATGGAATTGGCCGTGAAGTGAAACGAATTGACCATGAAATGCAAGGAAGTGACCACGAAGTGAAGTAAATTGACCGTGAAGTGAAGGGAATTGATCATGAAATGAATTGAATTGACCGTGAAATGAATGGAATTGACTGTGAAATGCATGAAATTGATCGTAAAGTGAAGGGAATTGGTCGTGAAATGCATGAAATTGACCGTGAAGTGAAGGAGAATCGCCAGGATTGATCGTGAAATGCATGAAATTGACCGTGCAGTGAAGGGAATTGACCATGAAATGATTGAAATTGACCGTGAAGTGAATGAAATTGATCGCAAACTGAATGAAATTGACCGTGACGTGAATGAAATGAATTTTCGATCATCGATCTGGTGGAATCTTAGAAAATAACCAAGTTGGTTAGCTAAGTACCTTATCCTATCCCAAAATCATATATGATACGTCAAGTAACTAATTTTAGTTTAGAAAATATTTTTGTTAAATAAATAAAGAAAGAAATGAAAAAAGAGGAAAAAATTTTATATGCTTATATATACATATTTATATAAATTTGTATTAAAGAAAAATGCACGTAGAATAAAGTTCTCCATGTAAAAAACCAAAAAAAAAAGAAAGGTGCAGAAACTGTCTTATGGCTACGGAAAAATCTGTAGCCATACGATCTTGGCTTTTTTTATTTTTCATGTAATCCCCATTGCTTTTTGTGGGTCCTATCATGAGGTATGTGTTATATTCAAACCGTCTATCTATTTGGAGAATTTCTATTAAGGCTTGAGAAGAAAAATAAGACAGATCTAACTATCAAGTGGACCACATTGTAAAAGGCAATGGAGGATTGAACGTCTTCCATTGAAACCCTTTTAGGGATCGCAGAAGTTTTGGATCATTATGAAATTTGTTTTTTCTCTTCATCCAGGTCCCTATGACCTTATGAATAGATTGATGGAAAATAAATGTTATGTTTGGCCCAGCAAAATTTTTAAAAGTGAAAATCAATTTTCGCGCCGCTCTTTGTGGTGTGTTGATATGTTGATATGTTGGTTTTTGGATATGATTTTTTTTATATATAATAATGTTCCTACATGATCTTGAAATATGGATTAACGCTGTGGATATAATAAATACATAACTGTGGGCCTTATAACTTTGATATCTTTTGAACCGTCCGTACAACTTAAAGTTCGAGGAGCGTCAGCGCCCGTCTTCGAGCACCAGCCGATCCTCTCGCCGAAGGGAAAGCAGAGGAATTTTTGACCTTTGGCAAGTCGTCCGTGCGTACGGAGATTATTCTGGGGAGGTAAAAAGAAGTCGGCTCAAAAAGGTAAACTCGCCATAAATGGATCATACGGTTGGAAATTACTCATTTTATTGGTTTTACCAGCTGAACAGGTAAGTCAAAGATCTGAACCGTCTATGAAGGCCAGAAGAACACATTGTATGGACTACCATGCAAAAATATAACACTTGCCAAATGGGTTTTACCAGCTGAACAGGTAAGTCAAAGATCTGAACCGTCTATGAAGGCCAGAAGAACACATTGTATGGACTACCATGCAAAAATATAACACTTGCCAAATGGTCCAATCTATCCTTTGGTTTGGTCGTTTCACTTACCAAATGGTCCAATCTATCCTTTGGTTTGATCATTTTTTCTATAGCCATGTTTTCTCCAAGCCATCGTTGGGATGGTTAAAGATCGGCTAACAAAAGCAGTTTTTTAATTTTTTACAATTATAAGGAATTCATGATGAGTCCTATAAATAAATGGATTAAATTATTGGAATAGCTCATTTTCATTTAAAAAATCTTGACTATTCATATTATAAAGATAGTTAACACTTGTGAGAACGACGTTATATTTCTATGGTAGCCCATGAATAATGTAATGTTTCTATAGTAGCCCATGAGATATTCGTTGGGCCTAATGAACAATCTAGATCAAAGGACTGTGCTATGTAAGTATAGGCGGGCAGGATCCGACTCGACTAAACTAGTCAGATTCGATCTGACTTGAACCAAAAGCCAGGGTCGAGTTAGATTGAGTAGACCAACTTAGATTCGACGCTAAATCGATTCGAGTTCGGGTCATGTAGCAACTCGATCTAATTAGATTCAAAATTCGATCCGATCCAATTCAGACCGGAATCAGGTAGTATAAAATTAGATTTTACTTCTTTTTTACCTTTACCCTTCTTCTACCTGAGCCAGCGCTGCCAAATGAACTCTTGTAGCGTGTAACAACTACAACCATGCTAGCCTTCCCGTCCTGCTGGTTGAAGCACGACCAGCGAACAAAACCTAGCCTGATTTTAAGGTCCTACCGGTGTGAGGGAAAAGTTTAGATTGTTGACTTGGGTTCAGTGGACGGTCTGACTGACACAGGGAAGGATGTGAAGTCAAGCATGATAAATATTCCGAATCCACGAAACTTCTTTGGACTCCTCACAGAGACTCCTCGAATCCACGAGGAAAGAAAGCAAAAAATAGAAAGAATTTCTAATAAATTCAAAATTGATTAATGAATGAAATAAAACGAGTTCACATCCCTTTAAATAAGGGAACCAAGTAATAGAAAAGAAATCAAACTCAAACTACAACTCCTAGAATCTGCGACTTATTATAAATGGTAAACTTACTATTTATAGACGGTCGTGATGTCTACTAGTGCGCAAGGTTTTCGGCCAAAAATAGTAAGTGTTCTATTTGGCTTCTCCAAACCGTTCTCCTAATTATCCTAAGCACTTTTCATGTTGGACACAACTCCTAAAGCCCAACGAATGAAGAGCTATAAGCAAACTAAAACTTACTATTTATAGTAAAAATGAAATTAAAACGAGGAAACGACCGTCGATCATGAGGTTTCTTGCAAATCCAGGATGTGCAACCCGACATAGCAGGTTGGTCGGCTAAAGTAGCTCGTTCTACCACAAAATCATATATTTTACGTCAGATAACTCATTTCGGATTGCAAGATATGCTCGATCTAAGGTTTGATGGTCCGGATTACTTCTGTCGTCAATCGTACTTTTTCTGATCCATCTTGGCCATGAAATTGTCCGCGAGCCGCTCTACATCACTGGCGTGGTGTAGCACCGTAGCTCGAGCCAACTTCCTCTCATTTCCTCATTCTTTCTCTCCTCTCATGTTTCCTTCCTAGCAACAAAGTCTCCGGCTTAACTCAGCCCAGTCCGAATCGATCGGAGAAACTCAACTCGATCCGACTCGGTTTCCCTTACCAAGTCGGACTTAATTCAGGTCAGGCCAGCAAGGAATCGGTTCGAATCAAGTCAGCCATGTTTGACCCGATCCCAAATAGAATCGAGTTCGGGTCAAGTACTTGCAAAAACCGAATCAAGTAAGACCTAATCCAGTCTGACTTGACTCGATGCTCACCTATATGTATAAGTATCCCGATGCAACTAGGAACACTGTAACTTATAGTGCTCTAAGAACATTTGAGTAATTTCAGATGGAAAATATCAATTTTTGAAAATATTGTAGTGCTCTTCCAACATTATAGATTGCAGTGTTTCATGAAATTTTGTTATGAAAAAAAATTATTTTCATTGAAAAAATTCGATGAAGATGGTTATAAAAAAATTTTAATGGAAAATTTTAATTAAAAATTATAAAAGAGACATGATAGTGACGGTAAGAAAAAAGAATTACAAATGATTTATATCATTTAATTGGAGATACAATAACGATGATATTGTTACTGATGCTTTGATATACTTTATTATAACCTGGCAGGGCTCCTTGTTGCACGAGCACACTTAAATTGTTCAATCAAATAATCTAGATTGTACGTCAGGTTCTACATAGTTCAACAGGTAACCATGAAAATTACATAGATTTGACAATCTCAAACCGCCTTATCTATAGTTTTTTATATGGACGGCTAAGATCACTTGCATAAAAATAAGTTTAATCCTATTTTAATCCATCTATTTGTTGCGGCCCATCATCATGGACTTATGATTCTAAATAATCACTTTTGTTTGGCAATCTTAACCGTCCCATGCATCTGCAGCCTGGAAACAGGAAGGCTACAAAAATTAAGGCGAAATTGAGAAAATTTTGGATAATCTAATTAATGTGATTTTTACATAGTATCTTAAGAAATGTATTATGAACTTTATGAACAGCTTAGATTAATTAATTGGACTGGCCAAGTGGCTTGATCTGAAAATTTTAAATTGGAAAATGATATTAATTTATTTTAACAATGATTTAACTTTGAAGTAATGAAAAAATAATTAGGTTCCTCATTGCAGAAATGATCTCTTGTGTGAACACCTTAAGAACACTCGCATAAGTAGGGTTGTACATGAACCGAGTTAACTTGGTTAGCTCGCTCGACTCGACTCGAAAAAGCACGATACGACTTAGTTTGAAATTGAGTTTAAGCCTATTCGAGCTGATTTTTTTAGCTTGAAAAAATTTCGAACCGAGTTTGAGCTTGCCCAAGCTCGATTTGACTCAAATCAAATCTCAACTTAAATCGAACTCGGATCAAATCAGTTCCATGACTCGGTTACTTTGATATTGATGTTGGTTACCAAGCGTTTAATAAAATGACTCAACGAAGTATCCGCTGGTGGCAAGGAATGTATGTGTAGGAAACAAATACAATTTTTTTCTTAATCTTATATTGTCTACAAGGTGTTTGTTGAAATACATGTAACCAGCTACTGTTGTTTTACACATAGAAAAATATTAAAAGTGCACTCCATGTGTTTGTGAAAATGTTGCACATGCTTGATCTTGGCTCGAATTGACCTGAGCTGCTAATCGAACTGATCCGAGCTAGCCAGTCAAGCTCGATGATCCAGTCAAGTCAAGTTTGAGCTGGGGTCGACTAGTGGCCGAGCCGAGTCGAGTTCTGCCAAGCTCGACTCGTGTATACCTCTACGTATAAGCTCACCGTTGGTGCCGACACATGAGATCATGCTGGTTAGATGGGCCCCACCACACCGAAAGTAGAACGGGTTGCCCATCTGGTGAGCCATGAAGTTGTTATAAAAAATAGATGGATGAAAGGTTTGATCAATGGTTAGAATTGCCTGATTTTTCTCCCACTGAATCTATATTATTGGGCCCTCTGGATGAGCGGCTTGGATCAGAAAATTGGCTGCGAATGCACTTGCAGATGGACATGCAAAGCGCACTCGCGCGAGTGCGCTTGGCATTTCCGGGCGTGCATGTGTCGGTGACATAAAAGCACTACTTAAATTTGCCGACGGCTCCGGACCCTCCGAGACGGGCCGAATAAATAGACGGGCTGACGTCGTGGGCCAGAGAATGTTAACGGTTGGCCCTTCTAGTATGCTACCACAGCAAGGTAACACTATTACCCTGACCGTGTGGGGCCCACCTTTTGTATGTCCACGTCCGTCCATCCATTTTTACAGAACAATTTAGTACGTAATCCCAAAACTTAAAGCTGATCCAAATCTGAGGTGGACCACACCACTGGAAACACTGGTGAATGACCATTAAAAACTTTTTGTGGGCCACAAAGGTCTTGGATCAAGTTGATTTTTGTATTTTCCTTTCATCTAGGTCTGTTTGACCTTATCAACAGGTTGGATGGAAAAGAAACATTACGGTGGGCCAATGGTGGGCATTCAATCACCACTGTTTCCTGTGGTGTTGTCCATCTGATATTTAAATTTGCTTAATTTTTAGCACCACGCCCTAAAATGAGCTGGAAAAATGGATGGACGGTGTGGATATTTATTGCATCATGAAGGTGGGCCCCACAGGTAAGGGTAACACCTACTAAGGTGTTACTCGGGTAACACCCAATCCGCTTCCCGCAGCAACCAGGTCTTGTTATCAACCGTGGCCTGATCTGATATATGGCCCACCGAAAGGATCTAACAATTTTCTCATCTGACAGCCTGATCTGGGCCAATGAAAGATAATGGGTCTAGAAATGAGATGGTCTAGCTTCAACAGAAAAGTTCTAAAACTTGGGCCTGAGTCAGGCCCTATTTATCCAACGGCTGAGATACGTTCAATAAATAATTGAGCTGAGGCTTGAATTGGATGAGTATCTGGGTCTGACATCGCAGCTTGTCTACTACCGGTGGGAGAATGATCACATACATTCGAGTGTATCATCTAATTACCATACATTCGAGCTCCATGGGGCCCACCCGCTGTGTTTACGTCAAATCCAAACCATGCATCTGGTCTAACACCATATGTTCATAGTACATTCCAAGAATCGTCCTTTAAAAAAACTCAAGTGGGACACCCCGGGTGAGAAACATACAATAACAGCTAAAACCTATATATTCATGTAGAGTGGTCCACCTGAGCTTCTTGGGTACCTTCATTCTGGTGGGGCCCACTGGATGAGTGGTTTGGATAGAATATTCACAATGTGGTGGACAATATCTTTAGGTTGCAAGTTTTCATCTGTAGGTGAATTGCTGTGTATTTTACACTTTTTAAACATAAGAGAAATTTCCAACTGTACGACCAGTATATGGCCCATTCCCGAGGCGAAGCCCACCCCATTTTACTTTTCAAGAATACTCCTTACATGTACGGATGCCTTCCCAAAGGTCAAAAATGCCCCTACTTTTTCTTTCAAGCGGATCGGACGCTGCTCGAAGAGGGACGCGGATTTCCTGCGAAAGCCTCTCGCACGAAGTTCCTGCGCAAGGATTCTCGATGGGGCCCGTTGCGATGTTTGTTAGAAATCCAACCCGTCCATCCGTTTTTTGAGATAATTTTAGAACATGAGACCGAAAATGATTAGGATCCAAAACTCAAGTGGGTCATACCAGATGAAACAGTGGGGAAAGGAATTCCTACCGTTGAAACGTTCCCAGGATCCAACTTGACGTTTATATTCCATCCAAACCGTTTATAAGGTCATTTTCACTGATATGAAGTGAAAGAGCCAAGAAATTAAACTGATATAAAACTTTTGTAGCCATATAAATGTTTCAATGGTGGTCGCTAAATCCCCACTATTTCCTCTCGTGTGGTTCACTTGAGTTTTTGATCATCCTTATTTTTGGCCGCATGTCCTGAAATGAACTTGAAAAACGAATGGACGGAGTGGCTTTCTCACAAACATCCTAGTGGGCCCCACATAGAATCTTACGCAGGAACTTCGTGCGAAAGGCTTTCGCAGGAAATCAAAGTCCCTCGAAGACGGGCACTGACGTCATCGAACTCCGAGTTATACGAACGGTTCAAAAGAGATCAACGTTACATGGGCCCATAGTTATGTATTTATTATATCCACAGCGTTCATCCATATTTCGAGATCATTTCGGAGCATTATCCAAAAAAAAAATAAAAATCATATCCAAAGATCAACTGGACCATACCACAGAGCAGCAGAAAATTGATTTTCACCGTTGAAACTGTTGTAGGGCCCACCATAACATTTATTTTCCATCCAATCTATTCATGACGTCACAAAGACATGGATGAATAGGAAAAACAAATTTAGTAATGATCCAAAACTTTCGTGACCCCTGAAAGGGTTTCAACGGTGGACATTCAAAGCAGAATGGAAATGTCATTTGCTACGGTCAGAGATATGGCTACAAATTATAACCGTAGCCATACATATCATAATTCATAACAATAGAGCCCATCCGGAGTGGGGGCGCCAAACTAGCTGCCCCCACGCCACTTGTTGGCCTGTCCGGCGTGGCCACACCAATCTGGCGGGGCCACGCCCATAGGGTGGTCCCTATGGCTACAGATAATAACCGTAGCTAAACTCCGTAACAATAAGTTTTTTTTTTTTATTTATTTGTACATGGAGAACTTTATTCTACCTATAATTTTCTCTAACACATATTTATATAAATATGTATATATAAGCATATAAAAAAATTTTCTCTTTTTTTTTTTCATTTTTTTTTTTATTCATTTAACAAGAATATCTTCGAAACTAAAATTAGTTACTTGATGTACCCTATATGATTTTGGGGTAGGAGAAGCTACTTTAACCAACCAATCTGGTTATTTTTCAAGATTTCATCAGCTCGATGATCGAAAATCCATTTCATTCACTTAGCGATCAATTTCGTTCATTTCATTTGCATGCATTTCATGGTCATTTTGCTTCAATTCATGATCACTTCCATACATTTTAAGGCCATCCGAAACAATTCCTTATTGATTCACGGTCATTTCGAGGCATTTCACGGTCAAACTCCTTCACTTCATGGTCATTTGCATGCATTTCACAGTCATTTCGCTTCAATTTATGATCACTTCCATGCATTTCACGGTCATCCAAAATAATTCCGTGTTGATTCAAGGCCATTTCGAGGCATTTCACGATCAAACTCCTTCACTTCACGGTCATTTGCATGCATTTCACGGTCAATTTGCTTCAATTCATGATCATTTCCATGCATTTCACGGTCATCCGAAACAATTCCGTATTGATTCACGGTCATTTTGAGGCATTTCACAGTCAAACTCCTTCACTTCATGGTCATTTACATGCATTTCACAGTCATTTCGCTTCAATTCATGATCACTTCCATGCATTTCATGGTCATCCGAAACAATTCCGTGTTGATTCAGGGTCATTTCGAGGCATTTCATGGTCAAACTCCTTCACTTCACGGTCATTTCGAGGCATTTCATGGTCAAACTCCTTCACTTCACGGTCATTTCGCTTCAATTCATGATCACTTCCATGCATTTCACAGTCATCCGAAACATTTTCGTGTTGATTCACGGTCGTTTCGATGCATTTCACGGTCAAACTCCTTCACTTCACGGTCATTTGCATGCATTTCACGGTCATTTCGCTTCAATTCATGATCACTTCCATGCATTTCACGGTCATCCAAAAAAATTTCGTGTTGATTCACGGTCATTTCGAGGCATTTCACGGTCAAACTCCTTCACTTTATGGTCATTTTCATGCATTTCACAGTCATTTCGCTTCAATTCATAATCACTTCCATGCATTTCACGGTCATCCAAAACAATTCCGTGTTGATTCACGGTCATTTCGAGGCATTTCACGGTCAAACTCCTTCACTTCACGGTCATTCTCATGCATTTCACGGACATTTCGCTTCAATTCATGATCACTTCCATGCATTTCAAGGTCATTCGAAACAATTCCGTGTTGATTCATGGTCATTTCGAGGCATATCACGGTCAAACTCCTTCACTTCACGGTCATTTGTATGCATTTCACGGTCATTTCGCTTCAATTCATCATCACTTCCATGCATTTCACGGTCATCCGAAACAATTTCGTGTTGATTCATGGTCATTTCGAGGCATTTCACAGTCAAAATCCTTCACTTCACGGTCATTTGCATGCATTTCACAGTCATTTTGCTTCAATTCATGATCACTTTCATGCATTTCACGGTCATTCGAAATAATTCCGTGTTGATTCACGGTCATTTCGAGGCATTTCACAGTCAAACTCCTTCACTTCACGGTCATTTGCATACATTTCACGGTCATTTCGCTTCAATTCATCATCACTTCCATGCATTTCACGGTCATCCGAAACAATTCTGTGTTGATTCATGGTCATTTCGAGGCATTTCATAGTCAAAATCCTTCACTTCACGGTCATTTGCATGCATTTCACGGTCATTTCGCTTCAATTCATCATCATTTCCATGCATTTCACGGTCATCCGAAACAATTCCGTATTGATTCACGGTCATTTCGAGGCATTTCACGGTCATTTGCATGCATTTCACGGTCATTTCGCTTCAATTCATCATCACTTCCATGCATTTCACGGTCATCCAAAACAATTCCGTGTTGATTCACGGTCATTTCAAGGCATTTCACGGTCAAACTCCTTCACTTCACGGTCATTTTCATGCATTTCACGGTCATTTCGCTTCAATTCATGATCACTTCCATACATTTCACGGTCGTCCAAAACAATTCCGTGTTGATTTACGGTCATTTCGAGGCATTTCACCGTCAAACTCCTTTACTTCACGGTCATTTGCATGCATTTCATGGTCATTTCGCTTCAATTCATGATCACTTCCTTGCATTTCACGGTCGTCTGAAACAATTCCGTGTTGATTCACGATCATTTCGAGGCATTTCACCGTCAAACTCCTTCACTTCACGGCATTTGCATGCTTTTCACGGTCATTTCGCTTCAATTCATGATCACTTCCATGCATTTCACGGTCATTCCAAACATTTTCGTGTTGATTCACGGTCATTTCGAGGCATTTCACGATCAAACTCCACTTCACGGTCATTTGCATGCATTTCACGGTCATTTTCGCACATTTTGTGGTCCAATCGCTTCACTTCACGGTCATTTCCATGCATTTCATGGTCATTCCTGGCAATTTCGTGTTGATTCACGGTCATTTCCCTAAACCTTAACCTACACCCTAACCTAAACCTATACTTATAACCTAAACCTATTGTCAAATCCCAAAACGTATAACTTAAACCTAAACCTAAACCTTAACGTAAACCTATAACCTATAGCAAATGACCTTAACCTACATCCTAACCTTAACCTATAACCTATAACCTAAACCTATTCTCAAATCCCAAAGGTTATAGGTTTTGGTTTAGGTTATAGGCTATGGGTTTAGGTTTAGGTTTTGGGATTTGAGAATGGGTTCGGGTTTAGGTTATAAGTTTTGGTTTCGGTTTATGTTATAGGTTAACGGTTTAGGTTAAGGTTTAGGTTTAGGTTATAGGTTTTTAGATTTGAGAATGGGTTTGGGTTTGGGCTATAGGTTTTGGTTTTAGTTTAGGTTATAGGTTTTGGTTTAGGTTATAGGTTTTGGGATTTGAGAATGGGTTCGGGTTTAGGCTATAGGTTTTAGTTTTGGTTTAGGTTATAGGTTTTGGTTTAGGTTATAGCTTTTGGGATTTGAGAATGGGTTCAGATTTAGGTTATAAGTATAGGTTTAGGTTAGGTTATAGGTTAAGGTTTAGGGATTTGAGTTTAGGTTTAGGCTAAGGTTTAGGTTTAGGGAATTGAGTTTAGGTTATAGGTTTAGGGAAAGGTTAGGTTTAAGTTATAGGTTTTGAGATTTGAGAATAGTTTTAGGTTATAAGTATAAGTTTAAGTTAGGTTATATGTTAAGGTTTAGGGATTTGAGTTTAGGTTATAGGATTAGGTTTAGGTTTAGGTTTAGGTTTAGGTTTAGGGATTTGAGTTTAGGTTATAGGCTTATGTTTAGGTTTCAGGTTTTACGTTTAGGTTTAGGTTTGGGTTTGGGTTTTGGGATTTGAGAATGGGTTCGGGTTTAGGTTTTAGGTTTTGGTTTCGGTTTAGGTTATAGGTTTTGGGATTTGATAATGGGTTCGGGTTTAGGTTATAGGTTTTGGTTTTGGTTTAGGTTATAGGTTTTGGGATTTGATAATGGGTTCGGGTTTAGGTTATATGTTTTAGTTTTGGTTTAGGTTATACGTTTTGATTTAGGTTATAGGTTAATGGTTTATGTTTAGGTTATAGGTTTTTGGATTTGAGAATGGGTTCGGGTTTAGGCTATAGGTTTTGGTTTTGGTTTAGGTTATAGGTTTTGGGATTTGAGAATGGGTTCGAGTTTAGGTTATAGGTTATGGCTTTGGTTTAGGTTATAGGTTATAGGTTTAGGTTAGGTTTAGGTTAAGGTTTTGCATGCATTTCATGGTCAATTCGCTTCACCTCACGGTCATTTCCATACATTTCACGGTCATTCCCGCCTATTCCGTGTTGATTCACGGTCATTTCGGCGCATTTCACAGTTATGCCCCTTCATTTCACGGTCATTTTCGTGCATTTCATGGTCCAATCTTCACCGTGAAATGCGTCGAAATGATCGTGAATCAACACGGAATAGGTGGAAATGACCGTGAAATATCGTGAAGTGAAGCGAATTGACCATGAAATGCATGAAAATTACCGTGAAGTGAAGGGAATTGACCGTGAAATGTATGGAACTGACCATGAATCAAAACGGAATCGCCGAGATTGATCATGAAATGCATGAAAATGACCGTGAAGTGAAGCGAATTGACCGTGAAATGTATAGAAATGACCGTGAAGTGAAGGGAATTGACCGTGAAATGCATGAAATTGACCGTTAATCAAAACAGAATCGCCGGGATTGACTGTGAAATGCATGGAATTGATCGCGAAGTAAATGAAAGGAGCGAAATTGACCACGAACTGATTGAAATTGACCACAAAGTGAACGAAATGGATTTTCGAGCATCGACCTGATGGAATCTTGAAAAATAACCAGGTTGGTTGGCTAAAGTAGCTTTTCCTACCCCAAAATCATATAGGGTACGTCAAGTAACTAATTTTCATTTAGAAGATATTCTTGTTAAATGAAAAAAGAAAGGAAAAAAAAAAAAGAGAGAGAATTTTTATATATATATACTTATATATACATATTTATATAAATATCTATTAGAGAAAATTGTAAGTAGAATGAAGTTCTCCATGTAAAAAAATAAAAAATAAAAAAATTGCATAGAGGGGCACAGCCTACAGTTATGGCTACGGTTATAATCCGTAGCTATAGGAGTCGCCAGGTGAGCGTGGCCCCGCCAGATCGGCGTGGCCCCGCCGGATATGTTAACGAGTGGCGCGGGCACGCCAGTTCGGCGCGCCCGCCCCGGACAGGCACCTTTGGCTACAGATTTTTCTAGATATATCTACGGTTATAATCCGTAACAAATCACTTTGTATCCAATAAAATAAAAATCTATTTTTTTTTTTTTTTTAATGTCGAATCTTTATTTTTTTTGGGTCCCATCATGAGGTCTGTGTTATATCCAAACCGTACATCTATTTGGCGAGCTCATATTAAGGCTTGAGACGGAAAATAAGACAAATCTAACTATCAAGTGGACCACACTTTAAAAGGCAGTGAGGAATTGAACGTCTACCATTGAAACCCTTTTAGGGGTTACAGAAGTTTTAGATCATTATGAAATTTGGTTTTCCTCTTCATCTAGGTCTTTGTGACCTTATGAATAGATTGGATGGAAAATAAATGTTATGGTGGGCCCTACAAAAGTTTCAACAGTGAAAATCAATTTTCTACTGCTCCTTGTGGTGTGGTCCAGTTGATCTTTGGGTATGATTTTTTTTTTGGATAATGCTCCGAAATGATCTCGAAATATGGATGAACGTTGTGGATATAATAAATACATAACTGTGGGGCCCAATCTTAAACCCAAACCTAAACCTAAACTTGAAAACCCAAACTTGAACCCAATCCCAAACCTGAACCCGATTTCCTAAACCTAAACCATAACTCATTCTTAAACTGAAAACCTAAACCAAAACCAAAACCTATAACCAAAACCAAAACCAAAACCTATAACCTAAACCCAAACCCATTCTTAAATCCTAAAACCTCTGACCTAAACCTAAACCAAAACCTATAACCTAAACCAAAACCAAAACCAATAACCTAACACGATCCCATTCTCAAATCTCAAAACCTATAACCTAAACCAAAACCAAAACCTTAACCTAAACCTATAACCTATAACCTAAACCAAAACCAAAACCTATAACCTAAACATGAACCCATTCTCAATTCCCAAAACCTATAACCTAAACCTAAACCAAAACCTTAACCTAAACCTCTAACCTATAACCTAAACCAAAACCTATAACGTAAACTTAAACCTTAACCTAAACCAAAACCTTTAACCTAAACCAAAACCAAAACCTATAACCTAACCCGAACCCATTCTCAAATCTCAAAACCTATGACCTAAACCTAAACCAAAACCTTAACCTAAACGTATAACCTATAACCTAAACCAAAATAAAAACCTATAACCTAAACCCGAACCCATTCTCAAATCCCAAAACCTATAACATAAACCTAAACCAAAACCTTAACCTAAACCTATAACCTATAACCTAAACCAAAACCTATAACCTAAACTTAAACCTTAACCTAAACCAAAACCTTTAACCAAAACCTATAACCTAAACCCGAGCCCATTCTCAAATCTCAAAACCTATAACCTAAACCTAAACCAAAACCTTAACCTAAACCTATAACCTATAACCTAAACCAAAACCAAAACCTATAGCCTAAACTCGAACCCATTCTCAAATCCCAAAACTTATAATCTAAACCTAAACCAAAACCTTAACCTAAACCTATAACCTATAACCTAAACCAAAACCTATAACCTAAACTTAAACCTTAACCTAAACCAAAACCTTTAACCTAAACCAGAACCAAAACCTATAACCTAAACCCGAACCCATTCTCAAATCTCAAAACCTATAACCAAAACCAAAACCAAAACCTTAACCTAATCCTATAACCTATAACTTAAACCAAAACCAAAACCTATAACCTAAACCCGAACCCGTTCTCAAATCCCAAAACCTATAACCTAAACCAAAACCTAAACTTAAACCTTAACCTAAACCAAAACCTTTAACCTAAACCAGAACCAAAACCTATAACCTAAACCCGAACCCATTCTCAAATCTCAAAACCTATAACCTAAACCTAAACCAAAACCTTAACCTAAACCTATAACCTATAACCTAAACCAAAACCAAAACCAAAACCTATAACTTAAACCCGAATCCATTCTCAAATCCCAAAACCTATAACCTAAACCTAAACCAAAACCTTAACCTAAACATATAACCTATAACTTAAACCAAAACCTATAACCTAAACCAAAACCAAAACCTATAACCTAAACCCGAACACATTCTCAAATCCTAAAACCTATAACCTAAACTAAAACCTATAACCTAAACTAAAACCAAAACCTATAGCCTAAACCCGAAGCCATTCTCAAAACCAAAACTTATAACTTAAACTCGAACCCATTCTCAAATCCCAAAACCTATAACCTAAACCAAAACTTATAGCCTAAACCCAAACCCATTCTCAAATCCAAAAACCTATAACCTAAACCTAAACCTTAACCTAAACCGTTAACCTATAACCTAAACCGAAACCAAAACTTATAACCTAAACCCGAACAAATTCTCAAATCCTAAAACCTAAACCTAAACCTATAACCTATAACCAAAACCAAAACCAAAACCCGAACCCATTCTCAAATCCCAAAACCTATAACCTAAACCAAAACCAAAACTTATATCCTAAACCCGAACTCATTCTCAAATCCAAAAACCTATAACCTAAACCTAAACCGTTAACCTATAACCTAAACCGAAACCAAAACCTATAACCTAAACCCGAACCCATTCTCAAATCCCAAAACCTAAACCGTGAAATGAACATGGAATCGCTAGGAATGACTGTGAAATGCATGGAAATGACAGTGAAGTGAAGTGTAATGACCACGAAGTGCATGGAAATGGTCGTGAAGTGCGTTGAATTGACCGTGAATGAACACGGAATCGCAGGGAATGACCGTGAAATGCATAGAAATGATGGTGACGTAAAGTGAATTGACTGCGAAGTGCTTGGAAATGGCCGTGAAGTGAAGTGAATTGACCGTGAAGTGCGTTAAATTGATTGTGAATGAACACGGAATCGCTGGGAATGACCGTGAAATGCATGGAAATGATAGTGAAGTGAAGTGAAGTGAAATGACCGCAAAGTGCGTGGAAATGGCCGTGAAGTGAAGTGAATTGATCGTGAAGTGCGTCGAATTGACCGTGAATGAACACGGAATGGCTAGAAATGACCGTAAAATGCATGGAAATGACGGTGAAGTGAAGTGAAATGACCGCGAAGTGCGTGGAAATGGCCGTGAAGTAAGGTGAATTGACCGTGAAGTGCGTCGAATTGACCGTGAATCAACACGGAATCGCTAGGAATGATCGTGAAATGCATGGAAATGACGGTGAAGTGAAGTGAAATGACCGCGAAGTGCATGGAAATGGCCGTGAAGTGATGTGAATTGACCGTGAAGTGCGTCGAATTGAACGTGAATGAACACGGAATCGCTAGGAATGACTGTGAAATGCATGGAAATGACGGTGAAGTGAAGTGAAATGACCGCGAAGTGCATGGAAATGGCCGTGAAGTGAAGTGAATTGACCGTGAAGTGCGTCGAATTGACCGTGAATGAACACGGAATCGCTGGGAATGACCAATAAATGCATGAAAATGACGGTGAAGTGAAGTGAATTGACAGCGAAGTGCGTGGAAATGGCCGTGAAGTGAAGTGAATTGACTGTGAATGAACACGGAATTGCTAGGAATGACTGTGAAATGCATGGAAATGACAGTGAAGTGATGTGAAATGACCGTAAAGTGTATGGAAATGGCCGTGAAGTGAAGTGAATTGACCGTGAAGTGCGTCGAATTGACCGTGAATGAACAAGGAATCGCTAGGAATGACCGTGACATGCATGGAAATGACAGTGAAGTGAAGTGAAATGACTGCAAAGTGCATGGAAATGGTCGTGAAGTGAAGTGAATTGACCGTGAAGTACGTCGAATTGACCGTGAATGAACACGGAATCACTAGGAATGACCGTGAAATGCATGGAAATGACGGTGAAGTGAAGTGAAATGACTGCAAAGTGCGTGGAAATGGCCGTGAAGTAAAGTGAATTGACCGTGAAGTGCGTCGAATTGACCGTGAATGAACGCGGAATCGTTAAGAATGACCGTGAAATGAATGGAAATGACAGTGAAGTGAAGTGAAATGACCGCGAAGTGCAAGGAAATGGCCGTGAAGTGTGTCAAATTGACTATGAATGAACATGGAATCGCTAGGAATGACCGTGAAATGCATGGAAATGACGGTGAAGTGAAGTGAATTGACCGCGAAGTGCGTGAAAATGGCCGTGAAGTGAAGTAAATTGATCGTGAAGTGCGTCAAATTGACCGTGAATCAACATGGAATCGCTAGGAATGACCGTGAAATGCATGAAAATGACAATGAAGTGAAGTGAATTGACCGTGAAGTGCGTGGAAATGGCCGTGAAGTGAAGTGAATTGACCGTGAAGTGCGTCGAATTGACTGTGAATGAACACGGAATCGCTAGGAATGACCGTGAAATGCATGAAAATGATGGTGAAGTGAAGTGAATTGACCACGAAGTGCGTGGAAATGGGCGTGAAGTGAAGTGAATTGACCGTGAAGTGCGTCAAATTGACCCTGAATGAACACGGAATCGCTAGAAATGACCGTAAAATGCATGGAAATGACGGTGAAGTGAAGTGAAATGACTGCGAAGTGCGTGGAAATGTCCGTGAAGTGAAGTGAATTGACCGTGAAGTGCGTCAAATTGACCGTGAATCAACATGGAATTGCCGTGAATGACCGTGAAATGCATGAAAATGATGGTGAAGTGAAGTGAATTGACCGCGAAGTGCGTGGAAATGGCCGTGAAGTGAAGTGAATTGACCGTGAAGTGCGTCGAATTGACCGTGAATGAACACGGAATCGCTAGGAATGACGGTGAAATACATGGAAATGACGGTGAAGTGAAGTGAAATGACCACGAAATGCGTGGAAATGGCCGTGAAGTGCATCAAATTGACCGTGAATGAACACGGAATCGCTAGGAATGACCGTGAAATGCATGAAAATGATGGTGAAGTGAAGTGAATTGACCGCGAAGTGCGTGGAAATGGCCGTGAAGTGAAGTGAATTGACCGTGAAGTGCCTCAAATTGATCGTGAATGAACACGGAATCGCTAGGAATGACCGTGAAATGCATGGAAATGACGGTGAAGTGAAGTGAAATGACCGCGAAGTGCGTGGAAATGGCCGTGAAGTGAAGTGAATTGATAGTGAAGTGCGTCGAATTAACCGTAAATCAACACACAATTGCTGGGAATGACTGTAAAATGCATGGAAATGACGGTGAAGTGAAGTAAATTGACCGCGAAGTGCATGAAAATGGCCGTGAAGTGAAGTGAATTGACCGTGAAGTGTATTTTTTACCATCGATCCGATGGAATCTCGGAAAATTACTATGTTAGTTCGCTAAATTAGCTTCTCCTATCCCAAAATCATATATGGTATGTTATGTAACTCATTCTAGTTTAGGAGATATGCTTTTTAAATAAATAGACAAATAAATGAATTAAGAGATAGAAAAATATTTTTATATACTTATATATACATATTTACATAATTATGTATTTGAGAAAAATGTAAGGGAGAAAAAGTTCTCCCCATTAAAAAAAAAAAAAAGAACCACAAAAAAAAACAAAGAATCTATTGCTACGGATTTTAGCTACGGTTATTCTCTGTAGCCATAGGGACTACCCTATGGGCGTGGCCTCGCCAGATCGGCGTGGCCGCGCCGGACAGGCCAGCAAGTGGCGCGGGGGGCCGCTAGTTCAGCGCGCCCACTCCGGATGGACCTTATTGCTACGGATTATGGTATCTATGGCTAAGGTTATTATTCATAGCCATAATTCTGACCGTAGCAAATAACATTGTCATTCTGCTTTGAATGTCTACCGTTGAAACCCTTTCTAGGGTTAGGGAAGTTTTGGATCATTACGAAATTTGTTTTTCCTAGTCATTCAGGTCTTTGTGACGTCATGAATAGATTGGATGGAAAATAAATGTTATGGTGGACCCTACAAAAGTTTCAATGATGAAAATCAATTTTCTGCTGCTCTTTGTGGTGTGGTCCAGTTGATCTTTGGATATGTTTTTTTTTTTTGGATAATGATATGAAAGGATCTCAAAATATGGATGAACGTTGTGGATATAATAAATACATAACTGATGGGCCCATGTAACGTTGATCTCCTTTGAACCGTTCGTACAACTGAGAGTTTGAGGAGCGTCAACGCATGAAGGAAAAAGCAGGGGCATTTTCGACCTTTTGCAAGATGACCGTACACCCGGGGAGTATTATTCGAAAGTAAAATGGGGTGGGCTTCGTCTCGGGAATGAGCCATATAGTGGTCGTACAGTTAGAAATTTCTCTAAACATAATAAGTGTATTTCCAGGAAAGCCTTTGGCAGCTCAAGGATGCTGGGTGGAGCCCACTGAAAGGTATGAGATAAATCCATTTCGTCCATCCGTTTTGAGATATATTATTAGTTCTTGCAACAAAAAACGAGGTGGATAAAAAACTCAAATGGGTCACACGAGAGGAGAAATTGAGGAAAGAAATATTTACCGTTGAAATCTTCTTGGGCTCCACCTTGATGTTTATATTCTATTCAAACTGTTTATAAGGTCATTCCAAATGGGATGGAGTGACAGCACCAAAATTATAGCCTGATACGATACTTTTATGGCCGTAAGAATGCTTCAACGGTGCTCGTTGAATACTCACGGTCTCCTCTCGTGTGGCTCCCTTGAGTCTTATACACCTAATTTTTAGTCTCACCTCGTAAATGAGCTTACAAAACGTATAGACGGAGCAGATTTATAACAAAAATCTTTGTGGGTCCCACCCAACATCCTTGCTCAAGGAACTTCCTCCGAAACGCTTTCCCAGGCAACTTCGGGATACGAAAAACGAGATGAAGCTCGTGGGTTTCACGTAATGTACATTTCATATTCACGTTGTCTATCTATTCAAATGACATAAATCCGAAACGCAAGTGGATCACGCTAATTGAAGAACATTTAAATAATTATTTAAATAATTAGTGATCAATTTCCAACGTTTTACGTTGTAGGGTCCCAATGATTTATATATATAGTTTATTTTTAAGTTCATCTCTTAAAATAATCTTTAATAATGAATGATTTTTTTTAATTTTTTATTATTTTATTATTTATTTTTTAACACGCGCACACCACTGCACACTGACGTGGTTATGAGATTTCACCACTTATGGGTACTCAACCCTTGACCAAGTGTTGAAACCCCTGAGAGTCTACCACAGGAGCAAGAGCAAGGAGCCACGAATGGATGAAGTTGATAGGAAACATATATCATGGTGGGGCCCACCAAGCTTTGGCTTGAGTTGTAATGAAACGTGGCCTACAACAACTCTTCATTTTAATAGATGTGATGTTGTTTGTGAGGTTGTACGTCAGCTTTGGCTTGAATCAACACCTATTAGATTTTTTTATTTTTTTTTTATAATTTAAGTTATATATATACACACACGCACACACAAACACTCACTTGCGAACCAGTTCTCACGTATGTAATACGAACTCTTTAAAGAACTTATTATATTTGATGATTCTAGCAAATCTAAATGGTCCACATGAAGTAGAATCTCATGAAACCTCCTAGTATGAATTTTTGCTTTAATCTAAAACTTTGATGGGCCATGAAAAATGCAAACAGTTTCTTCCTTTGATTTGAATTTCTCTTTGCTATAGCCCACCAGAATCTTAGATCAGGGTGAAACTTCACCTCCTAAAGTTTCATGGGATTCCATATCTTATGTACCGTTCGGATTCGACACCCATGACACATGTGCAAAGGTGCGCATGTGCCTAGGTACCCAGATCACACATCAGACCCTGCTCGTTAGATGGGCCCCACCACACCGAAAGTAGGACAGGTTACCCATCTGGTGAGCCATGAAGTTTTTAATCAAAAACAGATGGATGAAAGGTTTGATCAACCGTTAGAATTTCCCGATTTTTCTCCCACTGAATATATATTATTGGGCCCTCTTGATGAACGGCTTGGATCAGAAAATTGGCTGCGAATGCACTTGAAAATGGACATGAAAAGCGCACTCGCGCGAGTGCACTTGGCATTTCAACCGCTTGCATGTGTCGGTGCCTTAAAAGCCCTACTCAAATTTGCCGACGGCTCTGGGCCCTCGGAGACAGGCCGAATAAATAGATGGGCTGACGTTGTGGGCCAGAGATTCTGGTATGCTATCACAGCAAGGGAGCAGATTAGGTGTTATCCGGGTAACACTATTACCTTGACCATGTGGGGCCCACCTTTTGTATGTCCACGTCTGTCGATCCGTTTTTACATATCAATTTAGGACGTGAACCCAAAACTTATGCAAATCCAAATCTCAGGTGGACCACACCACCGGAAATGCTGATGAATCACCATTTAAAACTTTGTGTGGGCCAAAAAGGTTTTGGATCAAGCTGATTTTTGTATTTTCCTTTCACCTAGGTCTGGTTGACCTCATCAAAGCATTACAGTGGGCCAACGGTGGGTGTTCAATCACCATTGTTTCCTGTGGTGTTGTCCATCAGAGAATTGGTTTGCTTAATTTTTAGGAGCACGTCTTAAAATGGGCTGGAAAAACGGATGGACGGTGTGGATATATACTACATCATCAAGGTTGGGCCCCACAGGTAAGGGTAACACCCACTGTGATGTTACTCGGGTAACACCTAATCCGCTCCCCACTGCAACCAGGTCTTATTATCAAGCGTGGCCTGATCTGATATATGGCCCACCGAAAGAAACTAACAATTTTCTCATCTCACAGCCTGATCTGGGCCAATGAAAGATGATGGGTCTAGAACTGGGATGGTCCAACTTCAACAGAAAAGTTCTAAAACTTGGGCCTGAGTCAGGCCTTTTTTATCCTACGGCTGAGATTCGTTCAATAAATAATTGAGCTGAGGCTTGAATTGGATGAGTATCTGGGTCTGACATCGTAGCTTGTCTACTACCGGTGGGAGAATGATCACATACATTCGAGTGTATCATCTAATTACTATACATTCGAGCTCCATGGGGCCCACCCGCTGTGTTTACGTCGAATCCAAACCATGCATCTGGTCTACCACCATATGTTCATAGAAGATTCCAAGAATCATCCTTTAAAAAACTCAAGTGGGACACTCCAGGGGAGAAACATACAATCACAGCTAAACCTTATATATTGATCACGTAGTGCCGTCCACCTGAGTTTTTGTGGGTGCCTTCATTCTGGTGGGGCTCACTAGATGAATGGTTTGGATAGAATATGTACAGTGTGGTGGACACTATCTTTTGCTTGCAAGTTTTTATCTGCGGGTGAATTGCAGTGTATTTTACAATTTTTAAACATTAATTACCTGTTACAGATACTTACAGTTAATGGAATGCTCTTTTACGGAAAAAAATTAGCACAGTAGACAGTATGTATTTTTATTTTTTTATTTTTGCCATCCAAAAACTATCTCATCAAAAAGAATTTATAGGATATGGATGTTGGTTTTTGATAAAAATACCTAAGGGTGCACACGGTCGGTTCGGTCCGGTTTCAGGGTGAAATTGGAACTGAAATGTTCCTAACAGTTCTAGGATATTTAGAACTGGAGCCGGACCGTTAGCACACTAGAACCGAATTGGAACTGGACCATTAAAATCGGTTTAATTCCGGATCGGTTCCGCGGTCCCGGGCTTTTTATAATTAAGCCTAATTGCATGTTTTATTTTATTATGTAGCCCATGTCTATTCATGTTGTGATCCATTTAATGAATGATTTAGATCAAATGGTGCATTATAAACCATAAATCATGAGTTAAATATGAAAATAATCAAAGGGTTCTTGGTTCGGTTTCGGGTTCGGTTATACGGATTAGATCTACGGTTCGGTTTTACGGATCGGTTCACGGTTCGGTTTGGTTCTACATACCTCCAAACCGAGAACCGAACCGATGTAATCGGTTCTTTGATTTTTGAAATCGGAACCGGAACCGGTGCACTCTAAAATCGGACCAAATCGGACCGTTTGTTCAGTTCTGGTTCGGTTTCACGATTCTACTGGTTCAATGTACACTCCTAAAAATACCTTGCCTGTAATGATAAAGCAGTTGAAATAAGCAGGAGTATTTTCATCTTTTTGAATTTGTCCATATGAATAGTGGTGTACTTTGGTAATTAAGCAGATAGGTAATATGTCAGGTATACAGTAAAAAAATACCTCTATTGTACATGGATGCAGATTTCCTACGCAAGGATGCTTGGTGGGGCCCACTAGATGTTTGTGAGAAATTCAATATGTCCATCAGTTTCGAGAGATTATTCTAGAGCGTTTGACTAAAAATTAGATGCGTTCAACACTCAAGTGGGCTACACAAGGTGGAAACAGTTGGAATTTAGTGAGCACTGTTGAAACATTCTTATAGCCTTACAAGTTTTGTATCATGCTATCTTTTTGATTTTTTCACACCATCCTAATTAAGAATGACCTTATAAATTGTTTAAATGGCATATAAACATCAAGTGGAGACTAAGAAAGTTTCAACTATATGAATTTATTTTCTCAAATTTTCCTAACTTATTTGTTATCCAACATGAAATGGACAAACAGAATGAATTTCTTACATTAATCACAATGGCCCCACCTAGTATCTTTGCACGGTTGCTTATTGGGAAAGGCTTTAGCAGGAAATCCATGTCCTTTTGACATTAACAGTGGCAACTTTTAGATCCAAAAAACAACATGAGCTTCGCCGGTTTCACCCTAGTCTATATTTCATATTCAAGCCGTTCATTTATTTGGCAAGATCATTTAAGAGTATCCCACCAAAAATGACACAAAATCAAAATTCAAGTGGATCACGCTATTTGAAAAACTTTTAAATGATTAGTACTCAATCTCCAATATTTTTAGTATGGTCCACATAATCTTTAAAGATAATTCATTTTTAGGCTCATTTCTTAAAATTATCTTTACTAATGAATGAATGGGTTTTATACACGTGTATCACGATGAGGTCCACCAACCATTGACTTCGTATTATAATGAAATGTGATCCCCGACAACATTTCATTTTCAGGCGCATGTGATGTTGTCTTGTGTATGCATTTAATTCTGATTTATGAAAATTTTTACAAAAAATTGAAATACATGTAACTACGTCAAACTAAAATGAGAAACTGTAAGGAAACCGATTTCCATCACGAGGTACATGTTATATCCAACCTGTCCTATCTATTTAGCGAGTTTGTCATAAAGCTTGATTTAAAAAATAAGACAGATCCAGATATCAAGTGGACTATACTGGAAAAGGAAACTTGGAGATTGATTGTCTACCATTGAAGCCCTTCTGGGGTCATATAATTACTTTTGGATCGTTATAATATTTGTTTTTCTTATCTATTCCGGTTGTGACTTTATGTATAGATTGGATGGAAAATATACAGTGAGTCTTATGAATGCTTGAAAGGTGAAAATCATTATCTCCATTGCTATTCATGGTGTGATTCATTTAAGCTTTGGATATGAATCATTTTTGGAATCATCGTTACGGTGTAATCCACTTAAGCTTTGAATATGAATCATTTTTGGAATAGTTATTTAACATGATCTGGGAAAATGGATGAAGGGTGTGGATATGATAAATAACATGTAACTTTGGTCTCCTCCGAACCGTTCGTACAACTCAAATCTCGAGGACCGGCAGCACTGACAGGTTGAGCAGCGAGAATAACTACTGAAGTGACGTCACCAATTTCTGTGGGATCCACCATGATATATGTGTTATATCCACACCGTCCATCCATTTGTAGATATCAATTTATGGCATGATACAAAGAATAAGCCAGATATCAAACTCGAGTGGACCCCACCACATAAAACAAGGGATAGAGTGATGTCCACCATTAAAAATTCCCAAGGGTCACAAAAGTTTTCGATCAGCTGAAATTTCTGTTTTCCCTTCTTTCATGTCTGTCTTAACTTATGAACACATTGGATCTCAGATAAACATCATAGTGGACCTTAAGAAGGTTTCAATGGTGGGCGTCACTCTTCCCCCTGTTTTCTGTGGTGGGGTCCGCTCCGGATTAGGATCTCACTAATTCTTTGTCTCGTGCCCTAAAATGATCTCTCCAAATGGATGAATGGTGTGGATACAACACATACATCATTGTGGGTCCCACGGAACTTGGTGACGTCACTTCAGTAGCGAGTCTCGCTACTCAACCTGTCAGTATCTAATCCGCGTCCAGATGAACCGTCCCGAATAAAGTAACCATTTATGAGCACAACGGCCTCCTGCCGGCAGCACTAGTTACACTGAGGCTAATCGACTTCTACTCTCCCACCATGTCCCATTGTACTTCTCTGGGTGATCAGAGCCATTCATAACCATCCCTACTCCGTGATTTCAAGTATTCATGGTGGGCCACCGGATGAACGGCCAGGATATCGTACAGACGAGCCACATCCACACACCCAGTCTTGCGAGTAGCATTGCAAGTCGGGCAAAATCACTCTACTCCCTTATGCCTATAAAAGGTGGAGAAGGCAAAGCCAGTCCGAAGGGAAGGAAAGGTGTAGATGGCAGTGATCATGGGTGGGCCAGGGTTTCGCACGATTGCATGTATGATGATCACGTGCTTGTTGATCGTAGCTCCTCATGTGGGGGCCGTTTTCAACTGCGGGGTGTTGTCGGGTCCACTTTCAACATGCCGGAATTATCTTGTTAAAGGTGGATCCATACCCGGAAATTGCTGCCAGGCCGTCGTGAGTTTCCGAAATGCGGTGAAAACGGCTGATGATCGACAGAAGGCATGCAAATGCCTGCAAAAGATAGTTGGAGCGTTCCAGGGCCTCAAACGGAGTTTTCTGGATTCTCTGCCGTCCAAATGCGGGGCCCACTTCAGTTACAATATCGATTGCACCAAGGTAAGTGCCTACCCCTAGTGGATCCATGGATTCACCAAGATCGGTGGATTCCTAACTGTGGGGCCGACTATGATGTATATTCCTTACATCCACACTGTCCATCCATTTTGAAAGTTCATATTATGGCATGATCCAAAAAACGAAGCAGACCCAAAAATTAGGTGGACCATACCACATGAAACAGTCGTGACTGAATACCCACCATTAAAAACTTCACGTGGGCCATTGAAATTTTTATTTTCCATCCGACTTGTTGATTAGGTCCAAAATATCTGAATGAAGAGACCAAACAAATATCAGCTTGGGTAAAAACTTTTGTGGCCCCGAGAAGTTTTTAATGGTTGATTACCACTGTTTCCTGTATTATGGTCCACTTGAGATTTGGACCTGCTTCGGCTTTGGAATCATGCACTAAAATGAGTTTTCAAAACGTATTGACGGTGTGGATATAAGGAAAATACATCATGGTGGGCCCCACGGTCAGGGATCCCACCCACCTGGGTGGATCTGGGGATCCACCGAAGTGGTTAACAGACTCGGCGAGTCTGACCCGACTTGTTCGGATCTGGATCGGCCCGACTCGCCCGATTCCACGGTGAGTCGGGACTTTATCTACCCAACTCACCGGAGTCGGGGCGACTCATAGTATCCGACCGGATCGGGGCTGTCCGAGTTCAGGTCGACTCGCATCAAACTCGTTAGATTCTACTCCATTTCAAGCATGAGAAATGCGGCTGTGGTGTGGTCCATCTGGGCTTTGTATCTGCTTATCTTTTTTTTGGAACATGCCCTAAAATGAGCTGGCAAAGCGAATGCACAGCATGGATATATGACACGGACATTGAGGTGGGCCCATGGTCAGGAACCCTCTGGGAAACGGATTGGCTACTCCCCCTGCCACTGGCTAATGGCTAGTGGTCGATGCTCTGTGGGCCCCACCATAATGTATATCTTTCATCCATGCCTCTCATCTATTTTTCTAGATAATTTTATGATATGAGCCCAAAAATGATGTATATCCCGACCTCAATTGGACCACATTATAGTAAACAGTGTTGATTGAACATAGACTGTTAAAAAGTTTTGGATCAAGCTGATCTTTGTGTTTTCCCTTCTTCTAGGTCTGTATGACCTAATCAACAGATTGGATGTTAAATAAACAGTACAGTGGGACTTAGGAGGATTTTAATGGTGTATTTTCAATCACTATTGTTTTCCTGTGGTGTGGTCCACCAATGTTGTTTTGGGATACCATCTGTGAGCCATGTGCCCACGAGATTAATAGCCTAATGACACATATATTATACATGCAACTCTTGAAATGATTTTAGATGTAATACTTTTACCTTGGTTTTAAAACCCCCTCTTCCACTGGATTTGAAACCCCTAATCACTTTATGGTGCCAAACAACCCCTGAGGTTTCCTAATTTAGAGGCATGTAAGGGACTGCACATGTGTCAAAGTGGCACATGAATACCTAATCTAAGGTCATCCATCAAGTCCACCGGACCATGTAAATGCTCTTATTTCACTCAAACTATAAACCTAGATATAAAGATCAAATGGATACATACCTATGTATGGGTCCTTACTCTTGCTCTGATGATGGACTCTCAGGAGTTTCAACACCTGGTCACGGGTTTAGGTACCCATAGGTGGTGAAATCGCACTACGGTGTGACTGTGCAGGTGTGTGTTTTCTTGATTTTGATGTTGTCCACAAGGTGTTCGATCAAGTACCTGGAAAATCATTGCTGTTGTTTTACATACCATAAAAATTTAAAGTTGCAGTCTATGTATTTGTGAAAATATGGCACAGGTGAACTTGGCTCAAACTGGCCTGAGCTGCTGACCGAACTGAGCCAAGCCGAGTCGAGTTGTGCCAAGCTCGACTTAGTTTGACTCATGTACACCTTTACCTATGCCCAATTGAATCTGAATTCAGATCTTAAGAGTGAGGCCTGGTATTTAGAACAGGCAGGTGATGAAAAAAATTATCATACAGAGCACAACAGATTGACATGATTCGACATTATGCATACACCACAAATGAGACTATCAAAATCATTATCTTCTCAAAAAATGATTGTAACCTTAAAATTTCCTGATATACAAAAATCTTATAAAAGCTTCTCTTAGGTAACCTTAATTTAACTCATAAGAATATTTATATATCAAATATAAAAATACTTGAAATATCTTATCTAGTCAGATCTTTGGATTGAAGTTTTCAAACTCTCTCTTAGCAAGCCCCTCTCATTCCCTCCCTCACTTAGAGATTTATATATAATTTTTCCTGCACTAACTTAAAGAATACAAGATATCTATCAAAACATATACTAACTTGATTTTTGTAATTTGAAATTATTGCAGTTTGCACCAAGCTGGGGATGCTCTTAGGTGTATCTAAGCAAGAATAAGAAGGGTGCCTGCCACATGCTAGTTCTCTTAGGTGTATCGTATCTAAGCAAGAATAAGAAGGGTGCCTGCCACATGCTAGTTCTCTTAGGTGTATCTAAGCAAGAATAAGAAGGGTGCCTGCCACATGCTCCGATAGGCAACATCTCATCATTCACACATGCTAACTTGACATATTCTAGGGCTTGGGACCCATCCATAACAATTAGCGAGTGTTTATGGACCATCCATTTTCTTGGGTATACGATCGACTACCCGATGATTGTGAATTGACCTTATTTTTCACATCATCCACCGTTCAAATGTCTCACATATATGATAGATTGGCACTCCTGATAAATGTAAAGGTGCATGTGGCACAAGCAAGCCTCCCTTGTTATATGTTGTTGTTGTTGTTGTTGTGGTAGTCCTCTGCCATTGTACTTAAAGGTACAAGGATATATATATATATATATATATATATATATATATATATATATATATATATATATATATATATATATATATATATATATTTCTCTTTATTGTTGTTGTTTATACCTTGCATACATGTGAATGACCATTTGCTGAAAATTACCTCTATCATGTGAGCCTCACGTGATCATTGGATTAGATCATACTATTGGATTATCGAGATGAGCATACCAGTGGGCACCATAGGCTACCAGGCAATGGCCAGGTGAGAAATCATTTGGAATCGTCGAGATGTGGAGCCCACACAAATCTCCCATCAAAGCAATTTGGACCCTTGTCGTGGTCCTCATATTCAAAATGAACCGTTGGATACACCACATCTTCATTCAAAACCATTAACTACGATCACTCATGCAACCTTGATCACTCATGGACGGTCCTCCAAATGCATCAAGTGCCATGAATTACGAAAATCAGATCCTGATTAAACAAATACGATAGTCATGCAGGCCACGTCTTGTTCTCATGCACTTATGCTAGAGCTGTACACGATTCGAGTCAAGCTCGGCGGCACCGCTCAGCTAGTAGCTAACCGTAGCTCGAACTCGAGTTGTTTCGGTCCTCAAGCCTAACTGGCTAGCTCAGGCGGGTTCGAGCTAACGCGACATTTTCTCAAACACGGTGCATCTTAAATTTCTCACGGAATGGAAAACACTAACAGCTGTTTATAGCAATTTCATCAAACAGTCGGCTGACAACATCAAAATCAAGATATGAGGGCAATTTTATAATGTAATTTTTTTTTGTAGCGGTTTGTTTCGTATCCATTTATGCCTCGCTACCAGCCGATCCCGCAGAGAATGTATGTATCCGAAACAACGCTTCGTAGAGTCATTTCATCAAACACTCGGCGAGCAACACTAATTTCAAATTAACTGAGTTACCGAGCTGATTCAATCCGAGTCGAATTGAGCTCGGGCAACCTTGAACTTGGCTCAAAATTCTTCGAGCTCCAAAAACCAGCTCGACTAGGTCCGAATCCCATTTCGAGCCGAGGCAAGTCAAGCGAGCTGACCGAGCTATCTCAACTCAGCATACTTGTGGCTTCCAAAGAGAAGGTTGTAAACGCTCCAACTGAAAAAGATCTCAACTCCAGCGGCTGGGATCATTCCATCAGGGCGATAAACCAGAAAATCAACTCAATGTTAAACCCGGTCAGGTCTACTTGAAGACTCAACAGGACTAATTAGAATTAGGAATACTGGATACGATTTGGATATTGTCTAAAGTAGTAGGATACGGGCCGAACTTGGATAATCAGGTAATTGCATATCGAATAATCTCAAATTTAAAAAAAAAAAAGAAAAAAAAAAAGAAAAAAAGTGAAGGGCCTGTTTGGATACCACCAAATAAGTTACTTTTTCTACTAACAGTAGTAGAAAAGTAACTTATTTGAGATAAGTTTGGTTTAAATTTATTACAAGTAACTTTTTACTTAAAGGTACTTAATCACTTTAGCTTAATAAGTAGAAACCAAGATAACCTACTTGAAGCGTAAGTAGCTAATCTAAAATAACTTACGATCCAAACACCCTCCAAGTATTTAATAAAATTAACAAAAATATCTATATATATATATATATATATATATATATAAAAAAAACCAATTTCCATAACATAATTAGCTAATATCAAACTACAAATCCTAAAGCATTTAAACAAAAACATATCTACTTCAACAGAAGATAAAAGTCAACAATAGCAATGTTATCACCGAGACATGTTCCTCACCATATCAACCTCGATATCCATGTCAATGTCAGGCAATATAAAAATGCCTCAAGTAATTCTCTCTGTCTTGATATATATATACATATAGCTTAAGATGATCGGGTAAATATTTTGAATTGGGTAAAAATCCCATATCCGTATCTGATTTTCTCGAGTTGGAAACCCTATATCCAATGCCTGAATTATGAAATTGTTGGGAGATGGAATAGAAAAGGATGTTATTAATCATATAAAGACTTGAAATAGTAAGTTTACATAGTTCCTTTTAGAAAAAGGGTAGATTACAAGGTCTGGGAAGAACCTTCTTCTCCCCACAAACATAGTTCCTTCTAGAAAAAAGGTAGATTACAAGGTCTGGGAAGAAACCTTCTTCTCCCCACAAATCACAGGACTCAAAATGAAATGAAATGAAATTGAGAAACAAAAACAGAAAAAAGAAAAGAAAAGACAGTTAGGAGATAAAATGTGAAAAAAGGGTGGTTATGCAATGACACATGAATTTGATACAGGGAAACAAATGATAAACGACTGCCGACAATGATAAAAACCAGTGGATTTTTTTTTTTTTTTTTAAAAAGAGAAATTATACAGTGCTAGGACTGAGAGATCGCTGATACATTGCGCTTGGGTTTTCAGTTTGTACAAGTGGGGCTGGCATTTCATTGATCCCAGATATTCAAACTATGGGCCCCACTGCAGATGGGTCATGCAGAGAAAATCACTTGGATTTGATGAACTTAACCACCAAGCATCCGGCCTTTTTCTCAGTTGAACATGAGCTGTAGCTGGTCCCCTATAAAATGTTGGGATTTTCCCATTTGGGAGATTTCCACTGTGTGGGCCATCCACAGTGGGTCCCGCCAAACCTACAGTTCAGATCTTCAAACTGAAAACCATAGCGTATCACGCAACCTCCTGCCCTGGGCAGTGTATAAATATCTCAGAAGAATGAAGTACCTGGAGGAGAACCTCGTGGAGGTTAGGAGCTATGGACAACTTAAAACAAAAGGAAGAAAAAAAAAAGGATAAGAACAGTACAGTTAGAAGGTGCTGCTGCTCTCACTAGTGGAAATCGATGGGCCTTCAGATTTCACAATATGGGTACCAATATCCAGCCCCTGCATTCGGCCAATTGGGTCTTGCTGCTGCATCAATTCGGAGAAGGCGTAGGAATGTGTGAGCAATTGGTGGTGGGAAACGTTGGGCTGTGGCATATGGAACTGCGACAATTGGATGCCGTGGTGGTGGCCCGGTTGCTGGGACAACTGAAAGAAGGAAGCGTTGTTGTATTGCATTTGGTGCATGCCAAAGTCAAACTGCTCGTTGGGGGTCAGTGCTTCCCCAGTGGCCATCTTAAGCCGCTCGACTTCTTGCTTCAATGCCTCGTTTAGAGCTGCATGCAATCACGACCATTCAATGAGTAGACCAGAATAAAATGAAACGGGATATACAACTTAGTTTGTCAATCCCACGTACCTGTGTATAGCCTGGCCTATCTAACTGCGAACACGGTGGCGCATGGCACACAAGCAACATCCAAGACATCCATGGGGTGGGCGCCGACATGTGGATTCCATGAATGAAATATCAGGTCCACTCATCAAGGGGGCCACAGCATGATTCATACATTTCAAAGAACCTGATGAGTGGGCCAAAGATTACAGCTGATGGGGCATGGCTGATAAGTGGACCAATTGGATTTTCAAGCCGGGGAGTCTACAACGTGGGGCAACCCGATGGATGGCTTGGACGCTCACCACACATGCCATATCTAGGCAGGTGCTCCAGCATGTCAAGGGTTGGCTATACATGAGGTGTGGGATTAGCAAACCTCTAAACCTTAGCAAGCAGAAGAGGAAGCAACAGGATGCGGAGAAAAGCCATTTTCTTTTCTTTTCCTTTTATTTTCTTTTCTTTTGTTTTTTTTTTTTTAAGACATGCTTAAGAATCATACAATCCCAAAGCGGGAACCCATTTCAAAGTACTTGCCCACATTCACTTCACTTCTAAAGGTTGCATTTGGATGCATTATTCGATCAAATTGCAATAATTAGTTCAACAGAGTAAATAATCAAATGTAATTACCTTTAGGGCCTGTTTGGTTGCCACTTTAAAATGAGTTCATCTCATTTTAGTTATTCGTAATTATCCATTAGAGATTTGTTGGTTATTAAGATTATTTTTAATTCAGGAAGGTCTCAAGTCAAACCAATTGGAAGTAGTTATTCGTAATTGTGCATTAGAGATTTGTTGGATAACTCTTTTTTTGTTGAAAAACATTTTAAAATCGAAAAATATGGGAATTTTTTTTAAAGTAAAAAATATAAGAAATTAAGGAAAACTTTTCGAAGTAAATAGATAACTAATTTTACATATTTAAAATACATTTGAGAGAAATAAAATCAATTAAACAATGAATTACACATTAAGTGCTTGAATCTTGATCTTCCAACTTCCGAGAGAGAGAGAGAGAGAGAGAGAGAGAGAGAGAGAGAGCTCAGCAGTAGGAAATGTAAGAGAGATAAAATCAATTAAACAATGAATTAAACATTAAGTGCTTGAATCTTGATCTTCCAACTTCTGAGAGAAAAAGAGAGAGAGAGAGAGAGAGAGAGAGAACTTCTGAGAGAAAAAGAGAGAGAGAGAGAGAGAGAGAGAGAGAGAGAGAGAGAGAGAACTCAGCAGTAGGAAATGTAAGAGAGAAATTAAGACCACTTGGAATTAAGAAATGTAAGAGAAGAAGAGAGTAAGAGAGTTTTGGGGTGAGAATATTGCAAATGGAGGTTTGGAAGCCTTTTTTATAAGCAAATTTATTTATTTATTTTGCAAAAAAAAAAAAAAAGAGGAAAAAATTAATGTGCCAACCGTTGGCCAATATGTGATCGCATATTTTTGCATATGCCACATATGTGATACATATGTGCCATGATTGCATATGCAATCTGCATATGGATGTGCATATGCAATATGCATATGCGCATATGTGGTCGCACATGACAGCACTGGTAACAGCCCACCCAGTGGATAACTTCCAAATTGTCGAGTGTTTATGGCATTTAGACCTTCCAATAGGTTGGCCCCACCATAAGGATCATCTAGTGCAAAAATCAGCTCTATCTACTCATCATGTGGGCCACACCATATAAAACAATGTCTAGCCATTGATAAATAGCAAAATACAAGTCTGGTCCACTTGATGACTGGATATGGCTGATTTTTGCACAACCTGGTCCTCATGGTGGGGTAAACCTATTGGACCGGTTGGATGTCGTATGCACATGTTAGGTTGGAAGTTCTCTGCTGTGTGGACCATAAACCGCAGTCCAACTGGTTGGACTTGATACCTTCTCTTCTAATTCTTACCAAAAGGAAATATCTCTAATACATAATTACGATTAACTAAAATGAGCTAAACTCCTTTTTGAAGTGGCAACCAAACAGGCCCCTTAGTATGCACAACGAGATGGCCCTCAAATTACAATTACATGCAATTCAACTCTTGACTTGAAAGTGACATAAGTGTGATGGGAACTGATCACGTGCAGGAGAGGTACTGCAACTTGTGGTACTGTGCCATTTCCCGCCAGCATGCCACTTGTGTAGGATATCGGTACATGAAAAAGTAAGCCCCACTTTAAAATCACATGGGACAAATCAGGCCAATTAGCTCATCAGGTGAGCCACACTGTTGGAATCAACAGACAATCAACATTCTCACTCAACATGCATGTGTGGCCCACCTAGAGCAGATCAACCTGATTCTGAAGAGGGGCGACCTTCATGGCGGGGACTACCTTTCTAATGGCACTGACATCGTACCCAAGTCTCATGTTGGCTCGGAAATATCATAGTGTCACGAGTTGCGGTACAATTGCTTGCATGTGATTTACAATTGTGAATTGGAGCCTTATCCATTATTATGAATACTAAAGAAGTAAGGAGGTAGGCCATTTCCCCTCCATGAACTGATTATTGCAATTCAATTCAATAGCGCATCCCAAACACCTTATGAAGAGATGGTTTTATTCCACGTGAATGCTATATTCTAGCCAAAAACTTCATGTGTGCAGTTATGGGAAGAAACTCCAAAGTAAGAATGGGAAGAGCTTTTCTAAGCTCACACACGTGCAACATAGCTCATGTACACGTCGCAAAGGTGCCAAGATGGAACAATAGGTCCGGGATTTGTTTAACCTTCACCACAAAGGTGATGCACACTAACCTATGCCAAAACTCAGTGAATCCACTGATCAATCAGGACCATCCATTAGAATGGCCACCTCTTGGACAGGCCATTGTCCAAAACGTGGAATCATTGCTCAACCATGGAAAAAATGAGCATACGATGTTCTACACATCCACCAATTGAATGGTCAGTACAAGTTTTGGAGAAGTACAGTTATTGACCATCTAATCAAATTGAATTTGAGGGCGACCTTTAAATGGTTAGGATCACCCTATGGAGATGGCTTCTGGGGCAGTGTACCAGTGACACAAATAGATGGCCTTGCTAATGGAAGGTCCAGAGTCACCCCACAGGGTGAAGGTTAACAATAAACAAAGACCAATAAAAGTAAAAGACGACAATAGAAGACATACCGTCACACAACTGAGCTTGTTGTTCCATAGCTTGTAATCGCAGCTTAAGCTCGGTGTTCTCAGTACTCAAGCCAGTCGTATCTCTCTAAAGCAGCCAACAAGAAGCAAGCCATTATTCAACCTTCTCATAGAAATGTCAGGAGTATGTATACATGTTGGGCTGCCAATGGGTACCCCACTGGTATCTGATGGACCCAACCCGATTTTAACAGGTCCAGGGCCCCATTTATTGGACCAATTAAGGAATTGGGTTGGTTAGGGGTCTCACTTTTCAGACCCAATTAAAAAATGGGTCTAGTCGGGTTTGGACACATGGACCAAATTAAAGTCAGGTTGGGTTGGGTCCAATTAGATTTATAGGTAAAAGTATATATGTTTAATATATATTTGACTATTCTAGCAAAAGAAATGAGATTTCTGAAGCCATAAACATGTAAGAAAGCCTGTTCACACACCATGTACATGTCAAAGCAGCACGTGTGTAAGATCTATTGCAGCCATTGGGTGGGCCCTAATCATGTAAACGGAGACGCATGGATAGCACACGTGGAACATGTAACAAAGGAGCAAGGACAGAAGGGTCTCTCTCTCCCCTCTCCCTCCCTCCCTCCATCCTGCAGATTTTGGTATATAACACATTATGTCTAAAGTCTATAATCATGGCTATCCATGTACCCAATATTGATCCAATCCCTCCACTATCATGGTCATTCACCGTTGACCCAATTCCCATGCAAATCAAGTGGTGGACCACAAGATCTAAATCATCAAAACAAAAGTTTAGTGGTCGAAAACATTTATAAACCTTTTAAGTGCTTGGTCCAATGGAAAAACCACTTGATGAATATCTAATCTCCAAGATCTAAGCCTTAAGATAGTACCTAAGAAACCAATGGATCCCTTGTTGAACCATGGGAGCCTCAACCGGACCATGATATATGCATCCAACCACACCAACTATCAACACTAGATAGAGCACTTGGAGGACTTTGGATCCATGATTCATTTACTTTTAGATACTTTTATACTAATTTGTTTAAATTGGTCTATTGGCCATTCGTATAGAAATGTTGGATACTCATACATGATGATGAGTGGCATCAAGAACCAATCATCTTAATACATGACGGAGATATAACCGTATATTTCTGAAAAAGTAGGACACGTACATGAATGCTTGTATCGTATTTGATACTATAGGCTGTGTTTGCATGTTCGTTTTGTTGGGGTCCCTCATGTGGAGGTGGGACACATGTGTGGCTTAAGTAGTGTTTACTTTGCCACATGTGCGTGAGGGGTATTTTGGTCTTTTGACCAAACAAAGTAAAAGGAGAAAATGGGCTTTCTTGCTTAGAGAGAGTGCTAGTAGCAACATTGGGGGTTTTCTTTTTTGGAGACAAAAGAGGAGAAAGAAAAGATAAGATGCGGGTTTTGTGAAAGAAGAAGATCAAGAGCCTTCTACCACAAAAATCTTCATATTCAAGTTCGTGAGGGTCCATCAACGGCGGTTTCTTCGATTGTCTTCTCCAAAGGTTGTGTTGGGGATTTTCTACTATCCCCAGTTGGTGAGAAATTTCTTTCTTTCATGTTGCTTGTTATCCACCTTTGGGTGATGTAGTTAGGGTATCCAAGAGAGGTCTCTTGATGATTGTACTTCCATGATTTCTATTATAGTTGATTTGTTTGGATTAGGTCCCGTAGTTTTTCCCTTCACATCGGAGGGTTTTCCACGTAAAAAAATCTTAGTGTCTCTTGCATCCTACATATTTGATGATTTGCCTATTTGTGTCAGATGTAATTTTTATCATTTAAATCTTTTATATTGTTAATCCCATTGATTTGCACATAGAAAGAATATGTACGTGGTTTCCCAACACATTTGAAAGTTGTGAAAACTGAAAACTATTCTAAAGTAGAAATAACCACACTGAGGTGAGCCAAAATCCGTTCAGCATCAGAGAGTAGCCTCCAAATTGAAAATTGCAATAGTTTTAGGTCTATCATAGCATGGATATGAAAGCAAGCTCTCCCGCTCTATGATACCCAGACTCAGGGATTCATGAGTGGGGTTATAACCCTGTGGTTCCTAAAAGACAACAACATATATATGAATATTGGTAGCTGATTCGACACTTCAGGTTGTGTTTAGAAATTGCAACAACTAAGCCAAAGTAGAAATAACCACAGTGGGGTTAGCCAAACTCCATTTGGCACGAGAGAGTAGCCTACCAATTGCAACTTCCAATCATTTCAGGTCAACTCAAAATGCCTAGAATTGAAATTGGCGTCTTGGTCTCTATCATGAACTAAAATGGTGTTGCTGACTGATTTGGATGTTTGCATTTCGATTTAATTGAGCACCCAATGCGACTATTAAACCATCTCACACAAGCATCCATGCAGTGTGTGGTAGCCGTATTGGTGTCACTGTGCAATGCAAGTACCCTAAGCATATACTGGAGTGAGCTTTGCTAAGCACACATGCATATGTAATAAAGCTCAAGCTCATGTACATGCCACCCATGTGCTAGCATGGCAAATACATGCAAGATCTAATCCATCCATCAGCTTGGTCCAACCTTGTTTTCCAAAAAGTAAAATCTACTCCATTCAGCATGTGGGCCCCAATATTGGAAACAGGTAGATGGGTTAGAAAACTTCATACAAGGTTTTCAGAGCCGTACATTTGTTTGGCAAACTATGGCCCACCTGACCAATGGATCAACCTAATTCTTGGGCTAGAGCATCAATATAATGGCATTGTTCTGATGGATGGATTATATCTTGGACATATCGTGCCATGTTGGCACATATGTGACGTGTAAATGAGCTTTAATTACACATGTGTAGGCTTAGCAAAGCTCTATAGAAGGATCCACATATCCTAAAATTCGATCAAATACAAACCTGGAATAGAGTGAGCTGTGCAGAAAGAGTCGTAGCTTCAGTTTGAAGGGTCTGAACTTTCCGCTCGAGTTCAGATATGTAACGAGCCTTCCTCTCTTTCGAGCGAGCAGCAGACTGGCGGTTTGCCAAAATCCTGTATATTAAAAATATAAAAAGAAATATCTCAGATTGAAGATCCTATGGGAAATCCATGAATCTAAAATCACATTCACAGTTGAAGACCCAAAAACGTCATCCCAAATTAACATCTTAAAACTAAAAAATTAACTACTGGGGTGCAAAAAACATGCCCATTGCATGAATGCCACTTCTGTTGTAGAATAAACAAACAAATAAAATCTAAAAAATGGACCTTTTATGATCTTCATTGATAACCAAAAATTATAGAGTCCACATTCAATTTTAAAAAGGCCAAGTATTTAAGGGTTAGGACCTTAGAATCTAGAAGATTATACGTGCATCCACCATCCATGATGGGACCTATCAAATTAATGGTTTGGATCATCAAATCATGGGTCCCCACACTTGGGATCGCGCACACTTGGGATCGCGCAAGTCAGCTGATGGGATTCTTAGTCGGGTTTTCTTGTATATTAGGAATTGGGTGACCTGATTTTTGGTCTGTTGGGGCTGGTTTCTGTAGGGGGTTGTCGTTTTTCTCCTTTTTTTCTTTCTTTTTTTTTCCTGCTCTGTTGTTGCTGGTTTTTGCTTGTTTTTGTTTTTTTTCTTTTTCTGCTTTTGGCCATTGACCCTAAGAAGTTGCACCATCTTTATATATATATATATATATATATATATATATATATATATAAAGGATCAATCATCAGACCAAAAATAAAATAAAAAGTTCACTTGAAAGAAACCCAAAACAATGGAGCAGTTCCTTCTAAGGAAAAACCATAAAATGTCATATAGTCCATGTATTGTTTACTGCCTAAGGTACAACTCGGGTGCGTTAAGCCTAGCCTGAGCTCAAGAGGACCTGCCTCACAACCCAACCCAACCAAACCCAAAGTGCCCAAGCCACTCAAACTCCTATATACTTAAATCAACCCAACCCAACCCCACCCGACCCCACTTATCCCAACCCAAATACATGCGATTATTCCCAACCCAACCTAACCTACCATGAATTTACTTTACCCAAATCGGACCAGATTTCAAATTGAGGACCATGACACCCAAACCCAACCAGATTCCAACCCTAACCTGACCCGAGGACCATGACAACCCAACCCAACCTGACCTGAACTTGGGTTGGGTCAGTCTTTGCATCCCTAATTCTGTGTTGTATTCTTTCATCTTTTGATATTCACCCATGTCTGTTGGCAAGCATAGACTTCAACGGTGATGATTTTTCTTTCTTAGTTACATTCAAGAGGTCATCAACAACATCATCATCATCTAAGCCTAATCCAAATTAATTGGGATTGGCACATTCAAGAGGTATGAACAAAAAAAATAAAAAAAAAAGGCTTTACTTGTGACATGAGAAATGCCCCAATGAATGTGTCAATACAAATATGGTGATGAATTATGGAGTCCCAACGCATCAGGGCATGAAATTGTGTATAAATGTTGCTGGCCTGTAAATGTGGAGCTCATGCTTCAGTAATCCAAATTTAATAATATGCCCCGCAAGGGACGGGCATATCGCAAAATTTCCAGATTGGAAAATATTAATGTGCTACTCAGTGCTACAAATTAGCAGTTTAGAAAAAAATAGCAACGGTCCAGAAATAAGGCCAAAGATCAGATGCCCTAGGTTCTTCAGATCTGGAAGAATGTTCGGGGCATTGACCATCCACATGTGGTCCAATCATATTAATGGTGTATGAAACATCAAACTAAACCATGAGCACTTGTACAAACTGCGCTTGTCACAGTACCATTCAAATTCTGAAACATCAAAACTTAAATTACTCAGAAATAGAGGCCGTGGGAGTGATATTCATTGAAAGAATATAGTTCTTAAACAACCATTTCCAGACTTACTTTGGCCTATTCTTATTTTAAAAAATTACTATAAATTTGCTTAAATCCAAAAGCTCCACCAATGAATTTTGATTTCAAAAACCATAATTTTGTCATTGTTATGTGCATACCTGTTGATTACCAAAAACAGAAGAATAACCAAGGAAATGGTTGTTTTCTATGCTTGGCATGACGACCCTGGAGGAGCTTTAAGGAAAAGGAAATGGAGGATCCTCCTTTTGGCAATGCTTTGGGCTGTGTTGGCCAAAAGGAATAATCGTTGTTTTAGAAATCTGAGTATATCTTCGGCAGGGTGTTTTCTAGAGTCCTAGTACTGTTTAGGAATTAGACTACTTGGCTTTTTGTTTTCTGGGGTTTTCTCTCCAACCAAGAGGCTGTTTGCTGTATTTTAGCTTTTCTTTTTTTTCCTTTTGCTGTCTTTCTGTTTTTTGTTTTTTTCTTTTCTTTCGCTTTGTTTTTTTCCTTTTTGGCTCTGCCACATAAAATTCTCACTTTTCAAAAAAAAAAAAAACAAACAAACAAAAAAGTAAATGAAATATTCATGCAGTTTTGCTGGTGCATCAGGTTGGAAAGAAACACTAGAATATTTCATGGAAAAATCTCCAGTGCTGATTGAGTGATCCGTAAAGCCTTCAACTGTGGAGATAATTGTGAACACATCCTCTGTGTTATGATTCACCTCCCTTTGATTTTACAGAATCATTGGAAATTCCCCCACACCGTATATTAACACCTGTAGCAATTGACTATGGTACCCCCATGCAATTAGTTGTAGGAGTGTGGGCCTGCCAGAGTGCCTGTATGTATGCCATCCAACCTGTTTAGCAAAGTCGCTCCATGAAATAGGACACCCCAAAATTCAAGCTGATCCAACCATCAAGTGGTCCCGCCACGTGAATTTGGAAGTTTTTGGGTGGTTGTCTATTGTTTTCTATGATGTGGCTGACCTAATGATTAGATTAGCCTATTTTTGGGCATCCAATATTTGTGGTGGAGTAACCTTATTGGATGGGTCGGATACCATTTTACATTATGGTGGGCTCCACACACAGGCAGAACGAACTCCTCAAGCGAGGGTATTTCTGTCATTTGGTACGGATTCTTCTAAAGTCTCTAGTAGAGGCAAGGTACTTGCAATAGTCCAAAACAGAGGCGAGGTGCTTACAAATATCCCTTGATTGGATTTTGGATTGGACAAAACAGATGGTAGGAACTGGAATGGTATGTCAGCCCAAATGCTTTGATCTAGCTGAAAGGAAGTTATTCCTTTGGGTTGGGTCCGTCCAATTCCCAAGATTAAATGGATCCATCCTCCTAGTCGTAGAATCAAGCTTAATTTTGATGGGTAACCCAGGGCCGCACCAGGATTGGGCAGCTTGGCAGTATTATAAGGGATAATTGGGCCACCTGCACCATCTCCTTTTCAGGGCCAATCGCAAGGTATTCCGTAACAGTAACAGTGACCGTAACGGCCAGCACTGTTACCTTTACGATATAGGCTGTAATCATAGTGTCCCGTATCAGTTACGTATCGGCCGCCGTATCGGCCGATACGTAACGGAATCAGTAAGGGCCGATACGCGTATCGGCTCCGTATCGGCCGTTACCGATTTTTGTAGCCGTATCGGCCGATACGGGCCGATACGGGGCGTATCGGACCGTTACGGGGGCGTAACGGTCAGATAACAACTATTTTTTTTTTTTTCTTTTTAAGCACTTTTTTTACTGTTTTTTCCAAACTTCTTGCTTCCAAACTGTTTTTCACTCCTTCTAATAGTAATTTCGACCAACCTTGGCTGGTTATTTGGGACAAAACATATTATATTACCGATTTGGTTAAATCAAAGCTCGGTGGGCTATTTTTCAGAAATTCTTCAAAAATAGATATTTACTTTCTTTAATATGTTTTGCTGTTTTAATCATGCCATATGATGTGTTAATCATAGTAGAACATGATAATGTGCATTTTACAGATTTGGGGTGCCATTTAATATTTTTTTTATATTTTTTTCTATTTACGCATGAATTTTGGGCCCTTTTTTTTAAATTCAAAAAATCAATTTTTAATAGTTGTTTTGCTGTTTTAATGATGCCATATGATGTGTTAATCATAGTAGAACAGCTTAATATGCATTTTACAGATTTGGGTTGCCATTTTATATATTTTTTATATTTTTTTCTATTTACGCATGAATTTTGGGCCCTTTTTTTAAAATTCGAAAAATCAATTTTTAACAGTTGTTTTGCTGTTTTAATGATGTCATATGATATGTTAATCATAATAGAACATGTTAATGTGCATTTTACAGATTTGGGGTACCATTTAATATTTTTTTTATATTTTTTTCTATTTACGCATGAATTTTGGGCCCTCTTTTTAAAATTCGAAAAATCAATTTTTAATAGTTGTTTTGCTGTTTTAATGATGCCATATGATGTGTTAATCATAGTAGAACAGCTTAATGTGCATTTTACAGATTTGGGGTACCATTTTATATTTTTTTTTATATTTTTTTTTATTTACGCATTTATTTTGGCCCTTTTTTTGAAAATTCGAAAAATCAATTTTTAATGGTTGTTTTGCTGTTTTAATGATTGCATATGATGTGTTAATCATAGTAGAACATGTTAATGTACATTTTACATATTTGGGTTGCCATTTTATATATTTTTTATATTTTTTTCTATTTACGCATGAATTTTAGCCCTTTTTTTTAAAATTCGAAAAAATAATTTTTAATGGTTATTTTGCTGTTTTAATCATGCCATATGATGTGTTAATCATAGTAGAACATTTTAATGTGCATTTTACATATTTGAGGTGCCATTTTATATTTTTTTTATATTTTTTTCTATTTACGCATGAATTTTGGCCCCTTTTTTTTAAATTCAAAAAATCAATTTTTAATGGTTGTTTTGCTGTTTTAATCATGTCATATGATGTGCTATTCATAGTAGAACATTTTAATGTGCATTTTACATATTTGGGGTGCCATTTTATATATTTTTTATATTTTTTTCTATTTACGCATGAATTTTGGCCCCTTTTTTTAAAATTCGAAAAAATAATTTTTAATGGTGGTTTTGTTGTTTTAATCATGCCATATGATGTGTTAATCATAGTAGAACATTTTAATGTGCATTTTACATATTTGGGGTGCCATTTTATATTTTTTTTATATTTTTTTCTATTTATGCATGAATTTTGGCCCTTTTTTAAAAATTCGAAAAATCAATTTTTAATGGTTGTTTTGCTGTTTTGATGATGCCATATGATGTGTTAATCATAGTAGAACATGTTAATGTGCATTTTACATATTTTGGGTGTCATTGTATATTTTTTTATATTTTTTTTCTATTTACGCATGAATTTTGGCTCCTTTTTTTAAAATTTGAAAAATCAATTTTTAATGGTTGTTTTGTTGTTTTAATCATGCCATATGATGTGTTAATCATAGTAGAATATGTTAATGTGCATTTTACATATTTGGGGTGTCATTTTATAAAATTTTCTTTGTATTTTCGAATTAGTAACTTTATATTTTTATTTGCTTATATTAGACAGGTTTTGGAGCTTCTTAGGGTTTAGTTAGAACATAAAATTATCTTTATTAACATAGGTCATACACTCATACTCATATCCTAAACCTAAAGAAATGTCTGGGTCTGGCCAACAACAAGTGAGGATATTGGATGGCAACATTGTGAGAGGGTTGGTGGTACTAGGCAACAAATAAAGTGCAAGTATTGTGATACGATAGTGTCTGGTGGAATTATCCGTCTCAAACAACATTTGGCACATCGAAAGGGTCAAGTTGCGCCATGTGTCAGAGTACCGAGAGAGATAATGCTATTAATGCAAGCTACTCTAGATGAGTCGAACGGTAAACGAGCTGTTGTACAAAAGAAGAGAGATGATATTTTAGAAGCAGCTCGACAGGAGGTGTTTGGTCCTGAATATATGGGCGTTCGTGATGAAGATATTATTGATTTTGACGAAGATTTAGATCGGGAATTAACCATAGCTAGGAGAGAGAGCGTGCGTCTAGCTCGTGAAGAGGAAGAACGTCACCGCATGTTTGGCACGCATGGGTCAGTGCGTGATACAGGAGGGGGTAGTGGGAGGGGGAGTGGGACAGGGAGTGCAACTGCTTCTGCAGCTGGGACTGAGGGTAGGGGGGTAGGTTTGGTGGATTACGACGTGTATTTGGGAGCCGACGACAGACATCTTCACGTGATGCCCCTATACATTTGGATGAAGAAGTAAATGAGCCTAGGAGACCCTCTATTGATCCAATCCTGTTTAGGAAAGAATCAACTAAATAAAAGAAGATAAAACAAATGTGGAGTAGAACTTCCATTGAGAAATTAGGTACAGCAGCAGCAAAGTTATTTATACATGCCAACATACCTCCTAACGCGGCCAATTCTCCATATTGGCAGGTGGTAATTGATGCAGCAGCAGAAGCAGGTGAAGGAATAAAAGCTCCCGCGACTAAGGAGATTAGGGAAAAATGGACAGATGCAGAGTATGTGGATGTGAAAACATACGTGGCTACCTTTAAACCTGTATGGCAAGCCAGAGGATGCACGATCATGTGCGATGGTTGGACTAGCCCAATCAGACGCAGCATGATCAACTTCATGGTGTACTGCCATTTGGGAACTATATATCACAAGTCAATTAATGCCTCAGAAGTAACAAAAAATTCTGATTATATTACTGGACTAATGGATAAAGTTGTGGATGAGATTGGAGAGGAGAACGTAGTGCAGATTGTGACAGATAATGAAGCATCATATAAACTTGCAGGACATATGTTGATGAATAAGAGAAAACATCTTTTTTAGTCACCATGTGCTGCCCATTATATTGATCTTATATTGGAAGATATTGGGAAGAAGAAGAATGTTAAGGAAATGGTCGAAAGGGCAAGGGAAGTAACGACGTTTATTTACAACCATAATCAAGTAGTCACAATAATGAGAAAGTTCACGAAAGGACGAGAATTGTTGAGGCCTGCGGCGACTAGATTCGCAACAAATTTTATAGCATTAGAGAGTTTATTCCAGCATAGGGGAGAGTTGAGTGAAATATTCGCTTCTCGACAATGGCTCAACACAAAATATGGGAAGAAGACATCAGGGACACCGGTCGACGTTGTGAACATCATACGGGACAACAAATATTGGAAGAAGGTTAAGGCGATCCTAAAGGTGATGGAGCCACTAATGAGGGTACTCCGTCTTGTTGAAACCGATGAAGCACCTACTATGGGCTTCGTATATGATGCCATGGATAAGGCAAAGCTTGCAATTCAACGTGATTGTAAAAGCTGGAAAACTTATTGGAAGATGATCGACAGGAGATGGACAAAACAACTCCATCACGATCTTCATGCAGTAGGTTATTACTTAAATCGTAGGTATAGATATGCCCAATCATTTGTTGTGGATGATGAAGTTCGTGTCGGGCTAAAAAATGTGATAAAGAGATTAGAACCTGACTTAGATCTGCAAATAAAGGCGTTGAATGAATTAGATACATTTGGAAATCGTCTTGGTAGTTTTCGAGATGCTCTTGCACAGCATGCAGTATCTAGGTTGCAACCGGCCAAATGGTGGATTAATTTCGGAGAGAGTATGAAGGCTCTCCAAAAAATCGCAGTAAAAGTTTTGAGCCAGACAACATCTTCCTCTAGCTGCGAAAGGAATTGGAGTTGTTTTGCGCTCATTCATTCAAAGAATAGGAATAGATTGCAGACTAGAACATTAGATAGACTTGTTTTCATGCACTACAATAAACTACGACATCATAGGAGCATTACAGCTGCCGATGACGGAGACTACCGTCCAATAAACTTGGACAATATTTATGATGAGGATGACCCACTTCTACCTTGGTTGGAAACAAGGGAAAAGCAAATTGAAGAGGATAGTGAAGAATTGAAAATTGATGACCCAGAAATACGCAAAGCACAACAAGAGAGTCGTGCAGATGTGTTGGACCCAGTAAGAGAGGCAGCATTTATGCCTCGTACGGAAACGGCTCGAGATCAACAAAAGAGTACGAGTAGTGGTAGCATGTCCGTGTCGGATGATGGTGACAATGACCCCCCCGCCTCTGGTGCTGGCACTTCTGGTGTTACTCAACGCCCTATTCAGCCGTCTACAGATCGCGATGCCGATGAACATCGATGAGGTGGTACACGAGGTCGAACTTACGAGTGTACCGAGTCACAATACAGCCAGCAGGAGGGTACATCTAGTGGTGCACCGCGTCCGGGAGGTCCGGAACATCAGCAGGCTCATGGTCTTGGTTATTATGATGGATATTCTTATGGTCAATTGGATTATAATTATGATGGTTATACTGAGCCCGTTCGATCACATTCATGTTGGAGTAGCCCTCCCGATCAATATCCATATGATTATAGATATCCAGATCCAGATCCAAATTCAAATCCAAGTTACTAATCACAGCAGACGCACTCTCAATCTCAAGATTCTCAACAGCCTGAGCATGGTTACCAGTATGGCTATTCGACGGGCACTGGTGGATATCCTTACTCAGGGTCAGAGTCGTTACCTAGTCAGGATCAGTCATCTTCTGGTTTCGTTGATCTAGTATTTCCTTCTGGCACTGGATATTATGGATATGGAGAACCTACACCTATTGGACAGCCTCAACCTGATGGTGACGATGACGATGATGTGGAGGTCGAGCAACCACAAAAAAGCAGATTTTCATTTTGGTGGTGACTTGTGATTGTGAGTATATATTTGTATTAAGGTAAGTATTTGCATTTTGCAGCAGACAGCTCACAAGTATTATTGCAAGAAGCCATGCAATTATGCACACACTTGACACTGCCGAACTTGTATTTAAAATAGCTCACCTGACAACCAATCAAGTAATCCTTAATCAAGTTGCAGGGGAGTATATCAGACACTACTAATTTTATTTTATTTTTAATATTCTTGACTTGAGGATGACAGGTCATAGACATGAATCACAGTCACCTGCGCACTGCACAGGTATGTTCGAGAAATTCCTCAAAAATAATTACAAACACACCTAATGTAAGATATTTACATATTACATTCATTCTAATATATCTATCATTAGTAGTAGATAGTTAGAAAATTAAATATATGAATTTTGTAGTCAAATTCAGGTTATCTGGTTCATAAATTCATCAGACAGTCCGATACAACTTCTCACCAAAGAGTAGACCGTTACGCCCCCATAAATATGTTCTATTTTATAAATGAATGCATACTTGGAATGCTTAGAATATTCCGGATTTAATCCATATTTTTTTGGCCAAAAAAAAAATTTACACCGTTACGGGCCGTTACGCTCCCGTATCGCCGTTACGCCCCTGTATCCGTATCGGTTTTGGAGGTCACCGTTACGCCAACCGATACCGATACGGGACACCTTGGCTGTAATGGCTATTATGGCCCTCGTAACGGCCATTACGGTGTCTTTTTTTGGTATAAAAAAAAAAAAAAAAAAAAAAAAAAAAAAAAAAAAAAAACCTTGAAAAACCTGCATCGGCCCCATAACGAACTGTTACAAGTCATTACAGCCTTTACAGCATGCGTAACAAGCCTGTTACAGAGGCTGTAATGGCTGTTACAGGTCATTTTTTTTTTGTAATGGCCTTTATGACCATGACGACCTGTAATGTGCCGGTTGCCACCATTACCTTTATGTAATGGCCTTTACAGCCCCATAAGGGCCATTAAGGCACACCGTGTCAATCAGTAGTTCAGTACACATTGCTCAAATTACATTAGTTGTAGAATAAAGTTTAATTTTGATGGGTGTAAGCCTGTTCATGGGTAACCCAAGGCCGCACCAGGATTTGGCCACTTCGCAGTATCATAAGGGATAATTAAGCCAACTGCTCCATCTCCTTTTCAGGGCCATTATGGCCCTTGTAACGCCATTATAGTCTCTTTTTTATTGAAAAAAAAAAAACTGAAAAACCTGTATCAGCCCCATAACGGACAGTTAGGGGTCATTATGGCCTTTACAGCGGGCATAACAGACCTGTAACGGCCGTTACGGGTCATTTTTTCCGTAATGGGCTTTACAGCCATGATGACCGCATAACGTGCTGGTTGCCACCGCTACCTTTACGTGACAGCCTTTACAGCCCCACAAGGGCCATTACAGCACACTTACGTGACAGCCTTTACAGCCCCACAAGGGCCATTACAGCACACCGTGCCAATCAGTGCACATTGCTCAAACTACCCAGAGGCAGTGGTTATACTCCGGGATATCAAGGTTGCAATCGGGCAGCAAACGGATGACCCGATCACGGACAGGAATTCTGCTTCCTAATGCAATCAGATGGGCTCAATTGGGCATCTGGACTAGTATGCAGAATTGTGGATACTTCAGCTAACGACAGCTTCTCTAGAGAAAGCTATCTACCGATAATCGCGCATAATTTGAGTTTGGGATTGCTAGTCTGCCATTCTACATTTTGTTTGTTGAAGGGTGATTTGAATCTAATGTTGTTGCAGTAGTGTCTTGCTGGCTGTCTTTTTTGAATTTCTCATCTACTTTTAATGAAATATTGAGATATTCATCAAAGAAAAAATGAAAACAGGAAAATGCCGTTTTTGCACGGTATTCCAATCCACAATTCCGAAGCCAAAAAACCCACATTATCATTTTTTTAAAAAAGGAATTATCAAATAACATTGAAAATAAAATCTCCAACATCAATAGCAATCATATTTGTCAGGAGTTAAACAAAGCATTTCAGCAACATTCCATTCTAGCATTCCGAAATCGAACGACACAAGGCAATCCAATTCAAAAGAGAAAATTCATGTGAAATGTCAACAAAATCAATTAATTCACCCAAAAAAATGAGACATTAATAATTATAAATACCAAATTCCCAACATTCCATTAAAAAATAATAATAATAAATAAAAAAGAACAATTCCAAAAAAGATTTTTTTTAAAAGCACAATTCCAATATCACCAAAACCAATCCCATTCACCAAAATAAAATCACAAAGCAATTCTATAACCAAAACATCCACAAAAGAAAACCCATTTGAATTTATTTTTTATTTTTTTAACAATCACCCACCTCTTGGCCCGCTTCGGATCAGCAACCGCCAGCTCTGCAAGCTTCTCCTTATCCATTGCCTTCTTCCCTTCCCCGATCTCCCCAAAGAGGACTTCCCCTCCCCTTGTTGACACCATCATCATTGAGCCGTCGACGGAATTGCTATGCCGGTGCCGCCTCGGCCCCACATTCTCGTTTGTGCTGCTATCACCTCCTCCATTCCGATCCACCACACCATTCCCGCCAATTCCATCCCCGCTCGGACAACCGTCTGTGCCCGACCCGAATTTGTCCATGTACGTCGAGAAGAGATCATCCTCCGAGCCGATCTCTTCCAAGCTCGCTGCGGCCGCTGCATCAAATGGGTCGGAGGTGAGATCGAGCTCGTTCGGGATCCGGAAGGAGAACTCCGATTGGGCACGGCGGTGTTGGGGCCCATTGCGTATTGGTGCTGATCTGGGCGTGGACTGGGAATTTGCTGGGTTTGGGAATGTGGGTGGCTGTTGGATTGGAGGTTTTGAGTCTGGCATTTGCCTCTCTCTCTCTCTCTCTCTCTCTCTCTCTCTCTCTCTCTCTCTCGTTTGGGATCAGGAGAAAGGATTTGGATTTGGATTTGGGTTTTTTTTATGGGAACTGTAGATAGAGGAATTGCATTTGGATTTTGGGTTTTTTTTTTTTTTTTTTTAAGTTTTCTTTAATGGGAGGAAGGGAGGATTTGGATTTGGGTTTTGAGAGAGATTTTTGGATTTTGAGAGAGATTTTGGGAGGGGGGAAATGGAAAAAGAGGAGAGGAAATGCATGAGGCCCGCACCAGTGGGACCGGTACCACTGTTCCGTCGAGATGTGGGGTCCACTGATGATTTCACACGATCCAACCCGCCCATAAGATGAGTTACCTCAGAAAACCTCCACGGCCCAAAAATTAAAGAGCGGGGACAGGGTACTACGCCACCACGACCTAGCTAGAGACAGGCAGTCCTGTCAGGGGATTTATGGTGCCGACTCTGATATATTTATTTTATCCAAGCCGTCCATCAACTTTGAAAAAATCATTTCACGGTATTAGCTCAAAAAGGAGGCAGATAAAAATCTTAAGGAAATCACACGCGAAAACAAAGAGGTTTGAACCCCTACCTTAAATCTCCCCAGCTACGCAGGTTTTGAATTATCAGCTACGCAAGCTGATATTTATGTTTTCATATTCATTTTGTCACTTAATTTTAACACATAAGCACGTAAATTTAAAACTTAAGTAGACCACAGCACTATAAACAATGAAAGATAAGTGGATCATGTCTTATCTTTACGTAGAGTCTCAGGCATCAAGTCGAGCTAGATTGAGTTAGGGCTAACCTGACTCAATTTAGTTTTAAAATAAACTTAGCTCAAACTTGACCTGGTAACAAGTCCAGCACACTTGACCTGATCCGTCCAGGTCTGGCTTGGACTAATCCAGATCAAGTCCGATTTGATTGCAAGTACCTAGTTGGGTCAAGTCCAGCAAGTATCCACAAGCTGAAATTATAACTTAAAACATAGGTATATTTGTTGAAATTGCAGCTTCTTTATCAGCTACACATCATATCTAAAATGCTAAATTTAGAGTGCCAAATTAGATTTTGGGCCAAGTCGAGTTGAGTTTACATTTCACAAGTCAAGTCTAATCAAATTGACTTACCCCCTCAGTTCGAATTGCATTCGATCTAAACGTGCTGGACAATTTGAGTTTGCCGAGTTAAGTCATTCCATGCCTGTTCTACCTTTACTTCTCTGGCCAATAGCACCGTAAACGGCCAGGGTGAGAAGGTATCGCCTAAACTTTGAACTGTTTTGCAACCGGCAGTCGGGCCTGCCAACTCTACTTAAATATCTGATTTTTCAGGCCCCAGCCTGGCCCATTGACAGCCCTACTAGACAATAATAAGCAGATTTATGCTGTGCCCACAACATTATATCCGTTTCCTAACAATAATGCAGATCCACACCTAAGTGGACCACACAAAATATCAAGGTTGGGTGACATTAAATGTAAGTTATCTTACCTTACATTAGAGCTGTGTTCCCATTGAACGTTGGATCCGCATCATAGTGAGTTATGGATAAGGTGTAATATTCATGTGCCAACCAACCTATTAACGTGACTACAGTTAGACGAAGAAGAAACTCAGATATCAACTTGACCTATGATCGTTCAATCCCTACTGTTCCTGTGGTGTGGCCCACTTAAGCTCCGGATCACCTCATCTTGGAACCCATGTCCTAAAATGAGCCAGCAAAAGGATGAACGGAGTGATATAACACATACATCATGTGCGGACCCACAAAGCGTAGGGATCCCTGCAGTGTGGGCCCACGTGCAATCCGCGTGCCAAAATTATATCAATGCAAAACTAGAGGGAGTGAACACTCAGATCCAAAGCTCAACTGGCAGACCGAGCGAGGATACCTCGTTCCAACACTTGAGGTCTAGGTATCGATCCCAACGGGGTTGCCTAACATGGGTGGGGAATACATTAGTGGGTGTTTTCTTTACTGTAGGGCCATATTATTGTACATGTTGTAAATCTATTCAAATCTCAAGTGGACCACACGAAATAATGGCCAATGCACACCCACCATTAAAAACTTCATAGGCCCAACCGTAATATTTATTTCCCATAGAACCTGTTGATAAGTTCACACAAATCCAGATGAAGGGAAAAATCAAATATCAGCTTTCAGCTATAACTTTGGTGGACCCCAAAAAGCTTTTAATTGTGGGAGTTCAATACCTACTGTGTGGTCCACTTAAGATTTGGATCTGCTTCATTTTTTTCAACCCTACTCTAAAATAATCTGAAAAAACTAATGAATGGCCTAGATATACAGCGCATACATCAAGGTGGGGCCCATGGTCAGGAAACACCTACTAACGTGTTACTCGGTATCACGTAGTCCGCTGCCATTTGTTTTCGGATCCGGAAGAGAGCGGTTAAACCTAGAAAAAATTTCATACTCTGACAAAGTGAGATGATTGATACTCATGAACATATAAATTACTGAGCAATTGCACACGTGGCATAAAACTAATCAGATCTTAAATTTTGTATTACTCAGTATATGTGATCGTAACAAAACCTGAGCTTATTTGATTTTCTAATTATCAGATTGGGGGACATTTATTGGACGGTTAGAAATGTAAATATCCAACGGTTCTATTTCCACAAACAAGTGTCCACGAACTAGAAACCAATCTGGGATGCACAATCTAGTCGGTTTGATTTGAGTATATATATAACACGTGTACAGCTTCGTGTGGCTGCGTATCAAGTGTCATGCGACAGCCTGAGTATCATATAAAGTCGTCGCAGGGAAAGAGAGGAATGAGCAAACCTCGGTATGATCTGTGGCCAGGATTTAATGGCGTGAGGCCCTTTTCCGTAATCTCGACAGTCGATCTGGTTTTTATTTTCACCGTGTATGGACTACGGATCAAAATCTGGTGGATAGAACGTTGTTAACCTTTGCATCTGTGGCCTATTATAGACAGTTAAGAAGCGAGATAAAATCATGGGAAAATACGAGAACTGTCTATTCTCTGAGGGAATAAACAGATCAATGGTCTGGATTACAAGATCATGGGCCCATCTTATCAGAATAAAAACGCGTGTTTACCATGCAAAAAATGTAGGTAGCACATCATACAATTCCTGAAGAAAGAATGGTGTGGGAGGAGTTTTACTGATAGCTTACCACCATTTGAACTGCACCGTGCACATCATCCAAACCGTCGGTAACGTCGACTCGATTGTGGATGGAGCAACCCCTGTAATCATACGGCGATGATGATGGTAACCCGTTAATCTGGTGGATTAAATTTGGACCTTTGAAATTCAGTTGACAGTTACCAAATGTATGGCTAGGATTGATAGATCAGTGTGATTTTCAAGCTATTCTACATCTACAGTGGTTTTGGGTGATCAGGTGTTAATGGGCTGGGTCGGGCCTGAAAAATCAGAATTTTAAATACGGTCAGCCCGAAACAGTTCAAGATCCGGGCCGAGACTTATACCTGGCCCGGTCCAATGACAGCCTGGATGGACGCGGATTTCCTGAGCCTTTTGCGAAAAGGTGGGGCCCACCGTATTGTTTGTGAAATCCACTCCTTCCATCCTTTTTTTTTTTTTTTCATATCATGTTAGGACATGGGCCCATAACTGACGAATATACAAAACTCAAGTGGGCCACACGATAAAGGATTGAACTTCCACCGTTGAAACTTGCGTATGGCCATAGAAGTTTTGAATAGGGTAATTTTTATGTTTGCAGTTCATCCTAGTACGAATGACCTTATAAACGGCATGGATGGTATGTAAACATTACGGTGAACGCAGGAAGGTTTCAACGGTTGAATTTACCTACACACATTTTCCTGACATGTGGCATACTTGCGTTTTAGATTTAGATCGTTTTTTTGCTCATCTACTAAAATGATCTTTTAAAACAGATGAACGAAGTGGATTTCACATAAACATCAAGGTGGGCCCACCTAACTTGCCATCGCAACAAGTTCAAGCTAAAAGCTTTTTGGGGTGGGAATCCACGTCCGGTCTGGATAGCTGTACATTATTGCTATAAGTGAGGGGACGCGGATTGCGTCCTACCCTGCCCTTATCTAGTTACTAACGCGCTTTTGTATGGGTAGGCTCGCTATTTTAAGTTACGAGTATAAAAATGGGGTAGATTCACGGCTCAAGTCCACCGCACCACGTATGACTCTTACATTTAATATTTAATGCAACTCAGCTTATTATTTTGTGCACTATACTTAGGCGTTGGATCTACCTAATTTTGATACTCATACCTTAAAATGTTAAATAGATAGCCAGCATGTATAAATAGATACGTCATGGTGGTCTCACCAACCGAATGCCCGTTCCTGGCTAGAGACCGGTGGGGCGGACGCAATCCGCGTCGAATCCTCGATGTAGATTGCGTCCTGTCACACTGTCTCTTGTTGGTAATAGGCAAAAGATTCAAGCGGCTACCATGGTGTATGGGTCTTATCCACACTGTCCATTCTTTTCTTCTTCATTTTTTGTTTTTTCTTTTTTCTCCATATCATTTTATGATATAAATATGGAAATGAGGAAGATCCAAGACATGTGAACTATATGATGGGGATTAAACTCTTATAGTTAAAAATTTCTTTGGAGTCACAGTAGCTTTGGATGGGGGTGATATTTGTTTTTTATCTTCATCCAAGTTTATGTAATTTTATGAATAGCGTGGATGACAAATGAACTCACGGTACGACTTATAAAAATTTCAATAGTGAGAATCATTATCACCGCTGCTTCCTGTGGTGTCGTCCACTTGAGCCTTGTATCTGCCTAAATATTAATTATATCTCATAAAATGATTTGAAAAAATGTATGAATGGTGTGGATAAAACCCATATATCACGGTGACAACTCAAAGCTCATGCCTATTCCCAAATGAAGGAGGGTGGGGTAGAACGCATGTAAGAACGGATATATATATATATATATATATATATATAAAATGCAATACGAAATTTTTGCCACCCCATATATATAGCTTATAGAAGGATCTTAAGTAAAATTATAAAAAAATCTCTCAAAATCGTAACTCTGTGTAAATCCGCATGCTTCAATCGGTGTCATCGAACAAAAATCGGTTGCATCGAAAAGACATCTAGTTAGTCCAACAACCAATTGAAGAAAATCCGAAAAGCCTTCAAGCACTGTTCGAGGGGATTGTGCATTGTTCAATGCCATCAAAGGTAACATCGAATAGTCTGTGCATCTGACTCGATTTAAGAGATCAAATACAACAATAAGTAACTTATTTAAGATAAATAAGTTTCATTTATGATCAATTGTAAGTAGCTTTTTAATTTAAAGTTACTTAATCACTTTAATTTGATAAGTATAAATTAAGATAAACTACTTAAGGCATAAGTCCATACTCATACCTAGGTGGTAGACTCATTGGAGTTTCAAAAAGAAGTTATGGGTTCAAGTACCTATTGTGATGAAATCCAAAATACCTCCCAAGTGCCTGTTTGGATACCACCAAATAAGTTACTTTTTCTAGTTATAGATAAGTGACTTATTTTAGATAAGTAAGTTTGGTTTATGATTAGTTATAAGTAACCTTTTTATTTAAAAGTACATAATCACTTCAGTTAATATTTTTAACTTGTTTACATTTCATTAAGTTGTTGATCAAGAGAGGCATCAGGAGGAGAAGTTGATAAGTATGTTGTTTGCCAAACATACTTATCTTCTTAATAAGTAGAAATTAAGATAAGTTATTTATGAAATAAGTAGTTTATCTTAAACAACTTGCATACCAAATGACGCCTAAATGTCAATTGGAGATTACAATGGGCCTCATGGAGCTTTTGATTCCATGGGCTCATTATAACAAGGTTGTAGGAAATTTGCTTCCTTTTCATGGAGAGTTATATGATACTTAGGGCAGTTTGTGTTGCTTGATATGTAGACAATTGTTCACCAATGCAGTTGCTTGATTACACATACATTGCATGCACTGGTGTGGATTGTCTGCAACCGAGGCTACATAGGAGATACATGGTCCAAGGGAAATATCTTTAACTTTTAGGAGTGAAGATGAGAAAATTAAATTTCTTTATTTTCCAACAAAGATAGTTTTAAATGATATTTCTCGCAAATTTCTGAAAAAAAAAACATGGAAAATAATATTCCTTTTCCTTTACTTTCCATGAAAGTAAACAAGCCCTCATAGGTGTGGGAACATCATCAGATTTCACTTATAGCAACAAATGCCAGTTCTAGCAGTATTGAGGAAGTAGGTGGCAATTCCATCCCAGGAAAATTTCTGCAGTAGGTGTGGGAGCATCATCAGATTTCATCTGCATGAGGGATGATGCATTTAATTTCTAACTTAAAATTGGACCATGTGAAGATTCCAAGATCCTGCCATAGTACAAGCGGTTGAAGCTAAGGCTTGAATAGAGGCTCTGAAGATGATATGTGAGGAATGCAGCAAAAATTTCTTAGACTTACCACTGAAAGTTCTCAAATTTCTTTCTTTAATGGGGAGGGAGAGTTTGGCTATAAGATCCCACAAAACAAGCCTATTGAGATTCAAATACGGTTTTTGGAGCTCAGGTACAACAGCTCCCACATACATTCTAGGGACTCCAAGCTTGAAAAGGTACTACAAGTCCAAGAGGAGAAGGGATACATAGGGCGCGTTTAGATGGTAAGTTACTTAACATAAACTACTTATGGCTCAATTAATTTATCTTAGTTTCTACTTAATCAATAGATAAATATGTTTGGTAAGTATGGTTTTAAAACACTTTAACAAAAACCCTCAAGATAAGCATGAGCCTTACATTGAGCTTAGTAATGCCTTAACCATGCCAGCTCATTTTAGAGTATTGGCTCATTAATGAACCTGATTCAAATCTCAGGTGGACCACTCCACGGGAAATAGTGGTAATTAACTCTCACCATTAAAAACCTCCGTGGGCCCAATGAAATATTAATTACCATTGAACCTGCTGAAAGAGGTCTAGCCACAAATACCAACTTGCTCCAAAAGCTCGGAGGAAGTTTTTAATGGTGGGAGTTCATTCACAATGTTTCTTATGGTGTGGTCCACCTGAGAGTTGGATCTGCTTTATTTTTATGCTCATGCCCTAAAATGAATGGCAAAATGGATGGAAGGCATGGATATGCAACACATACATCAAGGTGGGTCCACAATCATTGACTAACTAAACAGTTAGCTTCTTGGTCTGCTCCACTCCTCTTGCTGGAGGTGGATTGGTGCATGAACTCCACGTGCATAGGTCCACCATGAAGTTTCTTAGAAATCTACCCTGTACATCTATTGTACTAAATCATGTTAGGAGGTGGGCCTAAAATTGAGGTAGATCCAAAGCTTAATTAGGCCGTGTCGAAGGAAGTCATGGAGATTGAACGAACACCGTTGAAATTTCCTAGGTCCCATTATGCTGATTATATGACATTCAAACTGGTCATAAAGTCTACATGCATAAGATCATATGAAGAAACAGGTGCATGGTACAGGTTCAATATCACTGTTTCAAGTAGTGTGGTCCACTTAAGTGTTAGATTTGTCTCATATTTGGGTCCACATCCTAACGAGCGGACAAAAATGGTGAACAAAGAGGATTTCTCAAAAATCTCATGGTGGGGCACTCCGGTTTTTTTAACTCCTACATTCTGAAGTGGGGGTTCAATGACATTGTTTCAAGTTTTCTAGTGTATACACCCCACCTAAGGCTGATAAGCCGATCCCAATCAACCCAACTCACTCAGTTGACTTAGTTCGTTAAACCTATTCAACTTAACTTACCAAATCAACTCATTCAGTCAACTAGTCAAACCCAGTTAACTTAGCTTGTCAAACTAGTCAAATCTAATTAACTTACCAATCAACTCAACTCAGCCAACCCAGAACCTAAGACCTTCAACCTTTAGGACCATTGCAAAGGAAACTCCGGAGGACCATCCAACTTCACACCATTCCAGAGGCACCCCTGTGAAGGTAGAGAGTAGACCACATGGTGGGAGGCACCCTAGTGACACTTCTCCTGCCTTGGCAGGAGAGGGTGCAAAGCATGTGGCGGTGTTGCCCCGAATCCAAACCATTTAAGCCTTTTTCAGCCCAGAACTACTTAAAAATTATAGAAAACTGAGTCAAGAGGTTATAAATAGCCCCATCTCCCTTCATTTCAACACACCTCACAACCACAGACCACAGAATCCATAACCCACACCACACATACACCCAAGAGGGAAAGAGACTTTCCATGCCTCCACCAATGGGAATGGAGAGAGTAGAAGGAGAGGAGTCCAGCCTAGGTTAGCCTAGTCTAGCATATCCCCTAGCCACCTGAGCCACCAAAACCTCAATCCAAATTACTCAATCTAACCCTTGCGACATAGTCATTCATCATTAGCTTTCTCCAAACTACATTTGCATTAGACAACATTATCTCCCTTCTCAATCCCTTACTCATCATACCTATCAGCTATTGGGATTTGTGCTGCAGAATCACACAGATCTAGATATAGGATAGTAATCTAATGGCACCAAGCAAACACAAGAGAACACACAAATTTAACGTGGAAAATTCTTTCGGAAAAAAATCACGGTACAAAGCGACAGAATTCCACTATGAAAGCGTAAATTATAAAAAGAGAGGACTTACTCGATTCAAACAATCTCGAATCTCACCCTTGCTACACCCTTTGTAACCTATAACCCTTTAGAATACCTTTAGGAAGCCTTGGAATACTTTAGAATAGCCCTAAGGACCCCTATTTATAGTTTAGGAATCTCCACTTACGCACCGACCTTGGAAAAGTCTAGAAACCACCTCAAATTTACGCAGTCCGTGTAGGATCTGCGTAACCCTCGACTAGTCAAAGGAGGGCCTCGACTGGTTAAGCAACTTGCTCGACCGGTTGAGTCTGACCCACGACTGGTCGAGCATCATGAACACCTAAAAAATAAGCTCGCTGGACTTTGAGTCGAGCATGCCTCGACTAATCGAGCAGCTCCCTTGACCGGTCAAGCAGCCCACTCGACCGATCGAGCACTCCTGATTTAAGACATTAAACAACAATCTTCACTATGTCTTTAATCTTCAAACCATGTAGCTCTTTGATCATTCTCTTATCTCTGTATCACATCATAGCTTCTCGTGCACACTCCATCCTTCTTTTCCACCATCGCCAAGCCCAAAGAAGTTGCACAGAACTTCAACTTCTCTGCAAGAATCTTCTACGTGAGCATGTCTACCGAATCAGAATCCATGTGCCTAACCACCTTTGTTCCTGTCTTCCCAAAAGAAAAGATAGTTTCTTACCATCTCACCGCTACATCATATTATTTGTCGAGGTACTTACTCACAACACTGATAGCCTGTGAAATAACCAGTCTAATCCAAACCATGACATACATTGTCAACCGCATTTGAATAAGGCTCATGAGATATCCGGCTTTTCCTCATCTGTTTTGGGGCATGTCTTGAGAAAAACTTGAGGAGAGATGCGTACGAAAGTCTACTCCTCTTTCAGTCTCAATCAAGAGAACCATGTTTGTAGGCTGTCGATCCTTCATCCTGAATGTCCCACTTAACTGAGCCTTTAGTACATTGATTTTAGACATGTCATAACTGGCGATCTACATGTCATCAACATACAATTCCTGACTTACTATGAAGGAATCAAACCACTGCCTAGGCAACAGGTCGTACCACCACCTCCTGCAAAGTCTTTTCTCAGCCCCTTTAACTTCAAACCGCTCTTGTTGCTTCATGTAGATCTGCTCTTCCAATTTCCCTTATAGAGTGCAGACTTCACATCCATCTTTCCATCTCAAGATCACATTGGCCAACCAGCGCCAATCACGCTCGCCACCAACCTCGCTATGTATCTATGTTGTGTCCTCCTGAAGATCCACCTGCATTTAACCACTTCCCAGCCCACTAGAAGCATGTGTCGGTATAGTATAACGAGTCCATCATATTGGCCATAGTCACCTTCTACTTCTCATCATCAGGCTCACCTAGAGCCATCATAATAGAAGATGAATCCCCTACAATATTGGAATCGTCCATATACCTTGCTGATATCCTACGATTACGCCATGTGTTTCTTCTTACAGGTGGCTGCTCCACCTACTTTGTATCCCTGTCCGCGCGTCTCAGCCTTCCTTCCCTTCTCGCTCATGTGGCCATGCCCAGCATGTCACACACGTGAAGAGGTGGAATCTGCTACATCCACTGCAGCTCCACCTTTTGAAGTACTCCCGATCAACCTGTATATGTTACCGAGTCGTTGCGCTTTCATGATTACTATTGCCCCCTTAAATACCTTAAGAGCATCATCAATACATGTGAACTTGCAGTACATTGCCTCAAGTACACCAAGATAAATCAGATTCTTCTTCAAATCAGGAATGTGTCTGACATCAGTCAAGGTACGCTCCACCCCATTAACCATCTTGATGCACATCGAACCAACAACTACAATATTACAGACAATGTCATTGCCCATAAATACATGTCCACCATCGCACTCCTCATAGCTAGTGAACCAACTTCGATGAGGATTCATGTGAAAAGATCTAAATTATCTAGCATCCACTCGTCCTTAAGATTATCGTATGGTCGCCTAATCATAAACACAGACAAAACATTACTATCACATCCACTCGATCCATCTAACATGACAGCATTGGCCTCCCTGTATAAAGCCTCGGAATCTTCTTTCTTCAATTTAAGATTTTCACAATCCTTCTTCACATGTCCTTCCTTCCCACAATTCCAGCACCTTACCTTTCACTTACCCTTGCCCTTGCCCTTTGTAACAGCACGAATTTTCACGGCCAGAGTTTGTACTCGTGCCTGAGGAAATCGGGTGTTAATAATTTATAAACTTGGATGCTTTGATAAATTCACACCCTATTTTTTTTCTGTTTGGATCACATCCAGATACATTCAAGAAGGTAACATTCATAAGAATAAAATCAACTGTATTGATTATATTTTATCAGAATAAAAGAATAATCAAATGTCCTCATAAAGGGAGGTTTATTACAACATCAGAGTTTACGGCGAAAACGTAAAACTGAATCTGAACTTATTTCTCTATCCTTTCAATATGATCTTCTTTAGGGAGAATGTTCGCTAGGTCTTCAATTTGTATGTCACCTGTATGATTTGTATGGTTGGAAGAGGCTTAATGCCCTACTCATAGTGAAGGTTATCCTTCAAGATTAACAATAATTCGATAGATTTATAAAAGTAAAGTAAAAGGGCACTGATACGTCTCGTACTCTACTAATACATGAGATATCAATATGCACAAACAACCTACATGAGATGCATGCCTAGTATAGTGTGTGCGGCTCATCATACGTAGTGATCGTCACAATGTGGAATATAATTCATACGAAACCCGGCTTGACCCGCATCCCATAACTACGGATATTCGCTGGCATGGCCAATGCTAACGTAGATTTATGCGAACATCTCAAGGCAACACAACACGCGGTTGGAGGATTTACGTAACATGATGTGTTCATGGAACGATTAATTGCGACATCCAATTCCGAAAAATTGATGTAACACGTATGTCAATTTACATACATCGATTGTGCACCACTCCAACTAACGCACAGAATTACGTGCCGAACAAGAGGGCCGCTACCCGTAACGCATTGCATCCATGATAAGATAATCGATTCACTAGTTGTGATACCTCATAACACATCACTTGCACTTATAAAGATACAACTGAATTATGAAGAGTATAATCTGAATTATGAAGAATATAAACTGAATCATGGAGGTTCTGGAATAACAAGACACATGCCCATGCCTTTAAAGATAGACGACACAAGGCCAATATAATAAGTGAAGAGTGATAATGTTCAACTCAACAAAAGTGGCAATGACCAACATAATAAGAGAAGAGTGACAATAGTCAACTCACAAAAGGAGAGTGGCAGAGCCAACTCAAATAAAACGACGAGTGGCATAACCAACTCAAATATAAGGATGAGTGGTAGAGCCAACTCAAATATACAGACGAGTGACATAACCAACTCAATAATGGATAAGGTAGGGGTAAGGCTTGTACCCATGGCATCACATAAATTCAGAGAAATTCTCTTGTATTTGACATCATGTCATAATCCCAAGAGGACTAATAAATCAATTAATAGGATAATTTTCAAGGAACATGTAAACATGAAATACATGATAATTCATATCGTAAAAGGCACGAAAATGTCATAATTGATGATGAAACTTATAATAACATGGAAGATTCAAATTGATGTATAAAAGGAATACATGTAAAGGCAATATCAAATTTATGAAAACATATATAGAAGCCAAGATAAACTAGTATGAAGATAGATAAAATATAGTAAGGCATGAAAAAGGCATGATAAATAAATCAACTTAAATCACTGTAAGCTTAAAGGATAAAACGCTCACCTTTGATGTCGGATCCTTCTTCGAGTGTGAATTAGTAATGTGGATCAAAGTTTAACCCAGTGTTTTCACCATCTAAATGGTTAGATCTTATGCATAATCTTCCTTATATGTTTATGGTTATGTATCAAAATTTTTCTAGGTCTAGGACGTGTCTTACCGGCGTATTTGTGTGAGTTTAAGAAGTTGTAACCTCATCCTGACTCGCCTCAAGTCTACACTTGAACTTTCTAGTCGAGTCGACTCATTTTGACTCGGTCCTAGTGATCTTGAATCAACTAGCTGGAAAAGGAAAGAAAGGAGGGGATCTAGAGGATAGGAAGGATGAGTATGGATTTACCTTTGTCTGACTTGACTCGACAACCAGTGAGCTATTGAAAAACTCTTTCCCGTTTTCCTCCTTTTCTTTATTTCTCTTTCTTCCTTTCTTTTCTTTTCTTTCGCATCCTCCTCCTCTTTCTTTTTCTCTTTTCTTTCTTCCTCTACTGAAGGGCAACAGGTCTGCTTGACCGAACTCGTTGCTCAGCTGCAATGTTCAACAGAGAGTCAGACATCTCCCTCTCGCTGTTGGATGGCCGACTCTCCCTCTCTCTTTCTATCTTTTCTCTCCGTTTTTCTTCCTTTCTCACAGTCAGACTACCCTTTTATAGATATGTTAGAACTCTCTAGGCGTGTCATTACGAAATTCCTTCTACGCAGCAGACACTGCGTGAGACTTACGCAGCATCCGTTTTCGCAGCTGGGAAGGGAAAGGGTTGTGATCTACTTGTATATGCTCACACATGTGTTAATTGACGCCCCTAGGGTCGGTTTTGGGTGGTCGACAAAATGAACAGTCTGGATCTCCATGCAGGTCAGCTGAGGTTTCGATCCGGGTTTTGAGTGGAACGCACCATCAATCGATGAAGCGTTGCATTCCTTATTAAAGTGAGTTTGATTGTGTGCATGGATACGTATGGACAACATGGTTTTGTTAGAACACCCCTCCTAGATGTAATGGATGGTTTGGATTCTTTGTACAGATGATGGGTATGGCCCACTGATCGTGTCACGCCCCAAACCTAAAAATCGGATTCACAAGAATTCCGATTGCCGAATTCGGTGCCGACAGCCTCCATAGTACCCCATTCTCGGCTCCTAGCGTTCATACGCCAGATTTCGATCTTAGAATCCTACAAGGAAGATTTTTTTTATTTTTTTTACATTTAAATCGTAATAAGCATAACCACAAGATTACCCAAATCATAAAGGCAACATCATCATCACATATCCACTAATATAATCATTTGAGTACAATGCTGAAGGGAAAATACATAAATCGAAAATCAAGCTCCAGAAGACCGCTGCACACTCCAAGCTCAACACGGCTGCAACCTAACATCACCTGCACGCATCTATCGTGCATAAGCTTATAAAAAGCTTAGAGGGCGGTGTAAGTGTGTGCATAAAGTAAGTGTCAAGTATTCAATACAATACCATCATCATACAATATCGAAATTACTGGTAATTCATAAATCGTACATTATCGGAATAAGCAGAAATACTGACAAGATCATAAATCATACAATGATAGAGTAAGCGAAAGTATAGACAAGTTCATAAGTCAATCAATATCAAAATATGCAATATAGAACAGCTATGCACTAAGGAGTCATAAAGAGCCAAACATCAGATGCCAAGGAAGTAATACAATATACAAATCCTGCTAAGTCTGTCTAAGCCATATAAGTGCAGAAATATAGCAACCCAAAATGTCATATGACTGCGGATGTAATGCAATATGCGATGTGAATGAAATGATCATGCTGGAGTGTGAAGTCAGGATGATAGTACGTAGTATCGCAGGCTATGGGGTCCACCACAAGGGACTTCTATCCAAATCAGTCTCATACCTAAATTTGTATAGTCAGACTCAACATGGTAAGCTCCTGATCTCAGGTTAGTCGCGCGCCCAACCAAAATCCTTGCCATAACGAAGGTATACAACAATTAGTTACGCACCACCAGCCCAAGTGGATAGTGAATGAATGAATGAATGAGCATGCAACTCCTACTTATTAAGTCCACATATCAGTAGGGTTCCTCTCTGAAAAATCATCGGGGTCTATTACACTCTAAACCAGATTGCCGCCCCATTGCGCGCAACAAGGCGAGTGGAAGAGACCTCACTATTTGCCTGCCAATATCGGGCCCTGCTCGTCGACAGCGAACACATTCCTCGAGCTGGTCAAACTCAGCCTAGCTTTGTCCCCTCCTCTCAGGCAGGTAAGGCCGCACCCCCTATCAACCGACCACTACACAGTGGGAGACGCGGCCTAACGGTATACGGCCTTCATGCGCTCATACATCCACTCGGTTTAGACATTGGAGAAACCTCTGGAACCAAGAGGGTTTAGAGACTTTCACCCAGGGATATCTATAGCACCCCATGTAGAACAGATTTTCGGTATCCCATCTGACCATCCACGAAATACCTGTGGAGGCTACGACCCTAATGTCGCTAGGGCGTATAACACACAATACAAGATGCATGAGTCATACAATCCAGTCATGTATCAATCCTGTGCATGTCATCCGCTCATGTGAGATAACCTCCGCCTATTAGGGAGTCTCATATCAACATACTTAATGACATATGTAATGATCAACCACATCTCATAACAAACATGCAGATGATGCGTATGGGCATGTATCATGATGCTATGCTGTTGCATACTCATAATCGGTATCAACAATCGGCCTTAACAATGTGGACATTTAACCAACATTGCCACCAAGGAATGACCCGCATAGAATCAAACATATAATGGACTCATGGCCTCACAAGAGGGACACGTACATCAAGTGGGCCGCATCACATGGGCCCAATACACATCGCTATGGGCCGCATCACATGGGCCAGAAATACATCTCAATGGGCCTCATCATATGAGCCTCTTATACATCAAGTGGACCGCATCACAAGGGTGCACCAATGGTCCTCATATACATCAACGAGCCGCATTAATGGGCACAATCTCAATCGGCCATATCTTATGGGCCTCAAATATATCATAATGGGCCTCCAACACGGGCTGAATACGCATCACAACGGACCTCAAATATGGGCTGCATATACATCACATCGGGCCTCGACAATCATAATCAACAATCAGCCACGACCATCAGAATCTGTAATCGGCCACGATAATCGGCCTCGATCGATAATCGGTCAATCGGCCACGACAATCAGAATCGACAATCAGCCACGATAATCGGCCTCGATCGATAATCGGTAATCGATCAAATCAGAATCGGTAATCAGCCTCGATCGATAGTTGGCAATCGGCCACGACAAATCAGAATAGGTAATCGATAATCGACGCAAGGCGGGGTTCGTAAATGAACGACCGATGATGGTCCAAGTATTATCTATGGGGCTCATTCATTTGGATTAACCCACTAGAGAATGATGAGAATGCGCTTAACCAGGCTTAAGGGAAGGTTATAATGTGGACATCCAACCATCATTGCCCATCAATGTGGACATTTAACCAACATTGCTCCCAAGGAGTAGCCCACATAGAACCAAACACATAGTGGGCTTGACGGATGGGCCACAAAGTACATTAAAGTGGGCCCGATAAATGGGCCACAAAATACATCAAGGTGGGCCCAACAAATGGGCCGCAAAATACATTGAGGCGGGCCCAATCACATGGGCCTCAGATACATCATACGGGCCACAACTCATTGTCTTTAAACACACAATCGGTGGCCCTACACATGGGCCTAATACAATCAAGTGGGCCCCATTCGTGGGCCTCCAACATATATTTCAATGGGTCTCGACCCATGGGCCCCAAATACATCACAACAGGCCTCGAACCATGGGCCCCAAATACATCATGTTGGGCCTCGAATGCATCATGATAGGCCACAACCATGGGCCTAAAATACATCTCAATGAGCTACACCCATGGGCCTCCCTCACAGGCCTAATATTCATCGTAATAGGCCTCTTTATATAGGCCGAAAATACATCACAATGGGCCACGTTAATGGGCCGCACCAATGGTCACATATCCATCGCATCAGCCATATCAATGGCCGCGCCATTGGGCCTCATATACATCAAGTGGGCTACATCAATGGGCCTCAGATATAAGGTAGGTGGGCCCCATCACATGGATCAAAAATACCAAACAGGTGGGCACTGCAAATGGGCCACGAATACATCACAATGGGCCTTACCCATGGGTTTCAAATACACAACAGGTGGGCCCTGCACTTGGGTCTGTATTCATCATAGTTGGGCCTTACACATGTCCCTCATATGCATTGAATGGGCCACACAATATGGGCCTAATACATACCACAATGGGTCGCACGATATGGGCCTAATACACATCGGGTGGGCCCCATCGCATGGCCCTAATATACGTAGCAAGTGGGCCCCGTATACACAACAAATGAGCCTTAAATTCATTACATCGGGCCCAAACATTGCCCATGAAGATCAGCACCGTGCAAACATTGTCCAATGCTGTCCTAAGCTGCTGGATGGCATAGATGAAATACATACAACATTGTGAGGCTCATAGCACTACCCAAACATTGTCCAACACCGTCCAAACACATGGACGATGTGGGTCAAAATACATACATAAAGGCAGGGCACCAGAGCATCGTCCAAACGATTCCAGCACCGCCTGGGCGGTGTGGATATAGCACATACCTCATGCGTGGGGTCCATACAGATGGATGGTCAGAATAAAACCCATACACCATGGACGGTGTATAAAATTCACATATAATTCAGGGTGGCTTGTGATGTGGCAAAACGAATGGATGTTTTGGATATAACATACGCCCCATGATCAAACCCAACAGAGCTTGCTGGCGTCATCTGCAACAGCTGAAGCTGCTGACCGTCCAACAGATGGACAACCGAATACAAGGTACGTACATCATGGTGGAGCGCCCTGCACCGTCCAAACGGGTCCAGATGGTGTGGATGAAAATATCACGGTGGGTCCACTGTCCTAGCTTGACGGCTGGACGAAACCCATTCGTCAGGTGACTCCACATGTGTGGCCACCTGCTAAATGAAGCTGATTTTTTTTTTTTTTTGTGTTTTCCATCCAACATCCAGATAGGACGGACGGTCTGGATATTATATACGTGGCATGTGGGTCCCATGGCCGCTGGCAATAGAATGATCTAGAAAGATAGATGGACGGTGTAGATGTAATACATACATGTTGGTGGGGTCTACGTTCTGGATGCAGCACTGCATTAGGTTGGTACCACCGTCCAGCGAGACACGTATTGCAGTGGGTCACACCGTCCCACACAGTGGACGGTGTGGATGGAGGCATACATCACTGTGAGTCTCACATCCATAAGAAAATGGGCATTATAGGTATAACACATGCATTATGGTGGGTCTAGAAGCATGGATAAAACACTTAGATCACGGTGGATCCCACGTCCTCAGATGGACGGTGCGGATGCCACACGTGAGTGTCAAGGCCCCACCGCCTTGAATGGCAGGTATAAAACACATTCATCATGACAAAGCCCACCGTCCAAATTTGGACGGTGAGGATATAACACATATATGCCATGGTGGGCTATCCACGTGGGGCCCGCCCGTTATATATATATATATATATATATATATATATATATATATGAAAATGTCCAGATGCATCTAGGGTCCCACGTACAACATAGATAAAACACTATATCATGTGTGGGTTATTACGTGGGCCACACCGATGAACGGCGTAAACATCACAGTGGATTCCATCGTCCAAAGAGCTAAACAGTGTGGATACAAGATACACGTCATGTGGTGCCCACTTGGGTGAACGGTTGGATATATAACATACATCACGATCAGGGCCCACCTGACCTACTGACCTCATACAGCAGCATATGGCTGGTGTGGAGCCCGCGTCCAGACATATGGACGGTTAGGATATATCATATACATCACGGTCAGGGCCCCACCAGTAAATGGACGGTGTGCTCAGAACGCACACTTCACATTGGTTCCCAGAACCTGGTGATGTACGCAACGGCTCCCAGCTGTAAGATTTCCACCGTCCAGATGGACTGAGGGATGTAACACATACAATCATGGCGGTCCACCAGAGGAAATGGACGGACGGTGATGGATCTCATTCACGCATTGGGTGGGTCCAAAATACATACATCTCAGTGAGGTTCCACACATGTGGCCTCAACAAAGATTGAATCTGCCTCATTCCCTGGCCCAATGGCCAGGGAGGATGGATGGCGGGATGAAATGTATACCTTTGTGGGTCCCTGTCCAGCATGAGCAGCGTGGACACACAACCAGGTGAGTCCAGCACCGTCCACATACTATTGGATGGTGTGGATGATATATCCATCAAGGTGGACCATCATTCATAGGAAAAGAAAGAGAGACAGACAGAGAAAGAAAGTAGAGAGAGAAACGTGGAGATGGGAGAAAGAGAGAAAGAAGCACCCACCTCGAGATCTCTCCTTCCTTCTTCCGCCAATGCGATCTAGAGCTCGAATAGATAGACTTCAACGGTTGAGATCGGACTTGGACGATGGAAATGGAGGGTAGGAAGGTGGGCCACACTAGTTTCTCTCCCATGGAAGCCATGGATGGTTGCTTGGAGAGAATGAGAGAGAGGGAGTGAGAGAGAGCGATTGAAAGAGAGAGATGGGTGGTGATGTGGTGGGTGTACTTTGTGTAAGAGAGAGTTTGACTTTGGGGTTGCTTGGGGATGGGGTTGTGTACTTGGGGGATAGGATAGGGTACTTGACTTGATGGGTGTATGTAACACTCCAGATTTTGGCCAACCTGGGATTAGATGTCCTTAGGCAATGGGTCAACTAAAACACCTGAGAAATCGCTCAGAACCTAATTCCATAGCCAAAGAAATCACTTAGGATTAATTCCTTTGAAAAATAAGAGTAAGTTAGCCAGTGCAACGCTAGAGTAGCTGGGAAATAGTCCCTGATCACTTTAAATACGTTCTACAAGACCCAAATCGAGTAGAACCAATGACTCTATAATACTCTAAAACCTCGGATCAAACCCTAAGCAGGTTTGTTCTCTGGACCACTTTGAAAATCTGTATTGGATCTAGACCGCGCGTCGAAAGTCCGATACCTACTATCTTAGACCGTTAGAACCGTCTCGCTGGACTTGACAATCATTTCAAAAATCAAACCCAACCGATAATCACAGGCTATTTCATTGAGTCCGGACTGAAGAGAGTGCGAATAGGGACAGATTTGGAATTTGAAATTCAAATCTGGCACACGACTTGACGCGTTAGTATTAAGCGTTCTGACCGTCAGAATTCAGCCAAATTACATCCTCGGATCAGGAAAAATTTCTATTTCATATCATGAGACTTGCAGCCCTGATATACGTGCGGTGACCGCTGAACTGAAACTGGACCGCCACATGCGATCTGCGAACCCTGCCGGACTGAAAACTTGATGTATGCTAGATCCAGTATGCATGAGCTTAAGTCCGATCGTGTTCGGTCAGGGGACCACCAGAAATCATCTTTTGGACCGAAACAGCCCCGCTTTGGATAAACATCAAGTGAACTTTGTTCCTGAGCCTATTTTGGGCATTTTTAGGCTTATAAAAAGGGTTGAAACCCTCACTCTTCCCTCTCATCCGAATTTGAGAAAAACCCTAGATTGGGAGAGAGAAAAGGTGAGAGTTTGTGAGAGAGAGTAGGAGAGGATTTTTCTGCTGCTGGCTTACCTGTTGCACGTGCTTTAGCAACACGCTCCGATCACCTGACCGGTGATTTCTCCGTGTTTTTAGGTAAGAAAATACCCCATTTAGTCGCTGATTTGAGGTTCCTTTCGTTCCATAGCTTGTTAGTTGATAAATCTCGTAAATCAGGTTCCCTATTCGTCGTAGACGAAACATATACGCTCCGTTCGAATTCACACGTTTATAAGAGATAAAGTGCGGATTTTAGACGCTTTGATTGACTGTTTTCAACGCTTTCAATGTCGTTTAATAGTAGATTATCGACGGCATCACCGTTTGACATGTACAACATGCTGTCTGTTTCCTGTTTCGTAAACTGACGGAGAATATGAGATTTAGGGCATTTTAGTCATTTGTAGGAAGTACTGTTTTCATGCATATTTTGCTGATGTGATTGACATGGTTTATTATCGTATTAGAATGTTAGGAATACGTGCATAATTAGTTTGGCGAAGAGATTCTCCTAAATGCGCATTTCGGGTCGACATACTATATGTAGACTTAAGTGTGTAGTGTAAGTGTTTGTATAAATGCTTGTATTAGTATGTATTGAGTTAAATGGTGTTATGAATTAGTTTGAGATTGATTTCTCAATTAATATGCTGGTGTAAATGGTTTCCTACATGTTAGCCATATGCATGATTTCATTATATGAATGAAATGCATGTGCTTGATGATTCACTTAAGTTGTATGTTATAACATGTGTTGATGATTTCATTATGATTTAGTTTGAGATTGAATTCTCAATTAATATGCTGATGGAGCTGATTTTCTATATGTTGGCGATATGCATAATTTCATTATATGTATGAAAGGCATGTGTCAGATGATTTACTTAAGTTGTACGATATAACATGTGTTAACATGCTCACATGGTTGTATTTCATTTCCAATACTTTCACATGATTGCTAATATAGATTCATATTTGTTTGGGACTATACCTAGTCCAAGCAGTCGGTAACCGAGCGAATTCATGGTTGGCTTATCTTGGCCACGAAGGACGCGTCGATGAACGCGAGTTGTGTTTGGAGTTGGCGGCAGTGGTTAGGCCATACGAAGTGTTTTACGCACTTCATGTCGTTCGACTTGAGATGCGATCGTGCTAGTCGAGCCCGTCAAGTAACCCGACTGGCCGTTGTATGTTCACCCTACATGAGTCATAACTGCTTGAACCTAGGGTACTGAACTTACCATTGTAAACCCTGTTAACCATGGTACCTTGATCCACGAAGACTCATGAGCCGGGCATGGTGGTATGGGACACCGTGGTCGAGCTGTCGGCCTACGCTGGGGCCATAAACCTCCCCGTAGTGACCAGTGATCACCTAGTCTCGTGAGCAGATTATGGTGGTATGGGACACTATATTCTAGCTGTCGGCCTACACTGATCAGGCGACGAGTCCTTTGTAGTGACCGCGAGCGTATTCTGAGTCTACGGGAGGCGACGACCCTTCAGTAGCAGTAGAGTACAGTAGGCCTGTATTGATAAGGTGATGGGGGAGCGGTGCAACGAGTGCGTGCAACAGCCCTGGCAGCCCTTACAGCGACCTACCAAATATACATCGTATGAGATTATTAGGAGTGACGACCCTAGACAGGATCTGTGTTGGGATTAATACAAGGGAAGTACCTTAGTTTTCCAATCCTGCTGTTTGAATGGACTAATAACAACTCGAAAATCATATCACCATTACATTGCATGTGCTTAGAAGATGTGGAGCACTTAAGGGAGTGTGGCATACCGCGGTCGTAAGATGGTGCCGTATGAGGAAGATCGTTGGTGAGGGCATACATCACGTCATGTCATATTGCATTAACAACAGTATTAGAATTGTTTGATTTACTGCTTTACTATTATCGCATGATTGATTTGATAACATGCTAATCTCTGCTCTCTTATCCCACTGAGTTGATCACTCACTCCCACGTTACGGGATGGTGTTTCCAGACACCCACCAGTCCCTATTATGATTGCAGATGATGGCGCGGCTTGAGAAGCGGAACTGGACTTGATGATGATGAGGAGGATTCCTCCTTTATGCGTGTTCTGATTGACGGGATTACAGGGAGGTTGATTGGATACCTTGACACTTGTCATTTTATATTTTTAGCGCACGCATGTATATTCGTTTTGTTTACTTTTGGAGTATACATGTATGTATATAACCTGGTAACATGTTCACACTCTGGAGACATACGACAGTTTATATATGTTATACATACTATCACAGTCTTTCGCTTGTAAATTTAACTGTCTCTGGAGTATGATATGATGTTTTGGATTAATCTCACTCATGTTTAATGCATTATCACAGACAACATTCAATCATACATATCTATGTTGCATAAATAACATTTTGGAACTCGGGAGTTGGGTTTTTGCTCGACCTCCCGATTTTCGGGATGTTACAATGTACTTGATAATTGAAGTGATTGATGTGATGGATTTTTTAGGGATTGCAACGCACTGCATTTTTTCTCGAACTGAACGCGGGCACACATCTCTTGACCAGGGTATCGCCTCAGAGCGCAAGTCGCGGCATTAAAACAGCGGCGACGGCACGGTCGCTAGGGTACAAGTCTCAGGTTGAGTCGACTCGGGTTAACGGCATGTAAATCAGGGTCGCGCACAAATACCTGTTAAGAGTAGAAGGTTACTAGGATTCGACCGGGAAGATCGCGGAAGTCTACGAAACGATACGGTCTAGGATACGGGTCTTACAGATCGTACCAGCGGACACAAGAGAGGAGAGAGACTCCTTCTCCTTCTCGAATTCAGTCGGGTCAAACGGAGGCTGACCCGATCTTTCATTCCATGTGTTGTTAGTGCACGTGTGTTGTGCGCACGCATTACAGGTGGGGTCCACTAATGATGATTTTTGGACAATCTACACCATTCATTTTGTTCCCTGTCTAATTTAAGTGGTTGAATTCAAAGATGAAGCCTATCCACGATCAAGTGGCCCCTAAAATTGACAATTAGTGGTTGATCTATGCATTGGGTCATTCCTATAAGGATCCAAGGGCTGATTTTCGTAATGTACGGTTAATTTATGATTCATAGGCATGGTGTACATTTTTACGTTGAACGGGTCGTGAAAACTAAGTGAACCAGAATTCCAGGGTTTAGGTTAGTGGCATTATTATAATTATTGATAATCTAAGAGTTTTGGAGAATCTAATAGTTCCACATGGTTGTGGTTGTGTAACTAAGCATTTCTTATGAAAGAACTTATGTCTAAATCCTTATGGAAGAGGAGTCACTCGTCCATCCATTTACCAGAAGGTACGTACGTTAAATTTTATAATGGATAGTCTTGTCTCAAAATCATCGGTCCAATGGCTTCATCTATGAATGGAGATGCTTCCTAACGGTTGGGTTTGTGTTAGGATAATGATATAAGGCTAGGATAACTGGATTGGTAATGTACACATATATATGTTACATTGAATTTTACGGTAATGCTTGAGAACTTTCAATACTCGGTATTGAAAAGTTCGAGGCATTATACCCTTTCTTGGATTTAGATCTAGAACCTGAAGAATCTGTACCTTGTTCAAAATTTCTACCCCTTATAACCAGTGCATTAGAAGATATCCCCATATCGACATTAAGTTTTCTCATAGCCTTCCCTTGAAGGGCTGAGATAGCAGTGTCGACACTCAAGATTTTATTCGTGGAGCACATTATGCCCTTGAATGACTCATAAGACACTGAAAGAGAATTCAACAACATATATGTTTGTTCTTCATCTTTCATCACTTCTTCCATATTCAGCAATTTATAAACCAATTTATTAAAGTTTCTGATGTGAGCCTCCAGATCTCCACCCTCTGCCATTTTGAAGTTATACCACTACCACTTTAAGTGTATGTGATTTTCAGAGGATTTTTTCATATAGACGTCCTCTAACTTCGCTCATAACTTAGTCGCAGTTTTCTTCTTCATGACGTTGTAGAGAACCTCATTTGTGAGATATAAACGGATCGATGATAAAACCTTCTTATCAAGACTATTCCATTCATCATCAGTCATAGTAAACTTTCGCTCCTCAAGAGCACCATCTTCGCCTTACTTGATTAAGGAACTCATCATCTTGACCTTCCATAATTCAAAATTATTTTTCCCTGAGTACTTCTCAATCTCATACTTAGTGCTCGTCATTATTACTAATATCCCTCGGATTTAGATCTGTGCCCCAATGATTGCTTTGATACCACTTGTTGGGATTCGTTCTGCGGAATCATATAGATCTAGATCTAAGATAACAATCCAATGACATCAAGCAAACACAAGAGAGCACACAGATTTAACGTGAAAAACTCTTTCGAAAAAAAACCATGGCACAAAGCGACAGAATTCCACTATGAAAGCATAAATTACAAAAAGAGAACTTACCCGATTCGAACAATCTTAAATCTCACCCTTGCTATACCCTTTGATAACTCTAGAACCCTTTAGGAAGCCTTAGAATACTTTAGAATAGCCCTAAGGACTCCTGTTTATAGTTTATGAAACTCCATTTACACACCGACCTTAGAAAAGTCTGGAAACTGCCTCAAATTTACACAGTCCGTGCAGGATCTGTGTAACCCTCGACTAGTCGAAGGAGGGCCTCAATTGGTCGAGTAACCCGCTCGACCGGTCGAGTCTGACCCTCGACTGGTCGAGCCTGACCCTCGACTGGTCAAGTATCACGGACACCCAAAAAACGAGCTCACTGGACTTTGAGTCGAGCGTGCCTCGACTAGTCAAGCAACTCCCTCGACTGGTCGAGCACCCCTTATTTAAGACATCAAATAACACCCGCATGTCATAGCATTTTCACCCAATTGACTCGAGTGTATGCTTCGTGGCTTACCGAGATCATCGAATCATGCCCATCAAAAGTTCGGATTGACCGGCTATTATTATGCTTCAATAAGTGAGTCAGGGTAGATTTATCTAAATCGGGCTACTGCTTGGCAGCGATGGTGTATTAACACAAGCATTGCACACACCTTTGCATTGTCATTACATCTCATTTTCATACATAGCATTTTCACCCGATCAACTCAATTGTATACTCTACGACCTGCTGAGTGATATGATCATGCCCATTAGAAACTTAGATTGACTGGTTACTTTTCCGCTTCGACAAGTAAATGAGTTAGGGTAGATTTATTTGAGTTAGGCTATTGCTTGGCGATGATGGTGCATTAACACAACATTACACACACCCTTACATAAGAACTCATCTTATTCTCTAATTGTTTATCTAATCCTGTGAAGTAAAACCGTACGTATAGGTAAAGATGGTGTCTAACACGTTCTTTCTTTATAACTGAAGTCCCTTATCCCAAATTTCTTATCGCAGATTAATGAGTCATTTAGGGTAGAAATGTTTTTGCTTCTTTATCCATTTCTACAAGGTGTAGCCAACTATGGAAGTTAAGTAATTGGCTAGTAGTGACTCTAATCAAACGTAATACTCCTACACTTTCAATCAAATCACATACGCCCCTAAAAGGCACATGTGAGCGCGACCGACCTCACGATCCAACGTCCATCACCCGGTCTACTTGAGTTTTGGAACTTTATTATATTTTTGGCCCATCAATTAAAATCAGCTCGAAAAAACTGGTGGATGGGTTGGATTCTTAGAAACATTATGGTGAGCCACACAATAATGAGTATAGTTTAATGGCGGGAATTCAATACCATTATTGTAAGTCATGTGGCTCACTTGAGTGTTAGATGTACATCATTTTTGGACCGACCTAAAATGGAATGAATAAAATAATTGACAGAGTGGATTTCTTAAAAACATTATAAGTGGATTTTGCAACATGGCACATCCATTTGTTACAATTAGAGTACACTTCTCACGGTGACAGTGGTTTAAGTTACTTTTCATAAGTTAAAAAACAATGAAAAATAACTTAAGAAAATAAGTTACTTTATTTAATAAGCTATTTATTTAAGTTGATTAACCAAACTAACTTAATTGATAAAAGTAGTTAATTGACTTACATAAGTTGAAAGATCTACTTATTAAGTGGTATCCAAATTGGCCCTTAATAAACAAATGCTCCACCATCCCCAACAAGAAGCATTCATATTCACTTTTATGTCTAAAATGGACTAATTTTTAAATTATTTTGCATACACCTTAACAAGTTCAAATGTTCTTCTAAATCTGTTTTGATACAGATCATTTGGTTAGATATAATTATAAAGATCACACTAACATGTGCATCTAATAAGCTTACATAGCTCTTTTTCATTACTCACATCAGAAAGAAAATAGATTTTATAAATAATTCGCATTCATATGGAGATCACTAAAATTAAAATAATTGCATGAACCCATTGTCAGCGAAGTTATAATACTAAAAATCAAGTAAACCGAACTTAGTTATCTGGACAATTATTTTCTGAAATAGGGCTATTGGATATTTTTCATTTTTAACCGTCCAATGAATGACCACCGATTAGAATGGTTAATCCGCACATTTAAATTAGACTTATATTCCACATATGCAATTTGTAAGTAATTTCTCTCAAGCTCTGCTAGATTATCAAAGTTATTGTATTTTTTATGGAAATTTGAGGCCACATTTAAAAGATGGGTCTGATGTGGGCTTTGGATGTGGCCCAGTTGTAAGTTGATAGGAGGGACTGCATGTCGACCTTCTTGAATCGTACGGTTCAGCACATGAAGGGCCAGTTTTCAGTGACCTAGACCACTAATAGTGTGGGTACCACCATATATGAGAATTCTCTTAACCATTTGATCTTTGCCCTAATCTCAATTCAACGTGGGCCGTTTCTGTCCATCTCCGTTCTGGGGTCACTTTGTGCATGGAACGGATCTCCCAAACACTTGTCTGCATGATACATTGCTGCACGTAATGCTGCATGTGGAAAGGATGTGTGTGATCATATCATCTAACGGTTGGATATATATTGCTCTAATTTTTCATCGGCTGGGAACTTTTCTAAGTGGTGGTGACTCATGCAGACCATCAAAATTATGGGTTTACCATGGATTTACCACCGGACTCAAAATTAGGGGGCTTTGTACGGTGGGTTACTTTAGATAAGTTACTTATGTCACAAGTGGCTTATTTTAGTTCTACTTATTTAGGAGTTCCTGTCAAGGGAAGAATAGAAAAAACATATTTAGTTTCCAACATCATGAGTATTTATGACTAGAGTCTGTTTGGTCCTCCTCATACCTATAGTTCATAATGTTGGGCCAACCTTTAATGTGGGATGCCCATCATGCGCAGCCCACCTTGGATGTGGACCATTCATCATTATGGGCCGACAATTAATGTGCACCATCTATTATATAAGGCTTATTTTTTTATGTTGGTCATCCATCATGTGCCTACCATGAATGTTATGGTCCACCATATGGGGCTCACCTTCAATATTTACGGCCCATCATATGGAGCCCACCTTTGATGTGACCGTCCATCATATGGGCCCCACCTCCAATGTGGGCTGTCCATCATGAGGGAACTACCTTGGATATGGGCCACTCATTATGGCTGACCTTTGATATGGATCGTCTATCATGTGCAAGGCCACCTTGATATGGATAACCCATCAAGTGGGGCCTACCACTATTAATTGTCCATCAAGTGGAGCCCATCTTTGATGTGGACTGTCCATCATGTGGGTTCCACCTTCAATGTGGGTTGCCTATCATGGGGGCTCGCCTTGGACGCGAATAATTCATCATTAGGGGCCAACCTTTGATTGGACTGTCCCATCATATGGGGCCACCTTTGATGTGGGTCATCTATCATGTGGAGCCCGACCTCAATGTCCATTGCCCATCATATGGAGTTCACCCTTGATGTGAACTGTACATCATTTAGGCCTCACCTTTAAAGTGGGTTGTTCATCAAACCCACCAATTTTATATGTATGCTATTTATTATTAGGGGCCCACCTTTGATGTAGACCATCCACTATATCGGCGCATATTAATATAGTTGATCCATCATGTGGGCTCACCTTTGATGTGGACCGTCCATAATGTGGGGCCTCCTTTGAGAGAGAGAGAGAGGCCGGTGAAAAGTTTAAAAAAGCTAACTAAAAAAAAAAGAACAAAAAATTCATGAGAATAGATAGCTTAAGTACATGAGTTACTTTTAAAATCACATTTACCAATGTAACTTAAATAAAATTTGTTTAATACAAACTCACACCCCCACCCCGACACACTAATGCACATACAACTCTGCACACTTTCCTGTACTCACACCACAGCCACAAGGGATGCTCTACACGTGACCTCATGTGAAAACTCCATGAGTTAAAAAGTAACTTATTTGGTGGTATCAACTGAGCTTAATGAGTCTAAAGTGGTAGACTGAAACATGACAAAAATTTTGGGCATGTACATGTTTTCCCAAAATATATGGTCCAAATTTTGGTTGTATCGGCACAAATATAATGTCTTTTTGCCTAAATTGTATTATATTTAGCTTAAGTCTGATAGTAGTATTTTTTTTTTTAAAATGAAATAGAATTTATTTATTTATTTTTATTTTAATTATTTTTACATGGTATTAAAGCAGAAATCCATTACTAACACATGAGTCATGGAGCATATGCATCATACTTAATATCTATTTTAAAAGTTTTTAGCCTAATATAATAAAAAAAAGTAAGTGAATGGGTAAGAAAATTGCTACCAACTTTTCAGAACCCAATGTGTTTTACAAATCATGACCTACCAACACCATGAATCAACCTAGTTATTGAGCTAGAGTATTAATATAGTGGTCCATTCAAAGTACATGGGGACCTGCATATGAGCTTCATTGCACACCCATATACGCCCAGCAAAGCTTCACAAGGCATACCCAAACCCATTAAACGGGATCGGCCTCTTTGGTACCATCGAATTAGGGTACACGTTGGGAGCCCTAACTACATGAAAAGTCCATGTGTATCCTGTCTAACGAGTGGACAGGAGTGATTGGGTGTGGCTTCGGTGTGGGGCCCACACCATGATATATGTATCTAACATCCATGCCTCCCATCCATTTTGACAGCTCATTTAAAGTAATGATTCAAAAAATGAAGCATATCCAAATATTAGGTGGACCACACAGCAAGAAATAGTGGAGATTGAATACCTACCATTCAAATCTTCTTGGGAGTCACCACAATGTTTATTTGTCATCCAACCTACATGTTAATAAGGTCATACAGACCACACAAATATCAGCTTGATTCAAAATTTTGTTGCCCATGAGAGGTTAGGTTTTTAATGGCCAACGACTACAGTTGCTTGTGGTGTTGTCCACCTAATATTTGGATGTGCTTCATTTGGATCATTACTTTAAATGAGCTGTAAAAATGGATGAGAGTTTTCAGGTGCGGCTTTGGTGAATCCATGACTGATACATATATCTAACATCCATGCTGCCCATCCATCTTGAAAGCTCATTTTAAGTAACAATCAGAAAATGAAGCACATCCAAATATTAGGTGGTCCACACCACAAGAAATGGTGCAGATCGAATACCCACCATTAAAATTTTCTTGGAGTCACCCGGATGTTTATTTGCCATCCAACTTATTAATAAGGTCATATGGACCACACAAATATCAGCTTGATCAAAAAATTTTGTGGCCCACAAGAGGTTAGGTTTTTAATGGTCAATCACCACTGTTTCTTCTGGTGTGGCCTACCTAATATTTGGATCTAAGTCGTTTTTTGGAACATACCCTAAAATGAGCTGTTAGAGCGGATGAACTGCGTGGATGTAAGACACATACATCACGGCGGGTCCCCCTACTAATAAATGCATTGGCCTAAACGCTTTAATGACACGTGTGATTTCTATAAGATGGAGAATCAAGAGAAGGGTAAAATTGGAAAAGAAAAAACTAAGTGGTGGTCACGGGTCAATTGAAGGGGGACAGGCATTTGGTCTTTATCCCTTTATTTATTTATTTATTTATTTTTATTCATGATTTGTCATGATTTAGACCGTTCAACGTGAATTACGTGTATACCATAACACGTGTGCAATATCCAAGTAATTTCTAAGTGCTTCCGTACCATCATCACACTCTGCCACCCTAGCGTTGATTAGACTCAAATGTTAGTTCTGCACAACTTAAGTGATAGTAGAGGCTCTTCAATTGTCTAATTGGTGTAGTTGTATGGTAATCTGACCGTCCAAATGTCTGACCCTACTGAGCGTAGAGTATGTATTAAAAATTGCAGTACTGAGGTTAATAAACTATGGTACTTTTCCTTGTTAATTTGGGTCATTTACTATTTTACCCTCAACCATCCATTTGATAGCTAGTAATGGATGGTTAGGATTCATCATCGGTGTAACAATGGACACACGGTTTGGATGGATTGAATAGCCTCTAAATTGTGCAAAACTCACATAGAGGCAGCTGCACTCTGCTCCCGTGAGTCTCGTAGCACTGTAAGTTATAGTGATCCCGGTACGATCGGTTTATTTGGACCGTTCAATTGGTTAATCTAGACCATCTATTAATGTGTTTTGGACTAACATGAAATTTTTTTACTGATTGAATGATCTTATCCGTTCTTGGTTTTGCCATATTTTCTATAGTCATCACCTTTCCAAGATAGGGATAGAATGATTATGATGGCCTAACAAAAGTGATTCTTTGTAATATAAGCAATCCTTGATGGACGTACCATGATATACAGATGGATTAGATTGTTGATTAGACCCATTTGGGTGTAAATTAACAATCTTGATTGAGGCAATGCTTACATGGTAGCCCATGAAACCTTTGTTGGGCCTAAAAAATAATAGGAATTATGAATGGAATTGAATTAGGCTGTTGTAAACGCAGCCCCAGCAGGCGATCACAGGCTTTGGCTTTGCTTTCGTTCTTGAATGCAGTGCAAACACTTTGGCTTTGTTCTGGTGTTGAATGTAATTGGAGCAACTTAGATATGATAATATAATTTTTTTTTATTCTTGGTTAGCTTGTTAGTACACCCATTGCCAGTTCACACTCCACTGTTAGCCACCCTCACCAAGGCATCATACCAAAACCTTAGTGTTGAAACAAGGTATCTTGATATGATAATATAGTTAACTTGGAGTCATTGCAACTTAATAAAAACTTAAAATTTAGAGTTGGTTAGACTTGCAATGACTCCAAGTTAATTTGGGAGCGTGGATTTGAAACCCCCTGGATTTAAAATCCTCCCATTATGTTTGACACTCCATTGAGAATGAACTTTAATTCAAAAGTAGTTATGCATGGTATATTTATAGGGGTTTGAATTTAATTAATAATTCAACTTTAATATTTTTAATTAGTGAATGTATGTAATGTTGGACACAATAGTTATAATAAGCCTGCTGAAATATATACTTTGCCAAAAATGATGAAATTCCAAGTTTCAGATGAGCCACTAGCACAAAATCATGTCCGAGTGAATAACAAATGATTTTTAACCAGAGATTTACATGGACAATTTTGGATGGTGTTGATCATCATATTAAAGTAATTATAGTGATGCAATCGATAATTTAATTGTTTTGGAATATCTTTAGTGGGTCATGTGTCCAATAGTTTAATAATCTAGCGACACACATATTACACATGCAACTCTTGAAAAGATTTTAGATATAATCCAAGCTCTTAATGAGGGTTTCAAATTCTCTCGTTGTATTTGAAACCCCAATTACTCTATGGTGCCAAACAGCTAGGGGATTTGAAATCCCCTCAAATCAATAGTGCCAAACAACCCCTAAAAGGATTCAAAAGGAAAAGAGAGAGGCAGATGAAAGCGGGAGGAAAGAGAAGTAGAGGGAGACCAGAGTCCTCTATCACATCTATTTTATGCATGGCACAAAACACCCAAGTTTGAAGGTTCCACCATGTTTTCAAGTATAAAATTCATTCATCAAATTCTACACTCGTTGCTAGGTCTTTAAAAGAAAAATCATCTAGATCCATACTTCATATGGGCCGTACCATTAAAACAAAGTGAATGGAATGCTGACTATAAGTTTATAAGTGGGCCATCATGTTCACCAAGACAAAAAGTGCACTCATCAACCTAGACAACTCTTATTACCAAAATGTCTTTGAAAAACATAAGATTCCACCACTGGGAGTATAGTCTATACTAGTGCAACTCATTTTCAATGTATAAGCATAATAATAATAATAATAATTTTAAAATCATAGAGATGATTGGGTTTCTCTAATTCCAACTCTACTTATAGACTTTAATGAGCTTCTTTTTTTTTTCTTCTTTTTTTTTTTTTTAAATTAAAAAACAATTTTATTCTTGAACATTGAAAATGAGTTGCACTAGTATAGCCTATACTCCCAGTGGTGGAATCTTATGTTTTTCATAGTCATTTTGGTAATCAGAGTTGTCTGGGTTGATGAGTGCACTTTTTATCTTGGTAGATTTTTTTATTTTTATTTTTATTTTTTTTTCCATCAGTGTCTTTTCATGTATTTCAAGGAATTTTTGCCACCTCAGCAGTCCTGCAGGCTATGTGACAAATTTTTAGTGGGCCCGAATGACTAGTGGAAATATTATTTCTGCCAATGGCTTTTGTCCGATATGAAATATTTGTTGGCACCAAGAGAACAGATGGATTCCCTCTAAACATCTTGTTCTGGCTTGCGGTATTTCTCTGAAATGACTAGAGGTTGATTATGAAATTCAACCTAGTTTTGCAAAATAGTTTCTTTCATTCTAAATAGTGTGTATGCAACTATAAGTGGACCAATACAATTAGGAGCATTTTAAGTTAACTAGGCCCAGACTGCACTATGATATTTCTCTTATATATAAAATAGATGTTAGGCAGGGTGTACCCAGCAAGGAAAGAGGGCCTATTTGGGAGCGTGGATTTGTAACCTCTATAATTTGAAATCCTCCTATTGTGTTTGTGATGTAGAGCGGGTCGCAGACAGTTTCATGGCCAAGATGGATCAGAAAAGGCTCAGTCGACGACAGAAGTGATTCGGACTGTTGAACCTTAGATCGGGCGTATCTCACAATCTAAAATGAGTTATCTGATGTAAAATATATGATTTTAGGGTAGAACGAGCTACTTTAGCCAACCAACCCCGCTATGCCGAGTTGCGCAGCCTGAATTTACGAGAAAATCTCTAATCGACAGTCATATTTCTATTTTATTTTCGTTTTACTATAAATAGTAAGTTTTAGTTTGATTATAGCTTTTCATCCGTTGGGCTTTAGGAGTTGTGTCTAACATGAAAAGTGCTTAGGATAATTAGAAGAACACTTTGGTGAAGCCAAATAAAAACTTACTATTTTTGACTGAAAACCTTGCGCACTAGTAGACATCACGACCGTCTATAAATAGTAAGTTTATTATTTATAGTAAGTCATGGATTCTAGGAGTTTTAGTTGTAGTTTGAGTCTGATTTATTTCTTACTACTTGGTTCCCTTATTTAAAGGGATGTGAACTCATTTTTATGGATTCATCACTTAAGTTCAAATTTTATTAGAATCTATTTCTATTTTCCTGTTTTCTTTCCTTGTGGATTAGAGAAGTCTTTGCGAGGGGTCTAAAGGAGCTCTGTGGATTCAGAGTAGTTATCCTTGACGAAGACGGTGATCGACCTCATCATGTTCATCCCTGCGTCAGTTTGGCACCCTGGATTGGAATCAACTTTAATCCCAAAGTAGCTATGCATGATATATTTACAGGGGTTCGAATTTAATTAATAAATTAAATTTAATCTCTCTAATTAGTGAATGTATGTAATGTTTGATATAATGGTTGTAATAAGCCCGCTGAAATATATACTTTGTCAAAAAATGATGAAATTTCAAGTCCTAGATGGGCCACAAGCACAAGATCATGTCCGAATGAATAACAAATGACTTTTAACAGTTGATTGGATGGTGTTGATCATCATATTAAACTAATTATAGTGATGCAATTGATAATCTAATTGTTTTGGGATATCATTAGTAGGTGTTATGTTATGTCCAATAGTTTAATAATCTAGTGACGCACATATTACACATGTAACACATATTACACATGCAATTCTAGAAAGGATTTTAGATGTAATTCAAGCTCTTATGAGGATTTCATACCCTCCTTACTTAAAACCCCCACTTATTTTATGATGCCAAACATCTAAGGAATTTAAAATCCTCTCAAATCAGCGGTGCCAAATGACCCCTAAAAAGATTCAAAGGGAAAAGAGAGAGGCAAATGAAGACGGAAGGAAAGAGAGAAGTAGATGGAGACCAGAGTCCTCTATAACGCCCATTTTAGGCATGGCGTAAAACACCCAAGTTTGTAGGTTCCATCACGTTATCAAGTATAAAATTCACGTTCATCAAATTCTACGCTCGTTGTTAGGTCCTTAAATGAAAATTCATCTAGATACATGCTTCATATGGGCTGTACCATTAAAACAAAGTGAATGGAACGCTGACTATATGTTTATAAGTGGGCCATCATGTGTTGTATATATATCTTACATCAATTCAATTAATAAGATTTTACTCACTAAGACCCATTAATATAGTCCATATGAGTATTCTGTCGTTGATATTTTGCATGTATCGCTCAAATGATATTCTCACTTGATGAATAAAGTGGATTTCACATATAAGATATGAATGATGGACCCATATTCTATGTCGGCTACACATAGAGAAAAGAAAAAATTCATTCCGTACTAGTGACGTCAAAAGAAGAAAATTAGTTGAATCTTAACCGTTGAGTAACATTTTTCAAAATCTTAAGCATAACTCATAAAGCACTTATAATTTTATATATCTAAAATACTCCTAACTTTTTTTAAAATGTTAAGATGGAAAGGATGAGTAAGAGAGAAACAATAAGATAAAGTTATTCGATAATCTCCTAGCCATGTTCCATTTCACATTTATAGATTAGTGGACCATGCAAAGGTGGACCATCCCATTTTTATTTTAAATTTTTTTTTTTTTCAGTCTACTAAGGTATTCATTAGCTGTCCATAGATTTTTACTTAGTGGCCCACCCAATTAATTAGTTGATTTGACTGATTTTCAAACCATATGATCATCATGGTGTGTCCCATCTTTTGCATGGAATGGATAGTTTATGTAGCTGACACGTTGGCTGGAAAAAGCAGGTTGTATGTGGAAAAGAAATGGCTGTATTGGTACAGCAGCGGTACCTGACAATATCTTCTGCAAGGCGCAGGCTCATGCATGAAGTGTGACAGTGGCAGTTGAGTCTGTTTTCCACTACTGTTGGACTCATATCACCAGCATGTGTTGCTCTAGTGGGGTCCACATGGTCTGATGATCAGAACCGTGTATTTTCAGGCGTACATGTAGTTCAAATTAAACCGTTGAGATCGTGGGTCCCATTTTAGATGGCGCGTGAACCAAAATACACTGATTTGATTTTGCTAATTTGGTTGATTATTAGTCGCGGTTCAAACATAAAGCATTCAACGGTCAGAGTTCAGTGAACTTATGTCCGTCAATCAGGGATTGGGATTGTTTCATCGACCTGTTCTTTTACTCGCGACCTATCTATAACGAGTACCCTAATTTCAACGGTTTCAGTTGAGCTTATGCATGCCACGTGTGTACGATTTCTGGCTGCCTGCCTATCAACCCCCACATTCTGCCAGAGTATCAAATAATTCCAGGAGGCATTGTTGTTTACTACATCCAGCCACCGGCATAAGCCAGAAGGAGCTTTTTATGGGGAAATCCAAGCCATAAAAGTGGGTCCCACTGTAGCAATGTGGTGCCCCAAACCATCGATTTTTAGCTTAACACGTGGAAACAAACACACGTGCACCACATCAGAGCCGCTCATAAGGCGATCCAATCAGAGTAGGTGATAAGGTTCAGTCCATATGATTACCAGGTGGGCCTCAACTATACAAATTAAATAAACGAACGGCTAATAAAAATGGTTGAAAATCTGAGCATGTGATGCGGAGCGGGTCGTGTACAATTTCATTGCCAATATGGAATAGAAAGGGTCTGATAAGAGGAAAAAGTGATCTGGACCGTCGGAACTTAAAACAGGCATATCCCACCCTCCCAAATGAGTTATCCGACATGTATTATTTGACTTTGGGGTAGTACGAGCTACTTTAGCTACCTAACCCCACTACCCCCGTTTAGTCATACCAAATTTATGGGATTCCATTCTATCGACGGTTCAATTTTTATTTTATTTTAAGTTTTACTATTTATAACTCTTCATCCATTGGGCTTTATTTTACTTTCAGCTTTACTATTTATAACTCTTCATCCGTCGGGTTTCATGAATACTTAAAATAATCCGGAGAATAGCATGGTTGAGCCAAACAAGACACTATTTTTATCCCAAAACCTTGGAGTCCAATGAAAATCATGGCCGTCTATAAATAATAGATGTTTTATTTATAGTAAGTCATGGTTTATAAGAATTTTAGTTATAACATAATTTTGAAACTTATCCGGTTTATGTTATCATTTAAGCGGTTTTAAGTTGTTTTTCATTGGCAATTACTCTATTTTCTAAGGCCAAAGCTATATAGATTCACAGTAGTTATCCAGTGGAGGAAGACCGTGCACGACCCCCACACGTAATTCCCTGCGTCAGCATGACATGTGCGGTCGACCTGATGATCATATACGGCTGATTTTAGATGCATGGAATCTACGTGGAGAGGATTGTCTAGTGAGTGGGGCCTGATCTTTCACACCTGTGACAGGTTCCACGTGTGAGAAAAAAACACGTGGAATCATAAATGTATCCGTACGGTACCCATACTGAAGACCCACTCCTACTAATCATGAAGTGCACTACTTACCCTCTTTTCACGTGGCCTTATCTTTTAAGGAAAGCTCATCCCCTGGGTGACGAGATTGAAGGCGATCTGCAGCGCACGTGCCAATTTGGCACACCTGTGCAGGATCTAACCATTCATCAGGTGGGCCTACCATTAACGTGCCAAAAAATCACATTGTTGGTCTATCAAATGGGCCATATGCATGTGATGAACGAAAAATGACCGTCATTTTACACTAATAGATCATGTGCGCCCCACCGGATGAGTGAATCTTAGACGCGGACTTCCTTATAAAGTTCCTGCGCAAGGATGCTGGTTGGGGCCTATGAGATGTTTGTGAGAAATCCACTCCGCCCATCCATTTTTCAAGCTCATTTAAAGACGTGAGACCAAAACTTAGGTGTATCTAACACTCAAATGGGACACACGAGAGGAAACAACGAGAATATAGTGAGCACCGTTGGAGCATTCTCATGGCCATAAAAGTATTGTATCAGGTTATATTTTTGGTTTTTTTGACTTCATCCTATTAAGAATGGCCTTATAAACGGTTTGGATAACATATAAATAGGGGTATACATTGAGTTAAACCGATCTCGAACAGAGGCTAACCTGAGCTCGAACTCGACTCGGCTCAGTCCTTGAGCCTGACTGGCCAGCTCAGCTCGGTTTGGTCAACAACTCAGGTTAGCTCAAGCTAAGTTCAAGCCAAGATTGGGCCAAGTTCACCATTGATGCATTTTCATAAACACCTAAACTGCAACTTCAAAAAGCCACTGTTTTACTAACAGAGGCAATGGTTTTACAGGTATTTTCTCAAACACCTTCTAAGTAACATAAAAATAAAAATAAAAAGAGAGAAAAACAGTATTTGTTTCATGTACAAACCTTCCTTGCCACCTTACCACCGACCACATTTTGTTGATTCATGTTATCAAACAGTTGGTGAGCAACATCAATGGTAGAGTAACCGAGTCACCAAACTAGTTCGATCCGAGTTCAATTTGAGCTGGATTCGATCCGAATCGAGTCGAGCTAGGGCCTGCTCGAACTCAGCTCAAACTCATTTTCGAGCTCAAAAAATCAGCTCAACTCGGCTTGAACTCAACTTTGAAACAAGTTGAATCGAGCTTTTCGAGCCGAGTCAAGCGAGCTAACCGAGCTAGATCGGTTCGTGTACGCCCCTACATATAAACATCCAGGAATGTTTCAATTGAAAAATTTTCTTTCCCCAATTTTTCCTCTGGTGTGACCCACTTGAGTTTTTTTATCTACCTTATTTTTTGTCTTACATCCTGAAATGAGATCTCAAAATGAATCGACAGAATGAATTTCTCACGTACATTACAGTGGCCCCCACCCAGCATCCTGGCCAAAGGCTTTCATAGGAAATCCTCCTCCGTTCATTTCTCTATATTCTCTTGAATAGTTATGAATCTGATGCGATGAGAAATTCAACATTAATGGTGAGATTGGTGGACCACAGCTGAGATGTAGGGTTAAAAAATGAGGATTGAAAGATTACATTCTCAACCTTTTAAGGTTGCAGTGTCATGGCACCATATCTGGAATGCACGCATCTAGTTTTAGTTGTGATGAGTATATGTGAGAAATCAAAAGGGTTATTGGCCGGGGTGATAATGGATATGGCACCAGCCTGGAAGTGGGCCACATGCACGGTTAATGCTGATCGCGTCAAGCCATACCTACAATGTACGGCTGTGAACGGGTCTGGACCTGGCTACACTATCCGGATCGGATCATTCCTATCGGGTTCTTATGACATGGACTTGATAAACCCATGAAATTATCAAATTCATGAATTTGCATTGGATTTGAATTGGATTTGAATTTGAATTTGAATTTGTTAAAATTCAAAGATTATCTATCGAGGGTTCAAGTTATAAATCATTTATATCAATGAGAGAGCATTTATTGCAATGAAATAATTTTTAATTAGTATTATATTTTAGGTTCTTTTATTTTGTGGAACTGTTAAGTATGAGATTTTCTCCGACATCAATACCATGCACTTGGTGGGTCCTCTCTAGATTATGAGATATGTAAAAAAGGTCAGTTATATCTATAATTTAAATGAGCCACAACATTTGAAATTGTGTTAAATCATGCTTGAAACCTCTAAAAGCACTTAATGGGGATCGTCTGAGTTTTATATATGGCTGAAACTTAGTGTGACTCCTCCTTCAAGTGGGACACACACAATAGATGGGCTGGATGTTTGAACCACTTCTCAGTGGACCTTATAAATAATCATAAAGGTTTTAATGGGTAGATATCCACTCTCAAATGTTGTACATGGTGTGGCCCACCTAAGTCATGAATTGGCCTGACTTTTAGGCCCATGGTCCACCATGTAAGGGTGCATCTGACCGATGGGGTGGCTGTCTGACATAATCATGGTGGGGCCGACAGAGCTTGACCGCACACCTCAAAATATCATTTCCATGTATATATATACAGTAGAATGTGCCTAGCCTTGTACATTGAATTATAAAAAGAAAATCTTAATATTAGTGGAGCCATTTTGCATTTGCTTACTTGGACAATGGATGGTCATCATAGTTTTTATATAATCAAAGGGTTAAAATATTCAATTTGAGAGATGTTTTGAGTGTCTACTATGCACGAGAATCCCGAATCATTCATTGAAAAGAAATAAATTGCAATGGATGAAGTCCCGATGTACTGGAGGCGGATTGCATCTTGCCCCACTTGAATGATAATCCATCTAGCAGGGCTACGTGGGGGCTCACTGTAATGTATGAGTTTTTATCCGCACCGTCCATCCATTTCTTCATATCATTTTAGGGTTTGAACCCAAAAATGAGGTCAATCCAATGCTCAAATTGACCACACACTGTTGATTGAGCGTTGAACATTAAAAACTTCTTGAAAACTAAAAAGTTTTCGATCAAGATGATATTTGTGTTGTCCCTTCATTCATCTATATGACCTTATGAACAAGTTCGATTGCCATCACGGTAGGTAAGTTTCAACGGTAGATGTCATTATCAACATTACTTGCTATGTTGTGGTCTACTTGAACTTTAGATCCGCCTCATTTTTAAGCTCATCCTAAAATAATTTGGAAAAATGGATAGACGATGTGAATAGAACTTATACATCATGGTGGGCCCCATAAAGTCCTTGCCTAGATGGATTATCCTCAGTGGGGTAGGACACAATCTGCCTTCGATACGTCATATTGCAATACTTGTGGATGTATGAGATCAATTCTTCTTCTACTTCTTCTTCTTCTTTTTTGAAATAATTTGATTTCACCCTAAATTTATAGATTTTGTAGCCATGTGTGTTGCTGCATTCCTTTAATTTTTGACTATACGTGTGTGGGAGTGACAAAATTGAAATTGCGTCTCAATTCAAATCGAACATCTATGACCCTAAGTGATAAGATTGGCAAACGCGTAGTGTATAACCGAGACCTTATGAGATCATTCGTCTATTCAGCCACTTACTCAATGTATAAATATGATCATATAATATTTAGAGAGTATGAATCGTCCTCTAATGATGGGTTGCACATTTGCCTTTCGTACGAAATGACTTTTCAATATATCTAAAGTAAAATGAAAAGGAGATTCTTATAATCAGTCGCAGGGAACAGTTGCAAAACACGTTCTTGAATGAAAAATTAAATTAGCGTGTGAGCATAGACTCAAATTACAACTAGGATTATCAACTATTTGTTTAATGCTAAAGATTACACTACATAACATAAATAACAAGCTGAAAGTAAAAAATTACATTAAGAAATGTAATTTGTTTGATAAAAAAAGTAAAGGATTACACCATGAAATGTAAATTGATTGATTATTTTGAGAGGATAATTGAAAAATAATGTATTGATTAAGTTAGCACGAGACGAATTCTCCCACTAAATTCATTTACTATTTAGAACTTTGATATAACCATTTAGATCCTTTCATGTTTTGATAATTACCATAAACATCCACCACTACTTAGCTTCCTTTGATTTTTTTTCTGTTTTATATTCTCTAACCACTCCTTTACAATTGCTCTTTCACCATGACGTGTTATTACTTGATACCTTTTAATTGTATTACCAAGAAATCTTCATCATATATCTATGCGAATCTTGGACTACACCACGCGAATCCCTACATATCACACATATATAACCTATCCTGATTAGTTCTCACTAGGAATGGAGATGAAGGGGATTACCAGTGTCATTCTGGAAAATTCAATAATAAAACAAAAACAACCAGGAGAGATTTGAAATTGCAAATCCCTGCCATCAGCTTAGAAATGAGTGACACGTGTGAAAATCCTCCCTAACCCACCACCATGCATGATGGGTGAGTGCCATCCAATCCATTCATTATATGTGATGTGTGAGTGCTATCCAATCCATTCATTATATGTGATGTGTGAGTGCCATCCAATTCGTTCATTATATGTTATTAATTTATGCCTCCGATCCCATAATCCAACTTGATACATAAATGAGGTAAGACAATGGAGGGGAAGGCGTACCATATAAACTTCTAGATGGGATGAGGGGGTCCACCTATTGTCTACATGTCATCCAATCCAGTTATCAGGTGGACCCACTAGGATGAATGGTCATAACAAAATTCAAGCCATTCCAAATCTTATGTGGGACACAACAAGTTTGTGTAGGTTTTAGGCATGATCGCACTGCTCCCTCTGGTGTGTCATACGTGAGTCGTTTTTACAGGTATTATTTTTGGAATGTACGGCGATCATGAGACGGACCAGATGCACGGTTAGGATTCCACACACACACACGTGCAAGCTCAACACAACTGGATGTATGGTGATACGTTATAATGCATCTGATCAGTAGTTGTGGACTATAGAGCCTAAATGGGAAGGGTTGGATCTTGATCCGGGTCCGGATCTATGTTCGGGTCCAGATTCGGGTCCATCGTGAAACATGCATCTCATATGCTCGGTGATCAGTATTTGTGGATGTATGGTAATACGTTATAATGCATCTGATCAGTAGTTGTGGACTTTAGAGCCTAAATGGGAAGGGTTGGATCTTGATCGGGGTCCGGATCTATGTTCGGGTCCAGATTCGGGTCCATCGTGAAACATGCATTTCATATGCTCGGTGATCCCTACCGGTATATATTGCGGGCCTCAATTTGGATGGAGGAGGCATCGTGAGTCTCCTACAATGGAAGATCCTAGCCGTTGAATCAGTTGCGTACAATTCAACGCTCAAAATGACAACACGAGAACTATTGCCCTCAAATCAGTTGGAAGATCCTAACCCTCGAATCAGTTGCATAAAAATCAACGCTCAAAAAGACAACACAAGAACTATTGCCCAAACCCAGATATCTTTGGTGGTTCATCAGATCACGCTAAAAAAGAGGCCTTTTGATTGGAAGGTTCCAATCTTCCTCCACGAGGTGTCCCGTCAGATCAACGGTTCGAGCCATCTCATCCATGGTAGATTGTCCAAACCCCTACGTTAGTATGATTTTTCCCCAGGTAACGGCACCATTGCTTGTGGTGCTCTGCCGTACGAATTCTCCTCTAAAATGCCACTTGTGTAGCATATCCATACAATGAAAACGGTGGACCCCACCATGAAGATCATTATTCTCTAAAATCATCATGATTCACTGCCCAGATGGGTCACACCTGCATCTCGAGTCATACCGTCAGTTATACATTCATTCCAACAGTGTGGCCCAATTAATGACCGTCCCTACATAATTTTTTATTCTTGATGATATCCAAGCGTGGCCTACCGTTTTAATGGTACGGATTTCCTCCAAAGTTTTTGGTTGGATAGATAAATGGTGGGGCACCACAAGCTTCATGTGTGATCTTCTCTTTTCCATAAAACCTTTAGACCGTTGGTTGCGAAAGGTAGGAATGTAGGTGAGAACAGTGGGTAGTTGTGATCACAATCTTGGATGGACTGTCCAGATCTGATCTGAATGACTGGAGTGTCCCATCCGAACGATGTGTGGTTCAACACGTGCCAAACTCAATTGCACCTAACCCATGTCACATGAAGGTGACTCCAGATATCTTTGGTGTCACGGATCAAACAGCCTGGCCAGAAATTTGTCTCTCTCTCACAATGTCCTAAAATCAGTGGGGCCCACCAAACATGTGGTCGCTAATCAATATCCCAATGGAAGATAAACCACCCAATACAAATATCAAGCAACCCCAAGTTGAGTAACGAGCATCCTAACTACCAGAGAGAGGATATTTTCAATTTGGGCTACAAGACTAGGATGATAGTTTACAACCACCTTTTAACTTGCTTGCCTCATCATCTTCCACATGGTATTCATTTACAATAATTCAGACCGTTTAACAAGTGGGCCACATTGTGGATGGAGCATAGCTTGATACTCATGTTGATTGAACCATACTGACCATCTGATTTGACTCATTTAATCTGCACCGTTGATTTTTTACCCATGATTTGGCACCGCACGAAGTCTCTACGATTTGATCTTGACCTTCCGTACTGATTGGGATCTGATGGAAGGACAATGACATTTCATCAATAGATCAGGAGGATTATATAAAAATTACGGTTGGACATAGAATTGGTCATCCAACTAAGCATTTGAAAACATTAATCATAATTAAGCTGTGTAAGACACCACAATAAAATATAATAAGAGCCCTTTTCATGTATTTCTAACTCTCAATTACGAAGAAAGTGATGCACACGAAATGCAATCCTTTCAGAGTTAGACTGCAATATGTGTTCCATACGATTTATTAGACTGTGGAAATTCATCCATGGAATGTGTGGGGCCCATGGCTACAAATCTAAACAGCCCAAATCATGGGCCTATTGTAGATAGAGTATAGATTGACAATCACACAGGTCAAATGATCCCAACCCTCCAATTTTTATCAATTGAATAGAGTAGGGTTAAAATGAAAAGTTCTACTGTCCAAAATTCTAACATACAAGATTCGGCGGTTAAGATTATTGGGTCAGTGTAGTTTTCAATGTATGTTGTATCCACCGTTTGGTCTATTGCACGGACACTTTTAGATTTTTCACACGCAACTGTGGTTATTAGTTTCGTTTGGCAGTAACAAAACTTATATATATATATATATATATATAGAGAGAGAGAGAGAGAGAGAGAGAGAGAGAGAGAGAGAGAGAGAGAGAGAGAGAGAGAGAGAGAGAGAGAGAGAGAGAGAGAGAGAGAGAGAGAGAGAGAGAGAGAGAGAGAGTAATAGCATTGTGGCACATATGACGTGCTTGAAGATATAAAATAACACGTGATACATATATGGGCATGAAGATACGTGGTGGTATGTATGGCACATGTGAGTGCTTAAAGATGTATGATGCTCTTCTTCTTTTATAAATGATATGGATTGCTCACCAGCTTATATGTAGCATACACAAAATTAATTTCGTAAGAAAAATTAACATATACTGTAACAGGAATAAGTCTAACTTTTTATCTTCATTTTATAAGTTACATGCAGAAGCATAGCGATAGAATAATTGTCCATGACTTACTAGCAAAACTTCAAGTGAGTTTTTAGCTACTGATCTTTTATGCAAATGACAAGAACCCAGTGAAGATGTAGATTGTTGGCTGACTCTGCGAAGTAGCAATGCCATTATTGGTCAGGGCTCTATGCCACTTTGATATATATGTTTTATTCATGTCATACATCCTTTTTGCTAGACTATTTTAAAGTAACATCCCCCCAAAAAGTACATCCAAATGTTAGGTGGACTACATCACATGAAAAATGGTGTTTGAAGTCTATTATTTAAAACTTTTTATGCTATAAAAGTTTTGAATCAAGCTAATGTTTGTGATTTTTCTGCATAAGCTTGTGTGAATTAATCAACAGGTTGAACAACAAATAAGCATTATAGTGGGCCTATAAAATTTTTAACTATGGGCACTCAATTACCATTGTTTTCCTGTAGCTTAGTAACCCTGATATTTATATATAACTCATTTTTTTAGCACATGCCTTAAAATGAGCTTGCAAAATAGATGGACAGTGCCGCTAAAACATATACATAATGGTGAGGCGCATGGAGCATTGATTGACGAGTAGCAATGTCCATACTAGCAGGGTTAGCATGCAACCCGCGTCCCTTCTTGGATGGCGATGATCATGTCATGATCATGATCATGATGATGATGGACACGGCGATAAGATGATAGAAGATCATGGGCCACAATTTTATGCAAAAGTAATCCTTCAATCATCACCGACATTGTTGTAATCATCCTTGCCTTATTGGTTTTGAGATACATTGGTCCCATGGGAGAGTCCAATTCCTATCTGGAATATAGAATTTGGGACCAAACGGTCCCAGGTTCTGATCACAAACTTGTCCCCTCTTCACCACCATTTATCTACTTTATCCTCTTGTGACTACGAAAGAAGATGCTCTTTTTGTTGTACCTATCTACCCAGAAACACCACAACATTACCAACTCAAAAGCACCCTTCCCTTCCTTTTATTGAAAAGAGATCAAACAAATACTCAAAAAAGGCTAAGAAAATCTCTCTCTCTCTCTCTCTCTCTCTCTCTCTCTCTCTCTCTCTCTCCCCCCTAAAATCTAGCCATCAGAACCCCCACCCCCCCCCCCCCCAACAAAATTCCCCTTCAAAAATATCCAAATATCAAAATTCGAAACCTACAGCAAAAATCCAGCTACTGTTTCTTCACAAATTCATCAACGGGCGGCTGAGAATTCATTGATCCGATCTGCACTTTCGTGGGGCTCAACAAATTTAATGAAAACAACAGATAGACGGTGTGGATTCATCGATCAACGGGAAGTAAACAAAGTTTACATAGCCTGTATTTTTCTATCCGGGTCGAAATTTGAGTGGCACTGCCACTAATCAGACTCTATTGTTTTCACTAGCAATGGTGATTCCACCTCGACTAGTAGCCGGCACAGAGCCTCAGGCACCGGTGCCAGCCAATGACAATAAGACACGTGGCACATACGGCGGTGAGGTGGCGAATTTCGACACGAACATGGTCATCATCCTCGCAGCGCTATTATGCGCACTCCTTTTCGCTCTTGGGCTCAACTCTATATTGCGCTGTGTGCTGAGGTGCAGCCGTCGGATGGCTTTCGAGTCGTCGGATGGCGCTACGGTCCGTCTCGCCTGCACCGGCCTGAAGAAACGTGCATTGCATGAAATTCCGGTGACCGTCTACGGGCCGGAGTCAGATATCCGGTCGGCGGCGACTGACTGCCCGATCTGCCTTGGCGAATTCATGGAGGGAGAGAAGGTTCGGGTCCTACCTAAATGCAACCATGGATTTCACGTGAAATGCATAGATAGATGGCTCATGGCCCACTCATCATGCCCCACGTGTCGGCACTCGTTGCTCGATCGGACGGTGGTGGATTCAGCTGATGTGGAGTCCGGGATCCGGACCCGGATGCCGGTAAGCGGGTCGGGTGGGAGTGATGGGCCCGTTGTGGTTGTGGCTGTCGGATAGTGGTCGGCCGGATTGAAACATTGTTACGAAGGTTTCTATCTTTTTCTTTTTTATTTTTAATTCATCTTGAGAAATGATCCGGAGCTCACAGTGCTATATAAATTATAGTGCTCCTAGTGGCAATCGGTCAATCTGATCCGTCTATTAGGTTGAAAATACATTTTATCTGCTACTCGGTGAAAATTAAACTGTTTGGATGAATTGATCGATACTTAAGTAGCTCTTCGTTCTTATAGCCATCCGTTTTTCAGCCCATGGATGAGATGGTTAGGATTGTCTAATAAGAGTGCTTCTTTGAAATCAAATGCAATCCACGATGGGACACAAAAAATAGATGGTTTAAATTGTTGATTAGGCCTGTTTTTATATAATCGATCTTAACCATCCATTTTATAGACAATTGATCAGATGGTTAGAAGTGTCTTCGTGTTATATTTTTACATGGTTAGCCAGAAGATATGCAATCGACCTAACAGACGACTCAGATTGGTGGATTGGACTGTCTAATTGTTGCAATGCAGGTAGGTGTATCATAACTTACAGCGGTGTAAGAGCACTGGATCTCTTTTCTACTTTAGGGTGCGTTTGGTTGCACCAAATATCTCAAAATATCATGATATTTCATGATATTTCACTAATTTGGATCAAAATTTGAAATTTGGTGCAACCAAACACACCCACGTGTACAAACAAATCTCTCGCCTTCTCTCCTCTTCTTCCTTGCAATGTGTTGTAATATTCTGCAAGTTGTGAATAGAAAAGCTTGAAACCTTATAATTGCAAAAATCAAGGGGGAAAATGGACGAATGAGGCAGATCAGATACACACACCCATCTGGTGACATTGCATGCAGGGGTGTGAGATCGAAGGCGTCCATCATGTGGCTAGCATCATGTAGATGCGGTGGCCAATATATCACTTTGGGTCACTTATAAAGTGGGCCACAATGTTAGAAAAAAAAATGATACATCAGAAAGCATTGACAATGTTTCTCAGCCGTTAGTTTGTGGGGTGGCCTAATTATAAGATGGAATATACATTGATGAACTGATCTTACTGAAGGGTTGAGTCTTGCACCATATTTGAGGGGTTTAATTTGAGTTTATTTTTATTTTTATTTTTTACACACGCACACACACCCTCACACACTCACGCCACACGCGCACACACCGTGGGATTTCACCACCATGGGTACTCGAACCCTTGACCCGGTGTTGAAACTCCAAGGGCTCTACCACCCGGGTAAGAGCAAGGACGATCGCAGTATGCAAGTTTTAGTGCCTGCGTATCAACGAGTTAATAGCATACCACGTATGCAAGTTTTAGTGCCTGCGTATCAACGATCGCAGCGCGCAGGAGTATCAAAATGGAGAGGCGGCAAATAGGACGCGAATTTTCTATAACCTCTGCCAGAGTCCCCACTAGGAGGAAGCTCTGTGGGGCCCATCCCGATGTCCACGTGACATCCACTCCGTCCATCATTTTCTCTGAATTGCGTTAGGATATGAGCATAAAAATGTGACCGATCCAAACCTCAAGTGAGCGACGACACAGGAAATAGTGGGGATGAAAGCCTTACCGTTGAAACCTTCCTGGGTCCACCTGGATGTTTATATACCATCCAAACCATTCATAAAGTTTATACCCACCAGGATCAACGGAAAACACAAATACTACTCTGATCTAAAACTTCTATGGCCATGATGAGGGTTTCAATGGTGACCGTTCAATCCAACTCTTTCACATGGCCCAATTGAGCTTCCCATCTTGATGTTTTTTGGATTATTTTACTAACATGAGCGCCGGAAACTGACGGACAGATCAGATTTCACCCAGACATTGTAGTGGGTTCCACATACCTTCCGCCTACAGTAATTCCATGCAGGCGAGAATTACAGGAAATTCACATCAATTGAAGCTTGAAGGGTCCGTCCGTGCCCTAAAAATCGTCTTCCGTCGTCCAGGTTTTCTGCCAACAACAAAACATAATTACCTTAGAAGACAGGGTTTAGTTAGGTGATTATTTCTCAGTTGAAGCACTTCCGGAACTTTTTACTGGATTTTCCCAGCAGCGGTTTAGTGTGCCACGTGGCATAACCTCATTGGATGTCCCTATTGGTTGTCTTCTTTGTACGACCATTTTCAAATCGTTTTCGGTCGTTCTCTATCATTTAATCCGATAAAATGGATTACGTTTGTCTTGAAAAGGCAAGATGAGGCTGTAGTAGAAATTGGACGGTCTGGATTTACCGAGTGGGTGCGTGTCTCTGATCTCTATCGTACTCTTTCAGAACATCATATATTTCCTCTTAAAACTCCAACTGCTTTGGGTCCATCAACCGGTGGACGGTTTGGCGATCGAAGAAAATATAAGGTGCTGATGCACCATAACACAGATAGCGTCATGATGCACCGTTCTGTACGTATATGGCTCATAGCCCGAGATCCTGACTGTTGATCTCAAGAGACCCATAACTGATGGATAGATCATAAAAAAGAATCGAAGATCAGATTATTCTAACTCTCAGATTAACAGCTTAAAACCTGTAATTGGGCAACAAAACAACCATGTGAAATAACGGTCATAATTAGATGAATAGGATCTATTCATATATGAAATTTTTTTTTGAGAGAATTATCACTTATCCATCAATGGTTGGTCCCATCGAATCAACGGTTTGGATCATCTAGTTGTATCCCCACATTATAGAAAATAAATGCTTCAGTATAATTCATGTTGTCATGCATCAGGACCATATGATTCCTCTTGGTGTGCACATGGATGACTAGGAATAAAAATAGTCTTTAATAGATGGGTAGATATTTGATGCTCTGGCGGTATATGATGGATAGTACGCAGGCAATTGTATTTGTACACGTGGCATGTACTTAACTAAAGATAAAGAGTCCAACTCGTGGAAACCACCATAGATAGCTTATAATCTTAAAACAAGATTAATTTGTTGTTTTATGATTAATGAATGTTTATTTGTTAAATTCAAACCGTTGATTACTGTTCACATTGACCGTCCATTGAATATGAACTAATTGATCACTCAAGGAGTCTTTTCATTATCAACTTTTTTCTATAAACTATCTAAATCTGGGCCCACTAACTGGTCGGTTTAGTTGAGATAAAGATATGTTAAATGTGCAAGTTCAGAAAGCGGGCGTATCATCCATCACACTCAGCCAGAGTACGAGAGCTTTTATTGTAGTGTATCATGACGTGGAATCGAATCTCGGCAGTCTTTAAAATTTTTTTTAATTAAAAAAAAAAAAACAAAAACAGATAAAAATCTCGGCTCTCTTTTGCCGATACTCTGGCAGTGTGTGATGGATGATACACATGCACTTATAAATTGCATATCTTTCATCCAACTACTTCAAATTAAACTGTCCAAATTATGGGTCCTAGTTTATATGCATCATATACCATACATTAAGCCTATTTGATTATCTAACTATCAGATTAGTGGGCATTTATTGGACGGTTAAGAATGAAAATATCTAATGATCATGTTTCAACGAATCACCGTCAATGAATCAGAGGTTAGGATTGTTTTGGGACTGTGATTTAAGAGTCAGTGTGCTCCACAATAGTTTGAGTTAATGTATGCCTCTACAATCTCTCAGTACATGCTCATCAAGCGTCACACGAGAGCCAGAGTATCAAATAAGTTACTCCTTTAAGATGGCCATTTAAGTAATCCGGAGGACTATCTGGAACTGGAGGGCAGTGGACCATTTATGAAACTGGAACACTCTTGATGATAGAAACCGTTTATCCACCCAGACACACATTAGATGGTTGGCAGATGAGTCTTACCAATTGTTTTAATCAATTCGAACAAGTTGGCAACATGTGTGTACTAGGCTTGAATTTTGTGTGTGATCAAGATATATGTATAAGCATGTTAGAGTTGACTCAATGGTTGATTGAATTATTGATGTCCTCTCATGGAGATTGGGTAAATTAAAGACAAGACATTTGATCCAGATAGTTTTGGACTACTTGTATTGTGATATGTTCAGGCTATTTATGAAAAGTTATGAGATTAAACTTTTTTAACGAGTTCTTTTTACCTTATAATAATATATGTGAATTCGTAGATTAATAGACTCTTTCTTTTGCATGATTTACTACTGAAGTATAACAATAAAAGTAATGAGAAATGAAGCTATAAGTTGAAAGTGTGTTTTTCTATTAAGGTTTTACAATAATTCAACTCATGATTGGTTTGGAGGATGTCAATATGTTAGTTCCTTAATTAGAATTGAGCTTAGGAGAGGGATAGTCTTAATGTGCAGGCTGGGTGTCTATTCATTGCTTGATCAAACTGGGTATCATGATGAGATGATTGATGAAAGGCAAATCTTTGACAATATGTTTGTTGCTAGATCGGAACTGAACTTCATAACAAAATAGTTGGTGAGGTGATAACTTATTTATGTTCTTGATCGGAATCGGAATCAAGCACATGGCGAGACGGTCATAAATCAATTATCCATTCATTGTTTAATATGGACTAAACTTCATGGTGAGATGGCCAACAAAATCACCTATTACACCATATGAAAGCCTCACAACCTTTCTTTGAAACCTGAGCGATCTTACTTGAGATCTAGCTAGATGCTGTGGATAAATGGTGGAGGAATAAACTAAGAACAAAAAACAAAACTAGGGGCTCTATGCTATGAGAAATAATGGAGTTAAACTAAAATAGATAAATAAATAATAAACTAAAAACTAAAAACAATACTAAGAGTTACATGCTATGAGAAGTGATGCAGTTAAACTAAAATATATAAATAAATAATAAACTAAAATAGATAAATAAATATAAAAAGATAAATATTCATGGTAAACGAAATAATAAAGCCTGGATTGATTGTATTGGCGTGAGACTCCAAGCTTTTTTTCAATTGCTGTTTTAATAGGATTTTTAGAAGCAGTACCTTTACTTAGTCTTCAGCATTTTGAAATATTTGGACATTCGGTGATATAAATCTTCTTGATTTTTCCATGTTAGGTAGCCTATTATATGGCCATGTGTACAAAAGAGACTCTTGCTTTGATTCATGCATTGGCTGTAGTCCTCTCATATCTACAATCCTGTAGTAGAAACTTGCTGGATCGTTATGTCACTTGTCTATCACATTGGTGGAGAGTTGTTTTTGTAAGCCTATAACATTAAATGTTAGATGACAATATGCTTTGATTAAATTTTAGCATTTAACATTAAGGGAGAAATTTGCTTTAGTAAGACTCTTACTTTTTATTCAGATTAATTTTGATAGGAATTTAATATTTAATGCTCTCTCATATAGACATCTTTTATTTATACTTGAAGTTATCTACACCACATATGGTCAGGCTGCTATGTAACGTCTCTTAGACCATTTGATCCGAACACAATATCATGTGCAAACGACTCTTGATCTGTGAGCAGGATTTCAGCCATTATTTGGCATGTAATAGTGACACATGGCAATATCTTATTGGCCCACCGTGAGTATGCAAAAAACTAATATAATCACTAATTAATGAGTTTTTTGCGCATTGAATTAAACCATTGCACTTTATTTGAAGATGGTAGGGCCAACTCGATGGTATGGTGGATGGGAAGTTCAAGCAGAGTACTGTTAGTTCTAACAACCAGTACACGTGTCAACATGGGTTGGGTACGTGTGGGATATCTGAATTGTGCGTTGTGTGAAAGAAGACCGGGTTCATAAGTGAGTCCGGTTGAACCATTGGCAGGTTTTATACGACTATCCATTGTTTTCTACTCGTGTGGCCACTTGATAATTGGAATGATTCATCCAATCTTTAGATCAGGTCATCTTCTTGGGAGGCCCATCTTATACATGGCTCAGATATCTCACACATGTGCCTGGTCAACTCGTAGGCTTCTCCCAGATGTGCATGTTAGGATAGAGCCTGAGCTGAGTCAACTAGCTTAATCAGAGCCGCAACGGTGTCTTTGTGTTTGGGTTGGGTTGGGTTGCTTGGGATGAGCCAAACCATACTTGTCTGATTGTTAAAAACGGGAGCGGATCGGCTGGTGACTAGGGGTGTACATCGAGTTGAACCGACTCGCTCGGCTCAGCTCGTCCTTGAGTCTGACTGGCTAGCTCAGCTCAATTCGGCCAATAGCTTGGGCTAGTTCGAGCTGAGTTCAAGTCAAAATTGAGCTGAGTTCGCTTGCACAACATTTTCATAAACACATGGATTACACTTTCGAAATCTCACTGTATGTAAAATAATGGCAGTAGTTTTACAGGTATTTCATGAAATACCTTCTAAGCAACATAAAAATCAAGAAAAAATAATATTTGTTTCATATGCATACCTTCCTTGCCACCAGCTACACTTCGTTGAGTCATTTCATCAAACACTTAGTAAGTAGCATCAATATCAAAGTAACTGAGTCGTGGAATTGGTTTGATTCGAGTTCAATATGAGTTGGGTTCAATCTGAGTTTGATTTAAGTTCAAAATTCTTTTTGAGCAAAGCTTGGGTGTGTTATATCCAAATTGTTCATCAAATTTTTGATATTGTTTTGAGGATTGAGCCAAAAATTAATACAGATCCAAGGATCAAGTTGACCACACTGCTTAGTTCTACCACTTAAACCTTTTAAGGAGTCATGGAAGTTTTGGATTAATCTGGTATATATATATTTTTAATAATCTTCATTCATGTTTCTGTTACCTTATGAATAGATTGGATAGAGGAAAAAAAATTATGGTGAGCCTACTAATATTTTAATGGTGGGAATCATTGTCCCAATGCTATTTGTGATGTGATCCACTCGAGCTTTGGACATGACTCATATTTGGGAATATGCCCTAAAATAATCTTGACAAATACTGTATGAACGGTGTAGATATTTAAAATATATCATGATGGGCCCACGGAACTTTGATCTTCGTTTCATGGTTCTTACTTATTACAGCTAGAGTACCATGCTAATCAGCTTCCGTAAAAAGACAGGGACTCATTACGAGAATTGACGTGTGCCACGAATGCAGAGCCATGCCCAGTAACCACTGATCCCACACATATCAGAGATCCACACGTGTTAGAGATCTGGGCCATTCTCCAGAAATAAGGATTATTTAAAAAAATTGTGACTGGGACCAACTCATTAGTATCTAGTTAAGTCACAACTCAGCCGTGTCAGGTGACTCATTTGGGTGACTCGTGGTGTCAAACCAAGTCCGAGTCTGAGTAGACTTTGACTCTTCAAAGATGGTTATCAGCCATCCAGGATGAGGCCCACCATCTAACAGAATTAGTAGTAGTAGTAGTTCTACTACCTGTTTTATTTCAATTATTTGGAAGAGGGCCACCAATCGAACGGCTAGAAGTTTCTAGTCTTCATTATGGTATGGCCAGCGACAGCCTCATCAGCCAGGTGGCTAGTGGTCAGTGCTATGTGGACCCCACCATGATGTATTTGTTTTATCCGTCCATACATTTTTAAAGATAATTTTAAGGGTTGATCTAAAAAATGAGGTAAATCTAAATCTCAGGTGGACCACACCATGGGAAAACAATAGTGATTGAATGTCCACCATTAAAAACCTCCTCCGGTCCACTGTAGTGTTTATTTGACATCTAACCTGTTGATTAGGTCATACTGGATGAGAAGGGAAAAAAAATATCAGCTTGCTCCAAAACTTTTGGGGCCCCGGGAAGTTTTTAATGGTGGACGTTCAATCAACACTGCGGTCCACTTGAGATTTGGATCAACCTCATTTTTGGGCTCATAGAATAAAATGATCTGGAAGAATGGGTGGACAGCATGGATGAAACACATACATCATGGTGGGCCCACAGAGCACTGACCACTAGCCATTGGCTAGTGGCAGGGTCAGTAGCCAATCCGTTTCCCTTTATCAATATTTAAATTCCTTTTGTGTACCCAAGGTCCCATCAGCCAGTATATATGATCAACCATCCTGATGAGATGATCTAAACCATCAAATCGTGGTTGCATGTGAGCCCTACTGGGCCTGATATGGGAAGAATTCCCACTGGATGATTTCTCTTGATTAACTATCATAAACGAATACGGACAAGATTAGTTTAGCTGTCACTTACAGTGGGTGGACGTTGTTAGGTGACGATTCTTGTGCAAGTTGTGGTCACAAATCGGACGGATCGAATACATCTAAATTCCAAACATGGCCCACAGCATAAAAGTCAAATGGACGGCTAATATAAAATCTTGGTTTAGCTATCAATTTTTATTAGGTACTGTGTGGCCCACCTGAGGAGTGGAACGGCAGATTTTTGGGAAACGTATTGGCTAGCTACTCCCCTGCCACTAGCCCGGTGGCTGATGGTCGGTGCTCTGATGGCCCCACCATGATGTATGTGTTTCATCCACGCCATTCATCCATTTTTACATATCATTTTAGGGCTTGATACCAAAAATGAGAGGGATATAAATCTCAGGTGGACCACACCTCAGGAAAATAATAGTGATTGGATATCCACCATTAAAATCCTCCTAAGGCCTATTGTATTGTTTATTTGACATCCAATCTGTCGATTAACTCATACAAACCTAGATGAAGGGAAAAAAAACAAAGATCACATTGATCCAAAACTTTTATGGGCCCTAAAATTTTTTTAATGGTCGATACTCATTCAACACTATTTCCTGTAATGTGGTCTACTCGAGATTTCGATATATCTCATTTTTGTGTCATATATTAAAATGATCTATAAAAATAGATGTACGGCATGGATGAAACACATACATCATGGTGGGGCCCATGGAGCACCGACCACTAGACATTGGCTGGCCAGGGGGAGTAGCCAATCCATTTTTGATTTTTGGGGAGTGGATTAAGGCCTGTTCGGATTCGTGTATAATGGTGTATTGTATTGTATTCAATTAATATTCATGTATACATTTGATCAATTTTAGAACACATCCAATTAAACATGCCATATCTCAATGTTTGAATAAGAGGTATTATTCAGGCAAGTATACAGATTCTTCCTCTGATCAATGTTTGCATACGACATATTAGGGCTATATATTGTATATACATATAATATTGATAGCACTTGCACGACGGTGGCTATTTTCAAGTTCTCAAAATGGAAACCCAAGTGCGGCCCACTATCATCTTTATGAATAATCCTACCCGTCCATCCGTTTTGTGATCTCATTTTAGTACATGTTGCCAAAATTGAACAGTATCAAAAGCGGGTGTGAGTGTAATCTTCCTTAATTAAACGTCCACAGTTGAAATAGGAATGGGCCTCGAAAGTTTTGATTCATGCTAATATTTTTGTTTTCAGTTCATCATAATAGGAATGATGTTATTAATGGTATGAATGACATCTCTGATGGATGAGGAAGATTATTCACAAACATGACAGTGGGCCCCACCTGGGTTACTAGCGTAGGATCTTCCTGTAAAAGGCATACACCCCATCAGCGAGGGGCCTCTTACACTCCAAGAGGGCCATGCAACTTCTAACATGAATTGGTTCATGGTTACAGGGTAGATGCATATCGCAATATGATCGGGAAGAGAGATATTCATACTTGAATGATTGGTTTTCCACCGAATGATCTGGTCAACGATTGCCCGATTTTTTACGATCTAACGTGGATCGAAGTGTATTTTCCGACTGTATTTTGAAATTAAACCTTTGGAAGCGAACCTTCTTAGTTGAATGACCACATGCAGAAGGTCGGATATGATCTAAGGCGTTGCTGGAGTAGAAATATTAGGTCGTCCTCAGGTAGAAAATTCTCTACAACAGACTCTGCCTCTATTGCACGCGAATACAACATCTTAAATAGGATGTACTGAAGGAAATAGAGTTGTCTGACAATTCACTATCGTCGTTTGAATTTTTTGAAGAAAAGATGTATTCGCGCACATAGTGCGCCACGGATCTCAACTCCAAATCAAACACTGTATAACGTATTTTAACCTCTTTAATACAATACAACTCAATCCCTACCGCGAATCCAAATAGGCCCTTAGGTGAGACCCGGGGCTTACCCAACATGGTGCGGCCTTTACCCCGGTGCCACCTTGATGTATGTGTCCTTTATCTAGGCCGTCCATCTATCTTTCCATATCATTTTAGGATACTATGCAAAAAATGAATTAGATCTAATAATTAGGTGGACCATTCCATAGGAAACAGTGGTGATTGAACGACCTACCATCAAAAACTTCTCAGGATATATCTTAATGTTTTTGTAATGTTTATTTGCCATCCAATCTATTAATAAGGTCACATAAGCCTGGATGAAGGGAAAGGTTGATCCAAATCTTTTATGGTTCATTAATGGTTAATCACCATTTGTTTCCTATGATTGGTCCACTTGATAATTGAATCTGCTTCATTTTTAGGATAATACGGTAAAATGATTTTGAAAAACAGATAGACAGTGTAGATATGTAATCATAAATCAAGGTGGCCCCACGGTAAGGGATCTCACCTAGTCCGCTTCCCCTTTTTGAGTCACAAGGTCCAATCATGGTTTCTGCGAAACATGGAAATGCCAAATCTGGAGCACCCTACCATTTGCCACGTGTGCCTGTATGGGGTTGGCAGGGCTCCACGCGTGCTTGGCTTAGCAAAGATCTATTAAATCAATAAAATTGCACCTACCATGCCATGAATGCACTAATTATTTGATGCAGGGATGAACGTGATGAGGTCGAACACCGTCTTCCTCAAGGATAACTACTCCGAATCCACGGAGCTTCTCTGGACTCCTCATAGAGACTTCTCGAATCCACGAGGAAAGAAAGTAAGAGAATAGGAATAAACTCTAATAAATTTAAATAAGGGAACCAAGAAACATGAAAGAAATCGGACTCATACTACAACTAAAACTCCTAGAATTCGCAACTTACTATAAATAGTAAACTTACTATTTATAGACGGTCATGATGTCTACTAGTGCGCAAGGTTTTCGGCCAAAAATAGTAAGTGTCCTATTTGGCTTCACCAAACCGTTCTCCTAATTATCCTAAGCACTTTTCATGTTGGACACAACTCCTAAAGCCCAACGGATGAAAAGTTATATTTAAACTAAAACTTACTATTTATAGTAAAAACAAAATTAAAACGAGGAAATGACCGTCGATTAGGGGTTTCGTTGGTTGGCTAAAGTAGCTCGTTCTACCCCAAAATCATATATTTTATGTCGGATAACTCATTCCGGATTGTGAGATACGCCCGATCTAAGGTCCGATGGTCCGGATCACTTCTGTCGCCGACCGTGCCTTTTCTGATCCATCTTAGCTATGAAATTTTCCGCGACCCGCTCTACATCAGTCCCCTTCACTTGAAAAGAACTCGTCCTCGAGTTCTCGTCCTGCACTGGTTCATGATACTCGGTCAGGTCCGCAACGTTGAAAGTCCGTGAGATCGCCATGTCATCTGGAAGATCAACAACATAAGCATTATCATTGATCTTGCGGATGATCGGTACCGGTCCAATCTTCTTATTCTTCAGCTTGTTGTATGTCCCGGTCGAAAATCTTTCTTTTCGCAAATGGACCATTACCTGGTCGCCCACCTCGAACACCTTTTGTCGACGATGCTTGTCCGCTTGTTCCTTTTACTTTTCGTTCGAGGCATGTGGCTTAGTCTGCACCTCCACATGAATACCCATGATCCTGTCTGCCATATGTTCTGCTACAATACTCATGCCTCGGAGCTTGGGCAGAGGGACCAAGTCTAGTGTGTGGTGAGGTACTCGTCCGTAAATAACCTGGAACGGGGACTTTCCTGTCAAGCGGTTCACCATGTTGTTGACTGCAAACTCCGCTTGAGATAAGGCCAAATCCCACTGCTTCGGTTTCTCTCCTGAAATACATCGAAGGAGGTTTCCCAAGGTGCGATTCACAACTTCGGTCTGCCCATCAGTCTGTGGGTGGTAAGCACTGCTGAATTGAAGTCGTGTATCGAATCGAGTCCACAAAGTCCGCCAAAAGTGGCTAATGAACTTCGTGTCACGATCAGAAGTAATGGTCTTAGGGACCCCGTGTAGCCGTACGACCTCCCTGAAGAATAAATTCGCCACATGTGTTGCATCAAGGGTCTTCTTGCATGGGATAAAGTGCGCCATCTTGGAGAAACGATCGACCACTACGAACACCGAATCCATGCCGCATTGTGTTCGTGGAAGACCAAGCACGAAGTCCATTGATAAATCCTCCCAAGGACCGTCAGGCACAGGTAACGGGGTGTAGAGGCCCGTATTCTGAGATTGTCCCTTGGAGGTCTGATAAATATGACAACGTTGTACGACTCTTCCCACATCACGTACTAATTGTGGCCAATAATACCGCTCTTCCACAAGAGCTCGCGTCTTGTCTCGCCCAAGGTGTCCACCGAGGCCACCTCCATGTAGTTCCTGAATAATCTGCTCTCTTAGAGAACTTTGGGGGATGCACAATCGATTCCCTTTGAAGAGAAAACCATCCTGTATATGAAAGTCACTGGGGTGACCTTCTTGGCACTTCAACCAAGAATCTTTGAAGTCTTCATCCTCGACATATAACTCCTTGAGACAGTCAAAACCGACCACCTCATTGCTCACCGTAACAAGTAGTGACGCACGACGGCTAAGTGCATCAGCCACCTTATTCTGCTGACCTGACTTATGCTTCAGAACAAACGTAAATTTCTGTAAAAACACAACCCATCTAGCATGCACACGATTCACGTTAGTCTGACTATTAATAAACTTTAATGCCTGATGGTCGGTGTACAGAACAAACTCCCTTTGAATTAGATAATGCCGCCAATGTCGCAGCGCCTGAACAACTGCGTACAACTCAAGCTCGTAAGTCGACCACTTCTTTCGGGCTTTACTGAGCTTCTCGCTATAGAAGGCTACCGGCCTGCCTTCCTGTGATAATACTCCTCCTATTCCGACATATGAAGCGTCACACTCCACCTCAAACAATTTATCGAAATTAGGAAGCACCAAGACCGGTGTCGTAGACAAACGATGCTTGATCTCATGAAAGCTCTTGTCAGCTTTATCGGTCCACTGGAATGGCCCCTTTTTCATGCAGTCTGTTATTGGCGCGACTATGGTGCTAAAATCTCGCATAAATCGACGATAGAAAGTCGCTAATCCGTGAAAACTCCTCACCTCATGAATGTTTGTCGGGATCGGCCATTCCCTAATAACTCGCACCTTTTCATCGTCCACCCGAATGCCTGTAGACGTTACAACAAATCCTAAAAACAACAGGCTGTCAGTTAAAAAGCTACACTTTTTCAAGTTGAGGTACAACTTGTTATCTTGTAGGACCTGCAGCACCTGCCTGAGATGTTTCTTGTGTCCCGTCTCATCCTGGCTATATATCAATATATCATCAAAATATACTATCACAAATCGGCCAGTGAACGGTTTTAGAACTTGATTCATCAAACGCATAAAAGTACTTAGTGCGTTCGATAGGCTGAAAGGCATGACCAGCTACTCACACAACCCTTCCTTTGTCTTGAATTCCGTTTTTCATTCATCACCGGGTCGAATACGAATCTGATGGTACCCGCTCTTTAGATCGAGTTTAGAGAACACTTTAGCCCCTCCTAACATATCGAGCATGTCGTCCAACCGTGGTATTGGAAATCGATATTTAATAGTAATTTTGTTAATTGCTCGGCTGTCGACACACATGCGCCAGCTTCCATCTTTTTTTGGCGTGGGCTCATGCTCTCTCTCAATAGACCCTTACGGATCAATTCCTCCACTTGCCTCTGAAGTATCTCACACTCCTTCAGACTCATCCGATAATGAGAGCGATTGGGCAGGCTAGCCCCAGGGACGAGGTCTATGTGATGTTGGATGTCTCTCATAGGGGGCAATCCATCAGGTAAATCTTCAGGTCAGACTTCTTTGAATTCGTTTAGTAACAGTCTTAAGCTTGGAGGGATGTTTGAGGGTTCCTCCTTCTCACCCTTCACCACTACGGCATATACCTCGCCGGTTTCCTTGGACTCCTCCATGAAATCCCGAATGGTCAAGAGAGAACTCCCCTCCACTTTAGAGGCTTCAGGGTGGTTCTCTGGTGCCATAGGGGTAAGGATTATTTTTCGACTATCCTTGACGAATATGTAAACATTGTCTCGCCCTCGATGGGTCGCATCACGGTCTGACTGTCAGGATCGACTGACTGCGGGGTTGGTTGGCTAAAGTAGCTCGTTCTACCCCAAAATCATATATTTTACGTCGGATAACTCATTCCGAATTGTGAGATACGCCCGATCTAAGGTCCGATGGTCCGGATCACTTCTGTCGCCGACCGTGCCTTTTCCGATCCATCTTGGCCATGAAATTGTCCGCGACCCGCTCTACATCATTATTGAAAAATATTTTATAAATAATATTGAAAGTCAAAAATTAAAATAAAATTAACACCGGAAACATATATGTAATAAGCTGCCATCAAAGTTTGATTTGTAGTCTACACCTTCATGTAGATGAAGTGAAAGATACCTCGTTTCAACACTGAGGCCTTGGCATCCATCCGTATAGGGGATGACTAACAGTGAAGTGTGAATTGACAGTAAAGTGTACTAACCAGCTAAAAGAAAAAGAAATTTGATTATAATTTTTTATTTTATTGAAATTATAATTATTAATGACCTTAAGGATAGGATAATACTTTTTCTTTTCTTATAATCCTGCATGCAACAAATACGAAGGTACTAATCAAAGGACTTGGAGTAATACTGTTTGAAATTTTAGCTGATTTGTTGAGTGATCAAACTTAGTGATTGGAGCAAGATTCGAATCACTCAGCATCATCGGTACTAATTTCCATACTTTTTAGATTGTTAGATCAACTGTTATGACCATTGGATCGTCGAGAGCCTTCACACCCCTTTCTCACACAATCTCGTGACGGTGTGTAAGGTCACAAGGGAGTGACACGGTGCACATGTGCAAAGTGCAAAATGCATCATTACAGTCACACTGTTTGTGTCTGTGCTCGAGCGTGTCCGTATGCAAACCGGGTATCTATACCTCCATTTTCCCGAATAAGAATACTCCACGTCCAAAAACTTTTTTTTTCTCTCACCTTATCCTATGTGTTACTAAAAGAAAAAAAACATTCCCTTATTTTTTCAAAATTATTTGAGCAGAAAAGCGAAACTTTCAAAAGATTATTTACTTTTTAAAACCAAAATCTCAACACTAAGCGCATTCCACATGAAGAATGGTTAAAGTCATGTTTTACTACTCAAACAGTCAAAGTCGACTCAGACCCGATCCGATTTGATACCACAAATCACCCGCTTCAAAGGATCAGTTGGGCCCCAACTCGGATGAGTAACGAGTTAGGTCATGTCTCCGAGTCATTTAACCATGGTTAAAGTATTTGTGGTGATGATGCTATCACATTAAACTGACGGTTAAACTGATTGTGGCCCACTACAAGATGTCCAATCCCAACCATCAGAACCATGGTTTTAAGACTCGGTCCTATATTTCTGTCTTGAGTCATGTGGAAACTCAGATGAGTCAGGGTGACTCTTCCAAGTTGGGCCTATTTTCACTCCTGAACCAGATTGGACCTGACTGAGTCCGAGTCGACTCGGCCGAGTAGTCAATCTCTATAGAAATGACAACGATGTTGATCGACTCGGACGAGTAGTCAATCACTATAGAAACGACGAAAAAGTCGATCATCAGGAGGTGGGCCATGGCCAAGGATCATGACATACGGACTCTATCATTGAGGACATCATCTCACGTGATCCAAGCAAAGATGCCAAGAAGATGAGGCCAAGCAAGTCTCCACGTTTAGAAAGGAAAAGGCCCACCAATCGGATGACATCCAACCCGTCCATATTGGTAGCCTCACCATTTACATAAGACCCTCAAAAGATCAGGCCAATCCAATCATCAAATGGACCACACCATAGAATGTCCATTTTTTATGGTATGGTCAACTTGATGATTGGATGGGCCTGAATTTTGGTGTGTCTCATTTCCATGGTTGGACGAACCTTATGGACGGGAAAGATTCCATGAACACATCACGGTGGCCCCACACGCATCTAGTTGCACCAAATTCTTATCTACCCACCACAGTCGGCCCCACAAGCAGGTAGTGTGATTATGGATTTCAATAAAATAACGTTGGGCATTTGCAGCACGGAAAACGAGAGAAAATTTTGTCTTTCCTTCTCGTCAATGGAATCAAGACCCAAGATATGAAGTGTACGCAACTTTTCAGTCTGTACAAGTGAGGTCCATGCTCTGATGATCCAGACCGTCCATCTAGTAGTCCTCATCATGGTAGACTTTTTTTTTTTTTTGACCCCCCTCCAAGAATCTCCATGATGGGTGAATCATGGCCTTTACTATTGCGGCCTAAGAGGTTAAGAAGAGAAATCCAGCAACGGTCTACATTTAAATGAAAATATACCCCAGTTTGTGTCCAAGATATTCTAATGTGAGGCATGTAGGAATTTTTGGATATGTAAATTCATAATCATGAAAAATTAAAATTAAAATTAATTGTAAAAAAAATTAAAATTAAATTAAAATTTTGAATAAGAAAGAATTTATAAGACTTATTTGATACGAGATACAGATACGTTAAAATTTACTCGGCTTGAAATTAATTTGTCCTCCTTAATATAATGCCGTACTGCAATAGGTCCTTAAGACAATGCGGTTGTGCAATAGGAATACTGAACAATTAATTTTCAGAATTTCCTCAAATGTTGTCTCGTCACATCAATGCACTCAATGTATGAAAACCCGTATCATTATTGCATGTCTAACCCGAACACTGAACTAGATGAAACTGTTGCAGGGATTTAGAGAGAGAGAGAGAGAGTGTCGAAAGATTAAAAATTAATTAAAATTTGAAACTAAAGAAGTCTATTATATAGACTTCAAAGGTTGCCTCGAATGAGTGTATACGCAACGCTGACAATAGTCATGATTGTTGGGTTGAAACTCGCTCCATTTGGAAATACAATAATAATAATAATAATAATAATAATAATAATAATTGTTAATGCAGTTTTTCGATAGACCCTTTGTATAGACCTTTCCTGGATCTACATGCACAAGTGAAAAAGAGGGACAAAGGAGGTCCTGGCTAGTACAGGGGACTCTTCGATGCCTAAGTCAAGATCGAGGTCTTGCGAATAGGGTAGGATCTCCAGAAAAGAGATACCAGTTAAATATTAGGGTTTCTCAGTGAACGTACCTTAGATGGTGAGAGGTACATTTATATTTGTAGGAGAAGTAAAATACTATTTCAGGAGGATTCTTTCCTGATATCTTAGTTGTGATCTGGGATTTCCACGAGATGATCGGTTCCCGAGATTGTCAGGATTCGATATTATCCTTTGAAGATCTTAATATTAAGATCTTCTAGGACGTTAGGGGATTTCCTAAATCTTTAGGTTGGTCTTAGGTCAAAACCCGAGGCGGGTCCTGATTTCATCAGCGAATCAGCCCTCACGATCTATAAGCCAGTTTGGAGCATTGTCGATCTGTGACTGAATTATGACAGATATATGGTCGATATGTAATCGACTTGTGGCCTATCTATAGTCGATCCTTAATCGACTGACCGCTGGTCTATAGTCAATCTATAATCGACTAATGGCAGATCTATAGCTGACCTATGGGTTAGATCGGTAACATATAGCCACTTGAGAGGGCTGATAGGTGGGCTCTTTGAATGTCCTTAAAGTTACATTACCCTCCTTGGAGGTTACTTTGTCATTGGACGTGGAGGCCTCACTAGGCTCTGTGCTCAATGGGCTCGAGTTGGTTCAGTAGAGTTGGTCTATTCTATAAGCCGGTCTATGAACTTGTAAATTTTTCCCCAACAGTGAGCCCCCCTTACTTTTCGAAGCGACTCATGGAGGTTCGAAAAGCAAGTTGGTCGAGAGTAGATCGAGATATGTGGACTAGGTCAAGATGAACTGTCATAAATGCTAGGTATGGCGGCTATCGTGAAAGCCGAAGTGTACCAGCTTGTGATCATGACGTGTCGACTCGTTACTCGAGATCATGTGGGTTGTCAAGCAGTCGTTTCAGTGGTGGATTAATGGAGAGGCAACACGTGGAGTTGTATCCCATTCCGAGATCGAGTGGTGCATGAGGTCGTGCCACGTGTCAAATCGGGGCAGCTGAAGAAGCGTCGTACGACATAACATTGATGGGTGCTTTAAATGGTTGATACGTGACACAACTATATAAGGGAAGCCCTAATTCTTAGGTCTTTTTCATTTGCGTTTCATCTTCTTCTCCCTTTTATCTTCTAATTTCCGTGTGTGATTTTCGGCGACTGTTCCTGCTGCAATCCAGTCGAAATCCTTTAAAATCTTATTTCGGTGAGCCTCCTTTCCCCTTTCTCCTTTCATTTTTTCATTAAAAATCGCCATGTATGGCTCCTTGAGCTCCTGGGAGGGTGTCTTCGGTGGCAAAAGTGGGGTGAGTAATTGCCTTAGGATAATGTCGAACTCACCTTCGCCGCTGGTGGTGATGGTGGATGCCGCTTTCCGGTATTCGTTATCGAGGAGAGCATTGGAACGGTCTCCAGTGTAGAGGCTGATGCCCGCTGCTACAGCGCTGAATCTATCTCCCAAATGTGGGACAACGCCTAGAGCACGAACAATTAATGCATCTCTGGCAACTGAACAGGTTGATGAGGCGCGCGACCTACCCAATGAGGGCGAACTAGGAGAGCCTGAGGGTGAAGAGGACCTGAGGGGGCCAATGCCTTCGACTATGTCCGAGGATGAGTTGGCCTGGATCAGGCTCAAATATCATGTTCCTAAGTTTATAATTCTTCGACTCCCTTCATTGGATGACCTTCCGTATCGACCTCCAGAAGTGGTAGTGGTGATCTTCTAGGTCATGCTTCAATGCGGCCTGCAACTCCCACTTTAGGGGATAGCCAGGCGTCTACTGACTTGCCTTGGCTTAGCTCCAGGGTAGATGACTCTAAATGGGTGGAGGGACTTTTTTGGTTGTGCGGTCTTATGGGCCGAACTAGACTAGCCCGAGCAATCAGTGGACGATTCCTCCACTTATACTAGGTAAAAGCCAACACCCTTCAGCCCAGCTGGTATTATTTTTTCTGTATGGCGGAATACAGGTGGGGCTTTAATAACCGACCCCTATCCTCCAATAAGCACTAGAGGGATAAATGGTTCTGGGTCTCCGGATGCTGGGAGATGACCGAGCCAAGATCGACTCGGTCCCTTGTTCCCCGAGCTTTCTCCGAACCACGTCAGTGTAGTAGTCGTTTTAACTTCTGTTGGTTGGTCTTTGTTATCGTCTGATCTTGTTTACATGTCTTCTTCCATAACTATTCCCAAACACCTGCCGTTGCTCGACAGTGGATTGGTAGCTCGGATCAGGGACTTATGGGCCCTAAGTTAAGAGAGAAGATCCTGGAGAGTGCTTCTCCAACCAGAGCGACTCCTCCAGTTAGACTTAGATACATCCCTGACAGGTACGACCTTTGGTAAGACCTTCAGTTGAGCTTTCAAACTTTGAATTTTGCTGGGAATTGCTTCTAACGTACGGACGCATTGTTTCATATATTGATACAGAAATGCCTGAAGCTCAGCCCCTCATCTGACCCCCCTTCAAATCTGCACGCTTCCTCAGGATCATTCGCCCGTGCAGAGGAGGAAGAAACAAAAGACCTCCTCCAAGAGCAAGGGGAAGGCCAACCCTTCTTGCCCAACCATCATAAAGGTCGTGGACGAAGGCATGGAGGTAGCTTCTCTTGAGGCTCAAGAGGCTTCAGAACCTCCCGCTGGGGTTCAATCCTTAGGAAGAGAGGAGGCAGAGGAGGGACAGATCGTCATAGCGTTGAGGAGGAGTTCGTCGGTTTGTTCAATTCTCCCATGGATCTGACCCTTGCGCGAGTGACGACGACCCTTCTCTTGGTAAGAACTCCGTTAGATACTAGTTTTTTTTCTTGTCCTAATCTCATTTTTCTTCTATAGTTCGTCCCGTGTGTGCTGAAGGCGCGCGTCGAGCTTGTTCAAGCGCACAACCGGGTGAAGGAAGCTGAAGCTCAGACTTTAACTGTTGGAGCCGAGCTAAGAGCTGCGAAGATGGCTCTCGAAGCATCTTCTGTCGAGAAGGCTGAGATGGTTGTGTGGTTGTAGGAGGCCAAGGTGCTGCATGACGAATGTCATGCTTAGCTCGTCGATACAGGTGCCAAACTAGAGAGGCTAAAGACGGTGACCAAAGCCACCCTCACTATTGCACGAAGGGACTCTGTGAAGGAATTTTGGTCATCCTAGGCATTCCAGGACGAGAGGGATAATATTTTTCGTCAACGCTATGCTAAGTGCATGAAGGCAATGATGGAGACCTTCTTTGAGCTCGACCTCTCCGCTTCTGAGTCAGAGTCGGGCTCTGATGGGTTGGGCGATGAAGCGGCTCCGAAGGCGACTCCTGAAATGGCTTCTGAGGTAGCTTCTGAAGTAGTGCCCGAGTCTTGAAGTTAATTTTGCAGAGCAAAATTTCCTTCATCCTGCTCCCCTTTTTGTCTTCAGGCACTTCAAGCATATCAAGCACTATTTTTTTTTTATAAAATTTTTATTTACTCTGCTTATAGTCTGATATACAATTTTGGAATTATAGTTGATGTATTCACCCCATTTTTGGGTCTTATTAATGAAAATGTCTCCTTTTGAAGATTTGTTTCCATCTTTTTTCCCGCTATAAGATGAGCTACATAATATATGTTGGCTACTATTTCTTATTAAAATCCATACAAACGACATAGCTCGGACATAGCCCGAATATAGCTCGGACATAGGTTGTGTCACGTCCCAAACCCGAAAATCGGGTTCACAGGAATTTCGATCGCCGAATCCGGTGCTGATAGCCTCCGTAGTACCCCATTCTCGGCTCCCAGCATTCACATGCCAGATTCCGATCTTGAGATCCTATAAGGAGGATTTTTTTTTTTTGTACATTTAACTAGTAATAAGCATAACCATAAGTTTACCCAAATCATAACGGCAACATCATCATCATATATCCACTAATATAATCATTTGAATGCAATGCTGAAAGGAAAAATACATAGGTCAAAATCAAAGCTCCAGAAAACAGCCGCACGCTCCAAGCTCAATGCTGCTGTAACCTAACATCACCTGCACGCATCTATCGTGCATAAGCTTATAGAAAGCTTAGAGGGTGGTGTAAGTGTGTGCACAAGGTAAGTATCAAGAGTTTAATACAATATCATAATCATACAATACCGAAAAACTAAAAATCTATAAATCATATAATGTCTGAATAAGCCGAAGCACTGACAAGATTATATATCATATGATAACAGAGTTAGCGGAAGTATGAACGAGTCTATAAGTCAATCAATATCTAAATACGTAAAATAGAACAACCAGGAAATAAGGAGTCATAAAGAGCTAAATATCATATGCCTACAGGTGTAATGCAATATGTGATGCGAATGAAATGACCATGATGGAGTGTGAAGTCGGGATGATAGTACATGGTATCGCAGGCTATGGGGTCCACCACAAGGGACTTCTATCCAAACCAGTCCTATACCTAAATTTGGATAGTCAGACTCGATGTAGTACACTCCTGATCTCAAGTTAGTCGTGCGCCCAATCAAAATCCTTGCCATAACGAAGGTACACAACAAGTAGTTGCGCATCACTAACCTGAGTGAATAGTGAATGAAATAAATGTATGAGTATGCAACTCTCAATAAGTCCACAAATCAGTATGGTTCCTCTCTGGGGAATCATCATCGGAGTTTAGTACACTCCAAATGGCACTGCCGCTCTCCCTAGCCGCATAGTCCAAGTGAGCGTAAGAAACCTCACTATCCGCCTAGCCAATAGTCTGCCAATACCTATCCGGCACGTCGATAGCGGACCCATTCCTCGAGCTGGTCAGACTCAGCCTAGCATTGCCCCCTACTCTCGGGCGGGTAAGGCCGCACCCTCTTCCAACCGACCACGACACAGTGGAGAGCACAGCCGTCTGGTAATCGGCACTCAGTGCCCATCTACCCACTCGGTCTAGACGTTGGAGCATCCTTTGGTACCAAGAGGATATTTAGAGATTTTTACCCAGGGTCATCTATGGCAGTCCGATGCTCGAACAGATTTTCGGTGCCCCATCTGGCCATCCACGAAATACCTGTGGAGGTCACGACCCTGATGTCGATAGGAAGTATAACACATAATGCATGATGCATGAGTCATACAATCTAGTCATGCATCAATCCTGAGCATGCCGTGCGCTAATGAGATAACCTCTACCTATCAGGGAGTCTCATATCAGAATGCTCGATGACATATGCAATGATCAACCATATCTCATAACAAACATGCAGATGATGCTTATGGGCATATATCATGATGCTATGCATTCTCATACTCATAATCGGTATCAACCGTCAATATCGACAATGTGGACTTTTAACCAACATTGCCCCTAAGGGATGGCCCATGTAGAATCAAACATATAATGGGCACATGGCCTCACACAAGGGCTAAATATACGAACTAGGTGGGCCCTGCTCATGGGACTAACACATATCACAATGGGCCTTGCCCATAGGCCTCAAACATATTTAGGTCAACCACCACCACAATAGGCGGGCCTCATACACCTCCAGGTGGGCCTCAACAACGGGCCTCATACACATCCAGGTGGGCCTAACAACGGGCCTCATACACATCCAGGTGGGCCTCAACAACGGCCTCATACACCTCCAGGTGGGCCTTAACAACGGGCCTCATACACATCCAGGTGGGCCTCAACAACGGGCCTCATACACATCCAGGTGGGCCTCAACAATGGGCCTCATACACATCAAGGTGGGCCTCAACAACAGCCTCATACACCTCCAAGTGGGCCTCAACAACGGGCCTCATACACATCCAGGTGGGCCTCAACAACGGGCCTCATACACATCCAGGTGGGCCTCAACAACGAGCCTCATACACATCAAGGTGGGCCTCAACAACGGCCTCATACACCTCTAGGTGGGCCTCAACAACGGGCCTCATACACATCCAGGTGGGCCTCAACAACGGGCCTCATACACCTCAAAGTGGGCCTCAACAACGGTCAAGATGGTCGGCCTCGATCGCTAATCTGCGATCGGCAACCAGCCTCGATAATTGGCACTGATAATCAGTAAACAAACAATACGGGGTTCATAAATGATCGACACTCGGTCGTGGTTATATCAAATCCGATAACACGGAGTCATCCGTGTACGGTAAATGGGTCCCACTTATTTGGGTTAACCCACTAAGGGAACGATGAGAAAAGGCCTAATAGGGCCTATGGGACAGTCATAATGTGGACATCCAACCATCATTACTCTAAGGTGTGGCCCTCCTAGGGTCGAACACGCAGTGGGCCCACGGCCTCATATAAGGGTTTGATGTGCGTCACAATAAATTCTATACAAGAACTACGAATACAACAGGTGGGCCCCACCTAAGAAGGAAGTGGGCCCATTTATAACATACCCGTCTAAATGGATCACAAGTGTGTTTAAGTGGGCCCCCTAACATGGGCCTTATATATGGCCTCGGCACCAGGCCACAAGTACACCAAGATGGGCCTAATCAATCATATGGGCCGATAAAAACAGGCCGGTCAGATGGACCTATACAAAAGGGCTGAATCAAATGAGCCAAGTCAAATGGACCTCCAAATACATCGAATCGGGCTTCATCAAGTAGGCCCTAGATACACCAAATAGCCTAAGCGTCCAGGAGTTATACTAAGCATGTTATAAGGTAAGGGATGCTATTCATAACGAAGATGGGCCTAGACGGCCCACAAATATGGACATAATAATGGGCCCAAGGAAAATTATAATGCAGACATTTAACCAACACTGTACTTATAGTGTGGACGTCTAACCAACATTGCCCCCAAGGTACGACCGTCATAAACCTCGAGCTGGGATCACACATTGCAATGGACTTTAGGTAAATCCCATTGGGCCTTAAATATATCAAATGAGCCATATCAATGTGCCTTTTACTCATCACATGGGTCACAACTATGGGCCTTATGTGCATTGCAATGGGTCATAACCTAACCCGTGGCCTTAGAATACCTCAAATGGGCCTAATCCCATGGGTCTCATATGTAACAAATAAGCTACCCTACTAGGTTTAACAATACCATCACATGGGGCTGACCCGAGCCGACTGAACACAACATCAGGTGGGCTGGTCCGAGCTGACCTGACTGCACACAACATCAGGTGGGTTGGTCCGAGCCGACCTGACTGCACACAACATCAGGTGGGCTGATCTGAGCCGACCTGACTGAACAATAACAGCAGGTGGGCTGATCCGAGCCGACCTGACTGAACAACAACATCAGGTGGGCTGATCCGAGCCGACCCGATTGAACAATAATAGCAGGTGGGCTGATCCGAGCTGACCTGACTGAACAACAACATTAGGTGGGCTGATTCGAGCCGACCTGACTGTGGCCGACATCTATACTTGGCCATAGAGGAACTCATCAGTCATGACCGGTGCTGGCCAACCTCACGTCCCACAAAGCTGTCTGAACCGACCTTATCTCTAGTCGGACTATGCTTACCCATAACATATACCCTCATATACTGGAGATCCATGGCGCTCACGGTGCATCAGAGAGGACCAACACCGCTCAGAAATTGATTTCAACTTATCCAGGTATACCAGCACTACCTAAAATAGATGGACGGCATGGATGGGTCCTATAGACCCCATGCCAGCTTACATTACTCGGTTGCCACCGCTAGTAGGGGTGGATGCCAGAACCTTCGCACTGAGATGAGGTAGCTCCGCTCAGTTACTAGTTGAGCAATGGGTCTGGGTTTGAACATGCATCAAAGAGGGTCTACACGGACGTGGCCCCACTATCAAGGGGTAGTAAATGGTTTGGACAAGACCCAAGCACCATGATGTGGGCCATCTGGACGAACGGAGGGAGTGGATGGATTCCATAGACCCCCATGGTCAGTCCACTCAAGTCCATACATGTTAACCACCACCACAGGAAACGTTATCAAGACTACAAGAGTTGGGACGGGGCATCTGCCACTCCGCCTACTACCAGGACCATGGGCTGGGTGAGTCCGTCCAGAGTTGAAACAATATATCTTTCCACTCAGTTTACTAATTAAACAAAAGGGGTCTGGATGTACGATAGCACCCTGGCTAGGGATAGAAACCAAGGCCAAGTGTAGCAGCGAGGTATCTCCACCCCGCCTACCAATTGCGCTGCGAAGCTGGATATCCATGATAGCCACCCCCACTAGGGATGGATGTCAAGACCTCAGTGTTGAAGTGAGGCACCTCTCACTCCATCTACCCGTCGAGCTGCGGAGCTGAGTGGACATGATAGCCGCCCCCACTAGGGATGGATGCCAAGACCTCAGTGTTGAAATGAGGCATCTCTCACTCCATCTACCAGTCGAGCTACGGAGCTGAGTGGACATGATAGCCGCCCCCACTAGGGATGGATGCCAAGACCTCAGTGTTGAAATGAGGCATCTCTCACTCCGTCTACCAGTCGAGCTGCAAAGCTGAGTGGACATGATAGCCGCCCCCACTAGGGATGGATGCCAAGACCTCAGTGTTGAAATGAGGCATCTCTCACTCCGTCTACCAGTCGAGCTGCGGAGCTGAGTGGGCTCAGCGTTGAAACAATGTATCTTTCACCCAGCCTGCTACCGGAGCTGTGGAACTGAGCCCACGTCTGATCACGCTTCACTAGTAGCATAGCCCATCCGATGCTTCGATCAACCTCATTTTCTGGCTTAACGCCTCAAATGAGTTGGTGCATAGGATAGACGGCGCGGATTTAACACATCCATCAAGTAGAGTGTGTATGAGTGGGTCATCCCACAAGCTTGTAACCTAGCAAGTATTTGGATTTTCACAGAGACGTCTAGCGTTCCTGGACGCTGGACGGACCTCACGGTAAGGGTGGCCTATATTCAAGTGGGCCACCACATGATGGATGATATGGATACAACACTCATAAGGTGGACCCCACTCATAGACAGCTTGGATAAAACACCTCATGATGAGTTCCATTCAAGTGGGCCACATGCCCAAATCACCACACAAAGTATAAAAAGAAATGAAGGGAGGAAAGGGAGAAGCACCCACCTTTTATCTTCGCTTCCCTCATCCGCCAATGCAATCTAGGGCCCGAATGAGTGTGATTCAACGACTGAGATGAGCTTAGGATGGTGGGATCGGATGGTAGAGGTGGGCCACACTACTCTCTCATGGAGCTTGGATGGGAGTTGCTCCCATGGAGCTTGGGAGAAATGAGAGAGAGAGAGAGAGGGGTTAGGTGAGAGATGAGAGGGGGAGGTGTAAGAGAGAGAGATGGGTGTGATGGGTGTAAAAAAACCTTGACTTTTGTGGTTGCTTGAGAATAGGTGAAAGGTGATGTGTACTTGGCATGTACTTGACATGTGATGGATTGATGTGACACCTCGTAGAGATTCTCTTGGATTTCGCAATGCGCGGCGTTTTCTTCGCACCGAACGTTGGCCCACATCTCTTGACCAGGGTATTGCCTCGGCGCGCAAGTCGCGGCATCGGAATCACAGCGACGGCGCGGTCACTATGGTAAAGGTCTTGGGTTAAGTCGATACGGGTTGACTGCATACGAATCAGGGTCGTACGCAAATAACGGTTACGGGTCGAAAGTTGCCTAAATTCGACCGAGAAGACCGCAAAAGACTATGGAATGGTACGGTCAAAGATACGGGTCTTACAGGTCGGGTAGAGATCGTCTGTAGATCTGATCTAATTCGGACGTTGATCATGTAAATGAACAATTTATTCCAACATAAATTGTGACATAATCTCTATGGGAGTGACCGCTCTGCTCCATAGCCAGGGAGAATGGGATTTCTCTAGTAGCTGTTCGAGCAGTAGTTCAGTAAGCTCATAGGACTTTGGAAAATTCCTTGGCCCAAGCTCCTTTGGCACTTTCGAGCTTGGTTCGGAGGTGATGTTTGATGATCTTGTTGACTGCCTCAACTTGCCCGTTTTCTTGCGGATGTCGTGGTGATGAGTAAACGCTGTGAATTCTGAGGTTTTTGCACATCTCCTAGTATTGCTTATTGTTAAACTACTTCTTATTGTCGAAGATGATAGTTCGACGTATGTTGAATTGACATACGACATTCTTCCAAACAAATTTATGATCTTTTGTTCGGTTATCTTCGCTAAAGGTTCTGCCTCTGCCCATTTGGTGAAGTTATATACAGTTACAACGACAAACTTGGTCTGACTTTTTCTCATGAAAAAGAATTCCATAATGTTGATCCCTCACTAAGTGAACGGCTAGGGGCCAAACATAGGAGTGAATTCTTCTGGTGGATGCTGAGGGATATTCACAAACCTTTAACATTTGTCACATCTCTAGACGAGCTCCCGTGTATCATGCTGAATGGTTGGCTAATAGTAACCCTGTCGAATGATCTTATGAGCTAATGAACATCCTCCAGAGTGGTTTCATTAGATTCCTTTGTGAATATTTTTTAGGACGTATTTGGCTTCTTCTGGTCGGATGGACGTCAGGTAAGGAAGGTAAGACCCTTTCTTATAGATTATGCCATTAAGCATGGTATACCGGGCGACTTTAATCTTAATTCATCGCGCTTCAATTCGGTCCCTAGATATTTCACCGGTTTCAAGGTAATGGATGATTGGGTCCATCTACGTTGGTTTCGAGCTAATTAGAAAAACGGTTGGGATGTCTGCTTCATCGATGCTCAGTTTGGCCAAGAATTCAATGGGGACGAATCCTGGGATTTCATCCTCATCTACCGTAGAGAGCTTTACTAACATATCGACTTTGGAATTCTCAGCACGTGGGATTAGGGTGATGCTTTAATGTTGGAAACTCCCGATCAATTCTTTAGCTTTCCGGAGGTATGCCTTCAGACGTTCTTTTTTGGCTTGGTAAATGTCCGCTATTTGATTGACGACCAATTGTGAGTCATTGAAGACATCGAGATGTTGAGCCCCCATGTTTGCTGCCAGTTTTAGTCCGATGAGCAAAGCCTCGTATTCCGCTGTATTGTTGGAGGCTTGGAATATAAATCTCAAGGTCTAATGCCCTGAACTTTTCAACATCGAGTATTGAAAGTTCTCGAATCGTTACATTAAAATTTAACCTATTATGTATATGGGTACAATACTAATCCGACTATCATAGCCTTACATCCTTGCTCTAAAACAAACCTAATCGTTAGGAATGATCTCCATTCATAGATCAAGCCATCTAACCGTCAATGTCAAGGTAAGACTCTCCATCATGTGATTTAATATATATGTTTTTCCTTAAATGAATTAACAAATAACTCCCTATCCATAATGATTTAGATATATGTCCATTTGTAAGAATTTCTTAGAAACATGTCTATAACCATGCAGAGCCATTAGATTTTTTAAAACTCATAGATTAACAATAATTACGAAAATGCCATTGACCTATACCCCTGAATTATAGATCACAAGGTTCCCACTATCTATTCTATGTAAAAATTTATACCATGCCTAATTATCATAAATTAACCCTACACATCGAATTTTAGCTCTTAGATTGTAGTAAATCAGTTACTTGGCCTCTACATCCGTCCGTACACTTATTAGATCGAAATTTTGATCCGTTCATCTTATTCACCCCGCATGAATATGTTTAACCCACCATTAGAATTATAATCAGAGGAACTTACACATGTGAATAAGTCACTCAAATATAACAGTATATATGTCCTACCATTAATCACTACAGAAACCCGCTCTATGTCCATCCGTTTACAAAACTGACTGTACATCTACCTATATATATATATTCAAAGTGCTAACCATAAAGTTTTCTTATTTTTAACAAGTCATCTGATCATCCATAAAGTTTGGATCCACTAAATGGGCCATCTAAATGTTAGGGTAAATCATTCATTATGAAGATCTTCAGATTTAAGTTTATATTACTGAGTAGCTCTTTATTTATATATGTACAAATGTTACTTTGAAATTGAGAAATAATTAGCCATCGAAAAAGAATTTTGGTTATTCTCGAGAGATCGGGGCCCAAACTGAGGTGAATGAAAGAGCATGAAAAATAAAAAACAACGGTAAAGTTTCATATTATTTAGACGGTGCAGTTGGGAGTTATGTATAATAGATGGGATAACCATTAAAAAGGGCAAATTTGTAAATTATAAACCGAGACTTGTATACACAGCAACCTCTCTTGCGTCACAAATGTTTTGGCGTGGGAATTCCACTCACTCGTTCCTGCAAACGTGTGACCCACTTTGGATTACGATTTGCTTTATATTTTGGCTCTAGTCCAAACATGATCTTTTAAAGTTGGTGGACGGAGTAGATTTTCTTATCAAACATCACAGTGGACCTCACAATATATTGTAAAACCCTATGCAAATAAACGAATCCTAAACTTGACAGCTACCGGGTTTCACTCACCTGCCTGGAATTGTTTTAAATAGGAAACCTTCTCCTGGTATAGAAACGTAAACCATACGATCTAGACCATTCGTAGGCATCCAGATGATCCTTGCATCCATATTTGATTCCAACAAAAATGCCATCACCATGGATCCTTAAAATTTGAAACACATGGGTCCCATGACTCGAATCATGTAAAAACCTTACGTCAAGAATAACCACCCTAATTAAGTTTACCAGATAAAACCAATTTCAACTGTAGAACCAGCAAGACCAAAGGCTAATCGGAACGGTCACTATAACAACTCATCTAGGGCCAGACTTCATCTTCTACTCAAATATAAACACTAAAGAGAACCAACAAAGTCTGGTGGATGGTAAGGATTTACCCCAAAACCCCTATGGACCTCATGTACAGGTGGAAGCACATGAGGTGCGAATACACCACCCTGCACCGTAACCATAAACACGTCCAACTTGCCAGCGAGATTTAAAATCCTGAAGCCGGTGGGATTCTTCACCATGCACGCAATGGACTGCCTCCGTTGTGAATCATTGTGGCCCACATATATGATCGGACGAGTTGATCCGGACCGTCAATCACGGCCAGAGGACGAATCCGACCACACCGTGGCTGGTTTCACACCCAGAGATTACCCTCATGCGCATACAAAACCGTTCGTAGCGGTACCAGTCCCAAAGCTCTGTTTTCATATTTCAAATCCGTGTCCTTATGTTCAGATCGGATCCGTTCAGGGATTGGGCAGGGCCCACTATCAAGGAAACAATGTAAATCTGAGCCGTTCACGAGGACTACCATCTAAAACTGATCCAACCAACGACAGTTAATGCACATATGTGCGCGGGTGAGTGAATCGCAATCCCCGTCTTTCTTTCCGATTGCGCAACCAACTGCGTAAAGGGAAACTCATTGCTTCTTGATTCGCAGCAGAGCTACGTAAGGAGTTCCGTGGAATCATCTAGAGGGCCCTAATGCACTATAAAACCTTTCTTATCCCACCGTGGAAAGGGGATAGTGAAGGAAAAGAAAGATAAACGAAAGAGAGAGAGATCTGTCAGCCGAGCGGCAGCTCTGTTCGCCCAAGCTTGTTGCCGTCCAGAAAGTAAGAAAGAAAGGAAAGAGAAAGGAAGGAAAGGAAAGAAAAGAAAAGAAAGAGAGGGAGGAAAAAGAGAAGAGGGAAGAAGAGTGTCGAGTTGACTCAGTGAGTCGACTCAACCGGGGTATTTTAGGCAGCACTGGTAAAGGCAGGCAATTGAATAAGGTAAGTTACTTCCCTTCATAAGGACTAATATCAAAGTTCTAATTCAGAACGATAAATTGTTTAACCTAAACATAGATGGAAGGTGAAATCTTATATTAAAACTTAACCTTGTAACTTGTGTAATTTATAGTTAAAGTTGAACCACAGGTGCATACACCAAATTCTAATGACATAGGAGCTTCAACGTTGGAGGTGAGGGTTTTATCCTTTAGGCTTACTATAATTTAAGTTGATAATTGTATCCTGTCTTTTCATGTCTTCATGAATTTAATCTTGCCTTTACATGTATTTTATCTGGCCTTTTATATCAAACTTGAAATCTTCTATGCTATTATATATTTCACCATCAATTATGGCCTCCTTCGTGCCTTTTACGGGGTGAATTATCTTGTATTTTATTGTATTGTTATTAGTTCATCTGGGCTCCTTCGTGCCTTTTACGATATGAATTATCCTGTATCTCATGTTTACATGTTCTCTGAGAATTATCTTATCAATTGATTTATTGACCCTTTTGGAATTATGACGGGATGTCAAACACAAGAGAATTTCTTTAAATTTATGTGAGGCCATGGGTACAAGCCTTGCCCTTGCCTTATCCATTATTGAGTTGGCTCTACCACTCACCTCTATATTTGAGTTGGTTCTGGCACTCTCCTTTTGTTGAGTTGACCCTTGCCACTCTTCCTATTTTATTGGCCATTGTCACTTTTGCTGAGTTGACCATTGTCACTTTTCTGTTTATTATATTGGCATTGTGCCGTCTATTTTAATAGGCACGAGCACGTGTCTTGTTATTCCAGAACCTTTATGATTCAGTTTATATTCTTAATGATTCATCTATATTCTCTATAAGTGCAAGTGATGTGTAAGATGTATCATAACTAGTGATTTAAATATTTTATCATGGATGTAATATACTCTAGGTAGAGACCCTCTTGGGGCACATAAATCCTTAAGCTTTCGGGTAGTGATGTACAAATCGATGTGTGTAATTCTCTGCGTAGTGTCACATCACTTCAGAATTAGATGTCACAAATAGTCACTCCATGAACAAATCATTACACGTAATTCACCCAGCTCATGTTGTCGTGCGCTCTGAGGTCTCCTCGTAAATCCACGGTAGCATTGGCCATGCCGACGAATATCTGTAGTATGAGATGTGGGTTGAGCCAGTTATCTATAAATCGTATTTCATATTGTGATGATCACTACGTATGATGAGCCCCACATACTTTGCTAGGCATTCATCTCATATAGGTTGTTTGCGCATGCTGATACCTTCCTGTTAATGGAGCACGGGATGTATCAGACCCTTACTTTACCTGTTATGAATCTCTTAAATTATTGTTAATCTTGAAGGATAACCTTCACTATGAGTAGGGCATTGACCCTCTTCCAACCGTACAGATTATGCAGGTGATGTACAGATTAAAGACTTAGAGAACTACTTTTCTGTAGAAGATTATCTTGAAAGAATCAGAAGATAGTTTTATTATTTAGTTTATACTTTCGCTATGAACTCTGATGTTGTAATAAACCTCCCATTATGAGGCCATTTGATGATTCTATTTACTCTGATGAAATATAATCAATATAGTTGATTTTATTCTCATGTATAATTACCTTCTTGAATGTATCTGGATGTATATTAAAAGAAAAAAATAGGGTGCGATTTTACTAAAGCATCCCAGATTATACATCTTTAACACCCAGTTTCCTCAGGCACGAGTACATACTTTGGCCGTGAAAATTCTGGATGTTACACAAGGCATATTGTATGCACGTATGGTCAGAGTTTCTAGGACTACCCCTGCTTGCTTACCTTAGAGTTGGAAGAGTCATCAACGTAGAGCGTCCACCTGGGTAAGTTGGGAGGAACTTGGGAGTCAGACGGTTTAGGGACTTGCTGGTCTACTAAACTCTTTGGAACAAGCTCCAATCTGGATAGGTCGGATGTCGATTGGATCTTTCTTGGATGATTTTGTTGCCTTGATGATGAAGTCGGCCACCGCCTGACCTTTGATTGTAGCTCATGGCTGATATCTAATGTCGAACTCACTTAGTTCGATCGCCCATTTAGTTAGGCGACCTGATGCCTTGGGTTTTTGTAGGACTTGTCGTAATGGTTGATCAATCGGAACGTTGATTGAATGAACTTGAAAATATGGCCGCAGGCGTCAGGAAGAAGTAACCAAAGCTAGGGCTACTTTTTCCAAGGTCGGATATCTTGTTTCTGCAGGGACAAGGGCTTTACTGACATAGTAAACCAGGAATTATTTTTCCTCATGCTCCCAAATTAGCACCGAGCCGACACGACTAAGTATAGTAGCAGTGAGTCTCCTGGTTCGGGCTTGGAGAGCAAGGGTGACGATCCTAAGTGTGTTTTGAGCTGTTGATAGGTTGCCTCACATTTTTTGGTCAAGTTTACTATTTGTCACCATTTCAACTGTTTGAAAAAGGGGAGACATTTATCTGTAGCTCGGGACACGAAGCGGTTAAGTGTTGCTATTCTTCCAATTAGACACTGTATATCTTTGATCGTCTTTGTAGATTGCATGTCAAGTAGAGACTTAATTTTCTCAGAATATGCCTCGATCCCTTATTGGCTAAGCAGAAAATCGAGGAACTTTCTCGAGCTCACGCCGAAAGCGCACTTGCTCAGATTCAGTTTCATTTGGTACTTATGAAGGATGAGGAACATTTCCTCGAGGTCGGCCACATGATCTGTAGTTTTGATACTTTTAACAAGCATGTCATCGATGTAGACCTCCATTGTTTGCCCTATTTGACGGACGAACATCTTATTGACCAACCTCTGATAGGTCGCTCCTGTATTCTTTAAACTAAAAGGCATCACACGATAACAATAAAGACCTTTGTCAATGACAAATGTAGTTTTAAATTTATCTCTTGGGTACATTACAATCTGATTATATCCCGAATATGCATTCATAAACTAAACAGTTCATGTCCTATGGTATTGTTGACCAACTGATCGATCCTGAAAAGAGGAAAGCTGTCTTTAAGGAAAACTTTGTTCAGGTTTGTGTAGTCTATACAGACTTGCCACTTCCCATTAGCTTTCTTGACCAATATGATATTGGCCACCTAGTTCGGGTAATAGACTTATTCGATGAACTTGGCTTTGAGGAGCTTGCTGACCTCTTCTTCGATCACAGCATATCGTTCTGAGCTGAGAGCACATTGCTTTTGTCGGATCGACCTGTAGGTCGGGTTGATGTTCAGTTGATGCGTGATAATGGCAGGGTCAATGCCCGACATGTCCTTGTAGGACCACGCAAAAACATCGGCATATCGTCGTAGTAGGGCTACCAGCTTATCTTTCAATGGCGGAGTCAAAGACAACTGAACTTGTTCGATCCTAGATGGGTTGGACTCGTTCAGTGGGATCAAAACAAGGTCTTCCATGGGTTGACCTCGCTCATAAGATTCCTCGCGTGGATCCAGGGACTTGATCGTTATTACCTCGGATAGAACTCTCAAGGCTGTTGCATAGCATCGTTGAGCGTCATGTTGGTCACCCTTGACAATCCTCACGCCCTGCTCAGTTAGGAATTTCATGAATAGGTGGTAGGCCGATATTATTGCTCGGAGGAGATACAGTGATGGTCGTCCAAGGATAGCATTGTAGATGGATGATTGGTCGACCATCACAGTTGTTTAGTTTTGCCTGTCTCCAGCCGAAAGAGGGAGCTGGATGGCTCCTTCGGGCATGATCTGTCCACCTGAGAATCTGATCAAGGGAGTTTTCATAGGCCAAAGTGAGGACTAACCAATACCCATCTTGTCGAAGGCTCGAACGAAAAGCACGTTCATAAACGACCCAGTGTCAACGAGGACCCGAAATACCTTTCGAATGGCTATGGTCATGGAAATTACTAAGGCATTGTCGTGAGGGTGATGGACACCTTGGGCGTCTTCCTCGGTAAAGGTTACATTGTACTTTCCAGTTTTCTTTCCTTTGAGGGTTGGACGAGGACCATAATTTCTCCCTCAGGGTGACTAATGTTTCTCGCATGGATCTTTCGACCATTGTTTAATCGCCTCCGCCTTTGTGGCCCCCAATAATCGTACAGATCTCACCAGTTGGATGGTTATCAATCGGTCGTTCCTCAATAGCTATGATTCGATTTCCTCCCTGGTCCACATGTTCTCCAAGATGGCCTTCTCGGATGAGTCATTCAATTTCCTTCTTTAGATTATAGCAGTCGCTCGTGTTATGCCCGTAGTTCTGGTGAAAATAGCAATATTTGTTCTTGCTTCTTCGATCGGGATTACTTTGTAACTTGTTCGGCCAGTGGACGAAGCATTCATCCTTTATCTCCATCAGGACTTGCTCATGTGATTTGTTGAGTGGGGTGTAAGCAGTAAACTTACTATCAGGCCATTTGCTCGACCTACGGTCGTCTCAAGATCAATCATCTTTTCATTTTTTTCTTGTGTTGGTCGAATTGGGCTCTTTCTTTGCCTACGCTTTGGCTGAAAGATTTTTGCTTTGGACAGCATCCCGTAAGATTCGGGACTCTTCGGCATTAGTGTATTTCTGTGATCAGTTCAGAAATTTGGTCAACATAGCGGGAGGATTCTTGTCTAGAGAAAAGAGGAATGTCTTGTCTCTCAGCCTGCTTATGATTGCGTTCAGTGCGGTCTCATCTGAGTGCTTCCGAACCTGCAATGCTTCCAGGTTGAAGCGTTTGATGTAATCTTTTAGGAGTTAGCCATCTTTCTGAACTATGTTCATAAGGTGGGCTGGTGCTTTGAACCTCTTTTTTCTTCCGATGAAATTCATGATGAAGGCCTCACTGAGTTCAGAGAATGAGCTGATGGACCTTAGCTTTAATTGTTTGAGCCAGAGTCGAGTAGCGTCGGCTAGAGTTAGCGAGAAGGCTCGACACATGACTACGTCAAAAGCATCATGAAGTTTTATGTAGGTTCATAAGGATTCCATGTGCTCCGTCGGGTCGGTATTCCCCGTGTAGGGCGTGATCTGGGGCATTTGAAACCTATTCGGCAATTGTGCCCGTATTATGTCGACTGTGAACAGAGATTCGATTTCCTCTGTTGTGGTCGTACTAGCTTAATAGGTTTGCTTCATGTCTGCAATTTGTTTCTGTAAATTCTGGAATTCGACCCTCCATGGTTCTTCGCCATCAGCAGTGGCTTCAGTCGGGGGTCAGCCGCGCCTTCTCTGATCTATCTCATGACGTAGGTCGGAAGCATGTAATGGGATCGTCCTAGAGACATGGGATGAGACAGGTTCAGTGAGAACGTGTTGTTGGCTCAGTTACGAGGCGGCCTGCGCAGCGGAAGGCCAAGGAGGGTTTGTATATGGTCGGACATCGCTCGACTATCCTTCCCTCTGATTGAACCTCTACACTCGCTGAGGCTACATCCACTCCAGTATCTATTTCATGTAACCTAAGTCGGCCCTGATGTCTCCGACCTTACTTTCAAGGGCGTTCCGTCAACAATTCCTTCCGTCAACAATTCCTTCCATGATTCTACTGGCTGTGTCTTTTTAAACCTAAAGTGGCCTGATGCTGCAAGGAGCCCTGACAGTTGTCCAACTGTTCAGGTGTTCCATAGATCACGGGGCATGTTCTGGCATGGGCAGAGTCGTAATTGGAATTGCTATTGGAGGGGATTGAGCTTTCTTCTTTCCCTTGGCCATTGTTGAATTTAATAGGTTCACTGGTAGAACTGGGACGACTTAAAGACGTCGAATTCCCACAGACGGCGTGTAAGACCCGTATCTTAGTCCGTACCGTTCCGTAGACTTCCGCGGTCTTACCGGTCGAATTTCGGTAACCTTCAGCCCTTAATCGATATTTGCGCGTGACCCTGATTCGTACGCTGTCAATCCGAAGTCGGTTCGACCCAAGATCTTTACCAGTGCGATCGCGCCGTCGCTGCGGTTCCGATGCCACGTCTCACGCGCCGAGCCGGCACCCAGTCCAGGAGTTGTGGGCCCGCGTTCAGTTCGAGAAAAACGCCGCGCATTGCAATCCCAAGAGAATGTCCCATCAATCGCATCAAGTGTCAAGTACTTCATCCCATCAAGTCAAGTACATCACCCATACCCCATGCCACCTCACCTCCCTCACAAGTCAACTCTCCCTCTCCCCACCCATACCTCCTTTACACAAAATTCAACCCAACCCATCCTTTTTCTTACACACTCATTACTCTCTTCCTACATCACTCATCTCTCTCATTTCTCTCTCATTCCAAGCAATTTCAAGAGAGATCCAATGTCCCCACCTCCATGAGAAGAGCCATGTGTGGCCCACTCTCTACCACCCTATCTCCCATCTCCACCCTTGGATCGTCATCTCCACCATTGAAAGAGCACTTTTGGAGCATTGGAAGGCTAAAGAGGAAGAAGAAGGATAGGTGGGTGCTTCTCTCTCTTTCTCTCTCTCCTTCCTTTATTTTGTGGCCCATTTAATGAGTGGTGTCCAAACCGTCCATCACATGTACCCTATGGCTGTCCAAACATGGGGACCGACCCACTTTGCTACCTCTCTTAAAGGATCTGGATGGTGGGAATGGACAAGCATTAAATTGATCTAAACTAGGTGGGCCACGTTCATGTGGGACCCACCTTGATGTATTGACTATGTCCCATGTGGGACCCACCGCGATGTATGTGTTTATCCATGCCGTCCAGCGGACGCTGGACGGGCGGGGCTAACACAGAGTGCGTGAACTGGCGTCTACTATCAGCAAACAAAAAAAAAGAGTTGGGGTGAGCTGCTCATGCGGACCCCACCTTGATGCATGTACTTAATCCAACCCATCCGTTCTCCTCCTCAAATCATTTTAGCCGTTGAAAAAAAAAATGAGACTGATCTGATAATCAAGCGGGCCATACCAAGGGAAATAGTATTATTACCCTTAAAAACTCACCTTGTTTCTTCTTTTTGCTAAAAATACATTGTATATTGGTCTCATTAGGTAGGTCATGGGCCATGGAATCTGATGAATGGGTTAGATTTTTCAGATCATGGACCCACATAGGAAAAACCATTGATTATTGATTTTTTTTTTTTTTTTTTAAAATAATGCAACTGAGGTGTTGCTGCCGCTGACACCACAGGACGCTGGAGCGTCCTGCGCTGGACGCTGGCGGATGGGCGGGCTGGGCCTCACGGCCCCAGCCATGGGTCCTACCATGATGTATGTTTCTCATCCATGCCGTTCGTTCGGTGGGCCTCTGTTTGAAGTTGGCCCCCTCCAAAGATCAGCCCGATCTGAATCTCAGGTGGCCCACATCAGGGGAAACTATGGGATTGAACGTCTGCCCTTAAAAAACCATTTTGGATGCCATAGAAGTTTTGGATCTACGTGAAATTTGTTATCCCCCTTGATTCAGGTCCCTGTGACCTTATGGACGGTTCGGATGGAGAATAAACGTTACAGTTGGCCCCGTGTGGGACTCACTTTTATTTTTTATGTTTTTTTGAAAGCGGTTTGGCTGACGTGCCTGCACAGCTAAATAGCTGTTGTATTGGTGTCGGCACCGCTGATGTGGGGCCACCTTGATGTTTATGGTCTATCTAGACCGTCCGTACATGGCCCCATATCTATATATAATATAACACTACATTATGTGGGCCCCATGTGGGACCCACTTTGAAGTTTGCATTGTATTCACACTGTCCAATCCTGGACGGTGAGCATCTAGACTCTGGAAGCAGTTAAAAAAAATAATAATAATATAATATAATATTGTATATACATGTAATATATAGATGTATGTGGTGGGCCCCACGTGGGACCCACCTTCCATGTAAGTTGATTGGCTACTGTGGTGGCATCACCAAGATGTATGTGGTCCCACATCATTTGTCTATCTTTGGCAGATGTGGGACCCACAATTGATGTATGTGCTACATCCAAACTGTCCATAACCTGGACGTGGACCCCACCTGCTGCATGATGTCAGCAGCGTGTGAGTCTGATCATGGAGGTATGTGTATATCCTCACCGTCTGTCCATTTTGAAGGACATGTGGGATCCACCGTGATGTAAGTGTTTTATCCACGCTGCCTAGCAATCACCACCATGAGGTATGTATTATATGTAAATGTCTTATCGATGACTATGGAGCCCACTTTAAATGCATGTGTTTTATTCACCGTCCACCTGTGGAGGCTGCTGGACTGACGTCCAGCAGCTGTGGGACCCATGTGGTATGCGTTATATCCACACCATCCGTCCACGTGGGATGTGTGGACCCCACCAGGATGTATGTCTCGTCCTACCATTCATCACCTGAATGGTAGTAGTAATATAGTATCTCCTGTATAGCTAGTGGGCCACCATGATTTATGTATTTTATTAACTGTCCATTTGTTGGACTGTTGGGTAGCAACCTAGCAGCAATTTAACCGCTGTGAGGGTTACTGTGATGCATGTGTTCCATGCCCGCCGTTCACCTATAGCATGCAGAGCCCACCTGGATGTATTCATTTCATCCACACTGTCCGCTAGACTGGGACGATTGGACTCACCTCGGATGTATGTGTCCTATACAGTAGTCCATCTGTTTTACCAGCATGGATACCCACCTTGAGCTGTGATTTGATCCAAGCCGTTCATCTGTTTTGGCAGTAGGTGGGTCGCACCTTGTTGTATTTACTCTATGTCCACTCCGTCCACCTATCCAGATCGGTGGGACCCACCATGATTTTTGAATTCATCAACGCCATCCACCTATTTTGCATCCATGCCGGCCATCTGCGAGAGTCGCCGTGATTTATGTATTGTACGTCTATGCCGTCCATATAGTTTTCCATAACATTTTACGGACCGGCTCACCTTGATTGTACGTATTTTATAACCACGCCGTCGGTCCATTTTGATGGACGTATGACCCACCTTAACGTGGTGGTTATGTGACCTGATTGGTCGGGCCTAAAGTGATGTACGTAAGGACTATTGTGGTGCATTTTGCGGCCCATATGTGCAGCCTAATGAGATGTTTGTATGGCCCATTGGTACGGCCCAATGATGCAACCCACCGTGATGTATATTAGGCCCATTATGATAGGTATTAGGCCTATGGGCAAGGCCCATTGTGATATGTATTAGGTCCATAGGCAAGGCCCATTATGTTGTACATGAGGCCCACGTAGGAGGCCTGTGGTGATGCAATTACGGCCCATGGGATGAGGCCCATTGTGATGTATTTGAGGCCCATGGATGTGGTCCGATATGATGCATATGTGGCCCATGAGTGAGGCCCATGACGATGTATGTTAGGCCCTTGTGTGGGGGCCATTGGCCACTGTATGTTCGGCCCTATGTGGGCCACTCCTTGGGAGCAATGTTGGTTAAATGATCACATTGATGGGCAATGATGGTTGAATGTCCACATTGTGACCTTCCCTTAAGCTTGGTTAGGCCCTTTCTCATCATTCTTTAGTTCAAGGGGCCGTCCATTTATAGACCTCGCCTTGCATCGATTATCGATTACCGATTCTGATTTGTCGTAGCTAATTACCGATTATTGATCGAGGCTCGATTCCGAATATCGTGGCCGATTGTCGATTTCGATTGTCGAGGCCTAAGGTGATGTATATGTGACCTGTATTTGAGGCCCGTTGTGATATTTATTCAGCCCGTGTTTAAGGCCCAATGTGATATATATATATGAGGCCTATGAGATGAGGCCATTGTGATACATTTGAGGGTCAGGCAAAGGAGCCCATTGTGATGTATGTTAGGCCCATGAGCAGGGCCCACCTGTTGTGTACTTGTAACCCTTGAGTAAGGCCCATTGTGTTGTATATTTAGCCCTTATGTGAGGCCATGAGTCCACTACATGTTAGGCTTTGTGTAGGCAGTTCCTTGGGGGACAATGTTGGTTAAATGTCCACGTCGTCGATGTCGATTGTCAATGCCTGTTATTGATACTGATTATGAGTATGTGACTGCATAGCATCATGATATATGCTCATACGCATTATTTGCATGTTTGTTATGAGATATGACTGACCATTGCATATGTCATAGTGCCGATTGTTATGAGACTCCCTGATAGGCAGAGATTATCTCACATGAGCGCACGGTATGCGCAGGATTGATGCATGAATGCACTGTGTGACTCATGCATCTCGCATTTGTGTGACATGACCACCGTACGCCCCAACGACATCAGGGCTGTAGCCTCCACAGGCATATCGTGGATGGCCAGATGGGACACCGAAAATCTGTTTTACATGGGGTGCTATAGATATCCCTGGGTGAAAGTCCCTAAACCCTCTTAATTCCAGATATTGCTCCAACGTCTAGACCGAGTGGGTAAATGAGCGCCGAGTGCCGATTACTAGATGACTGTGCTCTCTACTGTGTCGTGGTCGGTTGAAAGGGGGTGCGGCCTTACCTGCCCGAGAGGAGGGGGCAAAACTAGGCTGAGTTTGACCAGCTCGAGGAATGGGTCCGCTATCGACGAGCCGGGCTCGATATTGGCAGGCAGATAGTGAGGTCTCTTCCACTCGCCTTGTTGCGCGCGATGGGGCGGCAATCTGGTTTGGAGTGTAATAGACCCCGGTGATTTCCCAGAGAGGAACCGTACTGATATGTGGACTTATTGAGTAGGAGATGCATGCTCATTCATTCATTCACTATCCACTCGGGCTGGTGGTGCGCAACTAATTGTTGTGTACCTTCTTTATGGCAAGAATTTCGGTTGGGTGCGCGACTAGCCTGAGATCAGGAGTTTACCACAATGAGTCTGACTATTTAAATTTAGGTATGGGACTGGTTTGGATAGAAGTCCCTTGTGGTGGACCCCATAGCCTGCGATACTACATACTATCATCCCGACTTCACACTCCGGCATGGTTATTTCATTCGCATCGCATATTACATTACGTCCGCAGGCATATGACATCTTGGGTTGCTATTTCTGCACTTATATGGCCTGGATAGATTTAGCAGGATTTGTATATTGTATTGCATTCTCGACATCTGATATTTAGCTCTTTATGACTCCTTATCGCATAGTTGTTCTATATTGTGTATTCTGATATTGATTAACTTATAGACTTGTCCATACTTCCGCTTACTCTGATAATTCCTGCTCTTGTTAGTGTTTCTGCTTATTTAGACATTGTATGGTTTATGGATTACCAATTTTTCTGGTATTGTATGATTATAGCTTTGTATTGAATACTTGGCACTTACCTTGTGCACACACTTACACCACCTTCTAAGCTTTCTATAAGCTTATGCACGATAGATGCGTGCAGGTGATGTTAGGTTGCAGCAGTGCTGAGCTTGGAGCGTGCAGTGGTCTTTTGGGGCTTGATTTTTATTTATGTATTTCCCTTTCAGTATTGTACTCAAACGATTATATTAGTGGATATGTGATGATGATGTTGCCTTTGTGGATTGGGTAATCTTATGGTTATGCTTATTATTAGTTATATGTACAAAAAAAAAATCCTCCTTGTAGGATCCTAGGATCGGAATCTGGCATATGAATGCTAGGAGCCGAGAATGGGGTACTACGGAGGCTATCAGTACCAGATTCGGTAATCGGGATTCTTACGAATCTGATTCCCGGGTTTAGGGCGTGACACGGCGTCAAACTGTTAATGCAGTTTTCTAATAGACCCTTTTTATAAACCTTTCCTAGACTTGCACTAGTGGAAAAGAGGGACAAAGGAGGCCTTGGCTAGTACAGGGGACTCTTTGATGCCTAAGTTAGGATCGAGGTCTTGTGAATAGGGTAGGATCTCTAGAAAAGAGATACCAGTCGAATATTAGGGTTTCTCAGTGAACCCACCTTGGATGGTGGGAGGTACCTTTATATTTATAAGAGAACTAGAATACCATTTCAGGAAGATTCTTTCCTGATATCTTGGCTGTGATCTGAGATTTCCACGAGATGATCATTTCCCAAGATTGTCGGGATCCAATATTATCCATTGAAGATCTTAAGAGAGATTGTAACAACCCTAAATTTTAGTGCATTAAAAAAAAATTAAAACAAATATTTAAAATTTTTATTTTGAAATAAAAATAAAAACAAGTTAATGGTTGAGTTGGTAGAGACACTTTTAGTTGAGAGACAGGTTTAAGGATTGATTCTTAGAGTAGTAATAATAATTTTTTTTTAATCAAATGTCATAAAAAAATTCAAATTCAAGATAAGGGAGGATGTGCTCATCCTATCTTTATGAGAAGTTTCTTTAAAAAGAGATATGAAAAGGTTTCTACATAAGAAAAAAAGAGATAAGAAGCCCTAAAGAAAAGTGGAGAGAAGATTCTAAGAGGGCTTGATCAAGTAAGTTCTAACACTTAGATCTTTTAAATTTTTTATTATGTTATTAATTTCTTCTTGATCTATACAATGGATGGTGTGGATCATCCACACGATCATTGTATAGGTGTGTAGAGACAATTTTAATAAAGTGATGCTTTTATGATTTCAGATCCGGTTAGTAATATTTTAGAAATAAATTGAATGGATGAAATCTGATTGTGTTAAGATAAATCTGAAAGGGTCATTTGATCCTAGGCACCAAAAGATAATAATGCCTTAAATTTCGGATCAATCTAATCATCGAATGGGCCACACTAGTCAGATATAGAAATGTTTAATAAGGGAATCTTAGATTTTTACGTAAATGTTGGTATCACTTGGCGTAGAAGGTCGAGATGGGCCATTGGCGTATGTGTGGTTTAATCCACACTATTCATCCAATGTGCAGAGGCAAAACATGATAAGACTTCAAGAATCTGAACAATCTAATCATCCAATGGGCTACTCCGATCAAGTAATTTTTGATTAATTTTATAATACTAAAAAGAAAATAAAAGATAGAAATTTAAAATAGAAAATTTAATTATTTGATCCACACTATTCATCCAATGTGTAGAGACAAAACATGATAAGACTTCAAGAATCTGAACAATCTAATCATCCAATGGGCTACTCCGATCAAGTAATTTTTGATTAATTTTATAATACTAAAAAGGAAATAAAAGATAGAAATTTAAAATAAAAAATTTAATTATTTGATCATTTTGGATCTGGCCACTTAGGATATATGGTAACCAACGGTGCGCATCACTATGTAATAAAAATAGATGAAAACTAATATCGTTAATATAATTGATAGGACCTCGAACTTTAAACCAACCTAATTACCGTGCAAATTATATACTACTAGACTCATGTGAGTAACCCAACTTGTCTCATAATTCATTAAAATTAAAATAAATTGTTTGTGATTGTTTGATGGATTGATATACTGATTTGAATTTTTTGTTATGATAATTGTACGCTAAATTCATATGTGAATATTCTGATCAAGATAACTATGACAAATATAAAAAATATGCATTTACATATCATCCATCATTCATTGCATTTGCATAATGCATAGTCGATCCTAGGGGCACTCCCTGGAAGAAATGTCGATCCTGGTAGAGTATTACCAGATGCGAGTTATGCCCAAGCCTGCCGAAAGGTGGATGCCTACCCAATGGGTGGATGCGGGTTGACGACTTCTAACCCAAACAGATGGACGATCATTCCATTTGATGCATTCATACACCATTTGCATCCATATAATTGTACGTACATTTTTATGTTATTTTAATTATTATGATTATGAACCATACTGGGTTATTTCATTAAGCATGGACAGTTTACTTTTTTATTGATGGAAACACCGTACAGAGGAGTCATTAGCAGATGATGTAGTGCAAGAACTGGAAGGATTCATCGTACCTAAACACAACCCATGTGAAACGTGACCATACTTATCTAAAGATGAAGCGACTACATTAGACCATTTCTGATTATGTGATATATTTGTTAGCATAGTTTGATTAACGTATAATGCACATTGGTATTGATTTTAAAAATTTAAGAAATTATTTAGATTTATTTCATTGAAACAATGTTAACATGAAATAAACAAAATTATATTATGATGGTATAATAAATGAATATTTTTTAATATTCATATTATTTTAAGGGTCGTCAAAATTTATATATGCTTGGTTGACTGGTGCTAAGTGTTATGTATGTGTGATTGGAGTTGGGGTGAAACTTAGACTGAATGTAATTATCACTTCTGATTAAACTGATTAATGAATTAAGTTAGTACACTTTGTGTATGAGTTACGAACTGAAACTTGGGTCTGAGGGCGCACACTCTGTACTCAAATTTTGGGGCATGACAAAGATCTTATAGGATGTTAGGGGATTCTCTAAATCTTTAAGTCGGTCTTAAGTTGGAAGTCGAGGCGGGTCCTGATTTGATCAACGAATCAGCCCTCAAGATCTGTAAGCCAGTTGAGAGCATTGTCGATCTGTGACCAAACTCTAGCCGATCTATGGTCTACCCGTAATCGACTTGCGGTCGATCTATGGTCGATCCATAATCGACTTGTGGCCGATCTATAGTTGATTCATAATCAACTGATAGCCGCTCTATAGTCGATCCGTAATCGACTGACAACCAATGGGTTAGGTTGGTAGCATATAGCCACTTGAAAGGGCTTATAGGTGGGCTCTTTGAATGTCTTTAAAGTTGCATCACCCTCCTTGGAGGTTACTTTGTCTTTGGACATAGAGGTCTCATTAAGATTGGCACTCAATGAGCCCGATCTAGTTTAGTAGAGTTAGTCTATTTCATAAGCCGATTTATGGACTTGTAGATTTTTCCCCAACAATAATAATTCTAAAAGACAATAAAAAACTTTTAAGTTTACAAGTATACTCACACATCTGCACCCATCCCATGCACCACATCCATGGCCACGGGCAATCATGGAATATATTGGGATTGATGGGATAGCTGCCAAGCAACCAAATTCACAAGCCCTAGAAAGGAGCCTAAGCCCTATGTGAAAACTTTTTATAAATCTAAAATTTTCTTCAGGCATATTCGATGCGGATAAAACTGGTAAAATGTCTTTCTTGCTTTTTAAAAATTTAAAAAAGAATTTTCAAATCATGAATTTTTTTTCAAAAGATTTTAAAACATCAGAAAATATAACAAAGAATGGTACATTACATAATTGGATTGGGTTGATATATGACTGGTCGGATGTATAAAAAACTTAAGTACACGTTACATTGTGGTAGTGCCCTTTTCGTAATTGGACGGTGGATGGACAACAAATCTGACAATTCCTAGATGCACCAATCCCAATGGATAACCTTGGCATGGACGATTAAGAAAATATATATTTTAAGGGTCCACATTCAAACGAAAAAAGGTCAAAGGTTGGACGGTGAACTTATTCCATTATTGGAGATTGTTGGGCCATATTCCATCCATGCTGGGACCACGAAAAGATTCAAATCCAAAAGATGAAATCGTGGCCCCACTCTCACAGATTAACCTAAAGGATACCATACCCAATAATCATATACTAAGTTATAAAATAAAGCCATGGGAGAAAAATATCACTAATCACAGATCATGATTGAAGTCTTCATTGCGGTTGCTCTGATTTCATTTTCCTTTATTGTCTTCTTCCTTCGTAGGGACTCTGGAGGGGCGAAACTCCCTCCAGGTTCTCTAGGATTCCCCTTAATCGGGGAGTCCTTGAGCTTCCTTAAAGCTCAGAAGGACGATAAAGGCTCCGAATGGATAAACGAAAGGGTGGCCCTCTACGGTCATGTGTTCAAGACATCCATTCTAGGCTCTCCGACTGTGGTCATCATCGGCAAGGAGGGTAACAAGTTCGTATTCATGGATGATGAAGCACTAGATGGAAACCAGCCAGAGTCCTCCAAGAAGATCTTCGGGAAAAACAGCATCTTCGGACTGATGGGGGACAGGTATGAGATTTGACATAGGGCTAATTAGACCCTAGACACCGCCGGTATATTTTAAGTTAAATCTTTTTTCGTGTTGTGTGTTTGGATATAATTTCACGAATCTGATCCAATTCATTACTAATTGAAATAATCATTAAAAAGACATACAACTTATCTAATTAAAAAAAATAGATAAACAAAGTCAAATATCTACTTGATTTTGTAGAATTTGCATCCAAACGGTCCCTTATATGCACTTATGAGACAATCTTGTTTATTATTTCTTCTATTACAGGCATAAACTTGTAAAGGGTGCAATGATGAGCTTCCTAAAACCCGAAAACCTTCAAGAATACATAGGAATCATGGACGATTTGGTGAAAACAGGATTACTAGCTGAAATGAAAGAAAAGGACGTGATCACGATTGTGCCTTTTATGAAAGATCTCATGTTCAACATTACATGTACTCTATTGTTTGGATTATACGATGAGCATACCAAAGCGGCCTTGTTCGAGGATTTCTCCGAAGCAATGCAAGCCTCATGGTCTATTCCTATAAATTTCCCGGGCACCATCTTCTGGCGGGGTGTAAAAGCAAGATCTAGGATTGTTGAACGAATGGCCCCGATCGTGAGGAGGAGAAAAGAGATGCTAGTTGCCGGGACCGTCAGTTCCAAGAGCGATGTGATCTCAAGCATGGTTGCATTAAGAGATGAAAAGGGAGAATCCATCAGCGACGATGAGATTATGGATAATATAATCTCACTGGTATTTGCTAGTCATGATACTACAGCAATTCTCTTGAGCTTGATGGTATGGAAGCTGTCTAGAGATCCCAAGATTCATCAGAAAGTCTTGCAAGGTAACCATTACAAGAGGTTTGCTGGGCCCACATGCACCCTGGAGAAAGACCTCAAAGTCGTCCATCTAATTAATTAGATATGGCACTCTAGATCATTTGTCCCAAAAATCAGGTTCATTTCATTTTTCAGGTGGGCCACAATGTTAAAAACAAGTGGGTGGCCAGAAAAGAACTTTGCCAAAGGACAGGTGGACCATCACGATTTTTGGTCCAAAGCATCTTATGGTGGTACCCTGACCCAGGGTTAAATGTGATGAGGTCGATCACTGTCTTCCTCAAGGGGATGAATAGATTGATTGATAATAAAAATGAATTTACAACCCTTTAAGTACTGATACTAAACTTAGGAAGAAGTTTTAGAATCAGACCGCAACTCAAACTCATAAAGCTTCATGATTTTCGGCCAAAAATAGTGTCTTATTTGGCTTAAGGGTGGGCAACCCGGCATGGTGGGATTAAGTGGTTAAAGTAACTTTTTCTATCCGAAATTATATATGGTACATTGAATAACTCATTTAATTTGGTTTGCAAAATAGTCCTATTTTAGGTTCTGACGGTCTTGATCACTTCCACTTCTGATCGGGCCTTCCCTGGTCCATTTTGAACATGAAAGTATCTGCAACCATTCTACATTAGTCACACCTTATGGACGTCTTGGGTCTATCTCTCTCTCTCTCTCTCTCTCTCTCTCTCTCTCTCTCTTTAATGGATAAATTAACTTGAAACCTAAGACCTTAATATTATAACATGCTCTATCTGCCCATCTATCAGCTTGGTCTGCAGTTCATAAACGTCTCCATCTTACACATGTTTATCATGGCACAAATGATGGTTTGTGTGGATGGGCCACTTTGTAATTGCATTTGCAGCAATGGTTCAGATTTTGTGCACATGAGCAGCCGTGTGGGGAAGGTTGGGCTTATTATACACACACCCGCATGTAAATTTTCAAGGAGATCGAAATTGATCTGGGTGTCGTCTAGCCAGATCTTTCCACCAACATGCCACATCTGGAGGACATCTCAACCGTCAAAAAGATGCATCTGCCATGAAGATTACATGGCATGAAAGTCCAGCCTCATTAGGTGAGCCATAATTGTATATTCCAACATTGTACCTAACATGATGACCAAACCAGCTTGATTTTTGTTCTCTATGATATTCATAGTGGGGACCACCATCTACATTGTAAGAGAGAACTGGGTCAACTTAGACGGCTGCACGTGAATTACATTTACCAGATGTGATGCATGTGTAAAAATAAAAAATGTTGCTCATATTCACCATACTAAAAACATATATTTATTATTATTATTATTATTATTATTATTATTATTTATTTTTAACTAATAAATCCAAAGCAGCATATTTAAGAATTGGGATCCTTTGTTTATCTTACATAGAAAATCTCTGTTTATTGGAATATGATTGGGCCACATTATCACACATGGTATTTAATTTAGCAGGGCTGACAATGCCAATAGTGAAATGAACCAATCTCCATATATACGGTAAAATTGAAATTTTCTGTCTCTGACATCCAGAGGATGCAAATTCCATATTTAAACCCTTAAATTGTTGAGTCTTATAATAAGTTATTTAACGGTTACCAACAATTACCTTTATCAGATAATTCTAGCCATTCCATCTAGTGGCTTGCCAAACAGCTGGCTATAAAAAAGAAGGCCATCTTTTAGATGGATTAGATCATCCAATCAATACAGTTTTTGCATTGTGGCCCATCAGATTTTTTGTAATTTTTATTCCTAAACCACCAGAACACATGGAGATTTTGAAGGAGAGACAAACACCAGAAGGAAAGCTTACATGGAGTGAAGTTCAGAAGATGAAATATACATGGAGAGTTGCACAGGAGCTAATGAGACTTATTCCTCCTGTCTTTGGTAGCTTTAGAAAGGCAATTAAAGACACCAGCTTTGGAGGCTATGACATTCCCAAAGGATGGCAGGTATGTATGTATCTAAGCATGAAGGGCCAGACTCTTATTACTCTTTCATTTGGCATGCTTGTTTTACAATCCAGACCGTTGGGGATGGTGCATAACCCAAATGTAAGATAGAGCATGTGAAAGTAATCATCTGATTTTGTCCTTGGAATTTAGGCCACTTGCTATGTTAGTTCTAACTATATTCATTTGATTACTAATTGATTGGACGGTTAGGATTGTTTGAACAATGAGATTTTGTAGATATGTGCCATCTAAAATGTGCCCCACAGTTTAGATGGTCTGGATGGCCCTATGTAAATTCCATACACAGGAGGGTGGATCATGGCCGTCTTCAAAATGGTGGTAAACTATCACACGTGTCTGAATTGGCATGCATTTGCTACAATTTTATAAATGGTCGTGATTCATCCACTGAGCACGTGGCATGCATGTGCGTCAATATGGATGGACTACCCAAACCATAGACTTGATTGTGAATGGAGCATAGCACGCAAATCACACTTATCGGATGATCTCAACCATTAGTAATATCAGCTGCTCAACTTAGACCGTTGATCATCTTCATTTCAACTGTTCACGTGATGGCCATGAAATAGATGGATAGAACCACCTAATCTTTGTGATTTTGGGTATATGCTCCATTTATGATAGCCCCACAAGTTAGATGGTCTAGATTGACATACATGTAAACCACGTATACACTAGATGAGTCACCACCATTTCATCGGAAACTGATTGGTCAGCCACCGGTCGGTGCTCCATGGGCCCCACCATGATGTATGTGTTTCATCCATTCCATTCATCCATTTTTACAGATCATTTTAGAGACTGAAACTAAAGATGAAATGGATAAAAATTTCAGTTGGACCACACCACAGGAAAACAATAGTGATTGGATATCCACCATTAAAATCCTCTTAAGGCCCACTGTACGATTTATTTGACATCAAATCTGTTGATTAGGTCATAAAGACCCATATGGAGGAAAAAAACAAAGATCAGCTTGATCCAAAGCTTTTATGGCCCCAAAAAGTTTTTAATGGTCGACGTTCATTCAACACTGTTTCATGTAATGTGGTCCTTTGAGATTGGGATATACCTCATTTTTGGCCTCATACAATAAAATGATCTAGAAAAATATATGGACAGCATGGATGAAACACATACATCGTGGCAGGGCCCACAGAGAACCGACCAGCAGCCATTGGCCGGTGGCAGGGGAGTAGCCAATCCGTTTCCCCAGATTCATCCTCAGTCACACGTGCATCTCACGCTTCTATTGTCTATGATTTCAGGTGCTTTGGGTCTGCCCGCCAACTCACATGGACAAGGACATCTTCGAAGATCCTGATGAGTTCGATCCATCACGTTTTCAAAACCCATCTAAGCCGATCCCACCGTTCGTTTACATCCCATTCGGTGCTGGGGTCCACATGTGCATTGGCAACGAATTCGCTAGGGTTGAGACGCTCACCATCGTCCATCACATGATCACAAACTTTGAGTGGTCACAATTGATTCCTGACGAACCGATCACACGCCAACCGATGCCTTATCCATCCATGGGCCTCCCCATCAAGATCAAAGCCAGGAATCCCTCTGATTTTATCTCAGATGCAACACGTTTCTCCTGACTACGTAAAACATTGCACGGGAAATGATATTCCCGCTTGTATGATACTTATTAATCGGACCTTTGAAATCTAATCAATGGATTTAATGCTTGATTTGTTTTTAATGGGCCGTTTGGATGTATGTGTGGTCGACCTATGTTTCGAATCTGCCTCAGTTTTGGCACATATACTAAAATAATAAGAAAGAAATGGATGAACTGCATGGATCAAATTTATATATCTGGATCCACATGGCCCTTGCTTGGACGCATAAAGCATTTAATTATATATGGATTTCAAATGGAACATTGATTGTGTCCTACCCGGCCACTGGGGCACAGGCATGAGCTCTAGCGGCCACCATGATGTACGGATTTTATCAGCACCGCACATCATTTCGCCGTGGTATTTTATAGGATAAGACCAAAGGTTGGACATATCTAAGATTCAAGTAGACCACACCATAGAAATTAGCGGTAATAATAATAATGCGTGTTATATTAAAACTTTCCTAGGGTTCACTGTGATGTTTATTTGCCGTCCAATCTATTTATAAAATTATATAGACTTAGGTGAAGGAAAACACAAATATAAGTTGGATCTAAAACTTTTATGACCCTAAAAGCTTTTAATTGTTAAACTGGTGTGGCTGAGTAGATGAATCAGACTTTCTTAAAGAAGAGCTGATGCATGATGAATAATGTTGTGTTGGATAAGGAAATATGGATTGAGGTCCTTAATACGGCTTGTTACTTAATGAATGGTCCCATTCTACAACTATTAATTATAAAATTTTAAAGGAAGTGTAAAGTAATCAATGGGTAAACTATTCAGGACTGTGAGTATTTAGTTGCGATACTTACTCTCATATATTATCAGTTGAGAGATATAAGCTGGACCAAATGGCTAAAAAGTATGTCTTTATCAACTATGAAAATTACATGAAAGGGTACAGGCTATATAACCGGGTTACACGGAAAATCATCCTTAGTCGTGATGCTAGATTCGACAAAGGATCCTTATTACGTAAGAATAAACACAAAAATGATAAAAAGTCGGTTGTAGACATTCATATAGATAAAGATGAGACATATGCCAATATTGAGACATAGACAGAGATACAAGAGCAAGTGAAGCAACCGCCTGTGAGAAGGAATTCACAAAGGGATCGTATGTTATCAGCGACATACATGAATAACTCGAATATTGCATTTTTCCTGATTATGGATGTGGGGGATCCATCTACTTTTTAAGAGATTCGACGATATAGACGTCGAAAGTTGGAAAGCGACGATGCATGATGAGATGAATTCCATGTACAAGAATGAGATGTGGGTGCTGGTGAAGCTTTCCGTTGGCTGTAAAGCGATCGGGTGCAAGTGGATCTTCAAGAAGAAACATAATAGATACAAGATAAAGCTGATGTTGAAAGGATATGCTCAAAGAGAATGTGTGAACTTCAATTAGATATTCGCGTTCGTAGTAAGATAAGTATTTATCAGATTTGTATTAGCGCTGGTTCCCAATACAATATCGAGCTGTAAAAGATGGATGTGAAGACAATTTTCTTGTATGGAAAACTGGAAAAGAAGATTTACATGAAATATCATAAGGTTTTGAAATACAAGATTCAAAGAATAAAGTTTGCAGGTTAAAAATATCGTTATATGGCTTGAAATAGTTACTTAAGCAACGGTACAAGAAATTTGATTATTTCATAGTGAGTCAGAGGTTATCAGAACTAAGTATGATCATTGTATCTATTAAAAGACAGTAATATACGAAGTTCATTATCTTGGTATTGTATGTTGATGACATGCTTATCGCCAGTTATAACATATATGAGATCGATATATTGAACACTCAACTATTAGGGACAATTGAAATAAAAGATTTGGAGCTGCAAAGAGGGTTTTCGATATTAATATATATAGAGACAGGAAGAGGAGTAGGCTATAGTTATGTCAGGAAGAATACCTTGAGAATGTATTAGTCAAGTATGAGATGGACAAGGCAAAGCTGGTCAATGTTCCCCACATGACTTATTTTAGGATTTTTTCTGAACAATGTCTTGAAATAAATAAAGAAAAGTAGGTTATGTCTTGTGTGCCTTATTTGAGTACAGTTGACAACTTGATATATGTCATGGTCTATATGAGACCAAATATTTTACATGCAGTGGGTGTTGTTAGCAGATGTATGTCTAACCTCGACAAGCAACAATGAGAGGCAATGAAATGACTACTTCGATATATTTGAGGTACGTAGGAGTCTTGACATTTGAAAAATCAGGGGACAAGTTATTGGGCTATGTGGATTCAGATTACGCAGACACTGTAAATGATAAAAGGTCAAATTTTGATTACTTATTTGTGTTAACGGATGAAGCAATCAGTTGGATGTTGAAGTTTCAGTATGTGGTGACACTTTCCACAATCGAAGTTAAGTATTTGGCGGTAACAAAAGCATTAAAAGGTGTTTGGTTGAAGGGAATGATAAATCAGTTAGGGCTTCAGTAGGAGGACGTGCTAGTTAATTGTGACAGCAAAAGCATGATTAATTTGGTAAAGAATTTAGTCTATCACTCATGCACTAAACAGATTGATGTGCGTCATCATTTTATTTGACAAGTGCTTGAAGAAGGAAGCATGACTCTTAATAAGATACACACAAATGTGAATCCGACTGACATGCTTGCGAAGGTGGTTCTTACAAAGAAGTTCAAGTTCAGTGCAACTTCTGTAGGCTTAGCGAAGGCCTAATGAGGACGAAGTGTTCATGGGAAGCGACGATAAAAGTATGATGGAAGGCAATTCGAGATGATAATGGAAAATGAACAATGAAGAATGAAGATTGAAGATTGAAGACATGGTAGATATCTGTCGTATAATGTCTTAAATCCGTCTGCAACAGGGTCTGTCGATGTCATCAACAGATCGAGCATATATTAATGGTATCGATGCCATTGATAGATGCTCATGAATCATATCGAGAAAATCTGAAAAAATCGTAGTTGATTGCTAGACAGTTTTAGAGGTTGCTACTCGATGGCATCGAATGATCTTTAATGTTATCGACTGGTCCTCGATGTCTATCGTTGCAATCAAACGACCCATCGAAGGCTTACACAGAATTGCGTAAGTGCGAGATTTGTTTCCTCTATATATATATATATATATATATATATATATATATATATATATATATATATATATATATATATATATAATGTAATTAGGATTAGGGAGGACATTAGGGCTTTCTAAGTTATTCTAAAGGGTTTAAGAGCATAACTAGGGTTTTCAAAGGAGATTTGAGAGTTGTTTGAATCGGTAAGATTTACTATATCTTATAATATTGTTTTCAGAGTGCATTATTCATTGCTTTGTGCCGTGTTTTTTTTGAAAGAATTGTTCTATGTAAAATTCAAATTACCTTATTATTAAGGTTTGTTTGTGCGATTATGATTACTTTGCTTGATTACTCGAGTCCCAACAACTCCTATATAGATGGCTTGGATTATTGAAAAATGACTCAATATATAATAAAGGCTAAAGTCCAAATATATCCCGTTGCAATGTATCAGGATGTGTTGTAGCAAATTTGTTTGTGGTTTAACTTGTTTTATTTTGAGACAAGGTTGTATATATAAGTGCTCATGTTTTGATTGGATGATTAAAAATAGATTGCTTTTAAATGAGTATTATTATATAAATGTCTTTGATCATTGAAAAATGACTTAATGTATAATAAAGGCTAAAGTCCAGATATATCTTGTTGCAATGCGTCAGGATGTGTGGTAGAAAATTTGTTTGTAGTTTGACTTGTTTTATTTCGAGACAATGTCGTTTATATAAGTGCTCATGTTTTGATTGGATGATTAAAAATAGATTTCTTTTAAAAGAGTATTATTATTTTTTGGAATGTAATAAACGGAGTTGTATAACAGCCATAAGTCAAAATTAAAATAGATGGCTTTTTTCAGCGTATTTCTACCATGAACAGATTTTGGTATACACTACTTTAAAAGCAAGTTTGTGTTTTTTTATTATTATTATTTTTAAGAATTCTGCCAAAACTTAAGCACATGTACTGTGTAATATGTTCTTCTTTTTTTTTTTTTAAAAAAAAAACCTTTTTTTTAACAATTTATTTATTTATTTATTATTTTTTTTTTTTTGGGAAATAGGCCACCAGACCAACGGCTTAGAATTGTCTGGCCTGTACAATATATGATTTCGATCGATAGGATTTAAATGTCCGGTTCATCAATTGCTCATATGCCACTGTATGGACAGGTGATATTAGCGCGGCTTCCCCTGGCCCACAACCATTTCCACCTGTTTCCATGCTCTTGAATTGATAATTCAATCAATGGCCAAGATCCAGTAAGAGTCCTTTTATGTAAATTCCTTTTGTGGTCCCGAGGGCCTACTAGTGAGTGCACATGATCAACCACCCTGATGAAATGATCTAAACCATCAGATCGCAAGCCCTTAATCGATTGATTTTAACCATCTGTTCAGGAATATTTTGGGGCTTACACAGTCTACACCGGGCCCTTCCAATCCAACGGTTAATCGTGGTTGAAGGTGGTCCCTACTGGGTCTGATATGGGAATTTGCAATGCGAAATAAGTTGAAGAATTTCCAATGGATAATTTCTCTTGATTAAAGATCATAAAGAAATACACGGACAGGATTAGTTTAGCTGTCACTTACAGTACTGGGCGGACATTGTTAAGAAATGATTCTTGTGCAAGTTGTGGTCGACTAAGACCCGATACGTTCGAAACCAGTCACCTGAGTCGGAGTCGGGCCCTACTCGGACAATTAACGAGTTGGGTCAAAGTGTCCGAGTCCTCATACCCTGATCCATGGATCAAGTGGTAGACTGATGCTTCGTTTCAACATTGAAGTCTTGGTATCGATTCCCTAGTAAGGGTCCGAGTCCTTTAACCATGGTTAAAGTATTTGTGGTACTGATTCTATCACATTAAACTGATGGCTAAGATGATTGTGGCCCACTAAGGATAGCCATGGCCAATGATCTGAACCATTGTTTTAAAACTCAGCGATTTTGATGCAGACTGGACCGCGGATTCTGATAGGAGGCGAAAGTGATCAGGGCTGTAGGAACCCTAATGCAATGCAAGCACGTCTCCCAAACTAGTCATGAGTTATTGGAGGTACAATATGTGATTTTGGGCAGGAGAAGATACTTTAGCCAGCTAACCTGCTACTACACCGGTTGCTTACATCGTACTTGCGAAATTTTATTGGATCAGTGGTCAAAAAAGTTCGTTTTAATTTTTTTTTAAGTATTTATAGCAAGTTTTACATAACCCTTGATCCTTTGGGCTTTAGGAGTCGTGCCTAACATGAAAAGAACTTAGAAAATTTAGGAGAATATCGTGTGTAGGCTGTTAATGTCCAAATCTGGTCGGCCCTTCCTCCTCGTCTCCGTCACTTTAATGTACCACCTCTGCAACCTACACCAAGAGAACAAGCAAAGGTGACCCTGGCTAAGCCGGGGGACCCTCCGATGCCTAAGTCAGGTCCAGAGAATCTAGGTCTCAGTAAAGAGTAGAGGAGAGAGTATTTTCCCTTGCGTACCTGTATACGTGGTGTCGTGTTCTATTTATACATGATAGTGAAATGGTCTGGATCCGACAATCTCGGCATGATCAAGGGGATTCCCGGATCATGGAGATACTGCCTGCAATCTTTTGATCACGCAGCGTATCAGGCGTGTAGTGCGTATTTGCGAGCGAAGTTATCAGCCACGTTTGGTTATGACAGTTTCAATGTTCGACAGATGAAATATACGCCCCCAAGTATCTGCTCGACTCGTCTCGTCCAACCGTCATCCACCTTTGCGATCATTTGATTGAAAAATGGCGGTTCCTAGATCCGAACGATCATCAAATCCGACCCGATCTTATAGGTCTGAGCCTATCTTACAGGTCTGAATCGAAGTGGGAGACTCTGTTCTCCAAGACTCTCCTCGCCTCGGACTTTACATGTGCTCGTATCAGGTCGGACGGGTCTTGCCAGGAACACTCTGGCAGTGGGTCGGCTCGGCTTGGTGTTTTGTCGTTGAAGCTTGTATGGGCTCTGATCTCCCCATAACAGAAGCCCCCTACTCTTCGAGCTTGCCTGCGGACTCGGAGAGTACTCATGCAAGAGATCTCCCGCTCATACTGCATTAATGATGGATTTCAAATTCAAAGCGTCATATCTTGAGATTACGCTCGTACAAGTCGCTTTGATTGTAGGGGTCGCCACGCAGGTCTGAGGAGACGTGTACATGACGGCTCCCTCTACTCGGGTGTTGTTTCGCATATCGAAGCACGCTGCTCGATGTTGAGGGTCAAATATTGCATATTAGACCCCAAATATTGTCTGGATTTATAAACATAATATTGCTTAATGGAGTGTTTTTACCTTGTTTATGTTGCAAGGTGATTTTATGAGCAAGGATTGAAAAAGGTGTTAAAAGCATGAATTTAACGATCCAAAGTCACCAAAGCAAGGGACGGACTTCAGAAGACCAAAATTGACGGATTTACACGGTCAGAAATTCGAGAAAACTAAGAAATCGAAGCTCAAGTGGCCTGAAATTGGTCCAGAATGCAAGATCACGGGGTTCCCAACATCCGTTCAGCTCGAAACTTTATACAGGGCCTGGGGACCATAAATTAACCGTACACGTCAATTTTCACCCATTGGAACCCTATAGAAGTGGCCGAACAGACAAATCAGCCCATGAATCTGTGATTTGGGACCCACCTGAGACTTGGATACGCTTCGAAATTGGTATCAACGGCTCAAATGAGGTGATAAAACGGATGGACGACACGGATTTCATGTATACATCATGACTGGACTCCACTAGCAGCGCCAGTGCACATTGCGCAAGTGCACTTGATGTGCACTGGACCAGGAAATAAATTCAAAAGACAGAGACCCGTTTCCTTCACCTTCTCTGCATAAAATCCTAGCGACCGTTTCTGCGGACGCTGATGTCGTATAGTGGGGCCCACTCATCATTTGGATCATTTGGATCAACGATCTGGACCGTCCATTATGTACGGAGGAGGGATATTAATCTCGCCTATGTGTCTGTTTTCTTCCATGCAAGCTATGGGAGGATCCTAGCCGTTGAACGGAAGATTGACAGTGAAAATATTTGCTACGGTGGGCTGCACTAAAATCAAGATTTAATATACATGTCTAAGTGGTTTTTAGCCACGAGTCGAATGAACGGGATGGATTTTCCATGAACATCAAGGTGGGGGGCCACAAACCATCCACAACAAGAAAACGACGGCTCTGTTCTCAAATAGAGCTGCGGACGGAGCTCGGTGGGCCACTATCACCATATCGTTCTACGATCCAAGCTGTTCATTGGAACCAGGAGGAAAAACCGACCATACATGTTAGGTTTTTCCACTTACATGCTCGCACACACAAGGAAATGCCGTTCAAACGCAGGTTGGACGGCGAAATGGAAAGACAAGGTGGGCCGCAGTGAAGACGATCCAAAACCGACCGTGCCTGACCAGTTTTTCAAGGTGGACCCAATGGACGAAGTGGATTTTTCAAAAGAGCATCGAAGTGGGCCCACCATCATCATCAGCGTAACGACTACGCACCCTCTGTTACGCAGTTCCGTGAAAACCGACCGCAGCAGGACGTTCCGTGATCAGCGGTACGTCCGAATCTATGATCCGGACCATTTAACGGCTGCCTCAGGTGTTCATAAACACAGCCAAGAAGTCGGTTTTGACGAATCTGGTCAGTTAGCCTCCTAAACTCAGGCCAAACGCAGGATTTTTCTGCGTTTTCTTGATACGCGAAAACAGGGAGATGGAATCCCGGACTTCTTCAAACTGGTTGCGTAGAGTTTTCGCTGCAGCTGCTCCGCACTGTCTTATGCACTCTCAACACTGACTTGGTGCTATATAAAAGGAGAGACACGAGACAGAGGAAAAAAAAAACCTGGAGATTCACGGCTGGAGATCTAGGGAGGTGGGCTGGACGTGTGGAGCAAGAGAGAGAGAAGAAGCCTTTGGTTAGAATTGTTTTATTTTAATTACTAGTTTGGTTTTGTTATGATTTTTGAGGGTTTTAGTCAAATTATGTCTGGCTAAGCTTGTAGTGAGATGGGAGAGTTTAATTTATGATTTTTGCTTAATTTATGAATTGAATTAATGTTGATGCTAGTTTAATTAATGACATGTTTTAGTCTTTAATGGTCTGTTGTGACTGAAATTAGAATGGGTCTGCAATGACTTTGATCATATCCTTCTACCTTTATGTTTATGACGTCAGGATGTCCCGTTGTTCACCATAGTCTCCTGGGCATAGTTGGATGTCCGTACCCTTCTTGACCTTCATGCATTGATTGATTGGTTGGTAATTAGCTTAATTCTATTGTTCGCCATAGTCTCTTGGGCATGGTTTGGTGATGGAATCCATTCTAATTCATATACCTTTCATCTCTTTGAAAACTAGATCAACGGCAGTTCAGTAAATTCCATAATTCTTGAAACAGGCATAAGATCTCCCTGATCTCTACAAGCGGATCCTCTGAATCCCTAGTTACCCTTCTCTGATATCTCCCAAGTTTTAGATTAATCAACCTACAATTATTTCACAATTGCTACTTGATTTAGAATTTATCTTAGCCTAGTTCTAGTTATACTTAGTTTCAGAATACGTACAAGTTTCAGTCCCTTGGGATTCGACCTCGGTCTTACCGAGTTATTAATACATCACAACCCTGCACTTGGGGAGTGAACACTCGATGCCAAAGTCGTACCGTTGGTTGAGGACTCCCCCAACGAGGTGTGGTCACGTGTGCTCGCGGATCGGCTCGTGTCGATTTGGCTGCGGCCATTATGGCTTGCCATTAATGCAGAGGTCCTTCGGAGCTTATATAAACCGCCTTCGGAGTCTTTCTCGCTACGTGTATTGAGAATTTGAGTTGATATCGGAGAAGGTGATTTACGGTGAAGGCGATTCCGACCAACTTGAATTTTTCGGTGGACGATTCCGACCGATCACAGCTTTCCAGGAAAAGGCAATTTTCGGTAGTCGTCCGGTGAGTCCCTTTCGTTGATCTTCGTCATTCTTTTCGTAATGTCTTTCGACCTCGAAATGGTACGTGAGTACGCTGAGGACTCCGAGCCGGGGAGTTCTGAAGATGAAAGTGGGGCTTCAGAAGGCCCCTTCGAAGCCGTACCACTATACCCCCACCTCAGAGACAAAAGTAGACGGGTGCTCGGACCAAGCGACCCAGTAAAAAGAAGGCCACCCGAGCCCGCCAAGTCAACATCGCTAAGGCCACTGAAATGCCCGCGAGTGGGTGCACCTTGGAGATAGTCTCGGGAGGTTCCGTTTTGTCGAAATCTCAGATGGATTGGATCCGTTCGGAATTTCAAATTCCAAATTCCGTTCAGATAAGGGCCCCTGGGCCTATGGATACGGCTGGTGCTCCTGTTAAGGGGGAAGTCATAATCTTTCTCTGTGCATTGCAGTGTAGGCTTCAGCTCCCACTTCACCCCTTCGTTGGGAAGGTTGCGGCCTACCTCGGGCTGGCTCCGGGATAATTCGCTCCCAATGCCTGGAGGGTGCTGATCTCCGCATTTATCATCTGACGTCAAGTTGGGAACCCTGAGCTGACCCCGGAAGAGCTGATGAGTTTGTACCTGGTCAAGCACGACAACAACGAACCATGGTACTACTTCGCGACCCGAGGCAGCAAGGGATCGGGGCTAGTGATGAACCTACCGTCCTCCAACAAGGATTGAAAAAATAAATGGTTCTGGGTAGTAGGTGAGTGGGAGGTGCCAGCAGTGGTGCTCGAAACCTTAACAACACGGGTTCCGACCCACTTCACAAAACTAGGTAGGACTTTAACTAGTATCTGTACCACTGCCCTTGTTTTCATTTATTTCAATCGAAGTAAAGCTCTCCGTTTCCTTTTGTAGGTTTTCAGAAGGGACTGCCACACCTCGACCCGGCTCTGAAGAACCGCATTCCGAAGGCTAAGACACGATCGGAGGGACTTCACTCCTGAGCAGACTTGATCACAGCAGATAATCTTCATTGGTCCGGGCTTTCCAAGTCACAGCCCTCGCCCACGTCCTTTAGTAAGTTGTCCCAACCTTTCTGATGAGCCTAGTTTCGCCTACTCAGTCGCTGACATTGTCATTTCTCTTGCAGGCATGGCCGAGGCATTTGGCTCTCGAAAGAGGAAAGCGGCTTCGGCAGCAGCGGAGCTGCTGAGGGATGTCCCTCAGTTGAAGATAACTCGGAAGAAGCAGGTTCCCCCTCGTGGGGGGAAATCTGCTGCCACACCTGTCACTGCAGCCCCCGCTCCGAGGCTCGTCAGTTCGACACTCGCGATGCTCGCTCACCCACAGACGTCGGGTGCGGCACCGACTCCGGTGCTTCCCAGCGCGATCATGACTCCTCTGGAAGCTCCGCTTCCGGTGTTTTTCGATGCGACCATGGCCCCTGTGGAGACACCTTTCCCTGTGCGTTCTGATCTGACCATGGTCCCTGTAGTAGCTCCCCCCCAGTGCTTGCCTATACGACCATGGCGGTGCCCAGCAGTTATGAGCTCTGTTCCTTCCACCGCCGTTCCCCCCACTGCGAAGGCTCCTATCGCAGCCCCTCAGCCCCCCATTGTTATCCCTTCTTCTTCTGAGCGGGAGGAGGCCATTAGAATGGCTGAAAACATGCTTTCCCCCCCGAAGTTAGGGAAGGTCTTCGTGTTGAGAGTCAAAACTCGACCGGTAGTAGGGTAGAGGTGAAGGCTGTGGTCTCGCCCCAAGTAGGGACGAGCGGTGAGAGGTTCGATCCGGGCTACCATATGGCCTGTTTGGCTTTCTGGGCCGCCAAGCATGCCCTCGAGGTGAATATAGTTAGAACCCTCGGCAGGTCAGATAGCTCCTTTTTGAATGATATGGCTTCCATGTGTTACACGGTACGTCTCCGAGAGGACCCTCCCTTTGCATTGTTATTGTATATATTTTCTTAGGTATTGATTCTCGTTATCTGTTCAGTCTGTCCCGAAATTACTTTTGGCTCGGGCGAGAGCAAGGGAGCATGAGAAGAGAGAGATCGAGCTTGAGGCCCTCAAGGCTGAAATGGCGGCCTTACGAGATGAATCCGCCCTCCTGAAGTCTGAGCAGAGTGAGCTGCGCCGGCAGCTTTTGGACGAGAGGGCCAGAGGGAGTCGGCTGTAGGGGGTTGTGGTCGACCTAGAGGCCAGAGAGCTACTGCTACAGGAGAGGCCGGACAATTTCAAAGCTCATAGTAATGCAGCGACCGCCGAGCTAACCCGCGCCAGAGCTCATGCGGATTCATTGGCTGAGGAGGCCATTCGGCTGGGTGAGGCCTTAGAACGTGATAAAGCTGAGGCGGTTGAAGAGCGGACTCAAGCCATCGCTCAGGCTGTGGAGGCTCAGCGGGCCAAGGATGAGGCCTCTCTAGCAGCAACAGTTGTCGCTGCGATCAAAGACTTCAAGACCTCCAAAGAGAGGGACGCCGAAGTTGTGAAGTTTTACAACCGCGGTTTCGATGCTTGTATCGAAGCAGTCCTGAGTTTATACCCAAACCTTGATTTTGATCCTTTGCTGTTCGAAGATCCTGAAGATGCCCCTGCCGAAGTCGTCCGCTCAGATTAAGCTCCCGACTCTCAAGCACCTTCACCCGCGTGAAGACTTAATTTATTTTTTTTTTCTTTTTAAAGGATGATGTATTTTATGCTCCTCCGAGGAGGATTATTGAATGTGAAATAATTTTTGAGTATTCAAGGGTATTTGTCAATTGTTGACTTGCTATGTCGTTTTATGGCCGAGTTAGCCTCTTAAAAGGTTAGCCCCCTCCATTGCCATTTAGTGTAATTCCTGAGCTTTTTAGGCTCACTTGAGTCTGAACCCTTAGAGGAATTGGCTCGCTTCGCGATTGACAAGGACATTCCATTTATTAGTTTAGGCTTTTTTCCTAACTCATAGGGAGTGCCATGTCGAATCATCAAGGCATCGGACCGTCTAGTTTATTCCCGTATTCATGGGGCAACTTGGTAGACAAGTGTATCTATGTAGGAGTAGAATCAGAACTTTTATTAAAAGCCTTAAAGGCTAGTCACTCGGAGGCGTACACTTTATTAGGAGCCTTAAAGGCTTGTTCATCACGGGTAATAGGCTTTAGGTGCTCGGCGTTCCAAGGATGAGTGAGCTGACGGCCTTCGAGATCTTTTAAGTGATACGAGCCCGATTTGGTAGATCTGACCACGCGATATGGTCCTTCCCAATTAGGTCCGAGCGTCCCTGCTCCCGGCTCAGCCGTGTTCTGGAAGACCCGTCGAAGGACCAAATCCCTATGATAGAATCGCCTAACTTTGACTTTTAAATTATAGAAACGTGCTACTTGTTGCTGTCGAGCCGCTACTCGGAGCCTGGAGACGTCTTGGACTTCTTCGAGTAAATCCAAGTTAGCAGTGATCAGGTCGGAGTTCTGATATTTTCGGTAGTTCCTTACTCGTGCAGTAGGAAGGCCGATCTCCACGGGTACCATCACCTCCGAGCCGTAGGAAAGTGAAAATGGGGTTTCCCCGGTCGAGGACTTGGGCGTGGTCCTATAGGCCCAGAGGATGAATAGTAGCTCCTCGGCCCAGTTACCCTTGGCCTTTTCCAACCTAATTTTAAGATGGTGTTTGATAACCTTGTTAACCGCTTCCACCTACCTGTTGGATTGTGGGTGTCGAGGTGATGAATAAGCATTCACAATGTCGAGCTTCCGACACACACCTCAAAATTTGTCATTGTCGAACTGGCGGCCATTGTCGGATACGATGGTGTGCGGGATTCCGAACCGACAGATAATGCTCTTCCAAACAAAATCGACTACTTTTTGCTCAGTGATCTTTGCGATGGGTTCGGCCTCAGTCAATTTGGTGAAGTAGTCAACTGCTACGAGGGCGAACTTAACTTGCCCCTTCCTTATAGGTAAGGGGCCGATGATGTCAATCCCCCACTGAGCGAACGGCCAAGGTCCGCTCATGAGAGTCATTTCTTCCGCGGGTTGCCTCGGCACAGCTGTAAAACGTTAACACTTGTCGCATTTTTGAACGAAATCCTTCGAGTCTTGTTTAAGAGTTGGTCAAAAATATGCTTGATGGAGTATCTTCATGGCTAGGGCCCGACCGCTAGAATGGTTTTCGCAGATTCCCTCGTGAACCTCTCGAATCACGTAGTCGGCTTCATTCGGTCGGAGACATCTAAGGTAAGGCTGGGAATGCCCCTTCTTATATAACACTCCGTCCAATATGACATATCGGGTCGCTCTGACCCTAAGTCGCCTCGCCTCTAGCTTGTCCGAGGGAATTTCGTCAGACAATAGATAATTAAAAATCGATCCATCCAACTTGGAATGGACTGAACGGGATTGACCTTCTCCGACTGGCCAATACTCGGATGCTCAATGAATTCGACGGGAACAAACTGTAGGATCTTTCCTTCAGAGGCCGAGGCGAGTCTTGTTAAGGCATCGGCCCATGAGTTCTCAGTTATAGGGATCTGCCGGATGGTGCAACTCCAGAATTTCTCGATCAGTTTTTTCGCCTCTTCGAGGTAGGCAATCATTCTGACTTCTTTGGCTTCATACTCCGAAGAGATATGATTTACTACCAGCTGTGAGTCGCAACGAACTTGCAGAGTCTGGATACCCAGGCTTACTGCCAGCCTGAGTCCGACTAACAACGCTTCATATTCCACCTCATTGTTTGAAGCTTTGAATCCAAGTCTGATTGCGTATTGGATAGTTGTTGAATCAGGTTCAACCAGGACGACACCGGCTCTTGCTCTTTTGACGTTGGACGACCCATCAACGTAGAGGACCCATCCTGGATTCGACACTGCCTCTTGGTTGCTCAACGGGACGGGCGGTGTCATCTCGACTTTCCGTACTGATTTGTTCTTCACTCGGAGTTGTGAACTCGACGATGAAGTCGGCTACAGCTTGACCTTTGATTGCTGCCCTAGGGCAGAATTGTATGTCGAACTCTCCGAGCTCAATAGCCCATTTGGTCATCTGATCCAAAATCTCAGGTCTCTGGAGAACTTGCCTCAGGGGAGAGTCGGTCAACACAACTATGGAATGGGCCTGAAAGTACGGCAGTAATCTTCTAGCTGAGACAACGAGGCAGAGCGTCAGTTTTTCTAAGGGTTGGTATCTCATTTTCGCTGGTACCATGGCTTTGCTCACGTAGTATACAAGGTATTGTTTCCTGCCAACTTCTCTGATCAGGGTCGAGCTGACAGTTGAAGCCGAGACTGCAAGGTAGAGGAATAAGGGCTCCCCTTCTTCAGGCTTAGATAAGAGAGGAGACGAACCCAAATACTGTTTCAACTGCTGGAAGGCTTGTTCGCATTCCAGTGTCCACTCCGCCCTCTTGTGACCCTTAAGCTGCTGGAAGAAGGGAAGGCATTTGTCTGTAGCCCTGGATATGAAATGTCCGAGCGTCGCAACTCTTCCCGTGAGACACTGTATTTCTTTAACGGTTCGAGGTGAGTTCATGTCGAGGAGAGCCTTGAGCTTGTCTGAGTTGTCCTTAATACCTCGGTGACTAACTTGAAAGCCAAGAAACTTCCCTGATTCAACTCCGAATGCGCACTTAGCGGGGATCAACTTCATCTGGTACTCTCGGAGGACGTTGAATGTTTCTCCGAGGTCGGTGAGGTGGTCAGAGGCTTTGGTACTCTTCACTAGCATGTCGTCAACGTATACTTTCATGGTGTGTCCAATCTGTCTGGCGAACATCTGATTTACCAACCTCTGATATGTTGTCCCAACATTTTTCAGGCAAAATGGCATGACCCGGTAATAGTAGAGTCTATTATCCGTGACAAAGGTAGTCTTTTGCCTGTCTGGGGGATACATAGCGATCTGGTTGTACCCGAAATAGGTGTCTAAAAATGAGAGTAACTCATGTCCGGCCGTATTGTCTACCAGTTGATCGATCCAAGGTAATGAGAAACTGTCCTTTGGGCATGCCTTATTCAGATATGAATAATCTACACAAACCCGCCACTTCCCATTAGATTTCCTGACGAGCACGACATTCGCTATCCAGTGAGGGTAATATACTTCTTCAATGAAACCCGCATCGAGCAGGACAGAGACCTCCTTGGCAATGACTTCATACCGTTCGGCATCGAACGACTTTCTTTTTTGCTTTACTGGCTTATGATCCGGGTTCACATTCAGTCTATGAACCAACACATCATGAGAGATCCCTGACATATCTGCATGTAACCATGCGAAGACATCTCGGTGCTGCTTCAAGAAGGCCAACAACGCGTCCCTCTGCTCGAAATTCAACAATGACCCGAGCTAAACAGTTTTGCTTGGGTTAGATTCATCGAGGGGTACTTTTTTCAGATCTTCGACTGATGAGCTTCTTGTTGGTTCTCAGGGATCCAAGGCATCCACAACGAGTGCCTGCTTGACAGCTTCTTTCCTAACCGCTACAACATAACACCTTCGTGCCTCGCGCTGGTCGCCTCGGAGATAGCCGATCCCACATTCAGCTGAAAACTTCATCATCAAGTGGTAAGTCGAGACGATCGCCCTCATCGCGTTGAGGGAGGGTCGGCCCAGGATCACATTGTGTACAGAAGGAACATTGACAACCAAAAAGTCCACCAGGAGTGTGACCTGATGTTGTCCTTCTCCCGCTGTTACTAGGAGGGAAATGGCTCCTTCAGAGATTACTTTTTTTCCAGCGAAGCCATGTAGGAGAGTCTTCACGGGTCGGAGTTGTGACCCTGAAATTATCATCTTTTTGAACGCTTCGGAGTACATCACATCGGTCGAACTTCCGGTGTCGACCAAAATACGATATACTTTGTGATTTTCTATGGTCATCGTGACCACTAGTGCGTCATCGTGACCACTAGTACGTCATCGTGCTGATGCTGGATCCCACGCGCGTCATCTTTCATGAAAGTCAGGCTGCACGGAGTGACTCGGAGTTCCTTGCTGGAACGCATCATCAGGTGAACATAGTGTTCCGGCTCGGATCTCCGGGAATGAGGTTTTCGAGCCCTGTTTAAATCTCCTCCCCCAGCTGAGCCCCCGAAGATAGTGCGAATTTCAGCGGGTTCTTCTGGGGGGTTATTCGACTGTTCTTGCGGTCATTCCTCTCTCGGAACGGACTTCTCTTTTTTGGTGTATCTACGCAGGTGTGCCTTGCGGATGAGGGATTCAATTTCATCTTTTAGGTTCACGCAATCATCCGTGTTGTGACCATGATCCCAGTGAAAGAGACAGAATTTTTGCTTGTCCCGATGTTCTGGGTCAGCCCTCATGCAGACTGGCCAGTTAAGTAACTTGTCTCCTAGGATATCCAGCAGAATTTGTTCGGCAGACGTAATAAGAGGAGTATAAAAATAGAATTTCTCTTCTGGCCTACGGCTCGGTAGACGATCGTGAGAAGCACGGTCGTCCGCCCTTTTACCACTTAGCTAGGAGTCTTCATTCCTAGACCTTTTCCCTTTGTTTATCGGGTCAGTTACTTGCGTACCTTTACGAGCATTAGTGAACTCCTTGGCATTAGTATACTTCTGAGCCTTTGCCATGAAGTCTGCCAGCGTCTTCGGCGGATTCTTTCCGATGGAGAAAGCAAACTTTCCTTCTTTAAGTCCACTTAGAATGGCAGCAAGTGTCATCTTGTCTTCATAGTTTTCGACCTTCAATGCTTCCTCATTGAAACGGGTGATGTAGTCTTTCAACGATTCTTTCGGAGTTTGCTTGATGGTGAGCAGGTGAGTGTTTAGTTTTCGACTTCTCTTACCGCTTATAAACTGCATAAAGAATAGTCGACTTAATTCTGTGAAGGAGCTCACGAAGTTTGGTTTGAGCTGACGAAACCAAATCCGAGCGGACCCTGTAAGGGTGATGGAAAACCCTTTGCACAGCATTGCTTCCGTTGCAGTTTGGATTTGCATCCACGATCGGTAGGCTTCCAGATTTTCGGATGGGTCTCCAGATACCGAATACTGGATGACAGGAGGCATCCGAAACCTCTGCGGCATCACCTCAGCCATGATGGTGGAGGTGAAGGGAGGCTCGGTCTCTTCCATCATCGCTTGGATCGTAGCTAGAACTGTTGACAGTTGTTACTTCTTTTCCAACATCAAGTATTTATCGTTAAGTTCTACGAATCGCGCCTCCTAAGGATCTTTATTTTCATCGATGACCTCTGGGGTGTCCTCGATCTCTGGAGTTCTTCTTTCCCTCTTTCGCTCTAAATGATGGCGAAGATTCGTGGGTGCCAGAGCGGAGGTGGCTGAATGGATGGTAGGAGCAGGGGCTCGAGTGGTGGCATTCTGTGCGGATCCTTCAGCATGCGCCGCATGAGGATTTTGACCCGAATTTGGCTCCCTTGAATACTGGGGAGCCTCAGGTCTCACGCTCCTCAGGTACAGAGCGAGTCTCCACGAACAAACCAACTGGCTCCAGGATGGGATTTTCCTGAATTGGGAGCTGCTGTAGCTCCATTTGCTATTTCATTCTATTTATCTCATCGCGCAGGGCCTGAATTTCGTTTTGCATGGTACAATATTTATTCTACCGATTGCGGGAACGTTGAGAAGGCCCTGGTCAGATTCAGCGTGAAGTGGTGATGATGACTGAGTTTGTTCGTTTGGTTCCGGTTCCACAATCGCAGTCTTCTTTTTCCTCGCCATTTCTTAGAAGAAGGAAAACGAGAACCTAACTTTTAGTCTCAGATTCCTATAGATGGCGCCAAAAAATGTTGATGTCCAAATCTGGTCGGCCCTTCCTCCTCGTCTCCCTCACTTTAACGTACCACCTCTAGAACCTGCACCAAGAGAACAGACAAAGGTGACCCTGGCTAAGCCGGAAGACTCTCCGATGCCTAAGTCAGGTCCAGGGAATCTGGGTCTCAGTAAAGAGTAGAGGAGAGAGTATTTGCCCTTGCATACCTGTAGACGTGGTGTCGTGTTCTATTTATACATGATAGTGGAATGGTCTGGATCCGACAATCTCGGCATGATCAAGGGGATTCCCAGATCATGGAGATACTGCCCGCAATCTGCTGATCACGCAGCGTATCAGGCGTATAGTGCGTATCTGCGAGCGAAGTTATCGGCAACGTTTGGTTATGGCAGTTTCCATGTTCAGCAGATGGAATATACGCCCCCAAATATCTGCTCGGCTCGGCTTGTCCAACCGTCGTCCACCGTTGCGATTATTTGATTGAACAAGGGCGGTTCTCAGATCCGAGCGATCATCAAATCCGACCCGATCTTATAGGTCCAAGCCTATCTTGCAGGTCTGAATCGAAGCGGGAGACTCTGTTCTCCAAGACTCTCCTTGCCTCGGACTTTACATGTGCTCGTATCAGGTCGGACGGGTCTTGCTAGGAACACTCTGGCAGTGGGTCAGCTCGGCTTGGTGTTTTGTCGTTGAAGCTCGTATGGGCTCGGATCTCCCCATAACATAGGCCAAATTGCACACTTACTATTTTTAGTCAAAAACCATGAAGTCAAGTAGAAATCATGACCATCAATAAATACTAAGCTAACTATTCATAGTAAGTCATGACTTAAAAGAAGTTTGAATTGGAGTTTGATTCTTAAACTTCTTTTTAGGTTTGACATCACTATTTAAAGGATTGTAATTTTTTTTTTTAATTATCAATCAATTACTTTTTAAATTTATTAAAATTTATTTCTATTCACCTTAGTAGATTAAAGAATCCATGGGAGGAGTCCAAAGAAACTCAATGAATTTGGGGTACTTGATCCTAATGAAGATATATAGCGCTCTACCTCATTACATCCTTTCCTGTGTTAGATTTGGACCTATTCTCCTAAGCCATGGTGCCGAACCAGATTCGACTCAGAGGATTAGTCAATCTATGATAAGGGCATATCAATCTACACGGTAGAAATGACAACGATCATATACGGTCATCTTCAAGTCTACATCGGTCCACCTGGCCTCCGTAGAAACGACAACAGTGTCTATCATCACGAGGTGGGCCATGGCTAACGATCATGACATACGGTCCCTATTATCGATGACATCATCCCACGGGATCCAAGCAAAGATGCCAAGAAGATAAGGCTAAACAAGTCTACACGTTCAGAATGGAGAAGACCCACCAATCGGATGGAATCCAAACCGTCCAGAATGGTAGCTCCACCATGTAACTAGGACCCCCCAAAGATCAAGCCGATCCAGTCATCAAGTGGGCCATACCTTAGAATGTAGATTTTTTCATACAGTGTGGCCCACTTGATGATTAGATGGGCCTGAATTTTGGTGAGTCCCATTTCCATGGTAGGACGAACCTCATGGACGGAGAGGATTCCACGCACACATCACAGTGGGCCCCACACGCAGCAAGAAAAATTCTCAATTTCAACGAAAATTTTGGGTAGGCTTCAAGTTTGGGCTAATGCCCCAAAATGATATGGACAAACGGATGGACAGAATGGATAAAACACATACATCATGGTGGGCCCCACAGAGTCCTGCCACCACGGAGGTCGGTGGTGACATGGTCACCACGCATGGAAGGAAGACCAAGGATAGTGTACTGGGCTTTTCAGTAATTTGAACAAGTGCGGCCCTGGTTTGATGATCCAGACCGTCCATCTAGTGGTCCTCATCATGGAAGATTTTTTTCCCCGTGAATCTCCACGATGGGTGAATCATGGCCTTTAGCTTTTCAGCCTTGGAGGTTCATAAGAGAAATGCAACAACGGTTCATGTTTAAATGAAAATATAACCCAGTTCGTGGACAGGATCTTCCAATGAAAGGCATGGTCCGCTCGGACTGACCTGATAGATGAAAGGTCAGGATGCAAGAAAAGCTTGAGTATACATTAGACTATACAGGTAGTGCCCTTTTTTCGATGTTCCCATAGTTGATGGACAGCAAATCAGACAATCCCGAGATGCAGCAATCCCAATGGGTAGCGTGGAGATATTAATAAAATATATATCGAGATAGTCCACATTCAGCTGAAAAAAGGCCAAACAATGGGCGTCGAGCTTATTTATTTATTTGAGATTTTTGGGCCATGTTCGAGTGGACCACCAAATCAGCAATCCAAATAATGGTATGTGGGCCCACTAGCAAAAATTAAGAACCTAAGGATACCACAATCCCTAGATATTAGGCTATAAAAGAATGAGATGGGAGAAAATTGTCTATAATCACCTAGCATGATTGAATTATTGTTTGTAATTGCTTTGATTTCCTTCTCCTTCTTTCTCTTCACCTTTGTAGGGACTCTGGAAGAACGAAACTCCCTCCGGGGTCCCTAGGACTCCCCAGGACTCCCCATAATTGGGGAGTCCTGGAGCTTCCTTCAAGCTCAGAGGGGCGATAAAGGGACCGAATGGATAAATGAAAGGGTGGCCCACTATGGTCATGTGTTCAAGACATCAATTCTAGGCTCCCCACCTGTGATTATCACTGGAAAGGAAGGTAACAAGTTCATACTTATGGACGATGAAGCATTGGCCGGAAACCAGCCAGCCTCTCTTAGAAAGATCTTTGGGAAAAAAACAGCATCATAGAACTTACAGGAGACAGGTATGAAATCTGGCATATGGCCGTTCGGCCTGCCTTTTAATAAGGTGTCTGATGCTTAATTTTCGTTATGAGCCAAACTCTATTTCGTATTGTGCATTTGAATTTAATTTTTTAAATTTTATATGATTTATTATTCGTCAAAACAGGCCATAAAAAGCTCACTCACCTGATTACAAAATATAGATTGACAAAGTAAACATGTACTTGATTTTGTGAAAGTTGCATCCAAAAGGTCCAATATTAGATCCATGCACCTATAAGGCAATATGTAGTCAATGGATCGACAAAGTCGATATGTATTTGATTTGGAAAATAAGATTGACAAGGTCAATATGTAATTGATTTTGTGGAAGTTTTATCCAAATGGGGCCTTAGATGCACTTATGAGGTAATCTTGTACCATTTACAATGGTTTCTACATGACCAACCTCATTATTATTTTTTCTATTACAGGCATAAGCTTGTAAAGAGTGCAATGATGCGCTTCCTAAAACCCGAAAACCTTCAAGAATACATAGGAATCATGGATGATTTGGTGAAAACAAGATTAGTGGCCGAAATGAAAGAGAAGGACACGATCAAGGCCGTGCATTTTATGAAGGATCTCACATTCAACATTACATGCAGTCTATTGTTTGGATTATATGATGAGCACGTCAAAGAGGCCTTGTCTGAGGACTTCTCCAAAGTATTGAAAGCGGCTTGGTCTATTCCTATTAATTACGCAGGCACCATCTTCTGGCGGGGTGTAAAAGCGAGATCTAAGATTGTTGAACGAATGGCCCCCATCGTAAGGAGGAGAAAGGAGATGCTAGTTGCTAGGACTGTCAGTCCCAAGAGTGATGTGATCTCAAGCATGGCCGCACTGAGAGACGACGATGGAGAGCCGATCAGTGATGATGAGATTATGGATAATATAATCTCACTGGTAATTGCCAGTCATGATACTACAGCCGTTCTCTTGAGCTTGATGGTATGGAAGCTGGCTAGAGATCCTAAGATTCATCAAAGAGTCTTGCAAGGTAACCATTTTCAAGAGGTTTGCTGGGCCCACATGTACACTAGAGAAAAACCTTGAAGCTGTATCCATCTATTTGGCTATGGCCTTCTGGATGATCTGGCCCAAAAATCAGATTTGTTCCATTGATTCTAATGGTGTCCCACCTGATGACCAAACCAGCTTGATTTTTGATCCAGATCATCCTCAAGTGCGGTCCTGGTTTGATGACCTCCCTTTGTTTTTTCAATTTATAAGTTCTCATTTTTCAAACTTTTAAATTCAAAGACATAAGGGGATTTGAAGATTACAAAAGAATTATTTGGATTTAAACAAAGTTGGGTATGATTAAGCTTTCTGGTCCAGTTGTGCTGGCACTAGCTATCTAAATCATACAATTGAGAAGAGTTATTTTGCTACCTGTTTATAAAACACCTTAAAATAGATAACAAAGACGGATTATGACACATGTGAGGAGCTTAACCTGAATAATGGCATATGTAATATTTATAGCTTATGTGCATATTGACACATATCATGTATTTTATGCTTGAAAATTGATGGTAGCACATGCGCACATATGGAGTTGCACGTGGAGCATGTGTGGTTGAACATGAACTTCTAGGGTTGCACATGTGTTACATGTGCAAGAAGGAAATACTTCATCATATGCACTGAACTAGAGAAATAATTCTGCTTTTTTGTTTTTGTTTTTTTATTATTATTATTTAATTTTTTAATTTTTTTTTTTTAACAAAAAATTACCAATCCTTGATAGTGGGCAATATATAAGACTAGTTATATATCTCTATTTTTTTTCCTTCACATACAAAAATGGATTTGACAAACTATAGACAAGCTTGCTCTGCATGAAGAGCTAATTAATCTCAACGTTAATTTCATGGGGATGTAGGAATAACTTAATCGGTCACTCTCTGATTGCACAATTTTGACCCTTAGGCTATAAAATAAACGGATAAGATCATTTATGAAAGTTAGTCCAATTAACATTTTTAAACCCTAAATTTTTGAGGCTTATAATGGGCCACTCAGCAGTTATCAACAATTACTTTGATCAGACAATTCTAACCATTTCATGCAGGGTTTGCAAAGCAGATGTCCATAAAAATGAAGGCCACCTTTCAGATGGGTCCTTGCTCTTGCTCCGGTGGTAGACTCTTAGGAGTTTCAACACCTGGTCAAGGGTTCGAGTACCCATAGGTGGCAAAATTCCACTACGGCGTGAGTGTGTGGGGTGTGTTAAAAAAAAAGAAGAAAAAGCCCACCTTTCAGATGGATAAGATAATTCAGTTAATATAATTTTTATTCCAACATGGCCAGAACACATGGAGATTTTGAAGGAGAGACAAACACCGGAAGGAAGGCTCACATGGAGTGAAGTGCAAAAGATGAAATATACATGGAGAGTCGCACAAGAGCTGATGAGACTCATCCCTCTTGTCTTTGGTAACTTTAGAAGGGCGGTTAAAGATACCAGCTTTGGAGGCTATGACATTCCCAAAGGATGGCAGGTATGTATATCTACTCATCTAAGCTTAAAGAGCCTCCTGGCTTTCACATGGCATACTTGTTTGGCAATCCAAGCTGTTGGCGGGACATAACCCAAAAGTAAGACACAGCATATGAAAGTAATCATCTGATTTTGTTCTTGGAAACCAAAATATTTAAAATTCTATTTTTAATATAAATTTTGAAACAAAATACAACAAAACATGCCCCACAATTTAGATGGTTTAGATGGCCATATATAAGTGTCATATGTAAAGAGGGAGAGTTACCTTCAAATTCAAACTGGTGATAAATTGTCGTAGAGTCTAGCCTCTTAGGAGTGTTTGGAAACTCTTATTACAATGCATTAGATGATGCTAACATAATGATTACTCCTAAAATACTTGACAAGAAATACCATAATAATTCAACCCTCAAATACTACTTTCAGGATTGAATTTTTTTTTTTTTTAAGGAAAATATTGTGTTATTTGAAACCAATGTTTTGGCAGATGTTGGAATATCAACAGACTAGATAATATATGCTCATTACTCATATTCATATGCAAGTGGAGTGTTATATGTTTAGGGTGTTGAAGACCGGACCTTGTAGAATCACCTTAACTTAAATTGAAACGAATAAGAAAAACAAAAATTCAAGCAACCACACATAAAGAAGACATGATTTTTACATGAAACATTTCTATAGAAAAAAAACGATGGCATAAAGCGACGATCAAACTACAATTCATAAAAGATTACAGAATGGAGAGATTTTATAATAAGAAACCCTAACTTTCTTATCATGGAGGCTCTCAAAACATTAAAAAATAAAAAATTGTAATCCCTTCTTAACCCCAACCTAACTTATCCTAAAAGTCAACATTTTAAAAGATAAATATCAAAAATACCTTTCCAATGATCCACTATGAAACGTGAGTTATGTAAGCTCAAAAGAGTGAATAAGACCAATAATGATTTTGATGTCACAATTTTAACAAAGAGCACATATAAATGATATCAACTATGCGCTCACAAATATATTGGATTTCATGTGTGGTGGACTGTTTAGCTAAGTAGAGGAGTACATCCCAAGAATCCATGCGCCTCTCAGTTCCCTCTGATCTCTCTTCTCTTGCTAGAGGTTCCTTCTTTTTGGACAATATAAGGCTGGGATCAATTAGGAAGAGAAGATCGGCTACGTATAGGATATGATAGGCGGGCCAGCCATTTTGTCCCTCGTCTTCGCCCGAATTCCTTACTTATAAATTTTTCCTCATCAATGAAATTCTCCTTTTTCCAATATATATATACATATATATTAGATTTCAAAATTCATCATAAAATGCCATATCTCTTGTTGGAACTGGCATGTCAAAAAGACGGATTAATTCAATCCTTTCTATCAATTTCAAATGAAGGTTGGAATTTATATCTCATCAAATACAATAATATATATAATTGGTTGAAAATTTCTCTAACAAGCAGGCCTACATATCATGCACGAGACATCCAAGTGCAGCAAACTTATATGGATAGCATCTTGTTCTCATCCGTTGATCACACGCATGCATGTGCAGGAATATGGATGAGCTACACAAACCATAGACATGATTGTGAATGGAGCGTAGCCCGTAAATCACACTGATAGGATGATTCCAACCATTGATAACATCAGCTGCTCAACTTAGACCGTCGATCATTTTCCTAATTGTTCACATGATGGCCATGAAACAGATGGATAGGATGTTGGATAATATGTTGAATTAAATAGACTATAAAATCGAGAACCAAAAAGGAAAATAAATTTAGAGAAAGAAAACTTATTGAATTGAGTTGAGGCGTGACTGAGTCACTCGGCTTGAAATTGAATTTGCTCCCCTTGGACAGCGTCCCAAGTGCAACAGGTTTCCAGAGCAATCGACCTCCAGGATACAACGACTATGACCCGGTCCCAGCGGTGCACTCACTGTACACGGGCTCGAACCACTTGCAGTTTAATCCGAAAGTGCTGAGTTGACTCAGCAATGAACTCAGTAACAATGGTAAAACCGTATCAGAGAGAGTTTTATAAGACAGTATTTTTTCGTATTTTGAAACTGAAATCGGAAGTCTTTATATAGACTCCGAAATGGTGCATAAGCACCCTTTACAAAAGGTTATGTCCGTTGGGTTTAAACCCAACAGGGGCGACCATCCGAAAGGGAAGCATCTCTCTGGCTTAAAACGAAAAGGTGCAAGTGCAAGTACACTCTCGCACATACAGTCCTGCGAGTACCCATACACACACACCCACGCGAGTGCACTTACACCGCACCCGCACCCGCACCCGCGCCCAGCCCAGCCCGTCCCGTCCCGTCCGGTCGCGCACACGGACGCGGACACGGACTCGGACTCGGATCGGCACGGCACGGCTCGGCTCGGAGCGCGCACGCGCGTGTGTAGTTAATGGCATAGATTAGAGCTATTGGCATAGGCCCCCCCACATGACCAAATTCACATGCCCCCTGAAAGGGGCTCAAGCCCTAGATAAAAAGTCTATCATATAAACAAGAGAATTTCTCTTGTCAAATCCGATGTGGGACAAAATCAACACCTCAAAAACATAAAAATTTAAATGTGGAGGGAAAATACCGAAATTTAAAAATTCAAAAATTTAATATTATTTTAAAATAAATACAACAATCCCCCACATGTTTTAAAATAAAATGCTTTCGGATTAAAGCGAAATAGTTGTGCAATGGTGCCAGTGTCACCATAGACTTGAACCGACATTAGAGTAAGTAAGACAGGTCTACAGGAATCAGGTGACACCATAGTCTTGAACCTAAATCCTTTTAATGTAGATCGCAAGTACATGCCACTCACACAACTCTTCCTCTGCAAGTGATTCTGTGGTTCGGTGTGTTTCGGCCATACACCATTACCTGAATTTCATGAGTGCTCTAGAGAATTCACCTAGATTTTCATAGGAAGCGGCCTATACCTCCACACCCATATAGGTGAATTCCATCAAGTGTATGCAGCAACTGTATACACCACCAAATATATGGCTATGGATCCATTAAGAGTTCTAAAAACTCATCCTTCTGCGTTGCTGCTCGCACTGTACACCATAGAAGGGGCTCATATAACTCAGTGCAATCGTCTACCTCGTGTCTTGTTGTTTACCCACTGAACCTATCTCATGGGATCTCCACTTGTATAGGTTGGGTTACCGATACTGGCAGCTCATATATTAGGCTCAGCCCCATTCCCTTCGATGTATCATTGACTAACTTTTTAGATAGTCCTTTAGTCAGAGGATCTGCTAGATTCTTTTCTGACCTCACAAAGTCAATAGATATGACTCCATCACACAACATATGTTTTACTATGTTGTGTCTGAGTCTAATATGCCTGCTTTTTCCATTATATATTTTACTTTTTGCTTTCGCTATAGCTGCTTGACAGTCACAATGAATAGACACGGCCGATACAGGCTTTGGCCACAATGGTATATCAGCTAAGAGATTTCTAAGCCATTCAGCTTCTGATCCAGCCTTTTCTAAGGCAATAAACTCGGATTCCATAGTCGACCGAGCAATACATGTCTGCTTGGTGGACTTCCAAGAGACTGCTCCTCCACCCAAAGTGAAGATATATCCACTAGTGGATTTTGTCTCATCTGAATCACTGATCCAGTTAGCATCACTATATCCTTCTAATACAGTAGGATAACCATTATAATGTAAACCATATGTCATATTACCTTTTAGGTATCGTAAAATTCTAGACAATGCATTCCAATGTTCTTTTTCAGGGTTATGTGTATATCTACTTAGCCTTCCTACTGCAAAAGCTATGTCAGGTCTAGTGCAGTTTGTTAGATACATGAGGCTACCAATTATTTTGGAATATTCCAATTGAGACACACTATTTTCTGTATTCTTCATGAGAGTCACACTATAATCATAAGGAGTACTGACAGGTAAACAGTCAAAATGGTTAAACTTTCTCAATATCTTCTCAATGTAATGAGATTGTGATAATATAATAACACCATTATTCCTGGTTACTTTAATACCCAAGATTACACTTGCCTCTCATAAGTCTTTCATGTCAAACTTAGATGACAAGAATTTCTTAGTTGCATTAACTAATTTAATATTAGTTCTAAAAATAAGCATGTCATCAACATAAAGACATATAATAACATAATCATTTCCAGAAATTTTACTATATACACATCTATCTACATCATTTATATGATAACCATTTGATTTTAAAACACCATCAAATTTTTCATGCCATTGTTTAGGAGACTGTTTTAAACCATATAATGATTTAATTAGTCTACATACTTTATTTTCTTTACCTAATATCTTATAACCCTCAGGTTGCTCCATATATATTTCTTCTTCTAAGTCTCCATTTAGGAAAGCCGTCTTAACATCCATTTGGTGTACCGCTAGTTTATATATGGAGGCTATCTCTATTAAGACTCTAATAGTTGTAATCCTAGTTACAGGGGAATATGTATCAAAATAATCTATTCCTTCCTTTTGTTTAAAGCCTTTCGCTACCAACCTAGCCTTAAACTTATCGATAGTTCCATCTGGTTTTAGTTTCTTTCTAAACACCCATTTGCAGCCTATTGGTTTGTTACCAGGTGGTAGATGTACAAGTTTTCAAGTATTATTAGATATAATAGATTTAACTCATCATTTATTGCTTCCTTCCAAAAGGTTGCATCTGGAGAGTTAATAGCTTCTATATAAGTCGTAGGATCATCTTCTACTAAGAATGTGAAAAAATCATCTCCTAGGTTAGTTTTTTTTCTAACTCTAATACTTTTTCTTGGTTGTATCTCTTCTACTACTTTCTCGTAAGCATTTTTACTAGTAGACGCAATATCTGATTCATTAACTTTTTCTATTCCTATAGATTTAGATTTCATAGGGAATACGTTCTCAAAGAACTCTACATCCCTAGCTTATATAATTGTATTAGGATCTAGAATATTATCCTTAGTTTTTAAAACTAGAAGCCTATAGGCCGCATTAATTTGTGCATACCCTATAAATACACAATCGGTCGTTTTATGACCTAATTTTCTTTTCTTAGTTTCATGCAATCCTACTTTAGCAAGACACCCCCACACTTTAATATATTTATAACTAGGAATATGATTCTTCCAAAGTTCATATGGTGTTTGTTCAGAAGATTTAGATGGAATCCTGTTTAGGATATAACAAGCAGAGAGAATTGCTTCTCCCCACATATTTGAGGGTAAGCCTGAACTATTTAACATGGCATTCATCATTTCTTTTAAAGTTCTGTTTTTACGTTCTGCTATTCCATTTTGTTCTGGTGTATAAGGAGCTGTAGTTTCGTGAATTATTCCATTCTTTTCACATAATTCTCTAAATTGAGAAGATTCAAATTCACCTCCTCTATCTGTTCTAAGTCTTTTAATTTTTATATTTAATTGATTTTCAACTTCAATTTTGTATTTATAAAAAGCATCTAAAGCTTCATCTTTGTTCCTTAATAGATGCACTCTAGTGAACCTAGAGTAGTCATCTACAAAAGTTATATAATATCTTTTTCCTCCTCTAGACATGTGATTTCTAAAATCACCTAAATCACTATGTATCAACTCTAATAGAACAAATGATCTTTCTATTTGTTTAAAGGATTTTCTAATAAATTTTGATTCTACACATGTTTCACATTTTTCAAACTCTTCATTAGATATATTAGGTAATAAACCTAATCTTTTCATTTTCTTTAAAGATGCCACATTCACATGACCTAATCTATTATGCCATAGATAAAAAGGTTCAACGATATAAACAGAACTAGATGTTTTCTTATTATCATTGGATACATTTACAATGAATAAACCATCGCTACAGTACCCTTTACCAACAAAGGTTTCATTTTTAGTCATTACAAGCTTATCTGAATCAAATACTAATTTGACACCAGTCTTATTGAGGAGCGAACCAGAGACCAAGTTTCTTCTAATGTCAGGCACATGGAGGACATCATTTAACATTAGAGTCTTTCTAGAAGTGAGTTTCAGAAGTACTTTTCCTTTCTCTACAACTGGAGACGTTCTAGCATTTTCCATGAACACTTATCCATCATCTCCTGATACTTGGTAGGAGCTAAACATGCCACGATCCTTGCACACGTGTCTAGTTGCACCAGTATCTAGCACCCACTCTAAGTTGTTTACAAGGAAGACTTCTGACACCACAGCCACTACTATATCAGACTCATTGCCTGTTTCTGTAAGATTAGGTTGCGGCTTATTTTTATTTTTCTTAAGCCTGCAAGTTTTAACATGATGCCTAGGCTTTCCACAGTTGTAGTAGTTTCCCTTTTTCTTGAATTGATTGTTTGTATTCTTCTTTTTGAGCCTGCATTCATTTGCATAATGTCCAGGTTTGCCACAGTTATGATAGTTGTCCTTTTTCTTATTATTTGTCCGACTTGATTCCACAAGATTCGCTTTTGAATCTATCTCATTTTTATTTCCTTTTTGGTCCCTGATTCTATTGGCCTCCTCTATTCGTATGTGTACGATAGTGGTTTCCAAAGAAACACAGTTCTTCTTATGTTTCATTCTATTTTTATATTCTTTCCAGGAGGGGGGTAACTTTTCTATTAACGCTCCTGACAGAAACACTTCATCCAACTTAATTCCTTCTGTCGATAGTTCGTGAATTAGACTTTGAAAGTCATGAATCTGATTTGTGACAGATTTATCGTCTGTCATTTCATAGTGAAGGAAATTAGCAATTGCATGTTTCTTAGCGCCTGCATCTTCTCATATGTATTTCTTTTCTAAAGCAATCCATATGTCTTTAGCAGAGGCGTAAGAAGCATACACATCATATAACTCGTTGGATAAAGAGTTTAGAATATAATTTTTGCAATTATTTTCATCTGTTACTTCATTTTGATTTGCTAGATTTATAGTAAATGATTCAGATAAAATGTATGAAACTTTTAGGGTGGTAAGAGCGAACATCAATTTCTGTTTCCACCGTTTAAAGGATTGTCCAGCGAACGGTTCGATTTTGGCTAACTCAGTAGAAGCATTTACTGTTACTGTAGCCATAGTCTATGTAATTCAACAAAAAATTCGATTTCAAGATTGTTGGATAATATGTTGAATTAAATAGACTATAAAATCGAGAACCAAAAAGGAAAATAAATTTAGAGAAAGAAAACTTATTGAATTGAGTCGAGGCGTGACTGAGTCACTCGGCTTGAAATCGAATTTGCTCCCCTTGGACAGCGTCCCAAGTGCAACAGGTTTCCAGAGCAATCGACCTCCAGGATACGACTATGACCCGGTCCCAGCGGTGCACTCACTGTACACGGGCTCGAACCACTTGCAGTTTAATCCGAAAGTGCTGAGTTGACTCAGCAATGAACTCAGTAACAATGGTAAAACCGTATCAGAGAGAATTTTATAAGACAGTATTTTTTCATATTTTGAAACTAGAATCGGAAGTCTTTATATAGACTTCGAAATGGTGCATAAGCACCCTTTACAATTAATGGTTCAACTTATCAATTATTTTATCTAGATGATATAAGATATTTGTGATGTACCAAAAACATTCTCAGTAGCCCTTTTTCTTTTACCCAACGGTGTGGGGATCTTTTTCACTCATTTTTGATTTTTTGCTTCTTGATTTACCTTGTGACATGAAGATCATTTTCTCCATTATCCGTGGTTTTAATGTTTTGAACTATATTTATTAGTCATATCTCGAAGCCATTTGATGTCATCTTTACAAAATAATATGCATCCATGTATAATTGGTCTAAACATGTTTAATAACCAACAATATGTTTATTACCAAAAAAGTTTTTATTTTTTTAATTCTCATAATTATTAAAGGTAACCTTTTATGTTCCACATGTAGATTTTTCTTCTTCTTTTTTTTTTTAAAAGAAAAGTAGGAATACACCATTTGTAACTTTGTTATTCAGATAGAAATCTACACAAGCTTTCAGGTGGGCATCATAAAAAAGTCGTGTCTCGCGTATCACATATGAAAAACTAAAAACCAAGATATACACAAGGGAGAGTGTAAACATGTGCCACAGCAATGAACCCAAGGAAAACAGGGCTCTCAACCACAACCCCCACCAGACCTTTACACCCATAGCCCTCTTCCTAAGGCTGAATAAGGTGGACATAACACCAGCCACCCTAAGCACAGACTGTTCAATGCACATACATGTACTTATGCATGGCATGTCCTACCTTTCTTCTTCTTCTTCTTCTTCTTCCTCTCTCTCTCTCTCTCTCTCTCTCTCTCTCTCTCTCTCTTATTTATTTTTATATATTAAATTTAAGGGTCTATTAGTTATGATCCATCTCTGGCTACACCATTAAAAATATATATATAATCTTTTTTTTTATATATATAAATAATCCACCATGCACATCTCAAGATTTAATAACTTATGATTATCATTCCAAATACCTATAATTCTAATCAATTCATTCATTGGCCAATAATTTTTATAATAGTAAAATAGGACAAGAATTAGAAAGAACTGATTTGACTTTAGCCAACATCCTTTGTGTGGAAGGACTCCTTAACCACTACAGCTACGAGCTCAATCTATTGGGCCTGTACTTAATGTAATGGGCCTTGAACCTCTGAATCGGAATTGGGCCACTACTGCAATAGACCTGATCTGATGGGGCCTCGGCTTGATGAACTGAGCCTCAAAATCCATGCTACCACTTTTATGATGAATTTTAGCCATACGATGAAAAAGTATGACCACATCTTATTAGGGCCCACCCGACACGTGATGATAGGGCCTAATAAAGCACACCTGTCTCATTCTCTGCATGCATGCAGAATGCATCCAAATCCCTCAGATACACGTCCTCCTTTATCCTTTCCTTGATTGCCTGCTTAAAAATGGATATTATAGAATCTTGTAAAGATGTACCTTATCTTACTTGAATTGCTTGTGAATTGCTTATCCTAAAAGATAAAATCTAACAAATGTAGAAGATCTCATACTTGTATATATGTGTACGGTAGTAATAGAGAAAATCCAAGCAAGTTTCCATGTATTACAAACTTTGTTAGGGTCCACCTGGAGGAGTATCCACGGTGATCCAGACCAATCCATGTCGTTTATCTGGACAGGAGCGCCACATTTGAACCATCTCTAAGCACCTGCCACCCTCTCGCCATGCCTGGTAACGCTACACCCTAGACCGTGGTAGACTGTAGTTGTTAAATCTGAGGTCGTGTTACAATGATCCAAACTGTTTAAATGGTGGGCCACACCATGAATGGAAAAAAAGGGAAAAAGCTTTCATATTTAATAATCCAACCACTGCATCATTTAAACTCCATTCCTTTATTAGATAGATCAATTCCTCGTAGAATAAGAAGCCATCTTACAATGATCCAAACTGTTTAAATGCTAGGCCACACCATGAATGAAAAAAAGGGAAAAAGCTTTCATATTTAATAATCCAACCACTTCATCATTTAAACTCTATTTCTTTTTTCACATAGATCAATTTCTCCACCGACATTTTATGGGCCGTCAATAGGATCCCCCAATCTTGAAGATTTTATTGAGTATAACCCTTCAACGGTGAGGCCCACCGTATAAAAGGTTTTGATCACTGTGACCTAAACCCAAATTCAACGATAACAGTACTAATATAGAGAGAAACGCAATCTGCGGGGATGTACCCCAGCAAACTACCGTGGTAGACTTGATAGACATGTATGAGATATATAAGCCATTCAACGAGAAGCCCAACAGGTCCTAATTCATGCCTTGGTGGTAGAGACGGTAAAATCCCAGTATGATGTGAGTGCATGGGTAAAATAAAAGATAAGGTCCCGTACAAGTAAAAAAGAAATATAGGGTTTGGTATGTACAGTTTAAAAGGTAATAAATTAAAAGAAAAAAAAATGAAGATGAAGTCAATTGACTTGAAGGATAAAAAAAAGAAGAAAAGAAGATAGCTAACGATAAGATACTAGGATCCATATTCACTCGGTAGGATAGTCGGTAATAATGATTTGTTCATCACTTGATTGAACTCCCTAGATTAGACAATTGCGGTTTGTGAGAGATGGCATTGTTAGATGATATAACCGTGGTTCATGGTTCACTTGATTGAATTAAGAAAGACGGTCATTATTAGACAAATATCTTGGAATCACACTTTATAAGCAGCGGTAATAATAATGTTCACTATTAAAACTTTCCTTAGGATTCATTGTGATGCTTATTTGCCATTTAACCTATTTATAAAATTATATAGACCTAGGTAAATGGAAATACAAATATCAGCTGGATCTAAAACTTTTATGATCCCTAAAAAGTTTTCAATGGCAAGAGTTTAATTCTCAAAATGGTATAGTTGAACGGATGAATCAAACTCTCTTGGTGAGGATCTAATACATGATGAGTAATGCTATGTTGAGTAAGGAAATATGGATTGAGGTCGTTGATATGGCTTGTTACTTGGTAAACGGTCCTATTTAATAACTATTGATTATAAAATTCCAGTCGAAGTGTGAATTGGTAAACTACTCGAGGCTGTGAGTATTTGGTTGCAATGCTTACTTTCACGTATCGTCAATTGAAAGAGATAGGCTGGACCAAATAGCTAAAAATTATGTCTTTGTAGGCTATGAAAATGGTGTGAAAGAGTACAGGTTATATGATCGAGTTACATGAAAAATCATCATTAGTTGTGATGTTAGATTCAACGAAGGATCCTTGTTCTGTAAGGATGAACACAAGGAGAATGAAAAGTTGATTGTGAACGTTCAGATAAACAAATTAAGATGAAACACAAGCTAATATTGAGATGTAGATAAAGGTATAGGAGTAGGTGAGGCAACCATCTGTGAGAAGGAATCTGTCAAGGGATCATGAATTTTTAGTGAGTTAAAAGGATGACTCGAATGTTCCATTTTTCCTCATTACGGATATGAGAGATCTGTCTACTTTTTAATAGGCTTTTGACGATGTAGATGCCGAAAAGTAGAAAGATCAATACACTGCTTGAACGACCCCTTTTGCAAATTAAATGAGTCGACTATTTGAAAGATCCATTCTTTTGCATAAATGGACCGACTGTTTGAAAGATTTATTCATTTGTCTAACTGGATGAGCATACTCAATTGATATGCATTCACACATCTATGAGTTTAAATAAGATTGTATTGTGGATTGTTTTGTAAGTTTTCATGTTTAAACTATGTTTAACTAATGCGATGGTGTGTAATCTTGAGAAAAATTCATGCTGAGTTAGCCACTCATTATTTGAATTTACAACCGTACATATGTGCAAGTGATTTAAAAGATACTTATGTTCAGATAGATGAAGGGCATGATACAGATACCAGGGATGCATGACTGCAGTATCCGCCCCAAGAAAGCTGTATGATCTTGTAGCTCAAGTTTAGCTACATTTTATTCTATTTTATGTGTTAAATTTTTCATTACTGTATTTGTTAGTATCAAGACATGAATTTGTATAAGCCTTATCGGTAGCTAGTCATATATTTTAAATGTGTATGCAAATTTCATTCTTACTTGATTTGTTTATTTTCTGCCGAACTGCTCACTCTGAAAAAGAAAAGAAAAAAAAAGAAAAGAAAAAAATACATACAAAATTTAGCTATCTTTAAATGTTAACACTCGAATTTTCAAAAAATGAGTTGTATATTCGGGTTTTGGGAACCAAATATTATAGTATGATGGGAAGTAGTTAGCGATGATGATGACGAATGACCAATAGAGGATGAAGATTTAAGATATGGTAGAGATAGTTGTCTAATATCTTAAATTTATTTTTAACAGAGTTTGTTGATGTCATTGATAGACCACTTAATTCTATCAAACATATGTTAATGATGTCGATAATGTCGATGTCATCAACAGATGCTCGATCCTATCAAGAAAATTTAAAAAATTTTTAGCTGATTATTAAAGTTTTAGAGGTTGCTACTCGATGGCATTGAAAGATCTTCAATGTCATTGACCGGTCCTCGATGTCTATTATGCCATCAAAAGACCCAGCGAAGGTGTGCACAGAATTGCATGAGTATGCGATTTTTTTTCTATATATTCCGGTTGGGTTATGTGTGTATAGGATATAATCGAGATTAGGAAAGGCATTAGGGCTTTTAAGTTGTTCCAAAAGGTTCAAGGGCATAGCCAGTGTTTCAAATGAGATAATAATGCGAAAAAATACATCTTGTTTCTATCCTAACAACCCCCATATAAATCCGTTTGTGACATTTGAAAAAATAATAATGCTCTTTTAGAAGCAAGTCTAAATGTATCTTGGTTGCAATGCATCAGGATGTATTGTAGCAAATTTGTTTGTAGTTCAACTTGTTTTATTATGCGGCAATGTCGTATAAGTGTTTATGTTTTGATTGGATGATTAAAAATAGCTTGCTTCTAAAAAAGCATTATTATTTTTTCGAATGTCACAAACGGATTTATATAACAACCGTCGGCCAAAGTTAAAATAGTTGGCTTTTTCAGCGTATTTCGAAATCATAAGCAAATAATTCGCGTTTTAAGCTAATTTCCAAACCATAAGCAGGTTTTATGATACACTTAAAAAAGCCTTTTTTTTTTTTAGAATTCGACTAAAACTTAAACATATGTACCGTACAATATTGTCTTTTTTCAACCTTTTTTTTTATTTTTTATTTTTTATTTGGAAATGAGCCACCAAACGAACGGCTAGAATTGTCTGGCCTGCATAATATTGCATTAAGATCGGATTTAAAAGTCTGGTCCATCAATTGCTCATATGCCACTGTATATGGACAGGTGATATTAGCGCTCCTCCTGTTTCCATACTCTCCAATTGATAATTCAATCAATGGCCAATATCCAGTGAGTGTATATGATCAACCACCCTGATGAGATGATCTAAACCATCAGATCACAAGCCCTTAATCGATTGATTTTGACAATCTGTTCAGGAATAATTTGGGGCATACACAGTCTACACTGGGCCCTTCCAATCCAACGGTTAATCGTGGTTGGAAGTGGTCCCCACTGGTCTGATATGGGAATTTGCAATGGGAAGTAAGTTGAAGAATTCCCACTGGATAATTGCTCTTGATTAAAGATCATAAACAAATACACGGACAGGATTACTCACTTACAGTGGGCTGACATTGTTAAGAAATGATTCTTGTGAAAGTTGTGGTCGACTCAGGCCCGATCCGTTTGATTCCACAAGTCACCTGAGTCGGAGTCGGGCCCTACTCGGGCAATTAACAAGGAGGTCAAGTGTCTGAGTCCTCTAACCCTGGTTAGAGTTTCTGTGGTGCTGAGTCTATCACATTAAACTGATGGTTAAGATGATTGTGGCCCACTAAGGATAGCCATGGCCAATGATCAGAACCATTGTCTTAAAACTCAGCGATTTTGATGTAGAGTGGATCGTGGATTCTGTTCGGAGGCAGAAGTGACCATGTCATCATAACCCTAATGCAATGCAGGCGTAACTCCCAAACCAGAATGAGTTATTAGACGTGCACCATATGATTTTAGGTAGGAAAAGCTACTTAAGCCATCTAACTTGCTACACCTGGTTGCTCACACCGAATTTACAAAATTCTATTAAATCTGCGGCCAAAAGTATATTTTAATTACATTTTTAGTATTTATAGTAAGTTTTACATAACTCTTAATCCTTTGAGCTTCAAGAGTGGTGAATGATGTGTTTCGGCCAAATTGCACACTTACTATTTTTGGTCAAAAACCATTAAGTCCAATATTAGAAATCATGACAATCAATAGAAAGTAAGCAAACTATTTATTGTAAGTCAATGTTTCGAGGAAGTTTGAATTGGAATTTGATTATTAAATTTCTTCATAGATTTGATATTACTATTTAAAGGATTGTAAGTTTTTTTTTTCTTTTAATTATTAGTCAAAATTTAGTAGAATTTACTTCTATTTACCTATGAGAGGAGTCCAAAGAAACCCAATGGATTTGGCGTAATTGTCTTGTTCCTACCGAAGACATCACTCTACCTCATTACATCCTTTCCTGTATTAGATTTGGACCTATTCTCTCGGTTCCGAGTCAACAGGAAACTCAGCCGATTCACCAGGTGCATGACTCGTCCAAGTTGGGCTTATTTTCACTAATGATCCATGCTGCCGAACCAGATTCGACTCGGACGATTAGTCAATCTATGGTAAAGGCATATCAATCTACACTGTAGAAATAACAACGAGCATATATGGTCATCTGCCAGTCTACATCAGCCTCCATAGAAACGACAATAATGTCTATCTTCACGAGGTGGGCCATGGCTAACGATCATGACATACGGTACCTATCATCGATGACGTCATCACACGTGATCCAAGAAAAGATGCCAAGAAGATGAAGTCAAACAAGTCTACACGTTCAGAATGGAGAAGACCCACAAATCTGATGACATCCAAACCGTCCAGAATGGTAAATCCACCATTTAATTGGGACCCTCCAAAGATCAGGCCGATCCAGTCATCAAGTGGGCCATACCATAGAATGAGTTTTTTTTCATACGGTGTTTCCCACTTGATGATTGTATGGATCTGAATTTTCGTGTGTCCCATTGACATGGTAGAACGAATCTCATGGACGGAGAGGATTCCACGCACACATCACAGTGGGCCCCACACGCAGCGAACAAAAATTCTCGATTTCAACGGCATTTTTGGATATGCTTCAAGTTTGGGTAATGCCCCCAAAATGATCTGGAAAAACGGATGGACAGAAGGGATAAAACACATACATCACGGTGGGCCCCAAAGAATCCTGCCACCACGGAGGTCGGTGGTGGCATGGTCACCACGCAATCTGCGACAAACGGAATGTGTCTGTGGAATCAAGACCCAGGATACGAAACTGTACGCGGCTTTTCAGTTTGTACAAGTGCGGCCCCTGGTTTGATGATCCAGACCGTCCATCTAGTGGTCCTCATCAAGGAAGTAAAAAATTTTCTCATGAATCTCCACGATGGGTGAATCTTAACCTTTAGTTTTTCAGCCTCGGAGGTTCATAGGAGAAATGCAACTACGGTTCATGTTTAAATGAGAATATAATCCAGTTTGTGGAGATGATCTTCGGGTCGAGGTGCTCACCATCGTCCATCACATGATCATAAACTTTGAATGGTCACAAATGATTCCCAACGAACCGATCACACGCCAACCAATGCCCTATCCATCCATGGGCCTCCCCATCAAGATCAAAGCCAGGATTCCATTAGATTAGGTCTCAGATGCTACATATCTCCCTTGACTATTCAAAGCCTTGCACTGGAAATGAAACTGCTGCTTGTATGACACTTTTATTATTGGGAAGCGCGATCTTACGACGCCGATTAGCTGCTAACAGGTCACCATATTCTGTGGGTTGCACACGGTCCATCAATTTGGAGATATCATTTCAGGGAATGTAGAGGTAGATCCAAAGCTCGAGTGGACCCCACGGAAGAAAACAGCGGGGAGAGTAATGCCCATTGATGAAACCTTCCGAGGGTCCACTGTGATATTTATTTGAGATCAAACCTGTTCATGAGTTAACACAGCCATGAACAGAGGGAAAAAGCAAAGAAAACCCAAATATCATCTTGATCAAAAACTTCCGTTATTTTAGTGGTGTAAGCGTTCAATGTACACTGTTTTCTATGGTGGGGTCTACTCTATATTTGGATCTGACTTATTCTTTGGCTCGTGCCTTAAAATGATCTCTCCAAATGGATGGACTGTGTGGATACAACACATACATTATGGTGTGGTACACATAACATGGCGACGTCACTTTGGTAGCCAGTCTAGCTACTCAACCTGTCAGTAGCTAATCATCTTCTTGTTTAAAGCTAATCAATGGATTTAATGCTTGATTTGTTTTTAAGAGGGCTGTTAGTAAGCTGGGCGGGCCTATCAGGTTATTGGGCCAAGGCCACCATGTGTCCAGTGGGTTTAAGGGCCCCAAAAATAAGTGGGCCAGCTTGGACTTGTATTTAACAACATTTGAATGGACCAGATACACGCCCACTTATATATACCAAAGATGAATTTTGGCTCTAAGTCTGTTTTTATTGCTCTCAAAGATCAAGTATTAAGCCGCCACGGTTCTACATACGTTAAATCTGAAGGATCATTTACGGCTGATCTTAATCCAAACTCTCTTCATGATGACCAAAAAGTATTCTTCTAGAAGAAGTCTTTGCCAAAATTCAGCCAAATACGAAATTCAAGCCAAATACAAGCCAAATGCAAGCACCGACAGAAGCCAAAGTCTCCAAAATATCCTTGCCAAAGCCAAAGACACGTCATGCAAAATTTCAAAAAGTCTACTGTAGCGAACCTACTGTAGCAGCACGCCAAAATCTACTGTAGCACTTTTTACTATTGACTTTTACTGTATCAAATAGTAAAATTGTATAGTAAAATGGTACAGTTCCAAAACTGGGTACTGTTCTCTCACGAATTTTGCCCACTGTTTTTCTTGTAAAGTTTTGAAATAGTAATTGTAAAATCTCTATATAAAGAGATCTTTTCTTTTATTTTAGACAGGAGTTCGACTAGCGAATTCAAAGTTTAGTCCTATAGAGTGCTTGATTAGCAAGCATGTGAGTTCTCCTTCTTTCTTCTACTCTTCTTTTTTGTTTGTTTTTGTAAACGGTTTGCAAGATCGATCTTGAAGAAGTTGGTATCAGAGCCACTCTTGTAAACTATTATTTACTTTTATTTTAGTAAAGTTATTGAATTTGCATATCTATCTTGTTTGATATATTTCGTGTCTTTTTCTGAAATTATTTTATTTCTGTTTTAAGATTTACGAGTTTAAATTTAAAGGAGGTTCGAGGCTCCCTTGTCGTAATACCCTTTTTGCTATTAGCCATTGATGCGTCAGGCCTTTGTGGGGATTCATATTATTGACAAGCCACTCTTTTTAAATTTAAATTTGCAAAGATGAAATCAGGAAGAAAATCCTTTTCAGAAAAATCCGCCAAATACACCAAATTAGACAGATCGGACAGTTCTGCTTCTAATAGCCAAAATTCTGTTAAACCTTTCAACAGTTTAAAATCCAAAATAACCAAATGATTTTCTACCCAAAGTAATTTTAACTCTGAATCTGAAAAGTCTAATAAAACAATCGAATCAACCAGCATTGGCAAATCCGCTTTTGCTGAAACAATGTCCATAAAAAACCTAGAAGAAGTTCGATATTCTGATATTGAACAATCTCTCCAAAATTGGACTTTACCAAAAGTCGCAACAAATGAGATATATATATAGAAGGTTCTTTCCAAAATGATGAATCACTTGAAATAGATTTTGTCATTAAAACGGTAGAACAAACTATACCTATATCTCACCAAAACGAAGATCTTGTGCTACTTTTTGCACGAGAAATTCTCCAAAATTCTTCCAAATATAACTACATTCATCTAGGGTTTGTACAAGTTGCGGTAAAACCCTTAACTCATTATGGGTTAAATTCCTCTTGTTTAGTTACCCTACGTGATCGTAGATTCATAAATTTCAAAGACTCTTTGGTCGGACTGATTGAAGCAAGTCTTTCAAAAGGCCCTGCCTTTTTTATCTGTATTCCAAATTACACTGTTTCCTTAACAGATAAAAATTTGTCTAGATTCCTGCGATTAGGACTCTATACCCAAGGATTCCATATGTTAGATGGTAGTGAGAATGTTGCTGTCACATATCGAATTTACTATAAACTAATGAAGACATATGCGCCGGGAACTGCCTATGAAGATAGAGTTAAAGGCTTAACAACTCTATTTATGGCCAATCTTAACCATAATATAGTTGTTCCAAAAAGAATTAAATGGGATGAAGTTTCCCTTTCCAAATGGCATCTTGAGGACGTCCAAGAAAAGGTTCCAAAAGAATCTTCTGAACCTGATCAAATTCAAATCAATGATGATGGATCAGTAGATATTCTTTTCTCCAAATATTCCAAAGAAGTGACTTCTTCTTCTCAAACTATGTCACTTCCAAAACCAAATATTCCAAATACAATACCTACACATGTCTTTAGCCCTCGCTATCAAAGACAGGAGGATGATTACAATCCCTCAGAAAGTGATTTTCATTCTCATTCTTAGGTTAACATGATCTCTGTTACCTGTCCTAACCAAAAATAAAATTTTGTTATAGATACTGAGTATCTACGACAAAACTTCCAAAAACATCCATTATCTAAATGGTATTTCCAAAACATTTCCTCCGAAACTAAAAAGGACCTTAAAGAGAAATGGTATTCCTATATGAACCAAACTCAACAAACTATTTCCTTTTTCAAATGGTTTCAAAACCACAGAGAAAATCAGCCAAATAATCCCAAAGAAATTCTCACGCTCTAGAATCTCACAAAAAGGTGGGAATCTCAAACAGGAGCTTATATAAGCCAAACCTTCCCTCCATTCCAAACTCTCAAAGTTTCTGCTACTACTGCTTCGCCTATAAAGCTTTCTGAAAAGATGAATGCAGAAAGACCCGTAACTCCGAAAGACCTTGCTCACTTAGTTGAACAAAATAATTATACAAATACTTTTCTCCATACTCTTAGAGAACAAATTACGCAACAAAAACCATTACTTTCTTCAGCCCCTTCTTCTTCTAATAGTCAAAGAAAGACTTCTGCTTTCTTTTTACCAAAAGAACCTGCTAAAGCTGCATTTCCAAATCCAAACAAAGATCACTTAGAATTTATTGCAGAATTAGCAAAAGAACTTAACAAGGCCAAAAATCCTTCTGTTAATATTCTATCTAAAGAAGAAGAAGACCTTGATATAGAAAAAGGTGTCCAAAATCTTCAGTTCTCTGAATCAGATTCAACAGATCTTGATACTGACTCAGATTCTGAAATTGAAAAGACAAGAAACCAATTTCTTAACCTCCCTCAAATTCAAAGCCTAGTTAAACCAACCAAACATTATTACTAAAGACCTACTCCTGTTGATCTTCAAATTGAAGAACAACAAACCTTTTCGCGCCTTCATTTTGATGGGAATCATCTTTATGAATGAAATCTTGATGGTATGATAGAGTATCAAATTTTACAACTCTGCAATCAGATGCTTGTTTACCAAAGTGCTTGTTTGGTAAACCAGTATTCTATTGCCAGTATAGCTAGCGCCATAACACAAGGCTTTTCTGGTCAGCTATATGGGTGGTGGTCTGATTATCTCTCTCCAAACCAGCGAGATGAAATCTTAACTACTATCAAATTAGATGCTCGAGGAAATCCTATCCTTGATGATCAAGGACGAGAAATTGGTGACCAAGTCACTGTTCTTTTTGTAAACATTATCCAACATTTTGTAGGATCTATAGATGACATTTCTGAGAAAAATAAAGAATAGTTAATGAATCTTAGATGTTGCACTCTTACATATTTTTGTTGGTATAAAGATGTTTTCCTTTCCAAACTTTACAAAATTACTTCTTGTAATGATGTAATTTGGAAAGAAAAATTAATCCTTGGCCTTCCTCTTCTTTTTGCTGAAAAGGTTAAAGCCAAATTAAAAGATTCAAATTTTGGTGTCCTTAACTATAACCGTTATACCTTTGGTGAATTGATTCAAGCTATTTGCCAAGTTGGGTTGGGTATTTGTACTGAAATGAAACTCCAAAAACAATTAAAACAAGAACAATCCAATGGTAGAAAAGAGTTAGGCAACTTTTGTTACTAATTTGGTTATGATCCAATTGTTTCTCCTTCTACAAGAAAATATCCCAAATCTTATCCAAAACAAAATACTTCACACAAGTTTATAAAAGGAAGAACTCGGTATACTTCTCAAAAAACCTTTTCTAAACCAAAACCTCGATATTCAAAGAAGAAGGCTTCTTCTTCTTCTACCAAATGTTATAAATGTGGCCTCCCTGGCCATTATGCAAATCGCTACTTCAAAAATACTCCCAAAAGAAGAGTCTGTGAGATTGCTTTTGAGCAACCTCCTTCAGACTCTTCCAAAGAAAATCCAAATTGTAAATGCAAATTTTCCTCTGATGAAGAAGTATCTGATCATTCTTCTACCCCCAAATCAAATGTACCGGTTATTACTGCTAGTGAACAATTAATCCTTGACCTCATAAATCAAGTTCCAGATCCAAATGAAAAAGCCAAATATTTAACCAAAGCCCTTGAAAATATTTTACACCAAGAATCTCCAAAAGAAGTATATAAAGAAAAGGAGAAATCTTTTTCTTTTAAAAAACCCACTTTTATCACTTCTATGCAAGATGTTTACCAACGTCTCCAGCATAATCCTCCATCTTGAGTGACATTGCAAGATCTTTATAAAGAAGTTAATCTTCTTAAAAAAGAAGTTTTTACTCTTAAAAAAGAAGTAGAACTCTTGCAATTAATCAATCATGATTCTGATGTTAATGGTCAAATTGATGAGTACTTAACTACTCCTGAAAATGTGAATGCTCTAACCTTATATCAGTTTCAAAAATGGTTTACTCCGATAACACTTGCAACTCCAAATTTCCAAAAAGAAGTCATTGCCCTGATTGATTCAGGAGCAGATTTAAATTGTCTTAGAGAAAGATTGATTCCTACTCATCTATGTGAAAAGACTAATAACACTATTTATACTGCTAATAGTTAAGAATCTCACATTGAATATAAACCTCCAAATGTTCATGTTTGTAAAAATGGAGAGTGTATACCTCTATCTTTTATAATTGTTAAAAACCTACAACATGACGCCATTCTCGGCACTCCATTCATACTAAAAATTCAACCTTTTACTACTACAAGTAAAGGAATCCAAACCAAAATCAGTTCTACCAATATCTTCTTTGAGTTCATAAAACCTCCCCAAACTGGTTTGCTCTCTGAAGTCATAAATTGTGTTTCTTATAAAGAAACCCACATTACTTTCTTGAGAAAAGAAATTTCTTATCTCCAAATCCAAAAACAACTTCAACAACCAAATTTTCAACAAAAATTAAGCAAATTCCAAAAAACTTTAGAAAAACTCTGTTCTGAAATTCCAAATGCCTTTTGGCATCGAAAAACTCATTTAGTCTCTTTACCGTATGTAGAGGACTTTAATGAGAGCCAAATTCCTACAAAAGCTCGTCCATCTCAAATGGACACTCGACTCCTTCATCTTTGTGATGAAGAAATCAAATCTCTTCTGCAAAAAGGACTCATTCGTCCTTCCAAATCCTAATGGAGTTGTGCATGCTTTTATGTCGAAAAGGCTACTGAACTTGAACGAGGAGTTCCTCGGCTTGTAATAAATTATAAGCCCCTCAACCAAGTCTTAAAAATAATTCGATATCCAATTCCAAATAAAAAAGATCTATTAAATCGATTACATAAAACTAATCTATTTTTCAAATTCGATCTTAAATCTGGATTCTGGCAAATTCAGATTCATCCAAAAGACCAATATAAAATGGCTTTTACAGTTCCTTTTGGACATTTTGAATGGACCGTAATGCAGTTTGACCTAAAAAATGCTCCTTCTGAATTCTAAAAAATTATGAATGACATCTTTCATCCTTTTAAAGATTTCATTCTCACATATATAGATGATATCCTCATCTATTCTCAAAATATAAACCAACATTGGAATCATTTAGAAATTTTTAAATCAGTTATTGAAAGGAATGGTCTTGTCCTTTCCTTATGAAAGATCAAGCTCTTTCAAAATGAAATCTAATTTCTAGGTTTCAAAATTTACCAAAATACCATCAAACCAATCCAAAGAGTCATAGATTTTGCAGATAAATTCCCTGACAAAATTACTGACAAAAAGTAGCTCCAAAGATTTCTAGGATGTCTAAATTACATCTCCGAATTTTATAAAGATTTAGCCAAAGATAGAGCTCTTTTACAAAATCTTTTAACCAAAAATCCAAAATCCCTTTGGTCTGAAGATCATACCAAAGCATTCCAAAATATTAAAACCAAAGTACGCCATCTTCCTTGCCTTAACCTGTCCAATCCTGATTTTTAAAAAATTATCCAAACTGATGCCTCTGATATAGGTTATGGAGGTATTCTTTTACAAAAAAATCCCAAAAATCAAGAACAACTTGTTCGTTTTACTTCCGGTACTTGGAACCCTGCACAATAAAATTATTCTACAATTAAAAAGAAAATTTTGTCTATGGTTTCTTGTATCCAAAAATTTTAAAGTGATATTTTAAATCAAAAATTTATTTTACGTGTAGATTGCCAAGCCGCTAAAGAAGTTTTAAAGAAAGATGTAAAAAATCTAGCTTCAAAACAGATTTTTGCACATTGGCAAGCTATTTTATCGATTTTTTATTTTGATATCGAGTTTATCCTAGGAAACAAAAATTCGTTGCCTGATTTTCTCTCTCGCGAATTCTTACAGGGAAAACAAAACAGAGAATCCAAACATGCCAAAGAAAAAAAACAAAAGCAAAGAAAAAATGGAGATAGAAATCTCAAATACTTTCTTTCCCCTTCTCCAAACACCAAAGCTCAAAACACTAGAAAAGAAGCATCCAAATCCTCTAAATCAACCACCAAAACCGTCAAAATTTCAACTAAATATGGAAGAATATCAACCCAAAGGAAAACATAGGGTTTTAACCCTAGACCCTAAACTTGCCAAATTATCAGAAGACCTTTTGATCCAAAAACTCTTTCTTCCTCAAAATCATTTTCATCCAAAACATCTAAACCTCTCCAGAAAATTTTATGAAGCCATTCTAGTCCAAACCAATAGTGCATTTTTTGAGCATCGCACTAACCAAAACCAAACAGAAATTTTCTTCTCCAAAATGAAAATCTTGAATATCATTCCTCAAAGTGACTGGGGAATGTCCCTATCCCAATTCCTAAATGTCAAAAGTCCAAATGAAAAATCTCATCCTTTTTCCTACTGGGATTACATGATAGCATGAAAATATACTCTCCTTTTTCAAAATTCTGAAAATGGCCATTCATAATTTTTGAACTTCACCCGACCATATACCAAAAATATCTTCCCTTGATTTTATAATCAATGGTGGGTTATATTTGGTGGCCAATCATCAATCTTGCCAAAAGAATTGCTTTCTCATTATTCCAAATTAGAAAAAAAATAAAATCCAGAATACCCTGAAAATTTTCTTTTACAATATTTTGCCAAATATGGACTTCCGTAAATCCTCCGTTGGAAGTATGAGGTTTTACCCTTTGAATATCAAAATTCTAAAGTTCTTTTTCAATCTACCTACATCAAATGGTAGAATAAATTTGATTGCTATATTGTTCTCGAAGCAACAATGAAGTAAAATGAATCCAAAAAAGAATTACCAAAATCCTTCAAAGAAGTCATCACTTCTCCAAAAGTAGATGAAATTGCCAAACTAAAGCAAGAATTAGCAGAGCTCATATATATATATATATATATATATATATATATATATATATATATATATATATATATATATGTCAGCCGTTAGACTGGTTTGGACCTAACTTTTGAGTCCGTGAGCTGAGTCTAGGACTGACGCAGGGATGAACGTGATAAGGTCGATCACCGTCTTCCTCAAGGATAACTACTCCGAATCCACGGAGCTTCTCTAGACTCCTTATAGAGACTTCTCGAATCCATGAGGAAAGAAAGCAGGAAAATAGAACTAAACTCTAATAAAATTAAAAATTAATTGATGAATAATTGATAATTCTCTAATGTTTCTTCTTACACCATTAATATAGAAAAAAATAAACTAAAATTCATAATTACCAAAAATAACACAATTCTAATTACTCTAACAAAAATCCTAATTCTAATAAAAATTCTTCTAAGAGCTAATTTCTAAAAATAAAAATTGTAAATAAACTTTCTCTAAAAGAGTTCTAGTATAACTAAAAGTTATTTCTAAAAGGAAAGAAAATCTAAAACTCTAAAAATAGTAAAAAATTGAAATTACTAAAAATAGTAAAATTCTTCTAAAAATTCATTTTTGAGCCGAAAGCGCGCATTTTCTGACGAAACGAACAGATGCGACCCACAATGTGGGTCGGTTCACTTCGGATGGCCCGTTTTAGTAAAGATTGATAGGTTGTACGCCCCATAACGATACCCGGATCAAAAGTTATGGTCAATTCACGGTCCATCTTCTTTTGGCTCAACCATGCTGGGAATATCTCTGTGACACATTCTACATCAAACCCCTCCACTTGAAACTCAAGTTATTCAAGGGTCATGGCTCATGATTATGAGGTAACTTTTGAGATAATTTCTGACGCCGATGTTTATTAGCCATTTTTTTATACTTAGCATTAAGCTCTTGAGTTGATATAATACATGTACTCACGCTTTCCTTGACTTGACTAATATTGATCAGTTCCTTCCCATCTGTCTTCAAGATCTCATATTTTTCTGATAATGTGGGCAATTAGGCGGACTTGCCCCTAAGATGCGATCAACGTGATTTTGTATATCTTGTATGGGAGGCAATTTATTGGGGGGTTCATATAGCACAATCTCCTTAAACTCCTGCAACATTAGCTTTAAATCTTTTGAGATATTCACAGGCTCCTTATATTCTTTCTTTTCAACTAATGGATATATCTCTTGTTTTCTCAGATTGTTTAACAAATGCTTATTCAGTTGTAGGAGACTATTTCTCAACTTTAGAAGTCTTGGGTTGGTTCTCCCTTCCCATAGGAGCGAGGATAATCTTTTTACCATCTTTAATAAAGATAAATAGGTTATCTCGATCCATATGTGTAGCATTAATATTATTTTGCCAAGGTTGACCAAGTAATATGTGACAAACTTCCATGTCGACCACGTCACACATTACTTCATCCTTATAATATTTACCAATGAAAAAAGATATACAACATCGTTTAGTTACCTTTGTTTTGTTGACCTCCTTGATCCATCCAGTCGTGTATGGAGATGGGTGTCTTTTTGTTTTCAATTGTAGCTTTTTCACCATTATTTTCGACACGAAATTCTCATCGCTCCTGACATCGATGATCACATTGCAGACTTTTTTGTATGCAGTGCACCTTATTCAAAAGATGTTGTCTTGTTGTAATTCTATTTCTACCTTTGGCTTATATAACGACTTCCTCATAATCAAAGTGGTGGCCTGTGATTTACCATCATCTAATGGTGCTTTGTAGAAATTGGGGTTGTGTCGTACAGCGTCCACAAGTGGTTGAGCATCACTTTGAGCTCAGGACAGAATTAGCGCATCTGCAATATGGTTGAGGGTTTCCTGCAGCCCTTGCATAGTCAACTGACTCTGTCAGTAAAAAGCTTCCATTCTTTCCAAAAGATAATGAATCCATAGATCACCGTCCATAGGATTTTGATTCATACCTTCATTATTTGTCATCGGCCCGAGGAAAAACCTCACTCTGATACCAAATTGATATAGGGATGAACGCAATGAGGTCGATCACCGTCTTCCTCAAGGATAACTACTCCGAATCCACGGAGCTTCTCTGGACTCCTCACAGAGACTTCTCGAATCCATGAGAAAAGAAAGCAGAAAAATAGAAATAAACTCTAATAAAATTTAAAACTAATTGATGAATAATTGATAATTCTCTAATGTTTCTCCTTACACCATTAATATAGAAAAAAAATAAACTAAAGTTCGTAATTACTATAAATAGCACAATTCTAACAGTAACAAAAATCCTAATTCTAATAAAACTCTTCTAAGGCCAAATTTCTAAAAATAAAAATTGTAAATAAAATTTCTCTAGAAGAGTCTTAGTATAACTAAAAGTTATTTCTAGAAGGAAAGAAAATCCAAAACTGTAAAAATATTAAAAAATCAGAATTACTAAAAATAGTAAAATATTTCTAAAAAATCATTTTTGAGCTGAAAGCGTGCATTTTCTAATGAAACGGATAGATACGACCCAATTTGTGGGTCAGTTCACTTTGGATGGCCCGTTTTAGTAAAGATTGATAGGTTGCACGCCCCATAACGACACCCGGATCAAAAGTTATGGTCAATTCACGGTCCATCTTCTTTGGCTCAACCATGCTAGGAATATCTCTGTGACACGTTCTACATCAAACCCCTCCACTTGAAAAAAACTCGTGCTTGAGTTATTCAAGGATCATGGCTCATGATTATAAGGTAACTTTTGAGATAATTTCTGACGCCGATGTTTATTAGTCCTTTTTTTATACTTGCCATTAAACTCTTGAGTTGATATAATACATGTACTCATGCTTTCCTTGACTTGACTAATATTGATCAGTTCCTTCCCATCTGTCTTCAAGATCTCATATTTTTTCTGATAATGTGGGCAATTAGGCAGACTTGCCTCTAAGACGCGATCAACGTGATTTTGTATATCTTGTATGGGAGGCAATTTATTGAGGGGTTCATCGAGCACAATCTCCTTAAACTCCTGCAACATTGGCTTTAAATCTTTTGGGATATTCACAGGCTCCATATATTCTTTCTTTTCAACTAATGGATATATATCTCTTGTTTCCTCAGATTGTTTAAGAAATACTTATTCAGTTGTAGGAGACTGTTTCTCAACTTTAGAAGTCATGGGTTGGTTCTCCCTTCCCATAGGGGCGAGGATAATCTTTGTACCATCTTTAATAAAGATAAATAGGTTATCTCAATCCCTATGTGTAGCATTAATATTATTTTTCCAAGGTTGACCAAGTAACATGTGACAAGCTTCCATGTCAACCACGTCATACATTACTTCATCCTTATAATATTTACCAATGAAAAAAGATATACGACATCGTTCAGTTACCTCTGTTTTGTTGACCTCCTTGATCCATCTAGTTGTGTATGGGGATGGGTGTTTTTTTATTTTCAATTGTAGTTTTTCCACCATTATTTTAGACACGAAATTCTTATCGCTTCTGACATCAATGATCACATTGCAGACTTTTTTGTATGCAGTGCACCTTATTCAAAAGATGTTTTCTCACTGTAATTCTATTTCTACCTTTGGCTTGTATAACGGCTTCCTCATAATCAAAGTGGTGGCCTGTGATTTACCATCATCTAATGGTGCTTTGTAGAAATTGGGGTTGTGTCGTACAACGGCCACAAGTGGTTGAGCATCACTTTGAGCTCAGGACGGAATCAGCGCATCCGCAATATGGTTGAGGGTTTTCTGCAGCCCTTGCATGGTCAACTGACTCTGTCGGTGGAAAGCTTCCATTCTTTCCAAAAGATAATGAATCCCTAGATCACCGTCCATAAGATTTTGATTCATACCTTCATTATTTGTCATCGGCCCGAGGGGAAACCTCGCTCTGATACCAAATTGATGCAGGGATGACTTCTCGAATCCATGAGGAAAGAAAGCAGGAAAATAGAAATAAAATCTAATAAAATTCAAAATTAATTGATGAATAATTGATAATTCTCTAATGTTTCTCCTTACACCATTAATATAAAAAAAATAAACTTAAATTCATAATTACCAAAAATAGCACAATCTAACTATAACAAAAATCTTAATTCTAATAAAACTCTTCTAAGGCCAAATTTCTAAAAATAAAAATTGTAAATAAAATTTCTCTAGAAGAGTCCTAGTATAACTAAAAGTTATTTTTAAAAGGAAAGAAAATCTAAAATTGTAAAAATATTAAAAAATCAGAATTACTAAAAATAGTAAAATATTTTTAAAAATTCATTTTTGAGCTGAAAGCGCGCATTTTCTAACGAAACGGATAGATGCGACCCATTCACTTTGGATGACCTGTTTTAGTAAAGATTGATAGGTTGTACGCCCCATAACGATACCCGGATCAAAAGTTATGGTCCAGTCACGGTCCATCTTCTTTTGGCTCAACCATGCTGGAAATATCTCTGTGACACGTTCTACATAAGACCCCTCCACTTTAAAAAACTTGTCCTCGAGTTATTCAAGGGACATGGCTCATGATTCTGAGGTAACTTTTGAGATAATTTCTGACGCCAATATTTATTAGCCCTTTTTTTGTACTTTGCATTAAGCTCTTGAGTTGACATAATACATATACTCATGCTTTCCTTGACTTGACTAATATTGATCAATTCCTTCCCATCCGTCTTCAAGATCTCATATTTTTTCTGATTATATGGGCAATTAGGCGAACTTGCCCCTAAGATGCGATCAACGTGATTTTATATATCTTGTATGGGAGGCAATTTATTAGGGGGCTTCATTGAGCACAATCTCCTCGAACTCCTGCAACATTGGCTTCAAATCTTTTGGAATATTCACAGGCTCCATATATTCTTTCTTTTCATCTAATGGATATATATCTCTTGTTTCCTCAGATTGTTTAACAAATGCCTGTTCAGTTGTGAGAGACTGTTTCTCAACTTTGAAAGTCTTGGGTTGGTTCTCCCTTCCCATAAGGGCAAGGATAATCCTTTTACCATCTTTAATAAAGACAAATAGGTTATCCCGATCCCTATGTGTAGCATTAATATTATTTTACCAGGGTTGACTAAGTAACATATGACAAGCTTCCATGTCGACTACGTCACACATTACTTCATCCTTATAATATTTACCAATGGAAAAGGATATACGACATCGTTTAGTTACCTCTGTAATTTTATTGACCTCCTTGATCCATTCAATCGTGTATGGAGATGGGTGTCTTTTTATTTTCAATTGTAGCTCTTCCACCATTATTTTCGACACGAAATTCTCATTGCTCCTGACATCGATGATCACATTGCAGACTTTTTTATATGCAGTGCACCTTGTTCGAAAGATGTTGTCTCACTATAATTCTATTTCTACCTTTGGCTTGTATAACAGCTTCCTCATAATCAAAGCGGTGGCCTGTGATTTACCATTATCTAATGGTGCTTTGTAGAAATTGGGGTTGTGTCGTACAGCGGCCACAAGTGGTTGAGCATCGCTTTGAGCTCGGGGCGGAATTAGTGCATCCGCAATACGGTTGAGGGTTTCCTGCAGGCCTTGCATGGTCAACTGACTCTCTCGGTGGAAAGCTTCCATTCTTTCCAAAAGATAATGAATCCCTATATCACCGTCCATAATATATTGATTCATACCTTCATTATTTGTCATCGGCCCGAGTGAAAACCTCGCTCTGATACCAAATTGACACAGGAATGAATGTGATGAGGTCGATCACCGTCTTCCTCAAGGATAACTACTCTGAATCCACAGAGCTTCTCTAGACTCCTCACAGAGACTTCTCGAATCCATGAGGAAAGAGAGCAAAAAAATAGAAATAAACTCTAATAAAATTTAAAATTAATTGCTAAATAATTGATAATTTTCTAATGTTTCTCCTTACACCATTAATATAGAGAAAAATAAACTAAAATTCGTAATTACCAAAAATAACACAATTCTAACTCTAACAAAAATCCTAAATCTAATAAAACTCTTCTAAGGCCTAATTTATAAAAATAAAAATTGCAAATAAAATTTCTTTAGAAGAGTCCTAGTATAACTAAAAGTTAATTCTAATAGGAAAAAAAATTCTAAAACTCTAAAAATATTAAAAAATTGAAATTACTAAAAATAGTAAAATTCTTCTAAAAATTCATTTTTGAGCTTAAAGTGCGCATTTTTTGATGAAACGGATAGTTGCGACCCACTATGTGGGTCAGTTCACTTCGGATGGCCCATTTCAATAAAGATTGATAAGTTGTACGCCCCATAACGATACCTGGAACCAAAGTTATGGTCAATTCATGGTCCATCTTCTTTTGGCTCAACCATGCTGGGAATATCTCTGTGACACGTTCTACAGCAGACCTCTCCACTTGAAAAAAACTCATCCTCGAGTTATTTAAGGGTCATGGCTCATGATTCTGAGGTAACTTTTGAAATAATTTCTGACGCCGATGTTTATTAGTCCTTTTTTTGTACTTGACATTAAGCTCTAAAGTTGACATAGTATATGTACTCATGCTTTCCTTAACTTGACTAATATTGATCAATTCTTTTCCATCCGTCTTCAAGATCTCATATTTTTTCTGATAATGTGGGCAATTAGGCGAACTTACCCCTAAGACGCGATTAACGTAATTTTGTATATCTTGTAAGGGAGGCAATTTATTGGGGGGGTTCATTGAGCACAATCTCCTTGAACTCCTGCAACATTGGCTTCAAATCTTTTACAATATTCACAGGCTCCATATATTCTTTCTTTTCATCTAATGGATATATATCTCTTGTTTCCTCAGATTGTTTAACAAATGCCTGTTCAGTTGTGAGAGACTGTTTCTCAACTTTAAAAGTCTTGGATTGGTTCTCCCTTCCCATAAGGGCGAGGATAATCCTTTTACCATCTTTAATAAAGACAAATAGGTTATCCCGATCCCTATGTGTAGCATTAATATTATTTTACCAGGGTTGACCAAGTAACATATGACAAGCTTCCATGTCGACCACGTCACACATTACTTCATCCTTATAATATTTACCAATGAAAAAAGATATACAACATCGTTCAGTTACCTCTGTTTTGTTGACCACCTTGATCCATCCAATCATGTATGAAGATGGGTGTCTTTTTATTTTCAATTGTAGCTTTTCCACCATTATTGTCGACACGAAATTTTCATCGCTCCTGACATCGATGATCACATTATAGACTGTTTTGTATGCAGTGTACCTTGTTCGAAAGATGTTGTCTCGCTGTAATTCTATTTTTACCTTTGGCTTGTAAAATGGCTTCCTCATAATCAAAGTGGTGGCCTGTGATGTACCATCATCTAATGGTGCTCTGTAGAAATTGGGGTTATGTCGTACAGCGGCCACAAGTGTTTGAGCATCACTTTGAGCAAGGGTTGGAATTAGCGCATCTGCAATATGGTTATGGGTTGCCTGCAGCCTTTGCATGGTCAACTGACTTTCCTGATGGAAAGCTTTCATTCTTTCCAAAAGATAATGAATCTCTAGATCACCGTCCAGATGATTTTGATTCATACCTTCATTATTTACCATCGGCTTGAGGGAAAACCTCACTCTGATACCAAATTGATGTAGGGATGAACGTGATGAGGTCAATCACCGTCTTCCTCAAGGATAACTACTCCGAATCCACGGAGCTTCTCTGGACTCCTCACACAGACTTCTCGAATCCACGAGGAAAGAAAGCAGAAAAATAGAAATAAACTCTAATAAAATTCAAAATTAATTAATGAATAATTGATAATTCTCTAATGTTTCTCCTTATACTATTAATATAGAACAAAAATAAACTAAAATTCGTAATTATCAAAAATAGCACAATTCTAACTCTAACAAAAATCCTAATTCTAATAAAACTCTTCTAAGGCCTAATTTCTAAAAATAAAAATTGTAAATAAACTTTCTCTAGAAGAGTCCTAGTATAACTAAAAGTTATTTCTCAAAGGAAAGAAAATCTAAAACTCTAAAAATATTAAAAAATCAGAATTTCTAAAAATAGTAAAATTCTTCTAAAATTTTTTTTTTGAGCTGAAAGCGCGCGTTTTCTGAAGAAACAGACAGATGCGACCCACAGTGTGGATCGGTTCACTTTGGATGGTCCATTTCAGTAAAGATTGATAGGTTGTACGCCCCATAACAATACTCGGATCAAAAGTTATGGTCAATTCACGGTCCATCTTCTTTTGGCTCAACCATGCTAGGAATATCTCTGTGACACGTTCTACATCAAGGGCTAAATTTTAGGCCAGATTTAAATGAGCCATGTTTGAGCTGAAGGACCATTGACCCGCCTATGATATGATCCAATACTACAATAAGAAATATGTTAGATTAAGTTCCTTAATTGTATTAGTATCTATATTATAGGAAGTGGACATCATTAATAGACTCACTTATATGATTGTTGGAGTAGGCCATTTCTTATAAATAGAGTTACTTATGCGAGTGTTGAAGTGGGGCTGCTTCTTATAAAATGGAAAGCTAAATCTCTGTATTACTCACTAAACAGATCTAGCACTCACTAAACAGTATATTAATGCATGGATGAAATGTATTTGCTTTATTTATGAAGATTGTCTATTAGAAAAAATATAAAAATTTTGAGGGCAAATTCTTATAAGATTTGGTTCATTAATAATCTTGTATGACTTTATTTATTCCACAGCATAAAGATATATATAAATAATGTATTCCAAACAATAAATCAATGTATTTGGCCAAAGGAATTTAGATATGAGAATACATGTTGGAGTGATAAAGTCCCTTGCTATACATGGATACATCGCACTATGACAGCTTAAGCTTTTAGAGTAAATGGTTGTTTGACAATACATACTTAATATCTTCAAGTCTTCCAGGTAATGCTTCAGTTTTCTTCATGTCTTTAACTATAAATTTACTGATTTTGTTTTAGAGCCCTTACATTTCTTATCATTTTGGGTTTTATCATCTACTGTCAGAGAAGAAACATAATCTTTTCGGCCATTTTTAACAGTTTCTATACATTACATAATAACGAGAATTTCACATGTTATACAATGAGGCCGAACGGTCATTCATTCCACCATCTCTCACTTGATCATTATGGCTGATCTATTTCTCCCATTAA